>CM053769.1:468409775-468605625 GCA_028658325.1 Potorous gilbertii | reverse complement strand
GAGAGAGGGAGAAATGGAATGGAGCAAATTATCTCTCACAGAAGAGGCAGGCAGGAGACTTTTTAGTGGAGGGAAAAAGAGGGAAGCTGAGAGAAAAACATGAAGTTTACTCTCATCACATTTGACTAAAGGAAGGAATAAAATGCACACTCATTTTAGTATGAAAACCTATCTTACAATACAGGAAAGTGGGGGAGAAGAGGATAAGCAGGGTGGGGGGGGATGATGGAAGGGAGGGCAATGGGAGGAGGGAGCAATTTGAAATCAACACTCTTGGGGAGGGACAGGATCAAAAAAGAGAATAGAAGCAATGGGGGGCAGGATAGGATGGAGGGAAATATAGTTAGTCTTACACAACATGACTATTATGTAAGTTATTTACAAAACTACACAGATATGGCCTATATTGAATTGCTTACCTTCTCAGTGGGAATAGGTGGGGAGGGAGGAATGGGGAGAAGTTGGAACTCATTGAGTATTGTTCTTGATACTAGGAAATAAGAAATACAGGTAATTGGGAATAGAAAGTTATCTGGCCCTCCAGGACAAAAGAGAAGATGGGGTAAGGGAAGGGAGGGACGATAGAAGAGAGAGCATATTAGTGATAGGGGTAATTAGAATGCTCAGTGCATTGGGATGGGGGGAGGGGACAAATGGGGAGAAAATTTGGAACCCAAAATTTTGTGAAAATGAATGTAGAAAATTAAATAAATAAATTGATTTAAAAAAATAACCAATAGCCTAACAGCATCAAGAGGACAAGAGTTAACACGAGTGAAAATGGGCCCTTTGCTGGAGTCAGCAAATCTGATACATGTCCTAGACTGTAAGGTTACTGCAGACAGGGGCTGTTGTTCATGGTGGTGCTGTGGAAAAAACACTGGAATTGGACCCTTGAATTTGCTTCTGGGTTCCACTCTTTACTACCTGTGCAACACTGGAGGAATCACATTATCTCTCTGTCTCAGTTTCCCCATGTGCATAATCCAGTGGTTTTTGTTGGCCTTGATCCACTAGTCTTGATGCATCCACATCAGTGCCTAACATAACACCTTATGTTTAGTTGGTGGGGGAGGGCCCTTAACCCAGGCTTTGTGAACTGGTTTTTTTTAATATTTTGATAACTGTATCTCATTTCAGTTGATTTTCTTTGTAGTCCTTTGTGTTTTGTGTTACACATTTGAAAACACAATTCTGAGAAGGGTCCATGGGTTTCCCTAGGGGTCCATGACACAAACCAGGTAAAGTACCCTAGCCTGCGGGGTTCATCACTTAAAGGTCATTACAGCTCTAGATCCAAGAGTGAATGTCAACCTTCCCTGATACCCTCCCCCCTGCCCCCAACCTTCCTGATAGATGGGACATCTGAGGAGGCTGCCAGGCAGCATCACTGCCTTCATGGACTTTATCGTCCAGGATTACATGAGACTGCCTCTATGCCTCTCTGACGTGGCGGGGAGGAGGGAGAGAGACAAGGACAGAGAGAAAGAGACAGAGACAGACACACACACACGCAGAGAGAGGATAGAGAGAAAAAAAGAGACAAAGATAGAGACAGAGAAAGATAAAGAGAGAGGGACAGAAAAAGAGAGAGGGAGAGACAAAGACAGAGAGAGAGACAAACAGAGACAGGCAGACAGAGTGAAAGAGAGACAAAGACAGAAAGACAGATGGGGAGACAGACAGAGAGAAAGAGAGATAAAGATGGGGCGGAGAGAAAGTGAGAGAGAGAGAGATATGGATGGATGGATAAAATATATCAAAAAAGACAGAGGCAGACAACAAGATAGATATATCGATGGATAGCTACAGAAAGACTTTCATGGATAGATGCACAGCTTAGACAGCTCCCTGTCCACATTTCCTTGGTGCTAAGATCCATTTCCAGCTCTGTCTTTGACCCATTATTATGTTTGAGTCTCAGCAACAACTACCGAGGGAAATATTTCCTACAAGGATTATTCTCTGTTTTAGAGATGGGGAAACTGAGGTCCAGAGAGCCCAGAGATCATTGTTCTTGGTGTTGGGGCTTTGTCTGTTCCCCTCTCTATATCTCTTCCTATCCTCCTCCTCTATTCCTCACTCTCTCCTACTCCCCACCTTCTCTTTCTCTTCTAGGCTGAGCCTTCCTTCCCAGGTAGCCTGTGGAAGACTCCTACATGTGAAGACCTGCTGGGACTAGGGAACCCAGGGTTCTCTCTACCCATGATGCTCATGGCACCATCTTTGGGGCCTTTTGGCCTTTGCTGCCCAGGCTCATAACTGTCCGTGGAGTGAGTGGGGTCAGGGTCCCTCGGCCCTATGTATTTGGGAAGTCCAGTCCACAGGGCTGCCTGCAGAAGGCCAGGATGGCTGCTCTGGGGAAGCCCTTGTCTGATATCCTCCTGCCTTCCATGCCTAATGTGCCTCCCAAACTCTTTTCTCTCTAGGCCCTGTGATGAACATCACCCTGAGGTGAAGGCAGATGGCTATGTGAAGGACCTGGCCGAAGCTGTGGACCTCATCCTGCAATATGCCAACAAATGACGGAGCCTGCAGAGCCCTGGAACCTCTCAGGGCTCCAACTTGGCCTCAGGGCCTAGCCCCCCCATTCAGTCCCACAGTCAGCCCCTCCCCAGCACAAGCCCAAGGAAGGCCCCCCCCCCGCCCTGCTACTACCCTAGCTCCAGACCCTCAGTGACCCCTGAGATCACAGCCTGACCCCAGGGACACCAGCTCAGAGATTCCAAATTTTTCCCTCATAGGATCTGAAACAACAGGGCTCCTTCTTCCCACCAGGTTCTGTCTGTGACCATAGCCCAGATGGTGAAGAGACTGCTCTTTCCCCCAGGTGGGCTTTTGGTTGATCTGCCCCTGCCAAACTTCAGGTCTCAGAGGGCCTTCCCAGGAGCTGTCCCTGAGAGATTCCAGGGTGAGCCTTTCCCTCCCAACAGGTGTGCTGCATTTCTAGCCTAATGGAGATTATTAATCATTTCACCCCAGTGTTTCCTGACTTGAAACATTTCTATTGGCCATGATCAGAAAAAAGAACACCATGAAACCTGGGAGGATCCCCCCCACTCCACCCCCCACTGTAAGATGCCCAATGGTTCCCCCATCCTGTAACTATGGCCAGATGAGGGATTTCCCTTCAGGCCGCATAGATTCCTTAGAGTATCCTGAGTCTAACCATATCTTTGGGTACTTCTCATTCCCCGGGGCCCTATACATGAGTGCCTGGGGGCTGCCCTCCTTGCCCCCCACCACAGGCTGAGGGACATCTCCAAGTGCCTGGTGACCAGAACTGTCCCCTGCAGGCTTGCCTAGTGTTTCAGAGGCCTCCCAGACAGGGCTGGCCTGGCCTTCAGGATAACCAAGGGCAACCTGGCTGTTGAGGTGCCAGGCCTGGTGCCTGAGGAGTCCAGCTGTACTTAACCTTCATTCACCAAACCAGCTGCCTAATAATTGCACTTGTGAGTCTCAATAGCAAACAAGGATGAATAAATAACACTTTGTGATTCCTTAAGGCTGTTTCTAAATTACTGTAGTGAAGAGCATTGCTGTGCAGATGTGGGGTGCCATTCTGAATAGGAGGCTAAGCGGAAGGCAGGGTCCCTGGCACCTGCTCCATGAGTCGTGGAGGCCCTAAAGGAATGAACATATTGAGAACAGCCTTGGCTGCTGGTGAAATGGGGGAGGCCTCAGAACAAAGGAATAAAACTGGGTAACTGAGCAGCCTGTGGTCCTGGGGAGGGATGGGGGCATCCCCCTAGGCTGCCTCCTTCACTCTGTGAGGACCAGATTGCCAACATCTACTGGGGCCAGATCTTGGGGCCTTCATTTCACAACTAAGGAAATAGAGCTCGAAAGGGCTCTGCTCACTTGTTTCAGGTCCCACCAAGGCTGGAAACTAGGTGAGGGTCTAGCTGTCCCCTTTTCTCTAAGAAGCTGCACAGCTGGTGAAAGAAGTGGAAAGAAGCCAGAGCTCCCTGGTCCTGCCGACCACCAGCACCAGGGCTACGTTTGTCCCTAACCCAAGTCTCCTGTTTAAAAATAAACCACCTGGACTACAACTGGATCGAGCTTCTTATTCTGAAATAATTCAATTGCCCCAACAAATCTTGGGAGACAACTTTTAATGAGAGAAGTCGAGGGCCCCTAACAACTTCAGAGTGACGCCTGAGGTCCCTAGACACCGTTCCCAGGGCCGCTGGTCTAGCCTCAAGCAGATAATGTCTTTACGGATGGGGCCTCCAAAGTGCTGGTCAGTTACCATTACAGGGACCACTGCCTGTTAACGATGGGAGGACACAACTCAACCCTCTTCCTCTCCTCTCCCTCCCTCTCCCTTTCTCTCCTCCACCCCCTTTCCCAGTGTCTCTGTGTGTCTGTTTCTCTATCTCTCCCTCTTTTTCTCCCCACAGGGTTTCTATCTCTCCTTGCTTCTCCCTTCCTCTCTCTTCCTCCTCCATCTTTCTTTCCCTACTCTTTTGCTCTGACTCTCTTGCTCTCAGATGACATTTGTGTCCACATGAAAGCAGTACAGTTTGGCCTCTCAGACATAACATGTGCAAATTATTTCTTCCTTTTTGGAGTCTCCTGATTGCGGCTCCTTCATTACGAGCTCACCAAGGCTGCCCCCTCCCCGTTGGCTCCTCTGTGGCGGGTCTTCCTCTAGAAAGGGCTCCTTTGAGGAGGGAATGAGCTGAGGAGCCCCACAGCTGTTGAACGTTCATCGCTCAATTATTTTTCACTCATCGGGATCCTGCTTCCATAGTCTGGGCAGTCAGTAATCTTAGAGCTGGAGGGGGTTGACATCATCGCCTCCAAATTCCTCCTTTTACAGATGATGTAACCAGGATCCAGGAGGGAAAGGCTCTTTACCCCGTGTCTATCTGGGGCCAGGCTTGGAGTGACTACTCTGGGTCCCTTCTAGTGCTTGCAGGGTGCTGCCTCAGTGCGAATAGCCCTGGGTTTGGAGGCAGGAGCCCAGGGTCCAATCAGGTGACTTTGGACTGATTTCTGCCCGCTTTGGGCTGTAGACATTCGTTCCCTTCAGCTGCTTTTGGAGTAGAAGAAGCCCAAGGGACCTCTTGTCTACAGAAGGCATCGCCTAGATGAGTCTATCCGGGGAACCAGATGACCAACCATCCTGGTTCAAACCCACAAAAAGAAACCTCCCAGATCAGTGAAGACAGGTCATTAGGTGGGCAGAGGTCTGCAACCATATGTTGGGAGGTGCTAGCTCAGGGACACTTGGCTAAGCAGCACAGTGCCTTGGTTTCCCAGGATTCTGCTCTACTCAAAGGATAGATTTATTTCATTAATAAATCAGCAAGCATTGGTTAAGCATTTTCCAAATGCAATCGTAGCACTGGGCTCTGGCAATTCAAGTACAAAGAGAGAAACAATTATGTCTACTCCTTTTACTTATATCTCTTCAGAAAATGTGACAGCTCTTGCCCTCAGGGAGTTTATAACCTAATCTAATGTATAATGTTGAGGTAAATGCAAGAGATTTGGAATCAGGTGACTTCGGTTTGAATCCTGATTCAGACTTAGTACCTGGGCAAGTTATTTTCACCTTCCTGGGTATTGGCTGACTCTAAATGCCACAATGCCATGAAACAACTATTTAGCACACATGTTCAGAGCAATGCTCTGGGTATCGAGTAGGGGAGGCACAGGTTCAGAGTAAGACATAACCACCTCCTGGACATGCCCCCAGCCTAATAGGACAATAACATACCAACTCAGATACTCGTCACACAATAAAATTAGGTGACTAAACTCTAAATTCTATGACCCTAATAAGAAGGCAGTCCAATAAACCATATGGAATTGGAGGAACCTGGGAATTCTAAATGGGAAAAGTTTTGTGTGCATTGTATACATCTCATCATCTCCAGCCTGCAATGTCATAGGAAATGTATTCATGGGATCATAAATAGAGAACTGTAAGGGACTTCAAAGGTCGCCCATTCCAACCTTTCATTTTATGGAAAGGGAAACAAGCCTTAAAGGTTCAACTGAGCTTGGCCCAAGGTCACATAGAGTGGCCAAGTAAGAATTTGAAGATAGGCCCTCTTTCCCCTGGACCAGGTATCCTCTGATACCTCTATCTTACACGAATTACTTCATTTCCCTTATATTAGAGGCCATAAAAGAAGGTGTGAAAAATCTGAGTTAATTACAAGCATCATTAGCCCATGTGGTAGCTGTTCAAATGTTTTTCAGTCATGTCCAACTCTTCATGACCCTATTTGAGGTTTTCTTGGCAAAAGATGCTACAGTGGTTTGCCATTTCCTTCTCTAGCTCATTTTACAGATGAGGAAACTGAGGCAAACAGGGTTAAATTATTTGCCCAGAATCACACAGCTAGTCAGTGTTTGAGGCCATATTTGAACTCAAGTCTTCCTGACTCTATCCACTGTGCTACCTAGCTGCACAATTTGGCAGCCAATGGCGGCCTTAGATAGTGAGTTCTTTAAAGGCAAGGACTGTCTTTTGCCTCTTTTTGTATCCCCAGCACTTGGCACAGTGCCTGACATTTAGTAGGCACTTACTTAATAAATGTTTATTAATTAATTGATTGGTGAGTGAATTTTTTCATCAAAATAAACCAGTACACTTGAGTTGCTCCCTCTGACCTATAGGAAAGTGCCTCGTTACTCTATTATTGTCAGGAATTCTGAAATCCCTTAATCCAACTATGATCTCTTGGCTTTCCATCCCTCCTATCCTCCCTTGCCAAACTCTTCTCTTTGCACACATCTCGACCTCTAACCCCTTGACCCCTCAATTCTCTCCCAATTCTCTCCCCTGCACCAGCCATTTTTTTCTTTCTCCCATCTCCACCTATTGGTGAACCAGTTGAACTCTACATTGTCCTTCTCTCTAGTCTCTTGCCCATTATCCTGTCACTGATTACAATCCTAACTACACCCAGCCAAGCCTCAGCCTTGGGTCACTCCTGCCATTTGTCTCCTTCACACCTACCTACTTGCAGCTGAACGAAAATGGAAGAAATCACTCAACTCTTCTGACTGAGTCTGCTACAAATTCTGTGTTATACAACCTCAGTTGGGCCCTCACTGCTTCATGGCAATCCCTTGTCCATTCCCTATGCTGCTCTCCACAGCAGCTCCTCCAAACTTCCCATGAATCCCCTCCCCTCACTCTCTCTGCTGAGATATTCACCTCATATTTTACTGAAACATGGAAGTTACTCACCGTGAACCCCCTCTTCTCTCCTCTTCCTCATCTCTCATCACTCAAGGTCCCTCTGCCCCTCTTCCCTTCTTCACCCCTGTCTCACATGAAGAGGCAGTCTTCCTCCTCACCAAGGCTAACCCCTCTACTTACTCAAGCAATCCCACTCCATCTTGGCCCCTCCAAGAGATCGCCCCTTCTATCATCCCCATTCAATCATTTTCAGTCACTTCCTCTCTACTGGCTCTTTTCCTACTTCCTACAAACATGGTTATATCTCCCCCATCTCCAAAACCCCCTTACTTGATCCATGTCCTCCTAACCTTTGCGGCTAAATTCCTCACAAAGACCATCTACATTTGGTGCCTCCACTTTCTTTCCTCTCATTTTCTTCTTAACCCCTTTATTTCAGTTTCCAACCTTATCATCCCACTGATACTGCCCCTTCCAGAATTACCAGTTGCCAAATTGCCAAATCCAGTGACATTTTCTCAGTTCTCACTGTCTTTGTGCTCTCTGCAACCTTGGACACTGTGGATCACTCTCTCCTCCTTGATACTCTCTTCTCTCTAGGGTTTTCAGGACATCCCTCTCTCCTTGTTCTCCTCCTCCCTCTCTGACAGTTCCTTCTCTGTCTCCTTTGCTGGATCCTCCTCCTCCAAATCATGCCTCTAACCATAGGTGTCCTTCAATGTTCTGTCCTGGGCCCTCTTCTCTTCACCCTCCACACTAATTCCCTTGGTGATCTCCTTAGATTTAATTACCATCTCTGTACTGATGATTCTCAAATCTACCAGTCCTGTCCTGATCTCCCTGCTGACTTAATGCATCTACAGCTATTTTTCAGACATCCCAAACAGAATGTCCAGTAGACATCTCAAACTCACTATATCCAGAACAAAACTCACTCCCCTTCCCCCTAAATCCTCCCCATACTCCTACCCTTCCCTATTACTACAGAAGGTAACACCATCCTCCCAGTCCCTTAGACTCACGACCTCAGAGTCATCCTGGATTCCTCACTATCTCTCACCACCACCAGCCCATATTCAATATGGTGCCAAGGTCTGTCAATTTTGCCTCTGCATCATCTCTCCAAAACACCCTCTTCTCTCCTTGTCCAAACCCTCATCACCTCATTTTTGGACTATTGGAATAGCTGCTGGGGGCAGATGGTGGGGCTTCCTGCCCCAAGTCACTCATCTTTGCAGCCACAAAAGTGATTTCCTTAAAACAAAGGTCATCTTATCCAGAAAACTCCAGTGAATTTCTATCATCTCCAGGTGCAAATACAAAATCCTGTGGTGTTCACAGCCCTCCACAACATAGGGACCCCATCCTACACCCTTCCATCTTCTTATACATTACATACATTTCTCCCCTAGACACACTAAAATCTCTTCAGTCATGCCTGGAATCCTTTCCCTCTTCAACTCTACCTGCTGACTTCCCTAGTTTATTTAAGCCCTAATTAAAATCTCTTCTTCACAGAAGCCTTTCTCAACCCTTAATTCCAGTGCCTATCCTCTGTTAATCATTTCCTATTTGTCCTGTACAAGGTTTCCTTTGTACATATTTAGTGGCAGGTTGTGAGCTCCTTGAAGGTAGGGACTGTCTTTTGCCTTTCTTTGTATCCTAGCTCTTAGCACAGTGCCTGGTATTTAGTAGTAGGTGCTTAATCAATGTTTAGTGACTTCTGACTAGGGGTTCAGGTCCTAGACTCCAGGCTGCTAGAGACCCTGCAAGCATAGTCATTATCACTGGACAGATCCCTCTGAGATTATCTCCTGTCTACACTGTCTACATCATGAGCAACTCAGTGTGGTAGAATGTAAAATAAGATGGATTCTGAATCACAGAACCCAGGTTTAAACCTCATCTTTTTCACTTTCTAGCTGTGTGACCTTGAAATTCCTAGCTCTCCCTACACCTCACTTTCCTCTTGTCTATAATGAGGGGCTGGACCCAATGACTCCTGAGTCCCACCTCCAGATCTTTAAGTTTTGGACTGCACAGATGCTCATCTGGACAGGGGAAGGGGAAGAAAATTAGCACCTACTGTGTGCCAGACTTCATCCAGGACCACATCTCACCATCCCAAATGCTCAGTCAGCAGGAGGAGGGAGAATCTGCTTCTCCCTGCCCAGAGGAGCCAGGCCTGAGTTGGATGGCCCCTATCCAAGGCCATCAGGATGTTCTTCCCTCTTGTAAGTCTCCATTCCTGGCTGCTATAGTTTTCATTTGCTCTCTTCCCAAACCAGAGATGATGGAGCCCAGCTGCAGCCCCTCCCCTCCTTGTCCTCTCCCTATTGGCCTTTCACAGACTCAGCAGCATGATGTCACCCCGGCTGCTCCTCTACTTTCTGTCTACTTCCTGCCCACTTGGGCGGCCACTCCCAGACCCCAAGGAGAAAAGAACAGCAGCTCTCTTTAAATCCTTGGAAGGCCTGTGAGGCAAGGAGGAAGCTCCTAGGAGAGATCAAAAACAATTGTTTCAACGCCTGCACTGTCTGTACACACCCTGGTGAAGTGTCGACAACTATTCCTTTGTCTCCCTTGGCTAGCACTCTAGGGTTTCCTATCCAGAAGGGCCATTTGCAGAGTGGCTACAAGTCCAAAAGGGCCAGCTGGAGAGTCACTGAGGGACCCCTTTCAGGAGCCAGTATCAAGGCTGGAACAGCCTGTTCTAGAACCCAAGGACAGACCATCTCTGCTTCCTGTCATTGCCTGCTGACTCTGAGGCACCATCTTTCTCAAACCCAAGAACGCTCCTAATTAAAATGAGCAGAGAAGCTAACTCACTTGAGGGCATCCACCACTAACCTGTGTGGGAACAGAACCAATCAGCCAACATTCCCACAAGGAAATGGAAAGAAGACCTGGGTAAGAGGCTGTGGCAAGATGCCAATGAGATGAGACAATCCAGCTGACCCTCGAGGGCTCATCTCCACCTCTCCAAGTGCAGAGCTCTCAGCACTGCCTTAGTTTCCTTCCCTGTCAAAGGAGGGGCTAGAATGGATGATCTCCAAGGTCCTTTCCAGCTCTAACATGATTCTGTTTCTTTATTTACCATTGGGACATTGGAACTCAGTAGTCAGGTTGGAAACATTTGCTTCAGAGGGAAGGTTGTGGTATATATTGCCCCCTCTTCTCTAGAATGTGAGCTAATCCACGGTCTTGGGCCTGGCCTGGCAAGGTCAATGGTAACAGGCAAGGTCATGCCAACAAGCACTTCAATGTCCCCCACTGCCACAGGCAACGATGAAAGCTGGGAGCCTTCTCTTTAGAGCCGGCGTGGGTCTCAATGCCTTAATATTCCTGGTCTCAGTCTTGTTCAGAGAAGTCTGCATTCAGAGCTAGAAGGAACATGGGAAGTTAGCCAGTCCAGTCAATCAACCAACAAACACTTGTTGGGGTTCTACCACATGCCCCAGGCTGGTTTAGTGTCTGGGCACTCTAAACTAAAATGAAAACAGCCCCTGCCCTCATTCTACAACAGGGGTGAATGAGAGGAGACGGGAGGTGAGTTAGCAAGGCCTGTATCCCTCTAGCAGTAAGCTCAACCTGATCCTGACAGAGTGCTGCATGTGGTGGTGTAGTCTTCTGGGATACCAATTTTCTGCTTTCTTGCCTTGAATCCCTTCTAACTATTCTTTGTACCAGAGAGGTGGGTTGGTACCATGGAAGAAGGGCTGACTTCAAACCTGGACACCTGGTCAATTCCCAACCCTGATACCTTCTAGCTTTTTATTTATTCTGTATATATTTATGTGTTATCTACCCTATAATTTCTTCTTTGTCTTTGTATCTTTAGTGCCTGGCATATAGTAGGTGCTTTCGAAAAGCTTGATGACTGTTTGGCTCATGTTACCTCTGTCTGAGCCTCGGTTTCCTCATATATAAAATGGGGGTAACATTTGCTGGGAGATATGAGCTGTTGATTTCTCTGACTCTCGTGAAACTGTCCTGAGGGTTTTCTTCCTCCTTCCTCCACATTATTTGACATCAGAGGAAAAGCTGTGCTGGTTTTGTTTTGTAGTTGGCCACACTGAGAAGCCTATAGCTACTGTAACCTTCCTTTTGTTTCCTTGTGGTCTCTTCAGTCCCACACCCTAGTATCCATCCCACTTCCATGGTACCCAAAGGCTTACAAAGTCCTTTCCCTGAGGTGGCCAGCATAGAAGCTATGGCTCCATTTCACAGAGGAAGAAACTGAGGCCCAGAGAGGGGAGAGGGCTTGGCCAGTTCCATGGCCAGTAGCAGTGTGGAGGAGACGACAGCTTGGAAGAGTGGAGAGATGGCTCAACAAAAAGCATTCAGATGCTACCTCTGACCTTGGTTGGCCAGCTCACCTCCAGCAAAGTGCATAACTTACTTGAGTTTCTGCTGTATCCCCCATGTATGGAAATTATGGTACCTGGAGCCCTGGTTGCCTACGACTGTTAGCAAACAGGCACCTGGCATCAATGTCAGGAGCAGTCTCAGTAGTCAGTGTCCAAGCTTGGTCTGCAATCTGTGTCCCTCCCTCTGCGCTCAGCATCCCTCCTACTTCCTAGGAGCTTATGTGCTGCTGTTGGGGGACCTGGGTGGGGCTCTGTGGCTTCTCACCAATGATGTGAACAACAAACATGGCTCCTAACAGCATGGCCATTACATCATTCGGGACAGGAACAGCCTCCTCTCCTCTCTCCACTCAAGAATAAAAGACTATTCTTTTCCAATCAATAAGCCTGAACCAGATAGCAAGTGAGAATGGAAAGGAGGTCTGCCTAGACAGGCAAATTTCCCTCTCCAAACTTTAGTTTCGAAAAATGGAGGGACTGAGTTTGTTGAAAGTCTCATCTAATAGGCAGGAAGGTGGGAGGAAAAAACAGAAGGGAGAGAGGGAGGGAAAGAATGGAGGAATGGAGGGAGGAAGGGAGGGAGAAGATAGGGTGGAAGAAGAGGGAAGGAAGGAGGGAGGGAGAGAAAGAAGAAAAAAAGGAGGAAGGGAGGAAGGCAGAGAGGGAAGAGAGAAGAAAAATAAGGAAGGAGGGAAGGAGAGAAGGAAGAAATTAGGCAGGGAACCAACAAGGATTTGCCTACAATGCCTCTTAACCCTCAACAGCTATTGGAGAGTAGCAACTGTATTCAGTGAATAGACTTCAGAGCGTGTATGATCTCCCCATGTGAGTATTCCCTCCATCACTGCAAAGGGTGACCATTTCTTTCCCTGTGTGATTGTTGGTCATGTTCTTCTATATATCCTGTACAGAAATCAGCTTTTGACTTTCTCATCTGCCAAAAAGTCTGAGTTTCTGAGACCTTCTCAGCCTGGTTTAGGGTCCATGGAAGGCAAATGCTTTGGAATTGATGGGTTTCCCAGCACAGAGGGAAAAAATGGAAAACCAGTTCATGCCAAAGCAGTATGTGGTTTGACCTTTGTGGGAGCTGTCTGCCCCAGACTGCTGGACCTGGTGATGTTCTCAGTCGTTTCCCCTGCCTTCTCCCCTCCACCCACCGTCAGCAATCCACCCATTTTTTTGTTGCAGACAGACGGAGGGGGTCAGCTTGTCTAGGAGGAAGAGGGCAGCCCGGCTCTGCTCCCAAGGTGTGACCAGCAGCTGACCAACAAAGGCAGGGCCTTGGCATTGAACAAGGAGACATAGCAAAAGTAACAGAGTCCTGAGAGGGGCTGCTAGTGCAGTGAAGTCGCCTGAGTGAGGTGAAGGGCAGCCCATGGCCTTCAGGCTGAGATGGAAGCAGCTATTCCAACCCTCCTTGCCTGGGCTCCATTTGACCCTGGGCTAGGATTCTGTAGTTCTGAGGTTTTCCCTGAGGCTTTGCAGCCATCACACTTCTGGCAATTTGTAAACATCAGAACTATCCGATGTGGCAAAGCATAGCTACACCCCTAAGAAAAGCCCACCTACACAGCCACCCCGTTCCTTGGGGTCTGCAGCTGATGTGCTGAAAACTCGGTTTCATTTGCCAAGTACCAGTAGGCTAGAAGGGGAAGAATTACAAATCCATTCTACAAATACTTGAGTTGTCGAAGGTTTTGTCCTCTAATTTGGTTCCTTAAAAAGGAGGCGGGAGTGGGGGGGTGGGCCTCTGTGGTTTTGGCCAGTGCCAACACCAGTTTCAGGACTTTGCCATAACTGCAAGGACACATCAGATAGGAACTCCCTTCCTGCCTGTCCCAGCATTCTCTTGGTTGGTTGTACCCACCACCTAGAGCTAGTCTGGGGAGGTCGGGCCCCAAGCTCAAACAGCTAAGCTAAGCAGAGACCTTGTTTCATTTGGTACCAGTCATCTGCTGTCCTGTAGGCAGGACAACTCCCACTCCCATACCTGGCCAGGCCTTCCCCAAGTCAAAAAGTATCTCTGGAGCATGTGAGTGAAATGAGTCCTCCCCTGCCCCAACCTTTCTTTGTGTAAGTGGGTGATCTCAACATGATGTTCTAATTTACAACAGACAGCATGTTTCCCAAAGCTGAGACCCATTTGCAACTTCAGGATGGATTTTTTTCCTTCTTTATTATTACATTTTCTTTTTTTATATATGTACAAATTCACAAAAGTTTACCAACTACAAAAAATTTGTTTGAAAAGTAAGGCTTTTGAAAACTGGTACACAAATTCCAAAGCAGGAATGCCCCTGTTGGCCCTGAAATCTCCATTTCTGTCACTATAGTTTGGGGTCAAGTTGGTGGACCCCTAAGCCAGTGCCTACAGCACCAGCTTTTTGAGTAAGGCAAAAGGGTTTGTTGTTATGTAAACTGGACATTCACGTGATCTCATTGACAGGGTGGCTTTCTTCCTACCTGCTGGGGTGAAGCAACCCTTCTTTAGGTGTAGGGGTGTGTGTGTGTGTGTGTGTGTGTGTGTGTGTGTGTGTGTGTGTGTGTGTGTGTGTGTGTGTGTGTGTATGTGTCTCTCAAAGAAGCCCTTTGGATTTCCAAATGAATGATATGTAAAGGAGATTATGCCTCTTTAACAAGGATCTCCTCCCAAACAATATCTCCCAAGCTCCCTCAGGTGCTTGGAGGTGGGTTCTACAATTTGTAGCTCTCTACCTTGACAAGGAACCCCTGGCTGATGGTATTCAGGATTTCTTTTTATGGGGAAGGAAAGCCAGAGGACAGTGGTGAACCAGGGTCCCTCAGAGGGAACCTTGTCTCTACCACCTGAAATCCAAGTTCCTCCTCCAATTTAAAAAAGATTCAGAGGGAAAAAGGAAGAGTTGCTGTGGGCCCTAGGCCATGACTATTTGCAGCACCACCGATGGTGACAGGGCAGAACAGGGACTTGTCACTAGATATGCTACAGAGGACACCTGGAAGGGCTGGGAAGGAACAGGTGGGCTGGGACCAGTCCTGGGAAAGAGTGTCCACAAAGACCAGCAGGTCTCCAGGCTCCCCCACATGGGGTCCTTGCTTCCATATTAGCCCAGATTGGCAAAACCCTCCCATGTGCCTTGGAAGATGCTAACCAGTCACTGATGCAGCCACAAATAAGGGTTGTAGAATTCATTTTCCAATGTTTGCTTTTCATGTCTTTGAAAAAGGACAAAATCAACCCTTTGTTGCTTTGTTGATGGTGCTGTGGGCACCATCAGTCAGACAGGGGCTGGGTTCTCAAGGATCCTCCCCAGGGTCAGGTACAGCCACTGGGCATCATCCCTTGACCTCAGCCATGGGCCTGAACCAAGCGTCACCGGCTCCACTAAACAGCACAGTGGATGAACCAGCCCCGGCCACACCTCCCTCAGGAGGACAGGCTCCCTCATCCCCCAGACACCTGCATCCTCTGAAGCACTTTCAGAAAAAATAACGTGTGGGGTTTGAGAAGAGGCCCCTAATTACACAATGGGACATCCTGACCTGAAAGTGAGAGTGAGAGGGAGTGAGTGAAAGAGAAAGAGGAGAAAAGAAAGGAGAGGGAGGGAGGGGTAGAGAATGAGAGGGGGGAGGGGGGCAGAGGGAAGGAGAGAAAGTAAGAGAGAGACTCCATCTGAGAGCTTTGAAAAGGGGAGGAAGGGGCAAGGGTGTTCTCTGAAATCCCTGGCCCTGAAATTAGGGAGGAAAGGGAGGAGGGGATGTATCCTGGGCCAGATAGCCCAAACCCCAGTGCCAGGCACTGCTCCTCAGGCTCCCTTCTGAAGAAACCCTTTCATCAGCAGAGCATAAGCAAGCCCCGACTACTGGTAACAGTGCATGCTCTGGTTGAGTCTTTGATACAATAGAGGCCATGGGTGGAAGCTGACTTGGTCAGCCCTTCTGATTGACCAGGAAGCCTCCAGCAAGGCCAGAGAGAGCAGCATCTGGGAAACCCATTACCCCAACAAGGGGCCTGTGGCTTTTCCAAATGGCTACAGTCCACCCTGATGATGAGGGTTCAGGTCATGACAGTGGTACTATCACAGGCCAATCAGTTAGCACCCAAACTCCTCAGGATCTCCACCTCCAGGAACAAAGGCATTGGTGAGGCCGGGGGACAGCCTCCTGCTTTCAATAGCACTGACCCACCCCCACCGAAAGGCATATCTGGGACACCCTGAGAAGTTGGTTCTGGGAGGAGTTGATCTCTCTTATGTCCCTAATTCTAGGATGACTTCAGAGGCCTTCCCCCCCTGGAAGGTGGAGGACTTGGCTATAGTGTGGGGATGTCCCAACCTCAATCCTTTGGCTTCCCCAGCATCTCTGCATATCTCTTTTAATAATCCTAACAATCTTCTGTACTTAGGCTACACCATTCCTCTGCAAATGACCCTAAAGATAATGAGGCTCGCCCTGAGGGGACTGTGATTCTCCCTTCCCAAAGACTAAGGAACAAGGGTGCCAGAGAGAAGGGAGGCATCACAGGGGTCCTGGGGCTCTTCTAGCTTTTTGTTAGACACCAACCTGCCAGGTCTCTGCTGTCCGCCAGGGCTCCAGCCTCCAGAAATGCCACCCTGGGGTCAGCGGAGCCCGTGCCCAGCCAAGGTCCCTTCAGAGCTAGCAACACTGGCCAAAAACGGCATCAGCGACCGCATGCATTTCCCAGATTCAAGAGAAAGGACCACGAGCACTTAATTGGGGACATGAGATGTTCAGTCTTCAGTGGAAAGAGACCAGGAGTGAGAGGCTCCAAAGCTGCCTTCATGGTGGGGAGGCAGCGTTTGGTCAGTTTGGGTTTAATGAGAAAAGCCCTGCACCTTGTCTATCCACACTTGGTGACTTCACCCACTGGATGCTGAGGAGGGTGAGGAGGGGGAAGAGCAGGGAGAGAGTGAGATTTTGAAAGATTTGCAGCTGAGTCCCACCCCCATCACTTACTGTGTGACCTTGGTCACATGGCTTGGGCACTTGGGGCAGGGGTCTCGTCGCTCCCAGGCCAGCACCTTTAGGAATCTCAGTTTGCTTATTTACAAAATGAGAATGATAGTACTGCTGGTACATGGCCTGCCTGACAGTAGAACTGGGAGGTCCAGATAAATCCCTCTGAAGCTACAAAGTATTAGGTAAACGAGTTCTCATTACCACGGTGGATATGTCAGGTGAGAGAAAGAGACAGACAGAGACACAGGACAGGAGACAGAGACAGAGGGAAGGAGGAAGGAAGGGAGACAGAGAGCAGGGCTTTTCTTGGGCTGTGTCCAGTGGAAGGATCTGGGGACTAAAGCTGAGGGTGGAGGGGAAGCCCCCAAGACCAGGGGCAGCAGGGGGCCCCTGTGTATGCAGGTAGAGTGGAGGGTTCCAGGTGGGTCAGAATTAGGAAGGCTGGCTCCCACCCATGGCCAGGACTGACCTGGCCCTGATTCCTGTGCCCAGCAGGGAGGGGCACTAGGCAAATTCACAACATGGAATCCTACTCACAGTTTCATGGTTGAAGGTAAGCCTTCATTTAGGCAAGGTGTGTGTCTCAACTGAGTCTAGGAGCAGCCATGAATAAAGTAAAATGTTTTCCAATTTTTCTAGCTGCTTGAATTTCCTACCCTTGTCTTGTCAGCGTAGGCCACTCACCACTGAGGCACAGTTGCCCAAGCCAGTTCCATGATCCCTCTGCATGAAGGGGTCCTCAGCTGGCTGGCATGGGCTCTTCCCATGGGAGACAGGTCTAGTGTCTGCTCTGGGATCCTGCTCTCTGATACCCCCCTCCAAAGCAGGCTGGCCCAAAATAGCCAATAACAGCTGGCAAAGGTTGTGACTGCCACCCTTGGTTTGGACAAACAAAGGAAAAGAATACCATCAGTGCCAGGGCAGCTTCTGCCAGCACTGGCACTTGACACTTATCTTTCCTGGGGACTCCTACCAATCTCTTGCTGGACCTGAACAGCCTCTCATGGGAAGTTCTGGAGTCTCAGGGACCCTCAGAAGTATCCAGAAGTTCCTGCCGCTGATCTCTAACTAGGGTCAGGTGCTTCTGAGGGTGCTGGCTAATATGCTTCCTGACCCCCTGTGGCCCACTCCCAAGTAAGAGCCAGGAAATGTGTGCAGTCTGGACATCCCCAGGAAAACAGCTGACCCCAGGGTTCCCCCCATCACCCAGACCCCCAACTTGAGCTTCTTTCCTTTTTAGATCCCTACATTCGTCATGAACTGGCCTTTCCTCCAGGGCTTGAAAGAGATGCCCAGAACCCAACAGGGAGAGACCAGAGGCAGACGATCCCCAGGCACAGAGGATGGTCACTCTTACTTTTCAAGTCTCATGAGAAAATGAACAAGTGGCTATATGGCTACAGTAGTGGGGCAGAGCTCCCAGGTAGGAGATGCTGGGCATACCTGAAAATGTTTGGGCAAGGCTACTTGCTTTAGTTGCCTGCATGGGATTCACTTTGCTGGCCAAGGAGAGGTCAGAGAGAAGCACAGGGCCTGGACACGGTCAGGACCAGTCAGCAAGCAATTCCTGGAGGCCTCAGGAGGCGTTCCAGGAGGGAGGTTCAATCCTCTGGGACACAAAGGGGACACTTAGGAGAGAGGCCAGGGCCTGGGCCCAACGTGCCAACTCCCCATCACTGCTGGGGGGTGGGGCTGAGTGCTGCCTGCTGGCTCTGGCCCCTGCTCCCATGCCCATTTCCAAACCCGATGCAGATGGGAGGTAAGACACAACTTTTGTCCTTCCCTAGTTGTTTTCTATTTGCTCAATGTCCAATTCACCATCCAAAGGAAAGATGCCAGCCCCATCTGTCCCAGCACCCCGCCAGGTCGAGGCCTGGTCCTCTTCCTGCTGACTGTTCTCCTCATCGGCTAGGCCACAGTCTGACTCCTCAAAGGACAGGTCCTCTTTGCTAAGTGTACATTCTTGGGTGGTGGGAGGAGGGTCCAGGCCGGGGGTCCCCACAGGTTCCTGGCCTTCTCTGCTGGTGGAGCCAGAAAGCAAGGCTGTCCAGGATGTGGGGTTATTCGTGTTGGCGGCAAACGGGCTCTGCTGACTGCGGTTGTCCACCATGGTGCTAAGGCAGCTGAGGCTGTTGAAGGTTTGACAATTCTGCAAAAGAAAAAGGAAACACAGGTAGCCACAGAGCTGATCACATCTTTGTGGAAGACAGAAGAGCGGTGCGCAATGAGCCATTCGGCTGACTAGGGAGAGGGGACACTGAACACCAGCCACATCTGATCCCAGAAATGCATCACAAATGGCTCCAGGGACCCTAATCCATCCACACCCAAAGGCCAGCAGCACCCTGGTTCCTGCATTACTTGGTGTGTGCTCCTCCTAACAGACCTGATGGCACTGACCTGCTATCAAACAGGGATGGCCACAGCCCTCTGCCTGAAATAACCAGGTGGTAAAGCAAAGTTCCACTGCTGGTTTGGAGACCTACCAATCAATCCATCAATTAGTCAATCAACAAACGTTCACTAGACTCCCTCCCTGGGCCAGGGGACATGCTAGGCTCTGGGACACAAGGCCAGATTAAACAGTCCTGCCTTGATGGTCCTGCCTCCCCAAGGTCTAAGGAGAGACAACATATGCATGTACTTTGGTGGATTGGGCAAGGTTTCATTGCAACAACCCAACCTCAATTCTCATCTGTGAAATGGGGATATATACTACCCACCCCAGCCTCCAATCATTTTCTATATGCTAGGATACTTGACACAGAGGACACACTCCAAAAGATGGGAGATGAATGACTATTAGCTTATAAACTGGTGCAGCTTAGACTGAGCTACTCATTTTCTACTCTGAGGGCCAGCGGCCCTACCCCTGGCTCCTCAAATTGGTGAGCAATGATGTTGTCTCTTCTTTCAGTTTGGGGGCAGCTCTCTAAGCAAGAGAGGCCCTTCCGGATTCTTGCTCCCATCCATGGAGTGGGAGACAGGTGTTTCCATCTTTTCTCCCTCCTTCAGTGTCTGCCCCTTGGGCCAAGGTATCCTGCCCACCCATGCCCAGGGCACTTTGGGGATCTGCAGATTCAGAGGAAAGGGCAGGGGCTCTTCTGTGGGGGAAGCCTCTGACTTCCACTAGGGCACTCCCTGCTCCTGAAATGGAGAAGGTCCTGACTTCTCTCAGAGGCTTCCAGAGACCTCAAGGGGAGAATTACAACAGCCCCTGGCCCTTCTCCTTGAAAGCAGATGTTCACCTATTCGGCACTGCCCACAGGTACTAAGTAAAATGGAGCATCTCCCTGAGGGGACAGAAGTTTGCCTTGGGTGCTTAGCTCCTGGATTTGGGTGATCACTAGCAGCAGGCCTTTCTCTGCGACGTGTGGACAGCCACCTCCTAGGGAAGTAGCCAGTGCACCTGGGAAGGCAATAAGCCTCAGTGTCTCCTGTGTGCCAGGTCTGGTGCTAAAAGCTTGTAAACATTACCTTGGATCCTCACAACAACTGTCCGAGGGAGGTGCTGTTACTTTTCCCACTTTATATTTGAGAAGGCAAGAGGAGGGTAAGTGATTCGCCCAAGGTCACACAGCTAATAAGTGTACAAGGCTAAATTTGGACCTGGGCCTTTCTGAGGGCAGGCCTAGCACTCTGGACTCACTGGAGAAGGACACAAAACCAAGAAGGGTCAGGCCTTGTAACCTGACAAAGGGTTCGGGGGGGAGAGACAGGACTAAAAAAAAGCTACAAATAGGCTCGAGATCTAGAAATCAGCTTTGCAAAACCCTTGGCCTGTGCAAAGAATGATTAAGAGAAAAGGAAGTAGCAGAAATGTGAAATGTGGGTCAGCCCTCCCAAGAAGCACACCCACCCTGGGGCGCCTTCTGGCAAGATCTGGGTAAGCCTGGCAGGCGTGGTACAAACATGAGCCCCTCAGCTCAAGCCACGGGCCCAGCTGTGCTGACTGAGGGGACACAGGACCCTTCCTGAGGCCAGACTCACAGAGTATGCCTCCCCTCCCTCCCCGGGCCATGGGCACACTCTCTTCTGGCCAAGGGAAAATACACTGGGAGCAAGGTTTTCCCTCCCCACCTTCCTGCTGGGACGGTTTTCTTGGAAATCGGCAAAGCCTTCTAAGCAAAGCCTCTCTGGAGACGGCTAAATAGGCCTTCCGTTTCCTGGCTAGATTCTCCAGGCTTGGCCTGGTAAATGAAATTCCTCACCCCTCAAACGGGGACTCTGAGTGGGCTGGCTGACAGCAAGTGTGAGCAGACCTCATGCTAGAAAGGGGACATGGGCTAACCCTGTGCCAGGGAGAGCCTATGTGTTTCAAGCCAACACCAGTTCTAGGGATCAAAGCTTAATGGGCTGAGATGTCTGAGGGATACAGCATTGACCTGGAGCTTTGGTCAGACTCCCCATGTGAGCACATTCTCCGAGCAGCAGATTCCAGGAGAAGGCGAGGTCCCAAACACTGCATGGGCCTAAATGCCCTTGGCTAAAAGGGCTCTGAGGACAAAGTCACGGGCAAAGGCTCAGGCAGCTCTGGGACACTCTGTGACTGCGCACCTGGCTTCTCTCCTAGAGTGAGGGGCAATATTCTCCCTCTCCACCTCTTATGGCTGTAATAAGGGAACATCTTGAAAAGAGCCAGATGAAAGTGAAGCTGTGACTTGTGGCTGTGATGCTCTGCTGAACAAAAACCACCAGACCAGGTAAAGGTACCAGGAAAGGAGCAGAGGAAGAAGGGGACATCCTGGGGAATAAAAGTGCCTGAAGGAAAGAGTTTTTAAAAAGAAAGAAATGAGTTGGGCAGATGTGGGGCACAGAGGCCAGGTAGATGGGCCCTAGAGTCAGAAGATCCAGGTTCACATCCCTGCCCTGCCTCTCCTGACCTCAGATTCTTCCTGTGTAAAAGGAAGGGCTGGACCTGGGGCCTCTAGTGTACCTTGGGCTCTTTATCTGTGGTCCTATAAACCACCTGGGAGGGGAGGGGCTGTTATCATCTCCCTTCAAGGAGAGTGACTTGCCTAGGGTCATGGGGTCACTGATATCTGGGGTGGGACTTGAAGCCTGAACTTTCAGACTCTAAGGCTAGATAGAGTTCTGCTCACTGCCCTGCACTGGCCTTTTTAACCTTTCTGGTGCACAGACCCCTTTTGCAATCTGGTGAAGCTGACAGAAGTCTTCCCAGAATGATGTTTTTAAATGCACAAAACAAAATACACAGGCATACCAAAGAAATCAATGATGTTGCCTCTCAAGTTCCTGGACCCTGTGAAAGCCACCACAGGGACCAGGGACCTCAGGGGCGGACCCCTTGATCTCCTAAGAAAAGCCAAGTACCCTGTCCTTGGGACAAAACACTGTCCCCATGGCTGTGCCTCCACATTTCTCGAAGTTCTTATCAGAGCTGAGAAGACACTCCCTGCCTGCTTAATAGATGGCTGTCTGGCACAAAGCAACTTGGCTGAAAACGCCCCTCCAAGGAGCAAGGCTGGCTTTCTTTTCGGGGTCTGTGACTTCCCTGGACAATCTCAGTCACACCCCTACCCTGACCGGCATCATTCCACCTGATCATCCTCACAGCCTTCTTGGGCAGCCCAGGCTCACCGGAAACTCCGCTCCCCCCACCCATGCAGGCAGGTTCACTGTTCTCCCTCAGGTGCACCTGTCCTCCAAGGCCCTCCCCCACACTCAGCTACCCTCAGGTGCAGCCCCCATACCCCTACCCCTCTCCTTATCCACCCCACAGAAGTGCCAAGTAACACTCCTAGAGTTGGGACCCCACCACTGGAGCTTCCACTTGGATCAAATCCAAGCTGCTGTTTTCAGCTGTGACTGCCACACTTCACCTCTCAGCCACCAAACCCTCCCTACACCTCCTTTCCTGCCACTCCCCAGACAGGGTGCTCTATCCTGTCACTTTGTTCCCCATGGCTCTGATTGCCACAATGCCCCTCTTCCTCATCACTGCCCCCATTTCCCCTCGAGGCTCAGTTCAAGTGGTATTTTCTGCAAGAGGCCTGTCCTGATGTGCCCCATGCCCTCTCCTCATGTGTCTGTCTGTACTTTCTCCTGCTAGTGTAAGCACCCAAGGCCAGGGGCCTAGAACAGAGCAGGCCCAGGATCTTTGACTGACACACCTCCTCCTGTCCTCATCAGTCCTCTCAGACCACACAAGGGCCTTCACTCTTTACTCAGAAGCAGCTTCTGGACATGGAACCCCAGATCCCAGGCAAGTCACTTCACTCTGGGCCTCAGTTTCCTCATCTGCAAAATGGGCAGTTGTGCATGATGTCATGCATATAAAGAGCAGCTGAAAAGGGTGTGGGCAGTAGACAGATGAGGGCAAGGGAGATGTCCCATCTGCTCTGGAGACAGAGACTGCACTCTGCAAACACAAAGCACTTCATGTTTGCTGAATGAGTGGCTCCTGATTCTAATGCCCTTTCCACCTTGGGTTTGACACAGATCTATGTTGACATGAAGAAAAAAATCTTAATTCAGAAATAACAGACTCCGATCAGGCCCTCAGAAATGCCCCGAATCAAGGTCTTGCTGGCTAAAGTGAGTGGGTGGCTTCCTGCTTCTTGATCTGTTCTGGCTCCCCACCATCTCCAGAGACCCAACTTCTCCTCCCTGGGGACCCCCAAATTCAGAGGTTACACCCATGGGCTGCACGTTCCGACCTCAAGTCTCCTGACTGGTATCCTATAGTAGTAATGTTCTCCCAACAATACCAAATGTGCATTTCCTTCTCTCTAAATGGGAATGCCATCTAAAAAAAAGACACTGACAGGGCTAGAAAAATAAAATTCAGGGAGATGTGCAAATTTCCTCCGGAGTTTCTGGAAAATGAACGCTTTCATTCGGGGACCTCAAAATTTCATTCTGTTAATCAGATGATCTCTAAAGATACCAATCAATGAATTGGGATTTAGTGGTCTTGCATCCCCAAAACCTAGCACCACACCCTAAAGTCCCTATAAAATATTTGTGGAGCATTTATCAAAATTGTCCGCTCCAACACATCCTCTAGGTGAAGGTCTTATGAATTCAGACACAATCCTGTTCTACTTTGCATGTGGCAAAGTTCAATTTATTTGGTGTTAAAGTTTGACATAGCTTTTTTTTTTTTAAAGAACATTTATTGAATTGAGTGGCCCTTGGCTTTAATCTCCCCATGGAACGTAGGAAGTCCAGAAAGGCAGGGACTATGTCTCTTGTCTCTGTATCTCCAGCACTCATCCAATATCTGGCACAGACTAACTACTTCATAAAATCAGTTAGTCTATAAGCATTTATTAGGCACTTACTGAATCCAGACACTGCAGGACGAAACCTTCTCTTATGGAGTGCCCTTTCTAATGGGGGAGGTGATGTGTAAATGATCCAGTACTCAGCTCTAATGGAACAGAGAGAAGGTGATCCAGGGGCTGGGGGTGAGGAAGGAGAGAATTCCTGGCATAAGGAAATGCTCACCCAGAGTCTGGAGATGGAGAGTTAGTGATCGAGATGGGACTAGAGAGAACAGGGAGGGAGCAGAGTGCAAAGAGCATGGCCAGGTGGGGAGGAGATTCTGGACCTGATCCTGGAGGGAAGAGGGGCTACTAAAGTTAACTGAGTGGGGAGAGGGATGTCAGGCAATAAGCACTCAGCAAACACCTACTATGTGCTGGCTAAGCTCTGGGGATACAAAAAAGACAACAGGCAGTCCCTGAACCCCAGAATATCACATTCTATTGGGAAGACCATGCCAAGGACGAGGTATAAACAAGCCTCAGACAGGATTAATTGGAAGGGATCAACAGGGGCAGGCAATGGCACCGAGGAGGGTCAGAAAAGACTTCCTGGAGGAGGTGGGCTTTAGGAAAAATCATTTTGGCGATGGAGGGGAGGCTAGACTGGAGGAGGGAGGGCTCTCATGATCAATGCCTGCATTGATTTATTGATTAATGGAATTCTAGAGGAAAATGGAGGCTCCTCCTTGTTTTCTGAACCCTCCAATGAGAGCTGGGTGAGGCACAGAATGCCAGGACCGTAAGAGGTCCTCTCATCCAATTTCTTCATTGTGTAGATGAGGAAACACATTGAGAGGGAACTTGATTTGCCAGTGGCGCCACAGCCACTGCTCAAGCTCTGAGTCAGCTCCCAGGACATGGGATGTTCTCAGGTCTGCCAGCCATCTGGGGCCATACCAGGGGATGACCCAGTTTTTTTCCATTTCCCCAATGATCATTTTGCTTTTAGGGAGAGGAATTTCATTCTTGCCCCCTTTCCCTGGAGAATGTTTTAGACTTAGCACCAAGGTGGGTCTGGTTCTCACATCTTTTTCTGGGTCCTTTCCACTGAGGCCTAGACTTGCAGAAGCTCCAAAAGTCTGCCCCAGAAGACCCCTGGCCCCCTCTCTCCTGCCTCAGTCTTCTTTTTGATGGCCTAGAGCATTTCTGCAAGCATGTAGTCGACCTCCTGTATCCTGAACTTCTCCCTGAGAACTCTGCTATTCAAGCCCATGTCATAAAAACAGACTGATCTTGCCAGCCTGAGTGGAAGAGATGAGTTGATAGCAGCTCAGTTACTGTATAACACTTATCAATCAAGGTTTAACCAAGGAAGAAACTCAATGCCTTGCATGGGAGAAGCAAAGCACCAGGTGTAAACTCTGACCTTGACTTAGAGAGCAAATCAACAGAAACATGAAAGTTGGATAAGATTTCCCTTGGATGTGTTCCTGTGACCTTGGCACAGGCATTGCTGGGGCAAGAGAAAAGACAGTCACATGAAAACTCCAAGTCTACCATTATGAGCTTATGACTCCTATCTCCACTGTGAGGGACACATAGCTCCCTGCTAATCCCATAAACTTTGAAATGAAGCATGATGGCCAACTACTATCTTTCTATGGGACAAAGGACATCTCTAAGAGACAAATTGAGGATATTACCTGACCAGGAAGTCATTGCCCTGCCCCTGTGTCTGCTCAAATACAGGGCTAACAGTGTGGGAGCAGAGACCAACCCCAAGGCATCCAACAATCTTTTGTCTCTGGTTCTCTGGCACCAAAGCGTCCAATGGCACTGATGAGCCTTGCAGTCATCATGGGCCAAAGAAGGAAGCTCATGTGCCAGGCACTGCGCTGAGCACTGGCCCCATACTTCATAAATGCTTACAGACTGCCTTAGACCTTGGCTTCCAGCTGCCATGGCCAGAAGCCCCAGGCCTTGGAAGGTCAGCTCAGGAGTCCTGGCCCAGGAAGCCTTTGTTCCCTGCAGTGTCATACCCACACTGGTACCATGGCTGAGTCAAACACTAAAAGAACACACCACGATACCCAGCAACCAAAGTTGCGTCCGCTGACCCCACAGGGCTCCTGTTGCTCTTTCACAATCAAAAACAAACACTGCGTCTCTGTGGTTGACATTCCAAAGAGAATGCCAGTCAGAAAGGGATGAAGGAGGGATGGCACCTCTCTCTCCTCTTATGTCAGCAAAGCCAAGGTACACAACATTTTGGCACAAGGCCAGGGTGGACCCAGAAGACCTAGCAGTGCCAGGAAGCTCCCATGGGAGCATTCAGGCCTGAGGAGGACCCTGGGCCACACTGCCAACAAAAGGCATTTTCTGGACACAACTCCTGCTGCTGCCCCTTTAGAACAATGCACATCCCCAACTCACAGGACAGGGAGGGCTTAGAGATCATCTATCTTGACCTCTTCATTGTACAGGGGGAAACTGAGGCTGAGAGCCAGAACTGACATATGCAGGCCTCTGGTGTCTGTCAAGGCTGTTGGGTCATGCAATGCACTCAGTCCTCCAAGTTGCAGCCAGAATCTCCCTCAGTCTGATGACAGGGAAGGTGGAATCAGCCATCCACACCTCATGCAGCTGGAGGCACCTACCTCCTTTCTACACCACCATGTATTTACGAGTAAGGAGACATGTCTACAGGTCACTGCCTCTTGATACCCTGAGGCAGGAGGGACCCAGGGGTGGAATCTTTTATCTGGTGCTCACTCATATTTTTTTTAAAGGAGGGGACCTCCTCCCCCACCCCTACAATTTCTACTATAAAAGCTCCTCTTCAATCAGCCCTCATTCTTGCTGACTTTCCTTTTGGTCTCATTAGTGGTGACAGAATAAATGTAGCTCTAAAAAGAAGTATACGGTTTACTGGTGCTTCATAAAGATGTGAGGACAACCATGGCCCCCCTCCCCACTCCCAGCGCAGAGTTCCTGCACTTAATAATCACCAAATGAAATCTGAGTTTCATATAAGCACTGTTCGCAAAAACATCAGGAAAGGCAAACCACCCAAAATGGCAAATGGCACCACACATCTGCCAAGCATCTGTACGTGGGATGTAAAAACACTCTGGCCTTTTTATAGGGCTATTAGGCCTTTTACAGAATCAGAAGGGGGTGGGAAATTCCCTGGAAAACATTTCCCTTATTGTTATAATGGCCATTTCAGGGTTTGATTTAGGGGCCTGAATTTAAAGGGAACACTGTCCTGCTTTGCAGGGGACCTGAAACAGAGCTGGGAGCTTTCTTTGTTTCCAACCCAAGGCTCTGCAAGAGCAGGGCCACTTTCTAGAATGAGATTGTTTCAAAAAATGTGAACCCCCAGCACAGCTGCTCCTCAGTCCCTGGTCCAAGATTAGGGCAAGGAAGGATGCAGTTGGTCCAGTCCTGTGTCTGCCCAGCTTCTGGGTGACTTGTATCACAGATACACCAACTGGCTGGGGAGGAACATCTGTAAAATGAGGGTGTGTGTGTGTGTGTATGTGTGTGTGTGAGAGTATGTATGTCTATGTATGTTTGAGAATGTGTGTGAGGATATAAGTGTTTAAGACTTGTGAGTGAATGTGTATATGTGTGTGAGAACATATAAGTATGTGTGAATGCGTGCATGTGTGAAAGTGTGAATTGTGAGAATGTGTGTGAGTGTATAAGTGTTTAAGAGTATGTGAGAATGTGTGTGTACGTGTGAGTATATAAATGTGTGTGGATTAAGTGTGTATGTGTGTGGATTAAGTGTGTATGTGAGACAGACAGACAGACTGACAGACAGACTGAGAATATCTATAGGAACTCACATGTCCCTTGCTGGCCATGGCCTCCGGCTGGGATTCATTTTCACTTAACTACCTCAATTTTGTCCAGACTGAATTCCAAGGAAATCCTCAGTACAGATTCCTTAGGTTCTACTTTGCATTCATGCCCTGGTGCCATAAAGCCCAACGACTTTGGACAAGGCATGCTGGCTCCCAGAGTCTTAGTTTGCTCATCAGTAAAATGAGGGCCTGGACTCCACTTGGGCAGCTTGTATGATATGACCTGGGGAGGGGGATCCCTCACACTTATCAGTGTGAGATCTGTGAAGCTGAATGCCAGGCCTTCGCTTAGTAATTCCTGCTGCCCCACAGAAAACCAAAGACCTAAATCTTAACTCCTCTTCCCGTCATCCAAGAAGAGGAAGTTACTCCCTGAACCCCAGGGGTCCACAAGTCAGACTGAGAAATGCCTTCCTCTTGAAGCAGCTCATAAAGACAGAACCTGAGAGTAGAAAGTTGCAGGACCAGGCTGGCTCTTGTCCAGTTTTCTTTCTGCAAGACTCCTCCCTGAATCTGACTGCAGTGGTTCAGAGAAGAATCCCACTCCTGTAGGGGTGGAGAGCACACAGCCCAGGGCTGGAGAGCCTTGGGCTCTAGTCCTGCACCAGCTACTCCCAGGGCATGCTGGGGCAAAGAAATCACTTCTATTTCTTCCACTATCAAGTGACTGGCTGACCTCTCTCTTTCTCTTTGTGGGCCCTGCACAGTTGGGCATGATAGAGAGGGAGTGATCCCAGGTGCCCGGGACTGGGAGAAAGGGTCAGAGAGAAATGGGCATCGAGTGCCCCAGGTTTCACTGAAGATCCTGTCTGGTGGCCCCAGGGTGAGGAGGCCCACTCTTTGGCAGAAAGTTCTTAAAACAGACAACAGCTGTGCTAGAGAATGCCAATGTCCTGTGGATGATGAAGCTCCCAGGGCACATGCTGGGCTGAAGGGATGGGCCTCATCTTTCTGAGTCAACAAAGACATCCTTCTTCTGAAGAGGCTGCCTTTCCATCTTTAACTCACTGACATGCCTGAACATGCCTGGGCACCACAACTGTCCACAGGCTATTCTGTGCCCATGTACATGTCATCACATTCTTGGGCACAGACTGTGCCAGCTAACCTGGGCATCACTCTCACTCCACCCAGGTCACAATCCCACTGAAATGTCACCAAAGAGGGGCCCAGGACCTGTCCTGGGTCCCCAGCGAGATACCAGGGCTGAATGTGGAGGACAGGGGAATGAAAGCTCTCTCCATTCAGCCTGGTGGGACATTCCGATTATACCCAGTGGTGGATGCTGTACGGTCCTGTGTGCTGGCCGTGTGTACTGTGCTGGGCTGGCAAAAGTTACACCACAGATCCATGACCACCTCCTTCTTACCCAATCAGCACTTAGCTTACTCCTCATCATTTCATAGGGGTCCCTCCTGTCTCCCCAGCCAGACCGGAAGTTCCCTGAAGCAGGGAGCAGGTTTTTCCCTCATAGCCTCAATGGAGGGCCAACTACAATGCCAGGCACAGTAGAGGGAAGGGAATGCCCTGAGGAATTCAGGCTGGAAGAGACCTTAGTGATCATCAGGTTCACTTGGATAGACTCATCCTGGCAGGGACCTCAGAGGCCACCTAATCTAAGATGAGGAGCCTGAGACCCAGAGGACTCAGCCAAGGTCACATAAGGAATAAAGGATAGATTTAAACCAAGGCCTCCTTAACTCCAAGCTGAGCAGTCCTATCCTGCCCCTTTTAATAATGACTGATTTCCTTTGTGGTTTCCCTGCCTTAGGAGGTATGCTAGTCCTTCTGCAGAAGGCAGGGCACGATGTTTCCTGAACTGGGGTGGTGTCCTGCTCTCTTACTCTGATAAGACCCCCTCCTCCACCAGTCCTAGGAGACGCTAAAGCCTGGAGGATGGAGAGCTGAGGCTAACCACTAGAGGAACTGTTCTAAAGTCTGTTTTGGGTCCCAATCACGTAGCTCACTTTGGGCCAGCTAGTGGTTGGATCAGATCCTAGTAACCTTGACTCTCCCAGGCGCATGCCTCAATACACCTGAGAGTTTCCTGCCAGGTCCATGTTTTCCCTTTTTGCCTTTTGTTCATTTCATTTTAAATGTTTGTAGGATATACAAAGCCAGCACTCAAGTCCTCAGCCCCCATAGAGCTGCAAGGTCCCAGTTCAGTCCCATCAATGGATTCCCTTCAGTTTCTGTCAGATTGAGCATCTAGAACCCTGAGCTAACCAACAGTGGCCTGATAGCTAGCCTCAGCCACACCACCTGGAGAATTCCAGTCACTTTTAGAATGCTCCAAAATCTCCCTGTAGACAATGTTTTCCCAATTGCCCCCTCTGATGCCCATGAGATCTCCTCTGAAAGGCTGGGGGTCATGGGTAGAGGGCTCAAAGATTCCAGGCATGGAGTGGCTTTAGTGTCCACACACAAACCCTTGCTCTGTATTCTCCCTGTCAGGAGGGGCTTGGGATTTCTAGCTGGAAGGTGTGACACAATACTGTTCCACCTCCTTGGCCATCAGCACCTCCTGTTAGTACTCGACACAGGGGATCCAAATCACTGAAAATGACTCACATGTGAGAAAGACATCAGGAATGGAGTGCTAGGTGGGAGGAAGGTGTCCTGCTGTGAGCCTGCTCAGGGCTGACCTTGGCTTGGGGGAAGGGGCTACAACCCAATGTGCCCGAGAGGAACTCCCATCAGGCACCTCCAAGGCCAATGTTCCTCCGTGCACAAACAGCTGACCCTGAGGAAAGGCCCTGCAATGTGGGCACCCAAGGGTCAGGAGTCTCAAAAGCCCACCCGGCCCCACACTGACCGTCTCAACTTTACTTAGCATCTCACGCGTTACAAGGCAACTCAACCTGACACCCAAAGGGAAGAAAAGGAAGGAGAGGCCACTAGGACCTTGCGCCCCAGGTCCCCATAGCTCACCTGACCAAGAACCACCCATTTCTAAACACAGGGCATAGCAGCCATATCCTTTGGAGCCCACAGGTCAGCTAGGGAGCTGGACAAGGGAGATGCCAAAAGACAGACCCACAAGCTCTTGCCCAGTGCCCCGAGACAGCACTCCTGCCTCTGACAACGAAGGAAGACAAAATCAAGCCTGCTAGTGGCAGGTCCAGATGCAAATGGCAGTGCTGACCTGGAAACCAACTTCCAGGGGATGAGCATTGGAGGAGGGAGAGAGAAGGGGAGAAAAATACTGACACAGAAGGTGACCAGAAAGCAGCTTGAGCACAAGGAGACCCCCTCCATGCATAGGAGCTTTCAGCAGGAGTAGCCAGGCCAGCAGTGCTGACTCACATAATGAGCCCATCAATAATGAATGGATCCCATAGACATGAAGTTCACATATACACGCACACGTGTGCACACAACCCCCCATCTCTTACCCCATTTTGAATCATTCCAAGATGCTCCAGATGCCTACTCTGACACATGGTGCTGGGGTCATTTCTGCAACCCACCTCTAGGCTGCCCTCCCGATTCCAGATGTGAGCCGTGTCTGAGAGCAGACACAGGGCAGAGAAGCAAGGCTAGTAGGCAATGTGCAGAAATCGAGCCATGGGGCCTTTCAGGAAACGGGGCAGGGGATGGGCCACAGGCAGGGGACGTGGGCACCCACCAACACTCATGGCCAAAATCTGATAATGAAGGTTATTTCTGTTTTTGCAAGATTTCCAATAGTTACCAGAAAACTTGGAATCAGTGAGCTTGACATAGCCACTTTGAGTACAAAGAGGAAGGCAAAGAGAGGGCCCCCTTCCCCAATCCCCGACGAGGGCTGCCTTATGGGTGAGGAGGACAGCTGACTTGCTGACTGGATATGCAGGAGAAGGGAACAAGGAGATGAGAGAGCAGAGGGACAAGAGGTCGGCTGGCCCAGCATGGCCCTGGGGGTCCTCTACCACCCACAGAGTTGTTAGCACCAAAGATACCTGGAAGAAAATGTAGACACATTACAGGAAAGAGGCCTAAGCCCTCTGCCCCTCAATCTGGAAGTCAGGGAGGGCTGGAAAACTCAAGGACCTCTCTAAGTACTGTCAGGACTCCTCCTGTATACATATATTTTGCATATACCTGTGGGTATATTATATGTGTGTATCTGTCTGTGTACTCTCATACAGATCTATAACCATGGTGTGAAGTTTCACGTTGGCTTTCATATTATTAGAAATACAGGAGGGAGGTTAGAGGGTGCTGTTGAACCTGGTCACCTTTTTAAGAATAAATACAACTCTGCTGGATCTTGGAAACCATGGAGTGTTAACTCATGGGAGGCCAATAGCAGCCAGTCATTTCAGTTAGAGTGACCAGATCCAAGCAGAACATGGTAGGCATGGAAGGTCTCTGTAAGGGACCTGCAGAATAAAATTTCATTATCAAACCAGCATTTGTGTGCTGGTCACTATTAATTCATTTTGCCCTGAGAGGAAAGTGCTAGTTCCATTTTACAGATAAAGAAACTGAGGCAGAGGTTGTGACATGTTCAAGGTCACACAGTCAATACATGTCACCTGAGGTCAAATTTGAACTCAGGTTTTCCTGATTCCAGGCAGCACTCTGTGCACTGTGGCACCCTCTAGCAGCTTGAAAATTTTGCTAAGTCTTTCATGTGTGTGACAAGCATCATTTTTAATTTACATGGACAATGGAAAAACCACTGGTGGATAAGTTCTGCCATTTAATCTATAAGCACTTGCATAAATCCCTCTGGGTCTGGCTTCTCTCCTCCCCAAGTGAAAGAATTGGACTGGACTCTGGGCTCCTTTCTCACCCCTGGGAGTCTAACAAGATGCTTCTTGGCCCAGACCATACCCAAGGTCTGGAAGGGGCCAGGATGATGGCAGTCCTTCCTTTTCCTTCATGGTGGTCACATCCACTGCCATTACTGTGGCATTGACCATTCTTCCAGGACCAGAAGTCTGGTGATCCTGGCATTCCCAAATCTCATACTGTTCCACCACAAGGAAGAAAGTGATACCAGGTTCTAAGATAGCCAGGCTCCAAACCAGCCACATCTCCTTGGGCACATGAAGGAGACACCATCCCCTTTCCTAGGCACAAACGAAGACCATGCCGAGGCCCCCCGCTCTCTGGCTCAACTTCCAGGGCTTTGGGGGTGGTAGATGAAGGGGTGGGCAGGGAGTAGGAGTCACACTACATATTCTTCCATGAAATGCTCATTAATTCCAGCTGACCTGCCCCATTAAGCTACCTCTCTTCAAATTAACCGAGTGTCCAGGGCTAGACAACTATGACTAATCACCGTTAGCCTCTCTGTAGGCATCTCAGAAGTCAACCGCTTGGCACCACCAGAGTCACTTCCCAAAGGGTTCCCAGATACTGCATTAGGCTGATGAGGCCCGTCTTCTTCCCCAGGTAGCCCCTCACCTCTTTAGGAAGGGGAGCAAAGCCCATAGAGATCTCTCCATGCCCAGGGCTCCAGCAGCTCCTGCAGAGATGCCCATTTCCTGCAGGGTAGCCAGAAAGTGGCACCTCAGCATTGCAGCACCTCTCCTCTCACCTAGAATCCTCAAGGGGGCTGATGGGACATAGAGATGGTCCAAAAAGAAGAGAAAGGAAAAGGGGGCATCTCCCTCCTAAGCCCTGATCAGTGAGCATCTGGGCTGCCCACCTGTAATACCAAGAAGGAACAGCAAGTCTGCAGGATGCATAAGAACACATGCCCAAGGCCATCTGGATGCCTGTGGGAAGGCCCAGGGCAGGCAGAGAGGCCAGGACTGAATGCCGGGCCTGCTCCCACTTGGCAATACATCAGGCTCCATGGTTTTTCTCCTTGGATCCCTTCATCATTTCTTTAGTTAACACGTCCAACACACCGGCCACATCTTTTAGTCCTTCCTTCCCTACCTCTACCCTGACCCAAAGGATCCTGAGGATTAATGATCTAGAGAATGAAAAAGAACGAATGTCATTCTGAGGCAGCTCAGAGAAACCCAACGCTTTATCCCATGAAACATTCTCCAGAGGCCATAAATATGCCGTGGTCAGAATGGGGACAATCCCCCGAATTCCACTGAAAACTTTCCCAGCCTCGAAGGAGGTGACAGCTCACGAGTACTGCCTTTAAGGAAGACCGATGGCACTCAATTAAGCCTGACTTTCCAGGAGGGTTGCTAAGATTTCTCCAAGAATCTCAAACTCCTGATTAATGAGCAAGATGGCTCTGCTCCGCCAAAGAGGCTCCAGCGTCCTTTTTCTCATGCAAAATAATGCAGTGCACCCTTCTCAGAGCTTCTGGCAAGCCGCCTGGTGGCCCAGGATCCCAAAGGTCTTCAAAGGGGATCCAAGAACGTGACCTAAAAACGTGCTACAGAAATGGCCCACAAAGCCATAAGAGCCATGGCAAGGTTTAGACCAATGCATGCCCAAGACCTTTCCCCACCTTTCATGGAGTGTCTGGTCTAATCATTCTCCCTCAAATCTGTACCTAAAAAAAATACATTTTCCCTTTCAGGCACTTTCAAAGCTTCACCAGATGGGGCTTCAATGAGGATCATCTGAATATTGGTGATACTCAACGCATTCCAATGCCTGCTTGTCAGACTGGACCTTCCACTAGACTCTTGCAAAGATGAATTGCAAAGCCCCAGGGCTGTTCTTCTAAACCCTCTTTAGTAGGGCTTTTGCAGCTTCCTAAAAAGAAGGCAATTTCCCCCTCTGACAGATCCCTCCCTCACCTTCCTCTCTCACTTGTTGCAGCTTATTTCTAGACCTCTGAAATCCTCCTCTTCATACTACATAATATGCAGATGTCATGAACCCCAGAGGTTCCTCCTTTCAAAGTGTGTCAGTCCAGAAGTGTGTGCCGGCGCTGTCTCTGACTCAGTCCAGGGAAGCCTGGTGGGCAAGCACATTGTTTCATGGTTGAACTTTGACATTCCGTCTTTTCTGCATTCAGTTAATCCTGATCCTCTAACACCAATGGGATTCCTTTGATGACTTGATGGGAGCTGAAGGCAAGCATGATGGATGTGCTGGGGGCCATCTTTTTCCAGCAGCTGCAGAGGCCTACTGAGTAGCTGAGAGGGAGACCAATTTCATCTAAAAAGAGGGATGCACCTTGATCTCTCTGGCCCCCTGGAAGGCTGGGTCCACCCATCCTGTCCAGACATTGTGAGCAAGGGATTGGGATCTGCTGGTTGGAGCAGCAGAAATGGGCAGCCTCTATGTGAAGGCAGAAAACTGACTGCCCAGCCCTCAACACTATCCTGGCATGGCCCCCTGTCCGAGGTCCATGACAGCTTGGAGCACTCCGGTCTCCATGATCAGGGGCTCTTAAAGTCACAGAATTAACATCTCAGACTAGAGAATTCCTACTGTTTTCAGACTGAACAGCAAATGAAAGAGAAGCCCAGGGAAATACAGTCAACCACATGTCTTCTTGCTGGAGATGGAATCAGATGGCATGACCTAAAGAAAAGGGGTCTAGACTGGAAGGGAGCAAGACTTGGGTGCAAATACTTGTGTGAGCCTAGACAAGTCATAACTTCTCAGGCCTTAGTTTCTTTATCTAGAAATAAGAACAGCTCTGATGACCTCCAAGGCCACCTCCAGCTTCATCTCACTTCCTCCAACAACCCCCTGTGCCCTGGCCACTCAGAGAAAGTAAGCTGGACACACCCAGGGTCCGCAAGAGGCTTAGCCTAGCTTCAGGGCAGGTCAATGCTCATCCGCAGCTCCAAGGCCCTTAGCCCTTCTAGAACTCTCTAGGATGATCAATAACAACGAATCATATCAGGTAGTGGCCCAAGGGGACCCCAGGTTCTGCCTGCCATCTCACATGGAGGGTGCTTCCTCCATGGTAGAGATGAGGGCAATGACTCTGGCTGATCAGACCACACAGCGTGCTATTCTGTGGGTAGAGTGGGCTCTGCCATCACCAGAGTAAGAGCTGCATGCCCAAGAAGGGTATTCCAAAGCCCAAGGGTCCTGGGCCAGCGGGGGTGCTTACCACTAGGACATTAACTAGAATAAACATGTTTTGGTTGGGCCTCCTTTCCCTGATTAGGGAGAACCTCAAATGCCCAGAGCAATGCCCTCATCTTCTAAAAAAAAAAACCAGACCTCAGGGGAGGTAGGGTGGCTTGCCCAAGGTCCCACAGCTAGTCTGTCGATACTTGGGACTGTTGAGAACTCCTAGGAACAGGCACAATATAGCAAGGGGCCAGGTTCAGTTGGTCCAACTGGGCATGGGCCAGGGTAGGAGAAATGCTCTTCAGTACAGTACTCAATTCTCCAGCTCCCCAGGGACCCCCTCAGTGTACCTAAGGAATTCTGATAGTTTGATGGATGGGCTGGGGGTTCCCCTCCAGTTCTCCTCCGAAGGAGGCCCAGTTCACCTGGGGCATCCTCGGGCCCCAGCAGGGACTGACTGCCTTTGTTGTTTAGCACCACCTACCAATTAGCTCTTTCAAGCTTATTAACAGGTGGGTATAAATAAAAAAGTTTCCATTTCAGTTTTCCATCTGCTCAGGACAAAGCTCTTCAAGAACATTTATTAAATACCTACTGCATGCAGAGCACTCATCAGTCACAGGGGATAGGGAGGAAGAGCACACAAAACACCACGGTGCCCTCAACAGAGCCAACAGTGACAATCCAGAAGGAGGGGACAATTTTGTGACCCTCCACACAAACAGCCACAACACAGAACAAGCTGAGTAGAGCAGAGGGCCCTGGAAGGAAAAAGAGCCCAGCGCAAGCTCAGGAAGGAGACAGAAAGGGACCACCCTGGCATCCCAGTGAAAATGTTCTCCCTGCACCACATGCCAAGTCACTGGCCTCAGGGGGCTTGGCCTTCCAAAGGTTGAATATGGCCACTGGCAGAAGGGGCCTGAAGCCCAGTCTGGGGAGCAGAGAAGTGATAGTGGCCATGAGCTCCATCCCAAGCCCACACTGGTCACACTCGGACCCCTCCCCTGGGTGCCCAGGTCTGGTCACTGAAGGCATAGTACATGGCTCCAGTCCTCCCAGACCCAGCATCCTCCAGGCCCACTACCCTTTAGGATTCCAGCTCTGCTACTTACCATGACTTTGGACAAGTCACCTCACTTCTCTGAGAATCAGTTTCCTCCCCTGTCACACAAGGGCATTGGTCTAGACAAGCTTCAAGGTCTAGGCCGATTACTCTCAGATCTAGGCTTAAGATTCTAAGGTCAGAAAGTGCTTTGTTCAGGAGCTGGCCCTGGCTGGAGTAGCCCTCTGCCCAGGGCTGGACAGAGTCAGGACTCAGTCAGTGCTTTTTATTCATTCAGACAAGACTAGAAAGATTGGAATACTGGAGCACTGCCTGGTAAATCCGACACCCCATCCTCCTGCCTCCTACTGTGTAAACTCATGATCCAAAATCCTGACCTAGGCTTCCTAACAGTTCATGGTGGGTGCCAAAAATGACTGCTGGTGGTCAACTTTCCTTGTCTCCTGAGGGAAGGGAGCCCTCTGAAGCCAGGTTCACAGGGGTCCCTCCCTTCTCTGAGCTAACTGTGCACAGACTGTCAGGGCCACATCTTCTGGTACCTAAGAATACCCAGTGTTCCACTTATTCTCTGGTTGATGTGGGTACGGCTCCTTGGGCAAAGGGTAAACCCTTGGAGGGCAGGGGCCCCAGGAGCTGCTTCTGCCTGGTCCTCCCAGCACCTTGGACAGTACTAGCCACAAGTAGGCGCTTGATAAATCTCACTGACAAATGGAAGCAATGGTGGATGGATGAAACACAGGCTGTTCCTTGAAAATGCCCAAGATATTGATACAAGAACATCAGATTGAGTTCACACAAACATTATAACCATGAAAACAGGAGAGAAAATAGGAGCTTTCTGTCACATTCACGGGCAGACCTCACTTGGTTGAGTTCATTTCTAAGCAAGTGCCAGGGGATTATCCTCAGAACAGAAGGGGGGAACAGCCTAGATTCTGTGACCTTGTCAGTCCGTAGGATGGAAGCTACCAAAGATGTGTCCTAGCGACCCAGACTTAGCACCCTGCTCCATTTCATTCATCCCTCTACCATACAAATTATTGCGACACAGGGAGCTTTAGCAACTCAATCCATAATAAAAGGATTTTGTGACAGGTGCAGAGTGGATAATTAAGCGCCAGATGACTTTTTTTCCTAATGGCAAAAGAATATTTGATAATTGCTGACATAATTAACTGTGGTCTTATTTAAGGGGACTTCACATCATACTTTGAATGAAGGCAGGAGGAGGGTGCTTTCCATTACCACACCCATGATGGCCAGGCTGGAATTCAGACTCTCCAGGGACCCCCCCCCCCCGAGTTATGCCAGGGAATCGATCACCCCTTGAAATCCCAGAAATCCCTCCTTGTGTGTGTGGTTGCTTTGCCTTACAAAGCTCCCTCTCCCCGGAGGAAAGGAAAATGCCAGTGTCCCAAATATGAGCCAAAACCAGAGGTGCCCCTTTATTGAAGATGACAGTTAATCCTTCGAGTTTAGTTACTATGGTGTGAGCTCTGAAATCCAGCCCTTCCCCTCTCTGCTCTGCTTGTCTTCAGACAACAGAAACTGAAACCAAATCCTTTAGAACCCAACTAGGTCAAGCCCTGATGAACAACTCAGAGCATTTACAGAGGCCGGCTAATGCCTGAGAGAGGTGTGGGTGCACTTTTCAAGAATGTGGCTCTCAGTGTGCCCAGGACCCAGTGTCCAATGCAGGACAGCTGTGAGCCTAGATGAACACTCACCAAAGTCTTAAGCAGACCAAGGAACACAGGTCATGGTGAATCTCGGTGTCTTTGGCTCTCCCCAACCCTCTCAAAAGTCAAAGTGCTAACACCAAGGATATTTGGGGACTAAGGAATTTATTATAGGGGAAAAGCTGCATGGTGCTGGTTGGGCTTGGTTTCTGATTCAATTTCTTCATCTGCAAATGGAAAATCATTAAGGTCCCTCTAACTCCAAAGACCTTTGATGTCACATCACAAACCAATGATTTTCAGATGTGTCTGTGGTCAAGTCCCATGACCCCACAGTCTGGCCACAGCATAGAGAGAACACAGGCAGATGGCCCTTCACAGGTTTCATGATCTGTCTGGTCTTGGTCTAAGAGGCCTGCATCCTCCTCTCATGTGGTCACCAAGAGGCTTCACCCCAGTTTGGGTTGCCATCTTGCTCAGCCACATGGTCTTTCTCCTTATTTGGGTCTGAGCTTCCTGGGCTGCTGTCTGGTGAAGCCACTGGATGAATGGACCCCCTTCTCAGAATCAGGATATTTAAAGACAAAATAAAATGCACAGAATTATGGAGGAAACCAATTATATTGAAGTAGTTATCACCAGGATCAAACAAAAAAAGGAAGCCCAGGTTAAGCACTCCTGCTTTAAGGATTCCAGGTTCTTTTTAAAGGCCCTTGGCTCCTTGGGCTCATTCATTTAGCAATCAGGGTCAATTCAAGTCACTGAGCATTTGCCAATCCATGTCATTGCTGGCATTCCTACTTGTTCTCAAAGAGAACCTCTATCAATCCAGTGTTGTCTTGTCCATTAGGATGGGAGCCCTTGACAAGAGAGGGTCTTTCTTTCCTAGTTGTATCCCAAGAATGTGTCATTCCTGTGTTCATTCAGCCCCTACTATGCACCAAGCACCATGCTGAGTGCTGGTACTTCAAACACAGCCTCTGGTATGCTGACAGGCCAGCCCTTTCCTCCTGGGGTCATGTCAGAAATCTGGGCTCTGCCTCGGGTGTTTCCTAGGACTTCTAAAGGAATCACAGTCTTCCTGCAAGCCCATATGCTCCTGGGGCAGCAGTTTTTAAGTGAGTCTGAACCTATGCAAAATGGTGGCTATGGCCTTCTTACCAGAGCTACCAGGTCTGTTATAACTCATGTTCATAGAGGAATATCATGAGGCTGAGAGGAGATGGGAGCAGCGAATTCGATGAATGATTATTCATTCACTCAGTCATTCCTCATACACCTACAATGTGCATTAGCTATCCAAGGGGGTCTAAAGAGAGGCGGTATTCTTCTCCTGCCCTCTGGGTACTTACAACACAGTAAGGAAAGAACTAAATTAGAAAGCAGATGTGAAAACACATCAGGACCCCCATTTCTATGGCACTTTAGGGCTCACAAAGTGCTTTTCTTACCACTATTCTAACAGACGTATCCAGTACAAGGACTATCATCACCATTTTACAGATGAGGAAACTAAGCCTCAGAGAACCAGGGTCATACAACACAATCACGGTAGGATTTGAAGCCATGCCTCCAACTCCAAACCCCGCACACTTTCCATCTGACCCCACTACTGGAGAGCCACAAAATCTAAAGACTCCAAAGGTCTTGAGGCATTAGAGTCAACAGGCAGAGATGCAGGGGCCAGAGTGCCAAGCAGACAGCCCCACACAGCATGGAAGAGAAGGGCCACTGATTGGGTTTGGCTGGAGCATGAAGTATTTTTGGGGGGTGGATGGTGTGGCTTAAAATTCAAAGCACATTCTTAATCTCACTCAGAATGCACAAGCTTTCTGTACTGTTAAGGAAACTGAGGCTCAGAAAGGTCCAGGAACTTGATGTCAACCCAGTGCTTCTTATTCCAAATCCCAAGAAGCTTCTGACACTTCACCCTGTCTCCTTGGGAAGACCAGAATCAAGCTGGAAGGTGCTTCCAAGACCACTCATTTTACAAAACAAGAGATTGGGGCCCCATGAAATTTTGTGGCTATGACTATAGGCCCAGGAATTCAGACTTCGTCCTTCCAGAAACAGAGAGCCATCACGGCCTCTGAGTGGTGAATGTCACGATCAGGGGTATGCTTTAGGAAAATTTCATTCCACATTGACTGATGGGTAGGGTGAGCTGAACAGAGACTGAAGCCAGGAAGAGCAGGACCTTGGACAGGATGCCCAAGCTGGAGCAACAGGCCAGAGCCAAGGTGGCCACAGAGGGGATAAAAAGGAAGGGAGGAACATGAGACAATGCAAAGGAGAAAGAGACAGCACATGGTGACCAACTAAAAGTCTCAGAGGGAAGAGCCCAAAAAGTCAAGCTTTGAAGCTGGGGTCAGTGGGAACGTGCAGGTGGCCCCTCACAATCTGAGAAAGCATACAGTGGAAAGTGGGAGCCATTGTGTTGGGAGGGGACTTTGAACTAGACCACACCCTTTCACATCCATTACTTCCAGTCGAGTCACCAAGCATTTAGTAAGCACCTATGAGGCGCCAGGTACTGGGGAGACATACACTGCCTCTGGCATCTAGGACCTGGGTCTGAATCATACCCGGGGTGACTTTGCGCAAGGCACCCAATATTCCTGGGCCTCAGTGTCCTCAACTGAAAAATGGGGGCTTTCACTGTATGGTCTCTGAGGTCCTTGATGATTCAGACTCCTAAAACTCTCTGGAAACTAGTCCTTGTTGTCTTCAAGGACCGGAGAGTCTAAGGGGAAATAATTCATGCTTTCATATAATCCTAGGAGAGATAAGAAACCAAGGACTCCAGAGGTGGCTGGGGGCAGCCCCTGATATCCATCCTCAAAGAGAGGACAGGTCAACACCCATGCACGCAGAAGGTATTCCAACTGGCCTATTAGGACACTAGAGTGAAGTGTATGTACTAAGAGTGGCACAGGGCAGAGAAGTCTGGGCCAGCCCTAACACCTCCCCTGGGATGGGAAAACTTCTCTGTACAGGCAGAGATCTGGATGGAGGCCCCATCACCCAGACAGCTTTAAGGAGGTGGCTGGCCCAACCCTGGGAAATCAATCAGGCTCAGTTCTGCTGGGCTAGACCCTAGGGCAGTCAGCCCAAGTGGACGGTAAGATTGAACATCCTGGGGGCATGGTGAGCAAGGCAGCTTTAAGAAAAAACCATGCTCCCTAAAAAAGACTATGCCCCCCCCCAAAAAAAGACCATATCTCAAGCTGAGATTTAGTGAGACATCTCACTTCTTAGGCATAGACAGGGGGTCCTTGTCCTAGGGGGGCTTTTTTGTGAGGGGGGCTTTCAATGGGCAGAGGGAGGCAATAACCCAGTCATCTGGATAAACTAGGCCAGATTTCTTTCACAGACTTTTAAACAAAGAATGGTTTTTAATTGCCAAGAAGGAGTTAATTAATAACCTGAACTCAAGTTTGATGGGTGGGAAGGGTAGAACCCAAGGCCTAATTTTCCACAATGAATAAAGGAAAGGTCCATCTATCGCTTGCACTTGGTGGGGAGGGGGCAGTTGCTAACCAGTTCACTCCTAAACAGTTTATTAATCACAATACAGCCCATGAAAACAGATAAAAAAATAATATTATGATTAGGACTCACAGGTTACAGAACTAAATAATGCCTATGATACCTCACAGCAACCCTATGAAAGAAGCAGTGCAGTTGTTATATCTCCATTTTATAGACAGAGAAACTGAGGCTCAGAGCAGGGTCTTTCTAGGGTCACACAGCTGGCTGGGGTCATACAGCAGAACTGGGTCTTTCTTCTGACTCCCAAGTTTGCTGCCTTTCCTTGACACCTCCTGCCAAAGTCCAGCCAAGGCACCATAGGATGAAGTATGTGCCCACATTCCTCCCTCTCTAAAGATCATGGGAGCAGCAAAGCCATCAGAAGGGAGAAGAGGTGTGATGGGCCCAAATGAGCTAACACCCAAACTGGATATTCATCCCCTGAATGATCCAAGGTGAGAGTAGCCTCCTGCATCACAAGGATGAAGGTGAGAGTCCTTGACCAGTTCCTGGGGGAGAGATCCCCATCTCCAAAGCCAAAAGTATGGCTGATAAAAACCAGCTCATACTTGTCCTTTTCAGAATTAAATCCAGTCAAGGCACCATGCAGGCTTCCATTTACTTGTCGGGGCGGTGCAGGTTGAGTACATTGTAAAGAGACACAACACAGGGATGGTATTCAGTTATCTCTTCAGAGAACATGACCTTCTAGCTAGGTTCACGGAAGTTCAGAGCATACCATACCTTGAGACAAATAAAACCAATGGTCATAAACCTTTCTGGGTTCTGGGGCTGGGAAAGTGCTTTGCGGGGTGGAATCGTGCATCTAAAGACACCAGGTCCCAAACCTTGGGATCTGCTTTGGTAAAACAACAGTCAAACCCAGTCCACCTGCATCCAGTCTGCAAACTATTTACAAGCACTCAAACTCAACAATGCTAACAACACAACAACAATTCCACACTCACATGTCTATGCTACACACTGTGTGTGGTACCAGGAGCATCAACATGTCTTGGTTTTGGATACCCTGCAAACTTGCAACTCCAAGTGGCTTGGTCAGGCTTGGCGATACCCCCCAAATCATGGAAGGGTGCTCCTTCCAACAGGCACGACTGTTCTAAGGATCTGAGAACAACTGATTATTTCAAAATGGCAGCCACAAAGCCAAGTTCATATCCCAGCCCTGTAAAGTCAGTGCTATTATCATCTCCGCTTTACAGGAAGCTTGGCAGAGACAGGCTGGGATTCGCCCAGGGTCACCTGGCTAAACCAGGGTCTGCAGAAGAGGACCAGCCCAAGTCTTCCTAAAGCTGGCAGGCCAGTACTCTCCCCACTGGGTACCCACCACACCTTTCTAACTTGGAGATTAGTTTTCATCACCCTTTACATACTTCGTATTGACTTCCTGTGTACCTTGTTCCCCATCGCACTCCCACCCCCACGAAATGGAAGCTCCCTGAGGATGAGAACTGTTTCATTTCTGTCTTTGATGACCCATTAGTGGAGCCAGGACTGGGGCGGGGGAGGCGGGGATGAGGAGGAGGAAGAGGAGGGTCAGAGCTGCTTGTTTCTGCAAGGGTTGGTTTCCTCATTTCCTTAGCTCTTTTCCACCCACATACAAGACAAGAAGGGAAGAGAGAAAAGAATTCAGCATACTGGGAGTGCCAGAAGCTTATCACCCACAGTAAAGATGGAGCCATCTCTTCATCCAGCCCCGCAGCACAGGAGGGAGCTGCTGATGTTCATTGCCCACTGCACCCTGGGTCAGGAGAGTCCATGTGAGCATCCAGGAGCCTGTTTTCTCCACTCCCTGCCGAGGGTCTCACACATGCTGGGGTCTATTTTAGACAACACACACACACACACACACACACACACACGCGCGCGCGCACACACACCTGGTGTCCATGTGTCCAGGTTACTGTAATTTCATCAAGCCAATCTGGGCCCTGCTGCAGGAACTCCTTGGAGTTCCGTTTCAGATTTCAGCCATCACCCAAATATAACCAGCCTCATCCTGGAACTGTGACAGCCTGTCACCGAAGACTGTCTAGACAGCTGAACAACTTCTAGATTAGCCCAGAATGGATCATTTGTACCAATGTGATGTTACATGAGATGCCCATCGGCTCCTGGGAGCGGGCCTCAGTCACTGGGAATGACGCTTGGCTGCCATTCATTCAAAGCAGCACCAGGCTGGGGCAAACTCTCTACCACCAAGGAACCAATGGGACAGAAGCTGAAGAGGCCAGTCCCTAGGGCCCAACAGCATGGGACTGTGCTCTGGAGAACTAATTCAGCTGGACTCAAACACCGTGTCATGGCAAGGCAGCCTCATGGCATGGCCCAGAGGGAGAGGACCAGGTTCAAGTTCGCACTCTGCACGGACTCCCTGGGTGCCCAGGCCAAGGCCTTCCTCTTCTCCAGCTGTTAAATAAGAGACCAATCTCTTAAATCTCTTGTGGTCTGGTGATGTTGGGAAAGGTCCCCAAAATGAGGCCCATTACTCCAGAGCTAATCATCCAGGACCACTGTGCCTTTCTTTTTCCATCCCATTTTCATTTTACAAATGAAACTGAGAGGGAGGTGAAGTGACTTATCGGGGGCCACACAGGTAGTGTCTGAAGTGGACTCGGGTTCTCTAACTCCCAGTTCAGCCCACTTGCCACTCTCCACTGCCTACTCCAAGGAGGTTGAGCTGGATGACCTCAGACATCCTCTCAGAGTCTGGGATCCCATAAAGGGGCTCTGTTCTGCAGAGGGGTCAGTCCAAGACACTTCTGAAAACCAATGACTTCCATTTCATGGCATCAGTACATTTAAAGCTGGGAGGAACCACCAACCCCTCCCCACATTTTACAAGGCCCAGAGGACATGACCAACCATATTCTATATTACATGATCTCAACTGGGTGCTCCCTGAAGAAAGGCAACCCTTTAGCCCTCCCTAAACCTCACTCATTATTCCATTCACCAGCCCCTTTATGGCTTCTCAACCTTCCCATGACTCCCTCTCGTCCTCTAGTTACTGACTTGACCGTAGAACGTCAGCTGCTTGAGAGCAGGGGCCATTCCTCTTTGGTCTTTGCATCTCACACACCCAACAGAAATGCAATATGGTGGAGAAGAGTGGGTGGTGAACTACAACCTGGCATGCCCATTTCTGTGATGGGCCAAGCATTTATTAAGTGCCTATTGTGCGCTGGTCTTCATGCCAGCATGCCCCAGGAGGGGGGTTGGAGGGGTTAGAAGGACAGTCAGAGGACAGTCCCTTGGCCTCCTCCATGCATCTCCCAGTCTGCCAACAACTAGGAACAAACAGGATAATTCAGGATAAATTAAAGAGCCTTGCGTCACAAGGAGGCCCCAGCAGTGAGGGGGGCCTCCCCTGCTCTCCCCCTCCTCCTCTTCCCTCCGCCCCATCTCTGAACCTCCAGAGTTCTGCCCTACTTCTCCAGCTCATCAAGTGCTCTCATATCCTCAAGAACAGGCCCCACCAAAACCAAGAATGTTCGCCCAGGCTTGCCTCATCTTGCTGCCTGGTGCCAGTTCCCAGGCTCCTCCCAGGCGACAAGATCCCATCCTGGAGCATGAAACCTGGCAAAGCCTTTCTCCTCTGAGAACAGCGGAGATCATGGGAGTGCAGCCCAGATGCACAGAACAACATGAGGGTCATCCTCCACTCCGTGGTCACTCCTGCTCCCTCGCTCTCTGCCCTGGCTGTGAGGAGGCAGAAGGAAGCGTGAGGGGTGCCAGCATGGTGGGGCCCTGCTAGCATTTCCTTGTCTCAGAGATGAAGGGGTTGGGTCACACTGGGAGGACCAGGTGCCACCACATCTCCTTCCCAGCTCTCAAACTCCAGAATTCTATTTCTAGATGAGGGTCCCCTGATATCCCTGCATGGAGGGCTGAGAATCACATCCAAAGGCTCTTCAAGCTTGGGATAGTTTTACTGAGTGAGGGGGAGGTTCAGGGTACAGAGCAGGCTTTCTGCCACTCTGAGACAACAGGGAGATTCAGATGGAGCTGGAGAGAAGGCAGTGGTGCGCAGCTTCCTATCAGTGGGGAGATGGCAAGGTGGACCGTGCCTCCGTGCACATAGTACTGCTCAGGTGCACAGTGCACACCCTCCTTGTACGATGAGCCTCCTGAAGTTCAGTATTGTAAACAGAGCCCAGGCACTCTGACTCCAACCTCGGGAAAGCCAGTACAGGCAATACCCTGCAGGTGAACTGTCACTAAAGTCCCACACAGGCTTGGCAGGAGAAGAGTGGTGGGGCCCACAGGAACAATAACATTCCTATGGGGTCTGAACAGAGAAGAAATGGAGAGCTGAATAATCCACATCCTCATTTTACCGATGAGGAAACTGAGGCAGTCATGATTTGGGTAGGATTTGAACCTGGGCCCTCTAACATCAGAGCATCAACACTGTCTCCTAGAAAATTCCACTGAAAAAAGCACTTCTGGAATCCAGGGAAGGAAAGAGGGAATCCAATTAAAACTACTAACTGAATTGGGGAAAAATAAAACACTCAATAATTTAAAAAATTAAAATAAACCTAGTACCTGACCCACAGTAGGTACCTAATAAATGCTCGTTGACTGACTGTCTTGGCAGCTCCTGGTCCCAGTACCACCCTGGCCCTGGAGTCGGAGGGGCCTCCATAGCCCTGAGGATGGAAAAGAAGACACCAGTCCACCCCATGGACCCCCTGAGTCTCCCAACCCAACCCCAGTCTTGGAGCAGAGATCACAGGCCTTGGAGATCAGAGCCAAGGCCCTGCCTCCCTCAGGGATGAGGACAAGGGGCATCCTCCTACTGCCCAGGCAAGAAGCGGGGCATCCCCTCTCCTCCACCATGTCTCTGTCCTCCACTGATCATGATGATGATGGGCCAAGATGGGAGGAAGCCAGAGGCTCCAATCAGAAAGCCCAGACTTCAGCCCTGCTGAAGACCCAGGGAACCCTGACCATCGATCTCACAGGTTTCAGGTCTCTGGTTTCAGTGCAAAGGAGTCTGGACTGGGTACTCTGAACCAACAAGAATCTGCAAACTTTGGAAATCTTTCTTAGCAACAAAAGCATTACAGAAATCCAGGAATCAACAATGGAAAAAGCCAACTACCACTCTTGCCCAAAGCAGAGACCTGGGCTGGGGCTCCATGGCTCCACCTGAGCACTCTGAATCTCTTGCTTTCTGAGACTGAACATCATCCAGACCTTCTAATTCGAGGTCCCGAACATCTGGTGAAACCAAAAGACTCATGCGCGGAATGATGGTGTTAAGTGACAAAATAGAATACTAAGGATGACCATGGGAACCCATGATATTAAAATGCATCTCCTCCCTCCTTTGGGAGGGAGTCAAATATGTTTAGTCCAAGCTGGGCGCGTTCAACAGGGCCCTGCACACAGATGTTTAAGAGGTGGCTGGTGAATGACAGAGCTCGAGGCCAAAGGTGTGTGGGGGTGGCACAGCATGGCTACTGTGTCCTGCAGGCCAGGTCCTGTGTATCTGGCATCATGAGACAGTAAGAAAGTGGTTCTAACATAAGAAGATAAAAGGCTTGGAATACAGTTGGCTCACCAACAGATGAGGACACATGAGCCTGGCACCCCTGCTAGCTACCCTGGCATCTTTCAGATGGCTTACTCCCCCAGACTCTGGGACCCATCCATCCAAGCCACCAGCCCTAGTGGCCAGCCTACCAAGTGGTCCTTGCTAGCCCTCCACACTGTGGCCACATGCCCTCTTACTCCTTCCTTGCCCTCTGCCAGCTCACTGTCTCCCCACTGGCCAGTCTGAAGGAGAGCTTGTCCTGTCACAGAGGTGGGAAGGATGGACCCCTGTTGTGTTGCCTGGTACCCATAATTACTAAGGGCATGTTTACAAAGTGCTTCAAGGTGGGAGAGAGAGAACTTGGGTAGGTAACCAAGGCTCCCATGCTCATGGGGCCAGCTGGGGTCAGGGTAGCACTCTACCTTACTGGAATGCTGTCCTTCTAATGCCCCAGAGCTGTCTCTGGGGGGGAAAGATGAGGGTGGGGACTGTCCTCCTAGTCACTGCCACCTTCCACCACCTTCCCTGGGCTGCCAACTCCTGGTGTTTCCTGACAGCCCCAGGTGCACTGGGGAGCGGGAGCCAGAGCTGCAGAGCATCATTCCACCAGGGCTCTTCAGCCCTCATAGAGGGGGTGCCAACTCACTTTTAAAAACTCTCGTCTTTGGGCTCCTCATCCACAGGAGAGGATTTCTTCCACCTCTGACATGCAGCTGAGATAAAGGCAGTGAGTGACCAGAGACTGTACAGATTGTAACAAAAGACAACAAGGCCTGTAGCACATGGGACTCCACTGCTCCAAGTCTAGGTTTGAAGTGACAGAAAATTCTCATAGCCTTGAAGATGCCCCCCAAAGACCAATGGGCACAAGCAGAAAGCCCTTCTCAGTGTGGTCTGTAATGCCTGTCAGGGTGCCCACAGGAGACTCCGGCTCTCCACAAGCATTAACAGCCCCCACACTGGGCGGTCCCTCTAGCTGAGCTTTCCATTCCTTGGATTTCTGAGAATCAGAGCAGAAGCCACCACACTGATGGGACTCATTGCTTCTCCTGGGTGACTGGAGGGGGCTCTGCTCCCTGGGGGGCAGGAATAAGAACCTCATGCTGCTTCAGACCTTATCTCTTGTGGCTCCCCAGACAGAGAATGCTGAATAACAAGCCCATTCCCAACGTATGGCTGTGGAGACAACCTGTCCCTTTGGCTCCTAACTTGACTACTCCAGAGCCAGGACCCTGCCCCCAAAACTACCTTTTAACTGTAAATTCTTGTACATTCCCATCCTGGACTACCATTTCTGATTAATGCAGCACCAAAATTCTCCAGTTAGATTATACCTAATTAAAAACAGTCCCTAATTACAAAGGATGACAAAGAGAATATTCTTTTGCCTAGAGAGAATACAATTAGAGGCATTTGAAAGAAATGCAGAAATGAGTGGCAAGTAGACTCTGGCTTTCCACCCAAGGGCTGGTGAAATTCTGAGGGATGAGAAGGTTGTATCCTCCAAGAGGAAGGTGATGAGGCCAAGTGATCAACAAGTATTGACTAAGCACCCAGTACAAATGTACTTCACACAACCTCAGCTGGGCCCTCGCAGCTGCACGGCAATCCTACCACAAGCTCCCTTATCAGCTCCCTCTCCCTCTCTCCACCAGAACTCTTTCAAACATTCCCATCTCTCCTTGGACCTCCCATTGCTCCCCCTTTCCCTCCCCCCATTCTCTCAGCTGAGAACTTTGCTTTATATTTTACAGAAAAAAAAAATTGAGGCAATTTGCCATTGACTCACTCCTCTCCTCTCTCATCTCCTATCACACAGGTGCCATTGGCCTCTCTCCTCCTTCCCCTGCCCTCCTTGTCACATAATGACGTGTTCTTACTCCTGACCAAGACTAATCCTCTACCTACCTATTCTATCCCATCTCCTCCAACAGACTCCCCTCCCTGTCTATTGGCTCCTTCTCTACTCCCTAATAATATGCCTATGTCTCCCCATTCTGTAAAAAACCCTCATTGGAGCCTCCCATCCCTACTAACTATGGTCCTGTGTCTCTTCTGCCCTTTGTATGGCTAAATTCACAAAGGCATCTATGCCAGGGGACTGTCTTTTCTATCATTCTCTCTTTAATCCTTTACAGTCTGGTTTCCAACCTTGTTCTACCAAAACTGTTCTCTCCAAAGTTACCAATGATTTCTTAATTGAAAAATCCAATGACCTGTTCTCCATCCTCAGTCTCCCTTGACTCGTTGTATCCTTTGACCCTGTGGATCACTCTCCTTGAAATGCTCTTCTCTCTAGGTTTTCAGGACACCTCTCCCTCTCCTAATCCCTCTCCCTCTCCCTCTCTCTCTCTCTCTCCCTTTTTCTCTCTGTCTTCTCCCCTGCTCCTTGCCATGGCTCTCCTCCTCCCTCTCTGACAGCTCCTTTTCTGTCTCCTTTGTGGAACCCTCCAGATAACACCCATTGACCATAGGAGTCCCTCAGAGTTCTGTCCTGTGATCAAAGCCTGTCAACTTGACCTTTGCAGCCTCTCTCCCCCATGCCCCCATCTCTCTTTTGACACGGCCCTCACCACTTCATACCTAGACTGTTGCAGTAGCCTGCGGGTGGGAGGGGAATCTGCCTGCCTCAGGTTTCTCCCCACTCCATTCCATCCCTCACAGCACAGGTCTGATCATGTCACCCCCTCCTCAGTAAACGCCAGTGGCCCCCACTGACTTCAGGAGTGAACACAGAACACACTTCCAAGCCCTTCCTCCCCAGTCCCTCCTCCCTCCCACCATGTCCTCTTTGGTCCAGGAATGCCAGCTTCCTGTTATTCTGTCTTCCACTCGACGGCAGACCTCTCTAGAAGCCTTCATCCCTAACCAAAAGCCAACTTGGCATAGGCCCTCTTCATTCCTCAATCAGTTTTCTCCTATAGATTCTGCCCATTCCTGGCAGGCAGCCTCCTCCATTAGACCCAAAGCTCCTCGAGGGCAGTCTCCTGACTTTGTATCCCCAGGGCTTGGCACAGCATCTGGTACAAAGTAAGTGCTTAATAAATGCTGATTGACTGGTTGTTTGTACCAGGCACTGTGCTAGGGACCAAGATCAAAGAAAAATGAAACAGTTCTTAATTGGGAGAAGACTCCGTTCTAGGAAGGGAGACAACCACATTCCTGAGTATAAACAGAACAAACTTGATGGAGTTTGGAAAGGAGGGTACTAGCAGCTGAGGGGATCAGCCAAATGTACCATCTGCACCCTGAAGAGAAGAATTCTATGAAGTCGAGAAGGGAGGACATTACTAGCATGGGGGACAGCCAATGCAAAGGCACAGAGGTGGGAAGAGAGATATGAAAGTAGAAGGGTTATGTGTGAGGAACAGACAGAAAGTCAGCTTGGCTGGATCTGAGTGTGGGAGGAGAGGATGTTTGGGAAATTTCTACTTATCTCATTGTTTTGGAGTCTCTGTGTGAGAACCAGAGATGAGAGAAAGGGAAAAAAGAAAAAAGTGTAAGGACAGAGTTAACTGATTTACCCACTCAAGTCACCCCATCCTTCTTAAAGTAAATGATAAGATACTCCATCAACCAATCAATTGATGAGTCTCCATGTAGGCTTCAGACTAAGTATAAAAGGACTTTGAAAGCCACACACTGGGAAGAGTGAAACAATGGCAGACTGGACATGTGGTCTGGTAGCTTGACGGATATTGTCCCCACTCTGGGCTTTATCCAAGAGCTGCGAATCATCAAGAGGTTGGAGCAGGTAAAACTTTCCCATAAAACCTTTTGGGGGGAGAGAGGGAAGATGAGGCCTTCCTGGAACAAGTCTCCTTTCTCTGAACACTTTGGATGTAGGAGATCCTTGCCAGCCATGAAGGATCTGATTTTCCCAGTGAGGTTTTTAGTGGCATGCCCCAAGGAGCTGACAGCAGTGTCTGCATGGGGAAGCAAGGACAGATTGGATGCACAACCCCATGAGGGACCCAACAGAGAACATCACCCACACCCAAGGAGAACATCTGAGTCCTGCACAATGAGAGAAGAGGGCTGAAGGTCAGCGGACCCAGGTGCCACGTTTACTTTCTAAACTTAAAACCACTTTCCCTTGGACTTTATATGTACATGTAGGAGAGTATATCACAGACTTCTGGGGGGATGATTATACCAACGGTTTTTACACTACCAGTTTAGTAAATATCTCTTTCTAAAAGCTACATAAGGCTGGTTGACTAAATTTTGACTCAGCCAATAATCTTTGGAAGAAGCACCCCAGTGCGGGCTCAAGCCAGCGGCTTGATTCACCCCCAAATTCCTCAGAGGTGCCTACAGAACCCTGAGGGATAGATGTCCCTACACACCTGCCTATGGGCCAGAGGCCTTGCTAAATGCAGAAAAGACAAATACTAATTCTAATAAGGAGAGCTGAAATTCTAATAGGTGGAGACACCCTACATCCTTGGAGCTGGGGCCAAGGAACAGAATATCACAGGGATGGTGAACGTGAATGGAGCCTTGTGGGGAGGGGAAGCAAAAGAAGATAGATCTAATTGTCTGAAAGAAGAGTAGAGGGAATAAAGACTGATCCTCTCCCTCCATGTATGGACTCCTCCCTAAGGCTGATAGCAACCCAAGCATAGATGTGACCTTGGCACAGCAACATGACAACTTTGAGCCATGACAAGAGCCCTTGGCCACTATCATGTCTATCTTTGGGTCATTGTTGGGATGCATTTAGAAGTCAATTAGTTATCTCTTTAAAAAAAAACCCCTCCCCTAAAACATGAAGAGTTCTACTCTAGCTTTCAAAAGCCACATCGTTCATTTTTTGACCATAAATAGGACATTAACACCCACTTTCGTCTAATCAAAGGAAGGTCTTGACTGCCAGGGAATTTCAGTAAAGGGTTTGTTTTTTGTTGCAGGATTTAGTGTCTGTGATTCTTCACCACTGCTACCCATAGAGGGGAAAGGGCTTTGATAGAGGGGCTGGAATACTTACCTCTGCCCAGACAGGAAAGCCGCCTAACGAGGAGATGAGCCCTTGGGGCTCAGCACAGAAATCAGTGGCTGCTCACAGGTAAGAAGGAACTACTAATTCAAAATTTAGTCAATGGCTCCATGCTTGGTGGCTCATTCATCACATATTTCTCTGTGTGACACCTATCTGTATTTTCCTTTCTCCAAGCACATAAAAATGAATACAATAATTAATGAACTGGACAAATTAATGAATTAAATGTGTTTGGGAAACTGAACAGTATCTGCCTACCTCAAACAAAAAAACCCACGTTTAACACCAACATTCTGGGAACACCACAATCTTTGACAAATTAAATTGGGGGTGACCTAATAGGCATTTACTGAATTACACCAAAAAGCAATGGGGTAAGGTCAGTATGGAGGGGACAGACAGGTTGTTGCATATCACCAAGAATGAATTTCACACAACATGGTGGCATCAAAGATGCTTTCCAAGAAGGTAAAGCTGGGCGTGCTGATGCTGGAAAGATGGTGAGATCTGGACAGATGTCTAGCTGGTGGACCACACTGGTAACCCACCCCCAGGCACACGACAAGGGTGTACAGGAAAGCCAAGTGTGGATGGGTCATGACCCACAGGGACCCAATGATGTCTAATAAACTAAAGAATTTTATAAATGTATGTGTGTGTCTAATGAATATATATAAACATAAATAGTCTAACAAATTACAGAATTATACAATCCCAAACTGGAAGGGAGCTTAGAAGGCACTCGTCCAAGTCATAGACTTTACGAGTGCTCATTCAACCACCCATGACACTCATCCCTTTTGATCAGCTCCCATCCGTGGGAAGCTTCTTCTGGTGTGAAGCTGAAAGCTGCCTCCTTGTAACATCCATCTTGTTGTTCCTGGTTGTGCCCTCTGGGGTCACGTTCAGTCTTTCTCCCAAAAGACACATCCCTCCCCCTGACCCAAGAGAGACATCAAAGGAAGGCAGAGAATTCTCATCCTCACTGCTACTAAGGGAAATTAGAAAGGGGAATCGGGCATTCTCAGGGGGTACGTGACCTGGGTCCCCTAGAGCTGAGCTTGGAAGTGAGTGGCTGGGCATTCTTCAGCTTCATTAGCAGAGCCTACTTGCTAAGAGTTGCTGATAACCTCACACCCCATCCCCAGCTGTCATAAGTTGACCAGATGTGGCCCAGATGTATCAAGAGCTCTGGTGTGACCTGGAACATATTGGAACTGTGAAAGGAGCCAGCTGGGCTTCCCATAGTACCAGGGTCCTTCCTGAACTTGGAGGAGCTCCAGGGGACAGGGAATAAAACTCTTCAAAAGCCTGGGAAGTGGTCACTGTGACAGAAGGTAAGAAAAGGACCAGTTAAGGGATATAACATGGAGAATCTTCCCCGCCTGGTAGCAGAACCCTGGTTCCAGGGCTGAGCTAAGTGGGGGTAAGCTGCCCATCCTCTGTGACGGCCAATCTATCGTCTACAAAACAAGGAGGTGGGGCCAGCTCCAAAGTTTCCTTCTTCTTCTAATATCTTACTTCTAAAATCTATACACTTTTCCTGGGTATGGCCATTCCCTCCACCAAACCAGATCAAAGACCATCTATGCCTAAGCAGACAGCTCTTGGTGAGTAGCTGAGGCCCCAAAAATTGATCCTCTGGGACAGGTCTCTCAGAGCTCACTAAGCTGGTACAACCCATTGATCCATCACCAGTACTGGACAGTGGAACCTGTCCAAGCTTCTGGACAGGCCTCAGGAGTCCAGGATCACATCTACGGTGCCTTACTTGGCACCAGACAGGAGCAGCCTTTGGTGGAAGCTGCCTGTTCATGAGAACACCCTTGTCCAAATTATGGAAGGCCCTACCTTCCTCAGGAATAGCATGCATTCAGCTTAAGTACAGACTGATCCTGCTCCAGCAGGTCCTGCCTTCCAAATCACGCATCAGTCTTTTTCCCTTCACAGCTAGAACATCTCACAATGGGTCAGTGCTGGACAAGACCTGCTCAGCTCCAGTTACTGGATGCTCCTGCAAGCAATCATACTGTGTCTCATTAAAAGTGGTCGGTCACACAGATCTCTCTTTTTCCTAACTTAAACTAAGGGGGCTCCTCCTAATGGCAGAGATCCCATGTAAAGAAGATGAATTATCATACCCCTGAGGCAGGCCGTATCTGCCTTTGGGTCTCCTCAGAAGGACGCCCCTGCTGGCTTGGGATGAACTCTATCCATTCTAACCCCAGGATGCTCAAGAGAGAAGCCTTTGTAGGCAGCTTCCTTGCCACATCAAGGAAGACAGAAACATCAGTGATGCCCCAGGATGCCACCAGACCTGTGTCCAAGACCTTGCCTCCTGTCATGTCCAACCCAGAGGGGTTAAGAATCACTCCGATCATCTCTGAGAGCTGCAAATGGTCCCCAAATGCTGACTTTAGAAACTAGGTCTCAGGGATGTCGATTCCAGCCTCGGCACTTCTTCACGAGAGGGCCAGTCCCTCAAAGCAGCTGAAGATGGGCTGGGGGCTCCCATCTGATCCAGCAGAATGGCACCAGACCATCCAAGTCAACTCTGCTCAATCAAGGTTCACAAGCACCTAGGCTAGGGCCTCAGAGGAAGAAGCAAGCACACACTCTGAGAGCCAGCTTGGTCACCATTTGGCTCCGTGACCTTGGGCAAGTTATTCAACTCTGAGCCTTCACCTCTGCTCTCTATCTCTAAAATGAGAGGGTTGGAGCTAATGAAAGATAAGTCCTTTTAGCTTAATCTTGGCCTTGTCAGAAAGACTACATGTAATTCCAATATTAGGGCATCATTGCCCCAAAGCTACATATATACATATAGTGATGTGTTATTTTCTACCTTGGGGGTTGGTTATTTTTTTTTCAGGGAGTGGGGATAAGAATATGGCTTTGTTTTTTTTAAAAATACCCCCTGGTTGGCTTCTGAAGGGGCCTTTGAGCATCTGCAAACACCCCAGTAAGTGCCTGTGCTGACGGTTGCTGGAGGAAGGGCCTTGAGTGCCGGCAGCTGCAACCAATTACCCTTCTGGTTGGGTGGTTTTTTTTCTCCCTCAAATGTCTTGCTCCTTTCTGACAGACTGCTGAGAAATACAATTTGCTGCTCTTTTGAGCAGTCCCACTCCAAGTTAGAAATACAGCATGGGCCGTGACACCCAGGGAAATGGTAATCAACGGGTAATATTTATAATTGTCACTTTTTTCTAAAGCTGAGGCGAGACACGTGTCATCTGTCTCTGAATCACCACATGACTGCTGAAGGCTTGCAGGAAGCTGGCTGACGTGCCGTGGTCAGGGTATCAGCAACCAAAACATAAAAGATAAATAAAGTCACCAACAGAACCAACCAGAGGCCTATCGACAATGAACGCACCTCTGCTCAGCCCTGGCTGGAGAGCCCACATAGTCCTGTGAGAAGTAGGGCTGTGACTGTCCACCCACACAGAAGAGGACCAGCTGTGGCCGCCGGGGGGCCTGGCTTAGCCTGAGCACAGCCTGGCCCAGGGAACTGAGTGGTTCTGATTATAATTACATGGCGAGGCAGATAGCCTAGAAAGGAGGCCCTGCTTGTTCTCCCATGTTAAGACTGTCACTGAGCCAATCACCCGTGCTTTGAAAAACATGCGCTCACCTCCTATCCAGACAGCTGCCATCACCTGATTTCTCCCTCTATGGCACAGATTTGAGATTTTGGCAGTTAAGAGGATATGTGTGTGTGTGTGTGTGTGTGTGCGCGCGTGCGTGTGTATGGGTGTGTGTGCATGGGTGTACGTGTGTATGTCCACATAGTTGTGTGTATGTATGTGTATATGTGTAAGTGTGCATGTATGGGTGTGTGTATATATAAGTGTATGTGCATGTGTATATGTCTGTGTATAGGGATGTGTGTATGGGGGTGCATGTGTGTGCACATAAGTGTGTGTGTATATGCGTATGTGTGCGTGTATGGGTGTGTGCATATATGAGTGTGTGCATGTGTGTATGTGTGTATATGGGTGTGTGTGTGTGTGTATATGTAGAGGTGTGTGTGTATGGGTATGTGTGTATGTGTGTATATGGGTATGGGTGTGTGTGGGTGTGTGTATGGGTGTGTGCACGGGTGTGTGTTTAGAAGACATGAGTAAAGATAACAGAGAGCCAAACCTACCCACTGAATTCTGCCACCATCACAGTGGAAGCCATGTTCCACTGAGGGGCAGCTGGGCAGCTGATGGGGAGAGATGTTTGTAGGACAATCTTCACAGCACAGGATGAATGGAGAGAACTGTGCACACACAGAGATATCATCCTTTGGAGCAAGAAGGGCCCCCCACGGCCTCGAGGCCCAAGAGCACACAGGGCAGATCAGGAGCCACTGCTCCTAAGGATAGACGCACTATTGAAGCAGTAGATTGCACCCTGGGCCAGGGCACATGCTCAGAGAGGCAGCTCATCAAAATTTCCTCTTCCATTTTAAAAGAGGAAGAAGAAGGAAATGAAGAGGAGGCGGGGGAACAGAAAGGAGAAAGAGGAGAAAAGAAAACAAAGAAGGATCTTCTTTTGACCTGAGACTCTGCAGTCAGACCCCGCTCCAAAGCTCACTATCCTGTGACTCTTGCCCCCATCCCCACCCTGATCCCAGACTCATCCTCTATAAAATGAAGGGTTGGACCCTGTTCCTTGTTTGGTCACACTATTTTTTCTCTGGAAGAGCTGACAACCGACCTCCTAGTTGCCTCCTTGGAACAGTCACTTACTGGCCACACAACCCAGTGCCTGGCATACAATAAGCACCTAATAGATACCTGGTGACTGTTAACTGAGTAACTGGCCCCAGTTCTTATCTCTGGAACAAAACAGAACATGCATTTTTCTCCTCTCTAGGAACCTTCTTAAAATACTTAAAATCTCGAGCTTCTCTGCCTTACAATGAACAAACCATTTCTCCCTTCCAGGCTATCCAAACCCGTCCCATCTTTGGCATCATCTTCTAGATGACTCCTAGCAGACCCTGAGTGTTTGCTGAATAAATAATGGATCATAATTTTAGATTTCTTAGGGTTGGGCCAGAAGACCATCCTCCCATTGCCTTGGCAATGAGCATTTTGGGGCCCAAGGCATTATAAAGCAAAGACTGAGTCAGCCTTCTGACTTTCCCCACTAGAAGTAAAATCACCTCCAAGACAGCAACCAGCTCTTGCCTCTGAGGTCAAACGTTTTAAGAGAAATGGGGATGAAGGATCCCAAATCTCAGGAGCCTGAGTTTAGAGAGGACAAGGTAAGAGATAAAAAGATCCCCTCTCCCATAAATGAGAACAGAAAGACTTGTGTGTCGTCCCTCTAAGCACCAAGGCCAAAGAGAGGGTCAGTTAGCAGGCCCCAGCTCACGGCACTGCCTGGCTCGCTCACCAGCTCCCTCAGCCAGGACCATCTGCTTCCCACGGCCTGATCTCAGCTGTTTCTCTCATGTCCCATGCACCTCTCCTACCCGGTTCCTCCTTCAGCATCCTTCGCTCCCTCAGCCATGCCTGAGGCTCCACTCCTTACCACTGCCTTGCTCTGTATGCCTTGGCATCTCCTTACCACATGGTGTGTTGCCCTGGCTTGAGGCATCTCGAGATCACCTGATGACAGTGAGTAGGCAGGCTGGCCCTGCCCTGTGGCAGACAAACTGGGGCAAGAGCCTCACTCCTTCAGTTCAATACGGGCAGCTCTGGGGGCCAGAACCCAGGAACAGATGCCTGTCATTCCCTACAGCAGCTCAGCTGTCCTGCATGGATTGATTCTACACACATACTCACACACTCACACTCTCACATACACACATTCACACACACACACTTACACATACTCACACACACTCTCAAACATACTCACACATACACAAAGTAAGTTTGTAAGTGAGGCTGATAGGTTCAAGACGGAAGCAGCGGGAGTGCTCCGTGGGCCCTACTTGTCACAAGCAGCACTGGGGTAGGGACCCAGGTCACTCCTTGCCTGCCTGGTTTGGCTCCAGGGAAGCTGGCTCCAAGTACTTTGTGGAAATCTTTGTTTCCCCCTTGGGTGAGGGAATGGGCTCATCAGCTGCTTTGGATTCACCCAGAATTTTTCTCAGATACTCACACCTCTGGAATACAGAAGTCTTTCTCCCAGAATGCCCAGAAGAGGGGAGCACTAGGCTAGGGAACTGTTGAGCTGGGGTGAACTAGTTGTCCAGAAACTGAATGTGTCTGAGACACGGGAGTTCACACAGTAACTGATTGGGCTCAACAGATTGTAAACAGCTCACATTTCAGGACCATTTATTCCCAGACCACAGAAGAGAGAAAGGTCCTGGGGCTTAGAATCACTTTGCATTCAGGGAAATGAAGAACTGAGGCCTCCCAAGAGAGAGATTTCCTATGGCCATAGGATCCAGCAACCAGTACCATGTCTGGCACACAGCAAGCACTAAATCAATGCTTCTTGACTGACTGACTGATCTGGACCTAGGAGAGACCTTAGAACCTGGAATGCCCCACCCTCTCATTTGGCAGGAGACCCAGGGAAGGGAAATGACTAGTCCAAGAGAGTAAGGTATGGAGTTAAGATCTGAACCCAGATTGTTTGGTACCAAATCCAGGGCTATGTCCATGATGCCAAGCAGCCTGTCATCCCATGCTCAGCATTCCTTTCCCAACAGTGATGGAGGGGAGCCTCAGGATGAAGGGGAAAACCTCCAGCTCCCATCCATCCCCGCTTCCCTGCCTCCAGCTGGCCGCTCATCCCTTTAATGGTAGTTGTCTCCAACAGGCAGGCTCTTTCCTGTCCTGTAACAGGCTCAGGGAGGGATGGGGGCTTAGCAGGCTCACTGGAGAGTGAACACGGGGCAAGCACCTAAGCTGGGAGGGAACATTTCCAAAGGTTCCCATACAATTGGGGGGGAAGTTTTTATTTATGTGGAGAATGGGGGTCCCTTTCTCGCCAAGGGGCCCTGCTCCATTTCTGACCCCTCTGTAGGCAGGAAACCCAGTAGCCTCCAAGGTGCCATTTTGGTGCTGACCTTGGTAGTCTCAAGTGAACCATTAGCCTCAGTCTCCCCAGGAGCAGGGATTAGAGGTGGGCCCCGTGGCACCCAGCTAGCACTAGGGGCTTGTGGCTCTCCCATAACTTCATCAGATTCCTTCTGACCTCTCTCCCTTGGGATTCTTTGATAAAAAGACAGGGTGTGGCCCTATGAGTTGTCCCTGGAGTTTGTGGCCCCTTCTTCCTCATGGTCGACTGTGGGTTTCAAAATAAAGCCTCTGGGGTCTAGGTTTTTGTTCCTCATGAATATGAGGGGATTCCAGGAATGCTCACAACCCAGGAGCTTCCCCACCCACCTCAGCAGAGGCCTCCCAGTGGAAACACCAGGGTATCACAGAGGAATCCCAAGCAGCTCCCGGTGTGACCAGAAGCAAGGCCCCATAGGCCTCAGTTTCCCTAATTGTAAAATGAGTACAGTCAGACTTATGCTACCCACCTACTGCCCAGGAGTGTTACAAGAAATGAACTTTGCAAAAAGAATAACCATTAGCATCTATAATAGGCAAAACTCTTGTCAGAGGTTAGTCCTGGGGCAGAAGGGACTACTAGGCCAACTAGGACAAACTGCTCATTCTACAGATGAGAAAACCCAGGTCCACAATGATTAACATCCCTCAATGTCACACATGTCAGAAGCATCCAAGGCAGGATTTGAACCCAGGATCTTAAAAGCCATTTGTCTCAACACTATTGAGGAAACTAAGGCTCAAGCAGGTGAAAGTGACCCACACGATTAGTAAGGGTTGGAGGTAGATTTGAACCAGACCTTCTGCCTCCAGAAGCCATATTCTTTCCCCATCCCTTCCTGCCTCCATGATCCATGGGAAAGAGACACAACAGTTAACTAACATTAGCACTCTATTTTACTGAGGGGGAGATCGAGGCACTCACAGAGCATCACTCCACAGACTCTATCAAGAGAGGAGGATTTTTTTCCCCAAAAAATTGCAACTTGAAAATGTAATTCCAACTCAAAAGGTCTCTGGGAACGGAAGCATCAAGGCATTGCCTCAGCAAATCTAGAACAAACCCCTGCCAGGAGTGCCCATTTGGGGTAACCTAGGCTCTCCCCAGTGGCCTCACAACTGGGTCAGATCGTTCTCCCTTTAGAGACCTTGTCCTTGAGTTGACCATCTTAACCAAGGAAACAATATAGATGAACACATTCTATACAATTATTTTTTTGAGTATGAGGGGATGGCAATTTAGTTTGAATACTGATCCTTGTTTAAATTAATCAAGGGGAGATTCCTAGAGTAGTTGACCTTAAACTGTCAATGAAAAGTAATGTGTCTTTGAGTCCAAGTAGAAAATAAATAAGGTTCTTCAAATCAGGGAGGCAGGCAAATAAAGGAAAGTCACGTAAGGCAGGAACATGAAAGGACAGAGAGGACAGTGCTTTGGTAGATCCTGGTTTTTGCCCAATTTGGATGGTTCCCTATCACAATAGAATCATAATGCTAAAAAGGAACTTAGAGATCTACAGTTATCCCTTCCCACATGGTGTGGGTTAGGGGCTCAGTGCCCCTGCGATCTGGAAAATCTGCATAAAATTTTTTGGCCCTCCCTTTTTACCACAGGAGAAGTCTGAATTATTATGGTATTAAAAGAAAAAATATGTTGAGATTATACAATACCATACACATATTTTATGAATGTCTGAATTTCTAAACTTTTTTCTGTGACATCTGTCATTTGTGTATCATCTGCAGCTTCTACAAAACTCCTAACTGGGTTAACTTCCTCCCTTCCTTTCTCTTTCCTTCCTTCCTTCTCTCTTTCTACCTTCTCTCTGTCTTGTCTCCCCTAAAACCTTAGACCCTGTGCACTCGGAAGCCCATGGATTGAACAAGGAAGGGTCCCTGCCCAACCTCCATTCAATGGCTGGTTTTGGACCCTCCTGGCTTAGAGTGAATACCAGTTGTAACAGTTTCTCTTCCAAACAATAACCCTGAGGCTCCATTTACCTATTCATTTTCTCTTTTCTATTAAAGGGGCCATTCCCCCTGACTACCTTTTAAAGAGGCCTATTCACTGAATGGGCATTACCTCACTCTAAGTGAGTACCTGAAAAGGCCTTAGCCTGAAAGGCCAAGGTCTCCCATTGCATCCTGGGTGGTCTCCAGTCATCCTGATGAGTATCTGGTCACTGGATTCAGATGGCTCAGGAGGAGAAAGTGAGGCTGGTGACCTTGTACAGCCCTCCCTCCCTCAAAGCAAAGTCCAGTACAAGTCATGTCATCATTTCTCTGATGTCATGGTCCTCTTCAAAAACAAAGGATGAACATGACAACCACAAGGACTGCCCACAAGCAAAGGCAAGAAACTGGACACATGGCAGGTCCGCTTTTCTGCAGGCCTGGTGCCAGGGAGAGAGGCTGGACTGGCCTCATCTAGCTCACCGGAAGGGCCCACCTCCCACTCGTCATTGGCGAAATTGGTCTCTTCCATGTTGACATCCAAGGCCCTCCTCACAGGAAGGAGAGATCTGCCTGTGTCTGGAACTGCATTTCCCAGACTCCACCAAGAAGTGAAGGTCTATCAAGCATCCCATCACAAATTCGGTGGGGCCCTAAAAGCCTGGTCTTCCTGATCATTGGGGTCTTCAAGCATCTCTTGAAAACCCAGGGTCCAGAACAGAATTCTAGAGCAGCTTCCACTGAAATAGTTTGGCCTGGCCACTAGGCAGAGGCTGCAGCCTTCTCTCCACTACTTTGTGGAGTCTTTGACAAACCCTGGGCCTGGCTGGAGATGACACACCCTTGGCCCATGCTATACCTGTTTACATTCATGGCAGCCTCCTTTGGCATTCCACAGAACCATCCTCCTCCTGTCAGCCCCTCTGCTCCCCCCTTCCTGGAGGGGGGACTGGAGCAGAGGAAGCAATCTTCCTCTATATACCTGGGCACAGCTAGGCAACACAATACATCTTAAAATCATGTCTACTGATTCCAGGACCTGACAAGTCCCCAGCGAGATCAGAGATGTTATTCTAGCTTGTGGCCAATAAAAATCATTCTGTGTGTGAGTTGTTTTTGCCATCTCTCTAGCATATTAGCTAATAAAAGAAGTGTAGTATGGTACCAAAGGCAGCCTTCTCATGCAGAGAAAGCCAGGTCCTGAGTTTCCAACAGAAATCATCAAAAGACACAGTTGTCCGGACCTTTGCTGATGACAGCCTAAGGTGCCCTGAGAAAAGGGAAGACGTCTGACTCGCTCCTGCCACAGTGAACGTTCAATCACCATTCAGTTACATGGCCAGAAAATGCCGCGCTCTCAGGAAGGAAGGAAAAGGTGACATGTAGACAGTGAGCTGAATGACCAGGGAAGCCAGATCTGGGAACATCGAGTTGGCTTCAAGACACAAGGCCAAGCCTTGGTGGAGTCCACACTCCCTCGACAGGGCCAAGCTTCTCAGACAGACCAAGGGAGGGACGCTCAAAGGATGTGCTTGACCCACACTGTAAAACTAACTTTCTCATTCATGGCTGAAATGAAGCCACCTCAGGGCCTCCAGACCCTCTGGACAGATTCTTCCCAATGGCTGGCACGAAGGGAGGAAGAGGGGAGGATTCACCTGAAATAGGGTTGTGGAGAGAGGGAGGATCCATCTACCCATTCTGGAATCAATTACCCAGAAAGTCTCCTAGAACTTTAAAGTTGTCCCAAACTCAGCAATTATTTATAATACATTCCCAAGACTGGAAACACACAACTGCCTAAGGGAGACCCTAAGAAACCTGTGGCTTTGGGGCAGAACCCTCTGGCAGTTCCCTTTCCTTGTCCCCAAAGTCCATCCAGGTCCTGGCTCCCACCACCATGATTTCAATATACTCAGACACTAGTCCTTGACAGGAAATGCCCTCCAGAAACAGTCATCAAATATGCTTGGGCTCCAGCTGCTGGGGTCTGACTGTTTTGTGCCAGGTAATTGTTTTGAGGCTAGGATAATCATTCCAGGCTCCCACTAGTCAAGTCAATAGTCTAGAGTCACCACTAGCACTAACAAAAGCAGGACACTAAGACAAAGAAGAGCCTGGCTAAAGGAGATGGGTAGGGCCACAAGGATCCTTTGTCAGGAGTTCACAGTTCAGACAATTACCGAGCCACGGTGAGGACAGCAATCAGACTTTCTTGTCATCAAGATTAACCCAAGGAATCTGGGGGCCTTCTCTTTCTTTTCTGTCCAAACTGGTTGCCATGCCCCTGCTATCATGCTCCATGGAATGCAGGGGCAGCCAGGCTCCCTGTTCCCTGGCCTCCTTTCTGTAGCTAAAGACTGAGTTGTCTGGTGAGGAAACACAGGACGGAGGACGAGTCAGAGATATGTTAGCAGCCCTGTTGGTCACCAGTGCCAGGCCATCCTGGTCCTACTGATAAGGACTCTTAAAAGAAAGATGGTGTTTCAGACTGCCATTTAGTTAGGGCTAAACTGGACAGTGCTGAGAATCCTTGAGCTGCTGTGGAGACCCCTGGGCAGCATCATACTCAGAAGAATTCTAGCTGGTTTTAAGTAAATACATAAAGAAGTGAGTATCTTAATCATCACCTTCCCTGAGAGGCCCAGCCTGATCAGGGGGACAACAATCCCTTACACAGCACCAGCCCCAAACCATGGTGACTTCTCCCAGGGGGATGGAGACCCTGGCCCAGCCCCAGAGGCTCCGCTGCTCAGACAAGCAGGTGGCCCCTACCTGCCAGGTGCCTGGGCTGCCACAGCTGATCAGTCGAGGGGACAGAGGGCCTTACCTGTGTCATCTTGGCAAGGTCGAGGGAGGGCCTCAACTCCTGAGGATCTTCAGGCCGCCGCCGCTTCACTCCCACTTTCTTGTCATTAAGGACGCATGGCTGGGATCGGCTCCGGGACAGGCCACTGGAGCGTCTCACCGGCTCAGGGGTGGAGGCAGGGGTGCTGTTGGCAGAGGGGGGGCAGTATTCCGAAAAGGAGAATTGCTCATGGGAGCATGAGAGGGACCGCTGGATGTCTACCCTGCGCCCACCAGCAGCCCCTGAATCGCTACACCAGATGTCTCCCCCCTGCGCAGAAGTGGCTGACCCTGGGATCCCATGGCAGGGTTGCCCTCCAAATCCGCCGTGAAAGCCGCCCTGGTCAGAGAAGGAGGAGGAGGAGAGTGCGTTGGCACGGGAGGGAAGGCTGAAGCTAGAACTCCTCTGCATGGGGCAGGAGCTACTGGAGTAGCGCTGCACACTCCCGCCACTGTAACAGCGCCTCTTCTCAACAGGAGTCCAGACCTTGGATCCCAGGGGCCTCCAGGCTGTCCGGCAGCTGGACATCTCATCGGAGAAAGACAGGGAGCGACACTGCCGCTTGCTAGGCGGGGCTGACGGGTTGCCGTTGCGGTCGCTAAGGCTGAGGTCTCTGATCAGGTTGGTCACAGAGCAGGTGGTGGCTGCGTCTCTGGACCAGAGGGAGCCATCAGGACCCTTCTCAGGCAAGCAATCCCAGATACTTGGGCCAGCTTGCTCCAGCTGAAGAGGGCATTTCCTGTCAAGGTCTCTCCATCTGCCATTTTCTAGTTCACAGACAACAAAAAACAGACATACAGAGAAGCGTTAAGAAGGCCTCCAAACCAGCCTCATTCTCCCAGTGACCATCAAACCCCAAAGTCACTGTTTTCACCAGAATCACTGAGAACGCTACATTTGGAAAGTGGCTTGACCCAATCCGAGCTCAGTGAGGCCCCTTAAACCTACAGAAGCCTCTTGGAGAAGTGGACTTTGAGAATCACAGATGGGGTGGTGGTCACCTGATCCAACTCCCTCCTTGTACAGATGAGGAAACCGAGGCCAGAGAGGGGAGCTCATGCCTACAGGGAAGCAGGCAGCTCTCGGCGGCCAGAGACACCCAAAGCATCCCTGGGTTCCTGAGGAGATGGGACACTTTTCCAGAGCAGACATCTCTCAGATAGCCCCAAGCAAGGTGTCCACGTGGGCCCTCCAGAAGGCCACTGAGGCCGCCTCTGAACTCTCCTCCTGGAAGGCTCTGCCTCCCATGGAGGGACAGTGGAAACCAGAACAGCCAGGAAGGGCAGGAGCAGAGGTCCATGGACAAAATGCCTAGGAACCAGGCCTGCCCATTAGATAATCACCAAGCCTATGGTGATGGAGAAAGGAGAGGAGAACCACTTCAAACCCAGCACATTCCCTTTCTCTAGGAAGCTGATACTGGAAAGACCTTACAGGAATCGTGGCTGTGTTTTCCATTAGGGGATTCCTAGTCCTCAGGCATGAGAAAGGAAAGTGTGCTCCTTCCCAGAATCTCTGTCTTCCTCACACTCAGGGCAGTTGTTTATTCAGGAAGAGAAGAGGCGAGAGGCATTCTGTAGAGTATGTGCACAGAACAGCATGGGTTTTTGCTCTGACAGGAAAAATAGCTTTCGTTGAGGGAGCTCTACTGCCTTCCCTGCACCATCTCACCTGATGCCCATAACAAGCCCAAGGGGTGTGTGAAAATATATCTTACTGATTATCCCTGGAGGAATCAGCCAGCAGGGCCAGGTGCAGCTGAGTCCTCTCTCTCCCTCCCCCTCTCTGTCTCTCTCTCCCTCCCTCTCCCCTCTCTGTGTCTCTGTCTAGCACCCCCAGCAGGGCACAGACCCATTTACATACCCCAACACCTGGGACAGTGACCGCCATGGAACAGGTGCTTTGTAAATGTTTGCTGAAATTATCCCCGATTTACAGATGAGGAAAACAAGGCTCAGACAGGAGGCCTAAGTAATGCCTGAAGAGGCAAGACCTGCTGGTCATGGCAGAGCTGGATCCTAAGACTGGGTCTTTGGGCTGAAAGTCAACTGCTCTTTCCCCATTTTATGGATGAGGAACCACAGGCTGATGGTGCTGAGATGACTAGTCCAAGGTCACACGGTTTGTCAACAGAAGAACTGGGATGTGAATCCAGGCCTCCAGATGGCCAGGGATGGAGCTGGGAGAGACCTCGAGGGAGCATTGAGTGCAGGCCTCACATTTTACGGAGGAGACTGAGGCCCAGAGATTCAACCCCTTGACCACAGTCACAAAGGTGGTCAGACGCGGAGGCAGAATTCTAACTTGGGTTTTTAGGCCCCAAGTTCTGTGTCCTTCCCATTCTACCTGCCAACATTCCCAAACACAAACCCTGGGCCCCAGTACAAGTACAGTGTGTCTCCTGTTCTCCCTCAAACTCCTCCAGGCCTGTACAGAGGGGTAGGCACTGGCTTCTTATTCCCTGCATTCTTCCAGACCCCTCATCATCCTGGAAGGAGGGACAGAAGCTGGTGCAATCATGGCACGGAAGGCTGAAGGAAACTGGCGGGGATGGCGCAGTGACCATCTCTAGGAAAGGCCCCTCTGAGAAAGGCAGCTGGAGCCAGCGTGTCTGAGACCAATTCAGTCAAGTGCAGGAGGCTCATCACCAGCTAACATAGAAAGGAAGAAAGTGACCATGTTAGACATTCAAACCCCCATGCTCTGACTCCTCTCAATGAAACAGAGGCAATGACCAGCCACTCAAAGTCACACTAGACAAGGACAAAGTCACGAGTCTTGGACATCTTGCCAGTAACTAATACCTAAGACAAGGCAGACACCAACCCCCCCCCACCCCCTGGCACTTCTAGGCTTCCTCCATGCCCCTCCTCTCCACTGTGGGCAGGAGCTGGAGGGACCTGAGGTCATCAAGGTCAAGGCCCCTCCTTCAGGGAAGGACCTGGAGCCCAGATGTCTGAGGTGGGACCTGAAGTCAGGGAACCTAGCCCCAGAGAGAGGCCTTCAGATGGAGCCCACATGTTGGTCCTGCATTTATCAGCACACTTGTCTCTCCTTTAGGGTGCCAGTTCCCCAACAAGAAGGGGGAACTACCCCAGAGCTTACTGAAGAGCCAGGTACACACAGGTTTGTTGACTAACTAGCTGACCTCTCACTCTAATGCAAAGGTCTCTCTCCCCAGGTCTGCTTCTCACTCACCAGCCTTTTGGAAACCAAAGGGCAAGCGGCCCCCAGAAGGAGACTCTGGAGCCCTGTTGGGATTCCCACAGTCCTGTCTTCCCAGGATGGCATGGTGCAAGTGGGCCATTAGCTTTGGAAATGAAAACCCTCACCACGTGCGCCTTGGCTGCCTTGTTGTCAGTGGCTAGATAACATTGCGATTGTTTCTATCTTTGCCTTAGAGGAACTCACACTACAAGAAGAAAATTAAGTCTCAGTCAGCCCTTCGGCTCTCCTCCTCATTCAGTGAACAGAGAGAAATGTGTCGGGTCAGGGTGCCGGACTAAACAAACAAAAATAGCTCAGGGTTAATGGCAAACTGCCCTAACCCTCTGGCCCAGATGTCCCATTGTACCAACGGCCTCGGTGGGGTCTGGAGGAGAGAGAGGATGGGAGCCACCTCTGCCCCACCCCACCCTTCACCATCCCTGGGGGCAAACAGAGCATGTGTGTCCCAAGCAGGGTGTCCCAGTGACCAGGGATGATGCTCCTGGTCTGGCGCACTGCTTCATCTCTAAAACAATGGCGATAATAACTCCTAACCTACAAGGTGCCGCAACTCACACTTCTATATAGTGCCTACTATGTGCCATGCACTATGCCAAAGGCTCCTTACAGTTAACCACTCATTTGAGCCTCACAACTGCCCTGGCAGGTAGGGGCTGGGGGACCCTGGACAAGTGGCTCTGACTCTGGTGTTGACCTCCGCAAGTCACTTGCCCTTCTTATCGGTAAATAAGGGAGTGAGACCCAGTAATGTTTAGGGTCCCTCCAGTCCCACTCTTCTGGTGCAAGGCTTTCTGCCGTTTAGTTTCCCTATATGCAAAATGGGAGAGTTCTTCAGGGACCACCTAGAAACCTTACAAAGTAAAAACAAAGCTCTAGAGCCTGGTGATCATCTAAGCCTCTCACTGCCCTCTGCGTGTTTCATTTTGAAAGGGCACAGCAGGGGTCAGAGCAGGACATGTTTCTGTGAGTCAGGTGGTGCATCACTGTCCTCTTCTGATAGATAAGGAAACTGAGGCTCAGAAAGTTTCAGTGACTTGCCCACTGACCAGAAAGTTAATCGTACAGAAGGTAGAATCTGAACCCAGCTCTTCCCAATAGCTACCTACAGTCAAGGGATGCCTTTGGTGAGAAGCACAACGAATACACATCTATGGCACTTTAAGGTTCATAAGGTACTACCAATATTATCTCATTTGGTCCTCCCAAGATTCAAAATTTGTGCCACGGATATCTAGGACTTCCACGAAAGGAACTGACAACTACTAAGGTTCACTAAAATCCCACCACTTTCCACCTTCCTGGCCACGGCCAGGCTTGGCTGCCCGTATCTGGCACGGAGCCTTAGACTGCAACCCTGGGACACTGGGTGCGGGCCGGTCAGGGGGAATCATTATCACCGGCTCCCAGGTCTGCCCAGCCTCTTCCCAGGCATCTCAACATGAGTGCTCTGGCGGGGAGGGGGGGGGCAGGCAAGCCTCTCCCCTCTTACCCTTGCTCCCCTCCCAGAATCATATTTCTCTATTAGAATAGTATTCCTTGAAGGCAGCAGCATCCGACAGTCTTGCTTGCATCATCATCAGTGCCTAACAAGGGCCGTCTCATTACTGCTCCATTTGTTTGGTTCATCTCTGGGTGATGCTATTATGCTACTTAGTGCTGGAGGGTACCTGGGGGTCCTGATAGTCTGAGGGACAAGGCAGACCCAGGTGAGGAGCCCAAGCCTCAGGCCTCTCTCCTTCCTCCCCCACCTGGGTTTTCCATAGTCCTTTGTTAGTCACTCATCCTTCTAATCATTTACCCCTAGAAGTGAGCCAAAGGTGTCTGTTGTCCTTGGATATCTACACATGTAGACATGTATGTATAGATATATATGTCTACACATGTGTATATGTGAATGTATATATATACGCACATATATAATATACATATATATATATATAAATCTACATACACGCATGGACAAAGGGAGAGTGAGAGACACAAAGAAGGAGAGAGAGAGAGATGGAGGGAGGAAGGGACAGAGCAGAGGACCAAGGCACAACAGAAAAGATTTGCTGAAAAGACACTTCCTGTGTGACTGTGGGTCACTTTACCTGTATCAGCCTCAGTTACCTGACCTGGAAAATGAGGAGGTTCAGCTAGCAGGCCCCAAAGGGCCCTTCCTTCTCTAGGGCAGGATCTGAAGTGCCTAGTCTATATTTCAGGGCCTCAGTGTCCCCATCTGTAAAAATGAAAGGGCTCTTCTAGATGGCCCCCCCTCCAGTCAGGACTTGAATAACCCACTATTCTCTTTGGTGGGATTGTGACTCCTCCTCACTGACTGCCCTGGATAATGAGAAGGATTGAAATCCCATAGAGGACCCTCTCCTGAACAGTGAGAAAGTACAAGGGCCAGAGAATTTGGAGGTGTTAGAAAAACAGGACCAGAAGTTACTTTTTAAAGAATGTCAACCTTTGCAATATTTAACACACAGAAGTCAAGATGCCTGGCAATGGCCTAGGACGCAGTCAGTGACCTGGCTGTCTTTGAGGTCTGAACAAGCTCTAAAGACTCCACAGCTCTTGCTTTAGCCACTATCATGGTTGTTGGAACTGTCCTTATCCACTGGGGGAAGTCTTCACATGCTTGGGACAGACATTCTCCTAGCTCACTGGTGGGCTTAAGACCCCTCAGTGACTATCAACCTGGTTTAGCTTGTCTGCTGAGAAGCTACAGCTTCCTGGTGTCGCAGGGGAGAGTTGGAGGAATCAGGTGAACACCAAAATAGATGAGTAGCCCTCACACCATAGGTACCAGCTCTCCCTGAACACCCCATCCACCCTCTATGTTAACAGGAAAAGCAGGAGAAGGAAGGTGTAGGGAGGAAGATGAGTTCTGTTTTGGACATCCAGTTCAGGACATCTTGAAGGCTGGGGGTCAGCAGAGAGATGGGGAAGACTTGAGAGTTATTAGCACAATCATTAAACGCATGAAATCAGGAAGTAGTGAAGGGAAAGACGAAGGAGCAGGACAGAACTCTCTGCAGTTAAGAGGGTATGATGTGGAGGATCCAGCAAAAGAGACTGAGAAGTGGTCAGAGGAGGAGAACCAAGAGAGAAGGATGTCCCCACCACCTCAAGAGAGGATCAAGGAGAAGGCTGTGACCAACAGTGTCAGATTGTCAAGGAAACTGAAGACGGAGGAAAGTCCCCTGGGTTTGGCAGCTCAGAGATCATGAGTGACTTTAGAGGATGCAGGTTTAGGGGAATGACAAGGCCAGAAGCCAGGCTGTAAAGAAGACAGCGAGAGAGGAAATGGAGGCACCTAGTGTAGATGGCTTTTTGAAATCTGGCCACAAATGGCAGAGAGACAGAGGACACTAGTTAGTTGGGAGGGAAGGAACAGGTGAGGATGGGAAGGAAGCAGGGAAGGAACCAGCAGAGAGGGAGGGATTGACATGACAGAGTAGGGATGAAGAAGGGGCAACCTCTTGGAGGAGCCACGATGGCATGGGATCGCCTGAGTAGATAGAGGGGTTAGCCTCAGTGAGGAGGAAGGTGAGAAGGTTTGGGAGAGCTGCTGTGGACAGTGGGAGAGTTGAGGAGGGAGGCAGCGCAGGATTGCCATGAAGCAGTGAGGGCCCAGTGGAGGCTGTGGACCCAGTGAGTTGGTGTGAGTCTCTGCCCCTTCATTCAGTAGCAGGTGTGTGGGAGCAAAGGTGGGAGATAGTGAGAGTGACTGACTCAGGGTGTAAGTGGTGATGACATGCCATGACATAACACAATGTTACGATATGATTGACATGCTATGACATGGCATGATAGGATACAATAGCAGTTTAACTGTCTCCTCTGCCCCACACCTTCACAAAGAGTCACTTTAAAAGATACCTAGGGAAAAGAAAACGGGGTCTGGAGCCAAGTGTAGGGCTTCCCAGCACACCGCACATTCCTGCTGCAGAAACTAGGAAGGACAAAGTCCTGAGAGCCTCAGGATCTCAGAACCACCTGGGATGAAACACGAAGGAGCCCCAACCCTCTGGACTGGGAGGCTGTTCCCTTGTTGCCTTCTCCTGAGAGTGGGAGGTGGGGTTTTGTGTTGGTGTGCCATTTTACTGATGAAGAAACTGCCTGGGCTGAGCATGCAGAAAGGTGGCTGAGGTTCCCCTAAGCTGCTCCACGGGCCCAGCAGAATCTCTGCAGGTAAGTCCTTGTAGGCCACGTCACTTCAGGGCCATGTTAGACTCCAGCCCTGAAGGCCATGGGGCTTCGGCCTCAACCAGACCTCATAGGTCTTTGCTAGGGCCAGCCCAGTGGTCATTCCACTCCCTCCCCACTTCTGCTTCCTCGCTTCTCCTCAGTTTTCCCTCTCAAAACACCTTCCCATTTACACTATAACTGAGTACTTGCCTAGCCCTTTAGATGTAACCCCTCACCCCATTACAAAGGAGCTCCTCTGGAAGGGGCAGTTTCTGCCTTTCTTATTCCGCACCCCACCCCCAGCTCCCCTTAACATAGAGCTCACAAGTACAGAGAGCTTAGTAACAGCTCCTTGGCTGCCCCCAGGCAGCCCACACCTCCCAAGGAAGGCTCTAAGGACCCCAAGGCAGCAATCTTACGTTTCTGCACTCTCAGGCCAACTACCATAGGGCCAATCCGTCTGCCATCCCATCACAAGGTGTAAGTAAAGTTCAGTGGTGGCCATCCCTGAATCCGTGCTCTGGAAGAAACACTGAAGTTTTAAGTAATTCAGTTTAAATTGGATTCCCTCTGTCTTAGGGAAGACCAAGAGAAATCATCACCAAGTGGGATGTTCACGTTTAATTTCTCTTTGCAAACAGCAATTATGTGCAATTTTCATTTTAATTGTTTCCATTTCTGTCTGGAGTGCATGGATGGGGGGGAGGCTTAAAATAGAGATATGCCCCAAGAAATCATTGTAGCATACTAGGGAAAGACAAATGCGAAATTATTTTAGACATATTTATATCCCTCTGACTGAAAAGGAGGCTCATTCTATTGCTTCAGTAAAACAGTTATCTCAGAAAGTGTTTCTCAGCCCAGTTCTATGTTCACAATCAAAATAGCCGTGTGCTCATAGGAAAATTCATTAAATTGTTCACCCCAAGAAGCCAGAGGAACTCGAAGCACAGAGACCAGAAAATTGCTTTGGAAAAGATCTCAGAAATTAAATACAGCAAGACAGACCCTTAGTGGGTCTGTTTAGAGGGCCTGACCCTCCTCCACCTACTCGGAGTTCCCAACTGGTTTCCCTTCTAGAAATTAATCCAGAGAGTGCCCCTAGGCCCAACCCCTTTTATACACAGAGAGTAGAATTTAAGAACGGAGTAATTAAACACTGAAAATAAGGGTTTATAATTAAAATGCTGACACAAAGTGAACCACAAATGGGCGGCTGTAATATTTTTACAGTCCCTTTTATACATAATGTATGATCCTTCTGCTCAAGTTTCCTCTATGTTCTTTTCCTGTGAAATAATTTACATTAATAAATAATTTATTACAGAAACTCTGAAGGTAATTATGGTTTTCCATCCTCCCCCTAACCTCTTTTTAAAATATGAATTCTACTTTGTCCTCAGCCTCCTGACTCATAAGCAGCCTTTCTGGGCTATGGACAGTCAGGCTTAATTTGCTTTCTCAGAGGCTGGGCCAAAGGGGAAATGGACCCCAGCAGTCCCACTGTCCTTAGAGGCTATGCACAATATGGCACAATTCTTAGCGTGGCAGAGATCTGAGGGCTGCAGTTCTTCATTTCACCAAAAAGATTTGAATATTCTGTATGTGACCGGGCTTCAGGGCCAAGCAAAGAGAAGTCAGCCCTGGGTTTCCATGGACAGGAGACTTGGGAACAGGCCTCAACGGCTCAAATACCAAGAGATCCCCCCAGCCTCATCCATTTGTTTATCAGCTGAAAAACTGAATGATAAGGAAAAGTAGGGGGCTAGCTGAGTCATGGGTGGGCGATGTTGGAGAAACTGTTTTCAGAACGTTTCCTGTTACAAGAACAAAATAATTAGTCATGTAAATCGAAGTGTACAGAGGAAATTCCAGTTCAGAAATAGAAGGCAGGCCTTGGACGGGCCACGAGAAAGAAGGGGAAACGGCTCTTCGATTTGCCCCCTACTCTGCAAAGCTCTGTGTGTGGGAGCCTTGAGGCTCCTTTCCCTGACACCAGCAGGTCAGATGTGCTCCAGCCTTCTTATGTCTCTGGAGTTGTCCCTTCTGGCCTTTGGTCAGAGCAGGGCAGACATGCACTTCACAAATGACTCTGGGAAGCAAGCTCTTCATCACCAAAGTTCTGAATGCATCTTCTTTCAGTGTCCTAATACTCACAAATTCTGATCTAAGTTGATCTAAGGGAGGGCCAAGGTGCTCAAAGTGACCATCTGACGACAAATCCAACAGGACCCAACAATCTGTATCCTTACTGGATGACAGGATTTTCTTAAAGGTATTTATGAAATTCAAAGTCTTCAAAATTGGGATATTCATTTGGAGACTTAGGAAGCCTCACAAAGGGCCAAGCTGTCCCGGTTCTCACCAGAGGATTCCATTGATTATGGACAGAACATTAGCCTTGTATCGCCAAGAAACAGGCAGGGGTTATAACAATACGGCATTTTATTTCTGTGAAACATTGTCCAGTCTTGGAAAGACCTAAAATCCTCTTATAAAGCTCTGTCGAGCCTGTGAAAGTATTCCCTTCCCTACCCTGAAACATAGGCACACTTGAGGTGGAATGTGACCACATGGCAGAGACCCTTGATTCCTCAGGATGCTCAGAGCTGTGCCTTTGAGGGAAAGGGAGAGTCAACCAGGAAACTTTTTGGGAGTCAGCCCCAAATGCCAAACACCCCTGCCTGTTTGAGGTTGCTCCCCAGAGTGTGGCCAGGCCCATCTTTGGAGACTGAGGAGGCTGGGGACTCCAGGCCTGCAGAGATGAGTGTTGTGGACTGGCCTTGAGTCTGCACTGATCCAGCACATGCCTAGGAAGCTGTCCCTGGTAGATAATGTCCCTGAAACCTTTCTTGTTCTAAAGGAAAGTGGAGAGAGGTACTGAGTCTGGTTCACTGAGGGGCTCTGTTTAATTGAGCTCTTGCTGTAGCAAGTCAGGACAATTTTCTCCCACCCCAGGGAAGCCAAGGCAGACAAAATGCCTCCCATGAACTCTTCACTCTGTTCATCCACTTCGTACTATTTGTGGGGAGATTAAAAGAAAGGTTTGGGGACGTGGGAATGGTGATGGTACCAGGCAGGAAGGGTAAGCCAAAGATGAATCAACAGGCTCTCTCTTTCTTTACCTTCCTCCCTCTTTCCTACCCTGGGCAAGGAGGAGGTCTAGGGTCCTTCCAAAAAGGCAGCTGCGCTCAGAGCCCTGAGATCTGAGGCCCAGTTCAGATGGTCCCTGCACATCCAGAAAGCCTGGCTCAAAATGGCCTCATCCTTGGTGGGGAGGGCTCTAGAAGGTTTGGAATCCCCAGTGTCCCAAGCTGCATGGCGAAAGTGCTTTCCCTCACAATGCTTCTCTGGTTTGAGGCCCTTAGTTCCAAATCATAGCTGCCGGGGGCATCTTCCTCAAAATCCAAGACTATGACACAGAGAAAGAAATAGTGACTCTCTCCTACTACCCCTTTCCAATGGAAACCCAAGCTACCCTTTGTGTTTTGCCATGGCCTTCTCTTCCAAGGGAGTCAATGCCCAGGGGAGCTGTGTGGTCTCCAGACTCAGCTAGTTGAGAAAGCTCTGATAGTATGATTTATGGAACCTGGGGCCTGACCATTCCCAAGGGAGCCCAGCACCCTCTGTCTGCTCCGAGAAGGAAAGCCTTATCCAATTTAAAATCCACTAATTATTGGTCTGAACCTGCTAGAGGCTAGGTAGGCTAAAAAAAGCTAAAAAACCCCAAAAAGAAGAAGAAAAAGCCCAATCCCAGTTTGCAATGCTAAGAAGACTGACACTCCTTGCCCAGGGATGGAGGAAGACAGGGTGCTTCTAGACAAGGCTCCAGGGCTGTAGTGGATATGCTCAGGATGGCCTCACGGTGAGTAGCAGGCTCTCTCTGAAGACTGAGCACCAGAATCCCTAGCAACACTCTCCCTCAGGCTCAGGAGCTGGGACCTGCATCACAATATACAAGGGAACTGAGGCCAGGTCATTTTTTTGCTCCCAGACCACAAAAGGCGGATAGGATGACCTCTCGGAATGCATGTGCCTTTCCTAATGAAAAGGGAAACTGAGACCATGGGACCTCATACCTCCAACTGGGAGGGACCTCAGCCACCTTGATTCACAGAGGAGGAAAATGAGTTCCAGAGAACTAAGACTGGCCCAGGGGGCTTGTTCTGCAAGCAACCTAGTGGAAACTCAAACCCAGGCTTTTGACTGTGATTCTTTCCAATGCACCACTGGTCTAGACACAGCAGCTAGAGCTAGAAGGGACCCCAGACACGCAACACCCCCCTCATCGAATGAGACAAGGAAGCTGAGGAGACCACCAAGGTCAGGTGCCTTGTCCAAGGTCACACAGGTGATAAGGACCAGAGATAGGGTCCAAACCTTCTGACTCTAACCTCCACTCCATCTTCTCAAAGCCAAGGGGCCTTCTTGAGGAAGTTCTGCAGATCCTAGGAAACTAGTCCCAATGCTTTTGTCCCCAAGGGTCCTTCCTGACCCAACTCCTCACAGCATCACCTCTGGTAAGCCACACTCCCCCAGCCCCAGGTGCCAGACCTTCTCACGGATATAGAAGCGGCCTAAAAGATGCATTCCTGTAAGAACCCCAATTTCCCACACTCTAAAGGAAAACACACTTTGCTAGAAAGTCTTTAAAGTATCCATCACATTTCTTCCTATTCTCTTGGCAGCCCCATGGGGCAGGAAACTGACCCCTCCAGCTGCATGGCCCGCAACAGAAACATCAACATCTCTGCCCACAGCTGTTCTCACAAGCTGTGAGCTTCAGTGGAATCCTTGCAGGCACACATCTGCCCAGTGAAGCAACTGTGAACATGGGATGGGCAGACAGAAGCCCTGGTCACTTACCCATCATTCCGCAGGAGAAAAGTGTGGGTCCTTGGCTCATCTTCTTTGGAGTGTGCTGAAAACAACCAGAGAAGTGGGTGATGTCTCACAGTCTTAGAGAAGCGGCCCCCTGCCCCTGAGCCCCCTGCTAACACTGCCCCCCAGGAGGTGATGGCCTTGCACAGCCCAGGGTGGGGGGAAGCAGCGGCGGCACTCAGTTCAAGGCCCTCCATGTGCAGAGCATTAGGGTAGGGCACTTTGTCAAGCATCTCACAGGAGTTGTGGAGTCCATCATTTTAATGGGCTTAAAAAAAGACCGCAGGACTTCTGACATGAGGGGATTTTTCCATGTGAGGATGTGGAGGAGGGTGAGGGGGGAGGTGTGATAGGAAACAGTTGAACAAACTCCGCCAAGAAGTTCTGAAATGGAACCCTGGGTCAGCAGAGGGAGGGCAGGGTCCAGCTGGTAAGGGAGTGCCCGGGCCAGCAGGGCCTCTGCCTATGTGCCAGGGGATCCCCTCTTCTGCCCCACATGGAAACAGCAGACAAAGTGTTTTCGAAGTCGACCCCAGCCTGTCAAGGCTACTTCCTCTTCTTCTTCAGGTCTGTGCCACATGGCTCCTCTTACGGGGACCAAACTAGGAGAACAAAGGTTACAGTGGAGAAGTGACAGGGTATCTATGACTTGGCACCTCTCAGCATCCCATTCCACGACCATCCACCCACCCTCTCCTGGCTGAAGGCTCCTGGGCTCCTAAGGCCAGACCAAGAAAGACCAACCTCATTCATTTTGCAGGGGAGGAAACTCAGGAACCCCTGAGGCTCCTGAGTGGGTTGGCCCTGGTGAGTCACACTGGCACTCGGCTCCCTCTGACTCCCAAGTCAGGTCTCCCTCTACCATCTAAAATCAGGAGAGAGCCCCTGACACCCTGGCCAGGTCATCCTAGGCAGGTCACTACACCTTTCTAAGCCTGTTCCCTCATCTTCAAAACAGGGAGCAGAGGCCCTCAAGAAACTCCTGCCCAGGGCTGTGAGTGTACGGTGTGCAGACCTCGAACAACAGATCAAGGGGAAGAACTACTATAACCCTCACTGGTCATCATCATCATCATCACTCTCATCTTGTTGCTCCCAGATTTTTGGGTGGGGTTCAGACAGAAATGCCTGGGACAGAGCCTTTCTATTTAATACTGTAGCTCCTGGGCATTGGATAGAAAGGCAGAAACTGATACAAAGCACGAGGGCCTGAGCCTGTGTTCTGTCGACTCTCGGCTCATGAGGCAGGCCAGCATCTGCAGGGCACCCGCCTCCTCCCCTTCTCCTGCAGTGCCTGTACCACTCCCCAGAGCCTACCATCCAGAACCTCCAGTTCATCAGATTCCCAAGGGACCCGGACCTGAGCCAGACCCACCTGGGTGGCTTGGGGGCTGAGTGAAAAACAGAGAAACTTCTCTGTCTCCTCAGAGTCTGTTCCCCACTGCACAGCACTCCCCCAACCCCAAAGAAAGGAGGTTTCCCCAAACCCAGGGAGCCCCCAGCAATTCTAAAGGGAGTCTGCATTGACATGTACAAACAGCACCTGGCCCTCTCCTGACCCAGTCTTGCTGCCCACTTAAGGAACAAGAGCCGGCTGGCTGTTGACAACCCGTTATAGTCACTAATGAGAGCAAAGCTGATAAATATGCATTGTGCCTGGTAAATGTGACTGTTAGCGACAGGGGCAGCCTGGGCAGCTGTGCCCAGAAAGGAGGGCTGCCAGGGAAACCGGCTCAGCCAGGCTGGGTACAGCCAACACTTCGGGCCTCAGAGTCCCTAAAAGCACCCAATAGGGGCCTCGAAGGATCTCAGTGGAGCCCAGAGGGTGCCAGAAAGGTCCCAGATTCAGCATTGGAAAGGCCCATCAAAGTCTGCCCCTTCGATTGGTGAGAACTGGAGCAGGGAACTAAGGGGCTCACTCAAGGTCACACAGGAAGGACAAGGCCAGGATTTGAACTCAGGCCCTCTGAACCCAGAGACCTCTCTGACAACTGGGGTAGCCAGGGTTATCGCAGAGGGGTCACGACCACGGTGGGGGGACCCTGGCCCAAAAGGGAGCAAAGAAAGCAGGTTGAAAAAGTGGAAGGGGGCTCTCTTAGTCCCTCCTCTCAGCTGCCCCATTCAGGACTGTTGGACAAAGCCAGGAAGCAAAATCAGGAACTCATCTGTTATTCTGATAAGTGAAACTCACTCCCTAAAACTGCCTTTCATTAAGCCCAAGGCTTCTGATCTTCACAAAATGCAACGTTCAAGGCATAGAGGGGCTGTGAGCCAGATCAAGGCCTTTGTCCAAACCAGGAGCCCAGGCCTATGCTGGACTTTCAGCCTCTCTTGGGGGAGGCTCATCCCCATTTCTAAGAGAGGATCAAACGGAGAGGACAAGCCCCATTCTGGGCAGGACCCTGACCACTGAGCTACATCTAGCCCCCACCCATCTTCCCAGACAAGCTTCACACTTTACATTCCAAACAACCTGGCAGTATATCCAAGCTCCCACCTCTGGGCCCTTGTATAGGCTAAGCCCCATGCTTGGGATGCTGTTCCTCTTAGATCTCCTCCATTCACCATGGCCTACACAAGGTCTCTCATGATGCCCCCAGATGCTAGTGTTCCTGCCTCTGAAATTATTTTGTATTTTCTTTGTATTTGGTATTTCCTTGGAACATTCTCCCTCCTCATCTGCGTCTGCTAGTTACCCTGGCTTCACCCCACTTAATGCCGGAGCCGGACCCTGGGTTCGTGTGCAACTGGTTTAGAGATGGTAGTAGGCAGGCCATCTCTCCTGTGATACTGGGTACTCTCTGAGGTCAGGACGACCAGCGCTCTGAAGTATGCCCGGGCATAGGGAGGGTGACCCCGGCTCTGGGTCACTGAGGTCAGACTGGGCAACCTCAGTAAACCAGAGACACCTCACCTTTCCGAGAGTTGGCCCTTGGACCCCAAAAGACCTCGGAATGAGGGCCATCAGAGCCGGCGGAGGGGGCGACCTGCAGGGCTCTGACGCGGGCACACCGTGGCACACTGTTTCATCCGGGCACCACAACAACCCTGCGAATAGTGATTCATAGCAACAATTCTGCTGCCCTTCCAAGTTTGCCGAAGATGGCACAGACTCAGCCGACAGTCCTCACCGTAGGTACAGCCCGTTAACATTCCTCACTTTACAAATGAGGAAACTGAGGCTGGGGGACGCCAAGGGAGCAGCCCAGGATAACACGGCTAGTAAGTGTCCCAGGCAGGGTCTGAACTTGGGTCTTCCTGACTTGAGTCTAGTAATCTATCCACAGCTCCCTCGGGAGGGAGGGAGGTCAAGTCCTATCAGCCCCACTTTACAGGTAATGACATGATTGGCTCAAAGATCTGCCTTTGATTCCTAGCCTTGCAGGCCAGCTGGAGGGCCAGAACTGGACCCTGAGCCCATTTTCCCACCACTCCACGCTGCCTCTGGGACTGAAGAATTGAGAAACATCATTGATTTATTCCATGATGTGTTAAAACAAGGTTTGGGGAGGGGGGGCACCAGGGAACAATGCCCACAATTCATTTGCTGTGCTTATTCCTAGAACTGGTTGTCCATTTAAGTAAGGTCTTCTTTCCGTCTCCTCAAGGTCACTGGGGCACAAAAGTTGGTTTGCTTTGAAACTCAGAGGTTGCCGAGTCTGGGCCCCCTGAAGGGGGCAAGCATGTCTTTGTGCATTCACTGGCCCAGCCAGGAAAGAAGGCCTTCCTTCAACTGAGAGCTGGATGAGAGAACAGCCAGTAAGCAGGCCAGCCTCTACTCAGGACATACGTGGATTATCATAACTTTTTTTCTGTCTGCCAATTACTCAAACTATTATGTAATCTTCCTGCTCATGTAATTCTGCAGGGAAGCCTTCCTGCAAAAAGGAGAAAATGAAAATCTCACATTTTCAGGGCGACAGACGGTAACATGAGGAAGAGAAAATAATGAATTCATGGCACCAAAAAGCAGAAGAAGACCCAGAACTCTAGAGGGGACAGAATTAGCTGAAAATCGGAAGGTGTGACTTAAGCTCAGGGGCTTGAAGAGCAATCTTGTTTGGGGGAGGGGGCATAGATTAGGGAAGAGGAGGGAGGAATGAATTGAGGGGAGAGGGAGAGGGCTTCTTTTCAGGCCAGGAAACGCACAGGGTCCTGTGCACACTACTGAAAAGGCCTCTCTCATTGGTCTTAGGGCTGAGTCCTTTGGACCTCACTGTGACTCTGGATTCTGGGTTCAAGTCCATCCAGAGACCTTTCACACATCACTGCAAGGGTTGTTTTGGTTTACAGGGTTAACAATATGCTCATGGAAATGAAAGGCAGACTGAGAATCAGGAGACCTAGGATCTCAGTCCCAGCCCCAGGACACACTAACTGTATGTGGATCACAAATCCCCTAACAGGCCTGTGCCTCAGTTTCCTCATGCATTCAGTGGATATGATGAAACCTGCCCCACCTTCCCCTCAGGAGAGAGCTGAACGTGCGTTCTACAATGTTCCAGATCAGTGGTTATCCAGTCTATCCGCCTGAAGCCCTCCAGGTTCAGGAAACCCACCCAATCTTGTGGGCAACTCTCATTGTTAGATGTTTGAGGAATACAGCAAATTATAAATGTGAAAACACTGCTATAAAAAGGAACGAAGGAAATATTTCTTAAATGCCTACTGTGTGAACAGTGCCAAACCCAGCCCTGAGGATGCCAACTGAAAGTCTGAGGGTCCCTGCTCTGGAGGAGCACCTGCTCTAATGGGGAAGGAGGGGACAGACAGCACGCAAGAAGGACTTTAGCAACAGTCTCATGGGAAGGTCCCAAATAGATGGTTCAACCACTTCTTTCAGGTCATTTCCACTGATAAAAATCCTGTCGGTTTCTGATGTTGAACCCTGGGATATGGGGAGAACCTTCATGCCTGGGTCTTCTGGAACTGCCCCCAGGCTGCATCACAGTAGGAAGCCTGGTGTTCCCTGGGATCCAGAGCTCAGGGTCATCTGGTCCATCTGGCTCAAGATGGTGGTAGTGGTGATTTGATGGCTTAAAGTGCCTCACTGTTTCAGCCAAGCCAGCTTGCCTGCCCTGTGCAGTGGGTGGCAGTTGGTGGGTTGGCTGGCCTCTTTTCCCCAGAGAATGCCTGTAAAGGCTGAGCTGGAAACAGAGCTGGCAGTCTGGGGACAATTCCTGGGTCTATCTGCCTGGTGGTGACGGTTGGTCAGTAGTTACTGCCAGTGGCAATGACAAAAATGACCCTCCTCCTCCACAGCAATAGCTCTGCAGAAAAGTCAGTTTGGTACTTAGGGAGCAACACCATTCCTTGGGTTCTGGGGCTGAGAATCTGGAAGAAGATGGTAGTCAAGGTGGTGGTGGGTTGGCAAATGAGACAGTATGTGAAAAGACCTGTCCAAACCCTGGGAAAAGGACGGCTGGTCCTAGGGTAGATTAGGAAATGGCCAGATGTCTATCTAGTTCACGTTGCTCCACAGATTGCAGCCAGCCTGGCAGTAAATGGAAGCCTTACTGGGGACAGGCTCCCAATCCAGTCCCAAGGAAGGCAGTCATTGTGGAAATGAGAGAATAGGCCCTTGAACTTGGCGTGGGCAGCCCAAAGAAGATGGCGGGAAGCAAGCCCTCCAAGGTCAACCGTCTGGGCTGCTGTCCAGCTGCAGCAGTTCAAGTAAGAATACTTGGAAGAGAAAGATCATGTCCAAAGAGGGACCAGAGGAGAGGAGCAGGGTGGGGGCAGGCCCAGGGGGCAAGGCCCTGTGGTGGTCAGTGGGGCCGCCAAGTACAAAGAGAGAGGGAGATCAATATCATCAGCAGCCATCACTTAGAGAAGTCTGCCCTTTCTTGGGACTTCCGTGGGGTGGGGAGGGAAGTCAAATGTTTGGCCCAGGCCGATCAAAGCACTAGGAACACAAGAAAGGGGAAAGGGACCAGTTCCAGGACAAAAGGACCAAACCCTAGACCCAGACAGATGTAGCCTCCTCTAGCCCCTTGACAAGATCTTACAATCCTCTATGACCTCATCTCAGGACACTTCAGCAAGGTCCCAAAGGCTCTAAAGAATAGAAGGTCTGCGACTGTCTTTGAAATGCTCCCCGTGCTACCCCCACAGAGGAGACAACAAAGACCAGGCCCAGAGCGGGAGGGGTGAGGGCTCAGAGGCTAAAAAAATGACCTGCCCCCATTTCTGTAATCTTGATGTTTTTTCTAAGCAGGATAATGTTACCAGCTCAGAAAAATGGAGCCATGCCTGCTCCCATCAGCTTCCTGCATCCCTGGGCACTCTAGGGGGAGGGGGGGAGGAGGAGGAGGAGGAGGAGGAGGAGGATGGGTGAACCAGAAAGAAGAGGACTGAGGCCCAAAGTCCTGTGTTTAGGTAGTACGAGCCGAGAGGAGCCAATACGTCGCCAAGATCAAGGTCTCAGACAGGCTGAGCTTTCTCAAGGAAAGGGAGGAAGGCGCCCAGGATGAAATAGCAGTGTCACTCCAGGGAGGAAGGAGCCCTTGCATCCCCCTACAGTGCCTAATTCTGTCTCTCTGAGTCAATAAGCCCATGGTACTGGCCTTCTCCCCCAGGCAGGGCATCCCACCATCCAGCCCTCGGACTGATCTGCTCCAGAAGTAGGTCTGAGCAATGGCAAGCACATAGACCATTTAAAAGTCAGGACCTGATGCCAGGAGAAGCTTCCCCGGTACCCTGGATACCTCCCCTCCCCAGGAGTACAGCCAAGAGGACATTCCTCATGGCCTCAGGAAGAGTCCCTGGGAAGGTCAGCTGGACACACAGGCAATTTGTAGCAGGAACAAATGGTCCAGATGAAGAAACTGAGGCACAGAGAAGCAAGTGTTCTACCCAGTCTCTCATAGGTAATTAAGTGTCAGAGGAGGGATTTGAACCCAGGTCCTCTGACTCCACACCCAGCACGCTTTCCAGGGTCCAAAAAATTCAAAAATGCACTTTCAATTTCACACTGAGAAGGTAAAAGGCCACCATGGAGAAAGGCAGAAATCCAGGGCAACCTCTAAAACCAAGGCCAGAAGGAGACTAAAGAATTCCTGCAGAGGTGGGATCGGGTGCGAGTTTCACCTCCTTCCTTTTGGTCACCTCCCTGCCCCCATACTCCTGCCTGTTCTTGTCCAGAGAACACAGACAAAATAGGATGGCTTGTGTGGGAGTGTGGGATATGGGTCCCAAGACCCTGGGTTAGAGCCTGCCAGTGTGAGAGGGGGGACATTCCCCCACAGTGGAAGCAAACCCCAACCACTTTGTGCTTCAGTTTCCTCATTTGTAAAAAGAGAGGGGTGAACTTAAAACGACCTCTAACCTTCCTCTCAGCTCCAAACTCTGTCATCCAGTCAAAGCTCCTCATGATACAGCAGACAGCTGAGATCTGGAGTCAGAGACCCTGGGTTGGAATCCTCTCTACCCATTACCACACGTGTGATCTTAAGCAAGTTCTCTCTCTCCCTCTCTGGGCTTCTGAGCTCCACCAAGCCTTAAAACTCTGAGAAGCAAACAGCACAGGGGCTGACCTGAAGCCAGGACCTCAGCCTCTAACTCAGGTCTCTCTCTCTACCCTACGCCAACGATCCAAACACAAGGCTTTCCTAGTCCTTTTGCAAGCCAGTCACTGACCCTACTTGGCAGGTCATTAGCAACCCATGACTTTCTCTGAAAGAAGCTTGAATCTGGTCAACAGTCTGGTCCCAGCCCAGGAAGGCCCCATCCGGGGTCCACCACCTCCCAAGACTGCCCTCTCTGGCCAGTGGCTGGCCCGAACATCTGCCTCCATCTCCTCCTGGAGGCCTGAATGTCTGCCCTGCACCCCCCATCCGTATCCATCATTCCCCAGAGCTGAGACACAAAGAATGTCCGACTCCAATCCTGCTGGCGACGGAATCTCACTTGCTTCCATTGACCCTCCTCCTCACTGGCCAAACAATCTCTAATCTGAGCCCGGGTGTTTACATCTCACCAGTGTTTACCCAAGCTTCTGCTAAGTGTGTGCTCTGGCCCAGTCTGTAAGGTCTTCCTGAGCTTCCTGGACAAGGACCCTCCCTCGGGCTCCTGCTCTCTTCCTGGGGCCTACAGGCCCAGGCCAGACTCTTACCAGCTCAGGGTGCAAAGGTTTGCAGGTGATGGAGTCAGCAGCACCTTTGTTTTCAAGGGGACGGGTCAGGATCATCGCCATGGCAATGCAGTCAGGCACTGGGATCCATCACAGGGCAGATAGACTTTCTAGCGCCAGGGCATCTTCTGGGGCAGCGGCGGGGGGCAGCACAACCAGCTCTCCGGCAGCCGGCCCTCAGGGTAGTTGCCTGGGATGTGGGCCAAGCTTGGTCAGTGACCTGGAACAACAAATGGAGGAGAGGTCTCCACTAAGCACTTCTGTTCCATACCAGAGTCCAGGCCCAATGACCCTGCTCAAAGACAAGTGACATCTTGGAGCCCCAACATACACAGCTTGTGACAGGTGGGGATGGTCAAAGGTCCACAAGATGGGGAGGCTGGGTGCACCCCCACCTCCCAGCTCCAACGTGGGGAGTCACGTCCAGGACCAGTACCCAAATTCATGTAGCTCCAGCTCATGAATGCTTTCCACCTTGGATATCCACCAAGATCTGGATTCCAGACCATCTTACGCCCTAGGCTGAGCAGGTCTCTACATTCAGACTCAGTATAGTCTGAGCCAACCCCATGGAGGCAGAACGCTCACCCTCTCTCTGATAGGGCTGAGCCCCGGTGATAGCTTCTCAGTCAATTCATGGTCCTGGGCTCTCTGTGCCAAGGACAGATGGACAGATGTATGGGGTGTGGCTGGACTCTGCATTCACACTATTTTTGCCCAAGCTAGCAGGATAGCATTTTTTTCATCCTCATAGAACCGAACCAAGCCAAGCCCAGCTGACTTGGAGATCACTGAGCTCATCCACGCACAAGCCCAGAGGCCCTCCAGGCCCTCCCCAGACCCAGCCAAAGGCCCTGTCCAGCTCTGCATCCCAGGATCTTCTGACCAATTCTCTATTCCCAGCAGCCTCTCTGTTCTGCTCCCTGCCCCAACTACAGACGTGCGTCGGGTCTGATTTGAAAAGCACCTTTTCCAAAATCACTCCTCTAATCCCAGTGTTCTCAACCACTCGGAGACTTGGGAAGCCACAAAGAAACTGGCCACCTCTCCCAAATTAAAGGCAGCTCCTAATCAATCATTAAAGCCAAACTTGGGGGGGTGGAGGTTTGAGAATCCCCAATCCAGGAGCCAAAGCCAACTGCAAACTTATTTATTTACGTTCTGCAGATGTAAATCATTTTCCTGTTTACTCGTCCTGGCTTTACAGTGGGTGATACTGAGTGTTCAATTGTGGGCCAGCTGGCTAACAGGGGAAATTACCTTCTACTGTTCTTGAAAAACCAGGTTCATCCAAAGTGCAGAATCGGGGAAGGGAAATTGGGAGGGAGGGAGGGAGGCTGGAGGAGCCTGCTGAGCTGACATCACGTTTGAAGAAGAGCCACCACTGACCAGGGCAGGGTGGATGCCCCCAAAGGTGTCAGCCAAGGAGGTCCTCAAACTAACCCTCTCCTCCTCCTCCTCCTCCACTGCTTCCTCCCAGCACTCCTTCCTTCTGGCTGAATTCACACCAGGGACTCTGTGGAGGCTAGTAATGATAGTCACTATTCCGGTGGAGGGAGGGGACATAGGGAAGGAAATGATATAGAGTCAGGAGAGTCCCAGGTTCAAATCTCAGCTTTGTCATTTAGTAGATATTTGACCCTGAACCAACTGGTTTCCCTCCATGGGCCACCTTCTTGCGTTTCCAAACAAACTGAAGATGTAGGAGCATGGGATGCCTACAGTCCCTCCCCTCCCCAGCATCACAGGGCTAGAGTTTAAAAGGCACACAGATGATAGAGGAAACTGAAGCCAAGAGAGAAGAAGGCTCTAGGACCAGATCTCAGGCTGGAAGGGCCCTTCTGGCAGTCACAGAGCCCAGCCCCCACCTTACAGATAGGAAGACTGAGGCTCAGACAGGCAACTGACTGAACTAATAGGGTCACCCAGCTAGGAACTGTCTTTCTGCCTCTTAAGTCAGGCATCCCATCCAGCCCACTGGACTAGGTTATTTCCTCTCTACCCATTGGGGCACTGTATGGGTATTTAGTCAACATCTCAGAGGGAAAGGCAGGATTTGAATATAGTTCTCCTGACTCTGGATCAGAATTTTTTCCTACCACACTGCCTGGGGTCCAGCCTGTCCTAGCTGTACTTTTTTTTATTTTGTTTTGTCTGTTTCTTAAATTATTTTATTTACTTTCAGGGTTCCACAATCACTTCCACATATCTTAGATTCTTTTCCCCCTCTCCCTCCTCCTTCTCTCCTACCTACCCACTCCCTCCCTGAGATGACACACAATTTTATATAGGTTCTACACACACACTCCTATTAAATACATTTTCATCTTAGTCATGTTGCATGGAAGAATTAAGATGAATGGGAGAAATCATAAAACAAAACAAAATGTAATACAAAAGAAAATGGTCTGCTTCATTCTGCAATTAAATTCCATTGTTCTCTCTCTGGATGTGGAAGGCATTTTGCCTTAAGAGACCATTGGGAATTTTTTAAGTCCTTGCATTGCAATGAAGTACTAAGTCTACCAGAAAAAATCCTCACACACTGTGGTTGTTGCCATATACAAAGTTCTTCTGGTTCTGCTCCTTTCACTCAGTATCACTTCATATACGTCTTTCCAGGCCTCTCTGAAGTCTTCCTGTTCATCATTTCTTATAGCACAATAATATTCCATTACATTCATATACCACAATGTATTCAGTCATTCCCCAATTGATGGGCATCCCCTTGATTTCCAGTTTTTGACCACCGCAAAGAGTGCTGCTATAAACATTTTTGTACATGTGGCACCCTTTCCCATTTCTATGATCTCTTTGAGATAGAGTCCCAGGAGCGATATTGCTGGGTCAAAGGGTATGCACATTTTTGTAGCCCTCTGGGCACAATTCCAAATTGCTCTCCAGAATGGTTGGATCAGCTCACAGCTCCACCAACAATGAATTAGTGTTCCAACTCTTCCACATCTTCTCCAACATTTATCATCATCCTGTTTTGTCATGTTAGTCAATCTGATAGGTATGTGGTCTCTCAGAGTTGTTTTGATTTGCGTCTCTCTAATCAATAGTGATTTAGAGCCTTTTCTCATATCATTATAGATAGCTTTAATTTCTTCCTCTGAAAATTGCCTATTCATATCCTTTGACCATTTATCAATTGGGGAATGGCTTGTATTCTTGGACATTTGACTCAGTTCTCTATATATTTTAGAAATGAGGCCTTTATCACAAACACTAGTTGCAAAAATTCTTTCCAGCTTTCTGCTTCCCTCCTAATCTTGGTTGCACTGGGTTTGGTTGTGCAAAAACTTTTCAATTTAATGTAATCAAAATTACCCATTTTGCATTTCATAATGTTTTCTATCTCTTGTTTAGTCAAAAATTTCTCCATTCTCCATAATTCTGATAGATAACACTATTCCTTGCTCCACTAATTTGTTTTTAGTATCAATTTTTATACCTAGATCATGTACCCATTTGGACTTTATTCTTGTGCATGCTGTCAGGCATTGGTCTATGACCAGTTTCTGCCACACTGTTATCCAGTTTTCCCAACAATTTTTGCTGAACAGTGAGTTCTTATCCCAGAAGCTGAGGTCCTGGAGTTTATCAAATAGTAGATTGCTATATTCACTGACTACTGTGTCTTGAGTACCCATCATATTCCACTGGTCTACTCCTCTGTTTCTTAGCCAGTATCAAGTGGTTTTGATAATTGCTGCTTTATAATGCACTGAGATCTGGTAGAGCTAGGCCACCTTCCCTAGCATTTTTCATTAATTCCCTTAATATTCTAGACCTTTTGTTCTTCCAGATGAATTTTAATATCATTTTTCTAGCTCTAGAAAATAATTATCCGATAGTTTGATTGGTATGACACTGAATAAGTAAATTAATTTAGAGAGGACTGTCATTTTTATTACATTGGCTCAGCTCACCTACAAGCAACTGATGTTTCTCCACTTATTTAGATCTGACTTTATTTGTGTGAAAAGTGTTTTGTAATTGTGTTCTTATAGTCCCTGGGTTTGTTTTGGTAAGTAGACTCCCAAATATTTTGTAGTGCCTTCCCCTAGGGCTCTCACCAGCTCCCCCGATTCCTCTATCATCTCTGCACAGTTGGTTCTGGGATGAATTTGCCCAGTCCTGACCTCCCCTTGCCAACTGCCTGGTAGGCATTTCAAACATAAACATCTTACACTCAACCTGAATCCCTGACCTTTACCCCAACATTGGTCCTTTTCCCATTTTCCCCTCCCTGCTCCAAGACCCTTGGCCCACAGACCTGCCTGGCACCCCTTGTCTCCTTTCACTTTCCTGCCCCTACTTCCCTCACAACCTATGAGCGGTCAACTTGTCTCGTTTTCACCTCCATCACTCCTCTCCAATCTGCCTAGCTCCCTCCTCTCCTCACACCTGGACCTTAGCTTGGGGGGGGCGGAGCTCTACGCTTCCCAGCTCTCCCCTCTCTACTCATCTATTAAACCATCTTCCCAAAGCACAGGTTTGACACACCTTCTCCCTACAAATCAATTCCAGAGGTTCCCTATCACCTCCAGATTCAAAAGTAAAATCCTCTTTTCAGATTTTCAGACACTCAAGAACCTAGCCCTTTCCTACCTTCCCATTCTTTTTACTACTTTCCAAACTCCCTGGCCTCCTGCCTAGTCCTTGCCCTAGATAGTCCAATCTCTCACTCTCAGGTATTTCCATTGGCAGTTTCCCATGCCTGGGATGCTCCCTCTTCTCATCCATCTCTTCACTTCCCTGGCTTCCTCTAAGTGTCAGCTAAAATCCTGCCTTTCCTAATCCTCCCTTGATCACAGTGCCTTCCTCTCTGTTGGTCATTTCCAATTGATCCACAGCTCCGGGCACTAGCATCAGCTCCCTCATCAGGCTGTGAACTCCCTGAGAGCATGGACTGTCTTGCTTCTCTTTATATCTCCCCTTAGCACAACACTTAACACATAGGGGGTGCTTAATAAAGGTTGGCCTGATTGGTCATAACTACTCAACCTCTTGAACTATATCCTTTTCATAGGAAAGCAGAAAGATTACAGGGTTCAAATCTCACTTCTGATCTCCTACTGGGGTGATCCAGAGCAAGTTACTTCACCTCTATGGGCCTCTGTTTCCTCATCTGTAAAATGACAGGGTTGAGGGAGATGGCCCTGAGGTCTTTTTTAAGTCATTACAGATAATGCAGACTACCATGTTGGGCAGGGGGGTCCCTGATCCTGTACCCTGCACCAACCCCAAGGCTTACAGCAGAAAGTCTGGGGTTGGGCATGAGTACAATGGCTGGCTGAACAGTGGTGGCATTTGGATGATTCCTTGACCCAGTCCCGGACTTTTCCCAAGTCTCCATCTCTCAGCCTCCTGGGCCAATCCCAGAGAAATCACAAGGTTATCTCTGGAGGAAGGATACCATCCTGCTCATTCCATGTGACCCCTGACTGGTTGTGTGTGACGGACGTGGCCATCGAGGCTTCCTGGTTGAGCCCCGGCTGGGAAGGAAGGTGGAGCTATGCCTCAGCCAAGCCACTTCTCTTGACAGATGGGCCTTAGCTCTTTTCTGTGTACAGTTCTGGCTATGTGACAGAAGAAAATGCTGAGAAGGCCATGGCCACCGACAAATCTCTGGTTCTGAGCATGAAGGAGAAAGAAGGGCCCAGAGGAGCAGAAAGGGTAGTCCAGGAACAAAGGTTTCAGAGGCTGAGGAGAGGAGTGGACACCATCAAGCCCCTGGGTTCTTCTTTGGTCCTGCTGTTCCCTTGGATGTTGTATTGTGGGCCCGCCCTCAGAACAGGCTGACTGCTCTGGGGAGGGTGGGGGGGAAGAGAATGCCCCAGGCTCTGGCATAGAAAGCAATCATCATCATACCAGGGAAAAAAGTATGGCTACACAGGAAAAATGTAAGGCTCATCTGCCCATCAACCCACACAAAGTCAAGAACTGTTTTTATTAGATGACACCATTGCAAACGCTCCTAATGCCATTCACCTTGCGGTCCTGTCTGCCGCTGGGGGTGTCCCCGGGGTCTGTAAAAACTAAGGCTACATCCCAAATGTGGGCTCAGTAAGAAGAGCTATCGACCATCCGCTAGCAAATATTTTGGCAAAATGACTTGTCCTGGGACCTGTTTTCTCTGAGCTCTACACAACAGCCCAGAGAAAAACAAAGTTAAAATAATAACAGCAACAATTCTAACCACAACGACAGAACCAATGAGCCCTGTGCTCACGGCTGCCAGGGGAGGAGAGAAAGGGGCCAGCTCACAGGACCGAGCTCCCTTCCATGGCCGCAGACACCAAAATCGTCACATGGAACTCACCCACAGGAGGTGGTGGTTAGAGAAAGCCTTGAATAAGGCTTACTCTGCACCAGACTCCATGCTAAGCAATGGAGATTAAAAAAAAAATGCCAGCGAGTAAGGCAGGCTCTGCCCTCGAGGTACTTACCTTCAGAGTGAGGGAAGGCTTGCCACCAACAGGAGCCAGAGAAGGAAGCTGGTGGAGGGAGGGCTGGGAATAAGACCAGAATCATGCCAAAGCTCACCTATTGGAGCAGGGCACCTAGAGGCACAGTCTAAACTTCCAGGGAAGAGGGAAGGAGGGGAGAGATGAGGATTTTGGCAACACTGGGGGCAACATAACTAGAAATGAATGAGTTTCCCAAGTTGAGGTTTGGGGGACTCATCATTTGCCACATTTGTCCCTCACGTCCTCCTTGGCTCTGATTTTCAAGGCTTGCCAGTCCATGATTCACCTTCACTAAAAGTCCAACTTCCCCCACCAGCCATTGCAGCTGGAGTGCTAATGCATGCCCTGGCCCTTTACATCCAGGCCCCCAAACCAATCCTGCCATTACCTAAGAAACAGCAAGTTCTCCTGGACATCTGAAGAAAGGGAGTAGATGACAAGCAAGCCTCAGAATGGCATCATCCCTTGTTTGTTTAGGGTAGTGAGGGAGCACAGTGATGCAGGGCATCAATATAAGAATTCTAAGCCATTCCAGGCACATGGCGCCGTGGAGAATGCCTTGGACTTGCAATCAGGAGACCTGGGTTGGATTCCTGGCTGTGCCAGTATCAGCTGTGAAACCTAGGCAAGTGTTTTCCCCTTCTTGGGACTCAGTTGGACCATATGACCTCCTAAGATCTCTTTGGGCTGAAATGCAATGTGCCTCACTACTATCTTGACATCCTAGTTTATGCTTTCTGGCCATCCTACCTAGACAGCATTAGGCAACAATATGCACTGTCTCCTTCCTCAAATCCGCCCACCCATGCCAGAAAACCTTCAAGCCACACCCTAGAGCTGGAATGCCCGTCCCCTCTTCCTTCCATTATTCACCAGGCTCTGGAGCCAGACCTCTCCCAGGAAGCCTCCTGGGGCTACTGGGAAGAAGGCACCTCCCTATTCCTGAGTGACTGCCCCAACTTCTTGGGGTATTTTTGTGGGTCTAGGTCAATGCTAGATCTCTGGCAGGTATCAACAGCATCAGTGCCCAGAACAATGTCTCCTGTAAATCAGAGCTTGCAGATGTCATGGGACAGTGGGAAGAAGACTGAGTTAGGCTCTACCACCAGGAGCAAGTCATCTCATGGAGGGTCCATTTCTTTGATAATAACTCCCATTCTATTGGTTCCTAATCAAAGGACTGCAAAGCATTTTACACATCTCATTTGAAGCTCACAACATGCCTGTGAGATACCTTTTACAGATGGGGAAACTGAGGAACAGAGATCTTCCCAAGGCACCAAGGCAAAATGCAAATAGTGCTGACTCTGTCTAGAGATCTGCTGGCCATTCTCAGTGTCTCTTCACACCAGGGAGTCTCCACCCCTGCTATGTTAGAGCTAAGGTGGAATGGAATGAGATAATGTATGAAAAAGCCCTTGGCAAACTAAAAAGTCCAGGGTGATTTTACTAAAGACTTAAAAAAAATTAAATTTTAAAAAAACAAATCCATCTTTTTGGGGAAATTCGTTTATTCATTGTACTTATGGGAAAAGTCAGCCTCAGACCTCCTTAGAAGGGTGACCTTGAACGTATCCCATCCCCTCTAGATTTCCTTCAGCTTTCCCTTTGCAAACTGGGTAGATTTAGATCAATGACCCAGAATGCCAATTGTTCAACAGGTCTTCCTCATATTGAGGAGAAAGGTGCTGCCTTCTGGCTGATTCATACAGGCCACCTTGTACCCTCCGAAGTCCCCCAATGTCCCACTAATCTTCTGGAACCTCTAAAGTTCAAGAGTGTAGGTGAAACCTGAAATTGGACCCATGACACAGACCAAGTCACCAATTCCTGATGGCTTGAGCAAGTCAAGAGACAAAGGCAAAGGGAGTTAAGCAATTCTGGCAATGGATTTTTATAAAGCTTCTAGGTATTTTTAAACACTGATAACTTAGACAAGCAGTCTGCAAACAACTCACAAATGGCATTCAAATCTCACACGTGGCTGTGTCTGCCATGTCACTGGTGCCTCTAGTGAACTATAGGCACTCATAATTACCCCAGGGTTCATGCAGGAGCTTTCTGTCAGATCCTGGAATGGAAGTAAAGTGGTCCATGGTCTAGACAGGAGACCGGTAACTGCATCACATGGCTGGAGTTGGAACTCTGGCCAATTGAGGCAGAAAAATGCTCATTTGTCCATAAATGCCACTGACAGCCTGCTTCCATCATCCCTACAACCTGCACTATTAACCTGTAACAACCACCCAAGGGCTTTGTTGAGAACTGGAATGTTTCTGAATGGGGCAAATACTTATCAGAAAGAGGACAGAAAAGTTTGAAAAGTGGGATGTTCATGTATGTGCAATGGGAAGAGCATGATCTGGAATCAACTCCTGGTTCAGAATCCTGGCTGTGACAGACACACTATGTGACTGAGGTAAGTCTGATTGTACCTCAGTTTCCCAATCTGTAATGGGAAGGCCAAATTCAGAGATCAACAAAGCCCTTGCCACCTCCTCATCCAGGATCCTAAGACTCTAGGCTTTCCATAGTACAGGAGAGTAGGGAAATCACGTTCAAAATCCAACTACACCCACAAAATCTATTCATAAACAAAAACCCAAGTGGATCCATAAAATACATTCATGAACAAAACCCCTCAGAATAAGAACATGCAAAGAGAAGGCAAAGTTATTTCTCCATACAGAAAATGTGAAGGTTTACTTAGATAATCCCAGAGATTCTGTGATAAAAAACAATTACTTAAAACAAAAACTTCAGTAAAATAGCAGGATGTCAGGCCCGGAAAAAACTATCAGTCAACACCACCACCACCAACAACAAAAACAAACAAACAGGAAGAGATAAAATCAATCAACGTTTGCTAAGCACCTACTATGTGCCAGGCCCTGTACTGAGGGACAGGGACATAAAAAGGGTCAAAAGACAGTCTCTGCCCTCAAAAATAGAGAAATAAATTCCATTATAAAAAAAACCCTTCAAATTGTAATAAAAATCTGTGAATTAACCTCCCAAGACAAACTTAGGATTTAGGATTGAAAACCATAACAAAAATAATCTAGAATTTATGGAGCCTTTCAGGTTTAAAGGCACTATTCATATGTCACCTCATCTGGACCTCTAAACATCTCCGTGAGCTAAGTATTATAGCTACCTCCAATATACACACGAGAAAACTGAGGTAAAGGGACTCATCAGAGTCACACAGTTTGTAAACATGAAGGAGGGTTTGAACTCAGCTCTTCCTAAAGGTCCAACACTATCTCTACAAGATATTCTCTACAGAAATAATTAAATAATTGGGAAAATATTCCTTGTTTATGGTTAGACTATGCCAGTATCCATAAAACAATAATATGAACCCCGTAAATTAGATTCGGTGCCACATTGTCCTCCATGTTTTTGTACGTCCCTTCAAGCTTCACACAGAGCTGAGAATATAATGCTGGCACAGTGAATACGGAACATGGAGTCAAGAAAACCTGAGTTCAAATCCTGCCTCAGACACTTCCTAGCTATGTGACCCTGGTCAAGTCATTTCATGCCTGTCAGCCTCAGTTTCCTCATCTGTAAAACAGGAACAATAATTACAACGCCTGTGTCCCAGGGTTGCCATGAGGACAAAAATGATGTCATATTTGTAAAACACTTTGCAAACCTTTAATTGCTACGTCAATGGTATTATGAATATTATGTCAAACTTCTAGGGGGTGATTTTATCAACCTAAAGAAAATAATAACCAAATTTATCTCAAGGTACTAAAGGTCAAGAATCATAAAGTAAATAATGTTTTGTTTTGTTTTTTAAATAAAGTCAGATATGATGGCTCACACATGTAGTGGCTGGCTTGAGTTTGGGAGTTTTGAGCTGCGAACGGAAGATGTTGGGGGCTTACACTAGGTGCGGTCCTATGAGCCTCTAGGAATGGAGGCCCAACAGGCTGCCTAAGCATGGGCGAGCTGGCCCGAACTGGAAAAAGAGATTACGTTTAAGTACTGGGCTCAGGCCCAAGAGTGGCTGCTGGGAAGACTTTATGCCTGGGAAGATGTAAGTCTCCAAAAGAAAAAAAAAAAAGTAGGATTGAAGGGGACTATCCTTACCGGATCTCAGACTATTTTATAATGCTTTAGTTCACAAAGAATAGGCAAGGTGATCGATAGGCTTACTTGGTAAGCCATGCCTAGGTGCAATCAGAGGAGTCTTATGCTCAAAGAACTTAAGAACAAATTCCTAAGGCAAAGATTCATCCAACAACAACTACTGGGAAAATAGGAAATTTGGCAGAAATTAGGTTGAGGAACATCTTAAATTATATGCAAGAATAATTCCCAAATGGATCCACAACCTCCAGATAAAAGGTCACAGCTTTTTTAAAAATCAGAAGACAATGAGAGGAGGTGTCTTTCATAAATAGAGTTAGGGAGGGAATTATTAAACAAACAATTTTGTTGGTTCAAACAATGAATTGTTTTGTTTTCAAAATGGACCTATGATTTCATTTGTATGGGGAACTTCCAGTAAGGAAACACACTCTGTCAATGCAGATTGAAGCCTGCTCTAGAGTCCTAAAAACCTTGCCTGTTGATCATAAAAGATAAAAGGCAATTTCTGATGGATAAAACTAAAAAGGTTTTGCACAAACAAAATCAATTCAGCTAGAATAGGAAGAGAAAAAATCTTTCCCCCATCAGCTCTTGTTGATAGACTTGATATTCAAGATTTATGTAGGCTATTTACGCAGGTAAGTATCCAAGAACAAGAGCCATTTCCTAAGAGATAAGAACAAATGGAGAGTATGAAAAATCACATAAAGGAATGTTTTCAATCGTGAACAAGAAGAGTGTGAGTTACATATGTCACATTGGCAAAGATGACAAAAGACAAAAATGACCCATGTTGGAAGGACTGTGGGAAATGGATCACCTGACATCCTGCGGGTGAAGCTGTGAACTGGCCCAAATGATCTAGAAAACAGTCTGGCTGAAGCTATACACACTTAGCATCCTAGCCACATCACTAATGGGTACACACCCCATGGAGTCCAAGGACAGAATGAAAGATCCCAAAGGTACCAAAATACTCAAACCTATACTTTTTTGTCATAGAAAAAAAATACAGAAATCAAGAGAATTAATTGAGGAATGATTGAAAAAAGGTTGGAATCTGAATATAATAAGAATGCCCCCTTCCCCGAATCAAGGATTCATGTAAGGCTTTTCCACCCCAGAAACTAGTTGTTCCTCATTAGATTTAGAATAAAATTTCCCCTTGTTGTTTCCAAGTTCTCAGAAAGAGAGGGAAAACTGCTTCCTTCTCTTATGTCTTATGGCTTAGCTCCTGCCATTCTCTTTACCTGGGACATGGATCCATCTTCTCCCCACACACAGCACCATTTTCTGCAAGAGCAAGACCTTTAGGAAGCCTTCACTGACCAAGCCCACTCTGAGTTCTTCTAAACAGTTTCAATCGCATCATAACAAATTGGCTTCTCTTCTCAAATTGAATAAGTGTTGATGGTGTAGGTTTATTCTCTAAATAAATTATAAACTATGGGCTTTCCACAGCTCCAGATTGGTGGAAAGGCTGTCACTCTGAAAACCACCAGGATTAGATAAATGTGAGTTACTATCATCACCATCATCATGATTACAGTCCTGACTCTGTCATAAGTAGACTGTGTGGCTTTGGACAAGTCCATTTCTGTTTCTCGGTCTCAGTTTCCTCCTTTATAAAATGAGTCTCTCCAGTGCCTTTCAGTTCTAATAATCTGTGCTTCTAGGATTTTTATAGGTGTTTTCAGTTGTGCCCAACTCTTCCTGATCCCATCTGGGATTCTCTAGGCAAAGATAGTGGAGTGGTTTTCCATTTCCTTTTCCAATTCATTTTACAGATGAGAAAACTGAGGCAGAGTCAAGTGACTTGCCCAGGGTCACACAGCTAGTAAGTGACTGAGGCCAGATTTGAACTCATGAAGAAGAGTCTTCCTGAACTCAAATTGATCTGATCGTCCACAGTTGGACAACTGGTACCTTGACCCTGAGATCATGATGACAGTTTGGTCCTCCTCAAACACAAAGGACAACAACCAACCAACTAGTCTCGTTGTAAGGGGCATACAGTTGGTCCATCAATGCTGACTCAATTCATCGAATGACTGTTAAACATCTGCTGTTTGCACAATGCTGGTGACACAAAGAACAACCAGACACAATCACCCTCAAGGAGATCACAATACCTCAGGGAGGACAAGCACACAGATGACTGAGACACGGTGAACAGTGAAGGACATACGCAGAATCCAGGCAGAGGACTGTAAGAAATTTCAGTTGGGGGAGAGAAGGGAGTGCTAAGGAAGAAGGCTGGACAGGGTGGTTTTGCATCAGGCCTTGAAGGACCAGAGGGTTTGTAAGAGGGAAGGGAATTGGAGAAGACCATTACAGGCCTCAAAGGACCTGGAACAAAGAGACACAAATATAATAAATATTTGTTAAGTAGGTGATAGAGGGGAGAGAGTAGAACCTTGAAACCAGAGAATTCCAAGCTCAGCTCCCCTCCCCATCACCTACATGCCTTTGGCTGAGTCACTCACTCTCCCCCCACCCCCAGACCTCAGTTTCCTCACCTGTGCAGGGAGTAGACTGGACTAGGCAGCCCCTAGCTTTAAATTTTATAATCTTACTGAGATACGAAGTTGGGATAACACACTCTCTGACTGGCCTCCAAGAGCTCAAGGTCCATAGGCATGAAGATGGATACAGCAGCCCACCACTGTGAGCACACATGCGCACGCATGCACATGCACACACATACACACACACATGCACCAAGGTGGTGTTACTGACTTAGCTATGATGTATCTGCGTTTTGAAGTGAATCAGCAGTTGGACATGCTCTCTGAGCTGTTTTTCAACAGTAGGGAGGGAGGTATCTGCCTGGATCCATCCACACTCCCCGGCCTCATCAGTGCCTCACAAAAGAACAGCTAGGTTAGGATTTCAAGTTTCTTTGGGGAAGACTGACTTATTCTTCTTAGGTCAGTCAATGATCTAGTCAACTAGATTTGTTTTTCCGACACTCTAAGTAAACTGACCCAAACACACATAGGAGAAAGAGGAGAAAGAGAAATTAGCTCATGAGCTAAATTAACACTATTCTCCAGGACCTTTTCCACAATAACCAAGTGTTGTTTTTCTAAGCAAATAACACTGCAAGGGGAGGAAAATGACATTTTTTAGTGACATTCGAGGCCGCCGAGTACTGGGATATGAAGCCAAAATAAATCTGACCATGAGGACAGAGACAGGCCATGTTGTTTCTTGAAACCAATGCCAACTTCACGCATGACTTGTCAAAAGCTCGTTTATCAATGAAAAGCAACTGACCTAAGAGTCCTCTGGTAGTGACTGGGTGTTTCTGCTTTGGCTGATCTCACCCACTGAACCACTGGCCTCAGGAACATGAGACAATAACAACCCTTCACACTTCAGCACTTTCATCCCCCATCTCAAGTCGCTCACCCCTCCCCATCCCATGATGCATCTCTTCATGCTCAGCTCGGCCACAGACACCACTGGACATCACCAGCCCTGTACCTGAAGCCTGTCCGGTCCAAGAGGCCTGGGATGCTTTGCTTCCCTGGCCAAGACTCAAATAATCCAGAAATCCTTCCACATCACCTTGGAGGAGGACAGGAGTCCAGGAAATATCTACAGTGTTAATAATAGCATTACTGGCCTTTACTAACATAGCTTAGCAAAATTCTCTATCATCGAGAATGAATTCCTTTTGCTAGGGAAAGAGGCTGTCCAGCAGAGCCACTATCTGCCTTTTGATGTCTTTAAATGAAAAGAGGCCAATTTACATCATTTCTAAGGGTTCTTCCATACCTTGATCCCAGCAGTTCTCCAGATCTTGAGTGAAACATTTGTGCCTTATCAGGAATCTCATTTACTCCATTTTGCTGTGCAGCAAAAAACCTTCTTAGACCCTAGCTATCATTTAAATACAGGTCACCTCATAATAACCCTGTATTTAACAACCTGTATATAATAACTCAGAGAGGTACGTGAGAAAAGATGTTTTCATCCCCACTTTACAGATAAGGAAACTGAATCTCACTCAAGCAGAATAAGTACATAGCCTGCAAGTGGAAGATGGTGGGAGATTCTGGTGGGTCCAGCCCAATCAGAGAAAATCTGCCTTATTTCATCATCATCAAGAACTCTCTTTTGATGGAAATGCATCCTATGTTCCATGGTTAGAACTTACGGCTCCAAAAGGGGGCAAGCAAGTAAAGATAAAGAAAGGCCACTTGGGAAGCCAAAGGATAATGAGGCTGGCAGCCTGGGCCTTGGGAAGGGAGTTGTGGTCAGTGTTAAGGCCATCATATCTAAGCAGATGGTGGCCTAGACTCTGGGGAGGCATTTCCCAGTAAATAAAGCTTAATAATATCATCATTTAAAACCTAAACAGATAAGAACAGAGCATAAAGACATGACAGGAAGTCTGGCAGAAGGGAAAAAGAACTGGGTGCAAGCGTCTCATCCCAGCACAGCCACCAGAATCCCAGAATTTTAGGGGAGTGAGAGGGACCTTGGAGGCCATCTGTGTAATCTGCACCAGAACAGAAACACATAAAGCCTTCAGGGTCCCCCATGGGAGCCCCTCCACCTACCTAGGTCAAAAGCCTCTGTCCCTTCTGCATAGATAAGTCCTGTTCCTCCAGCTGCTAGCAGTTCCTTGAGAAGGTCTTGTCTGACCCTGGGAGGAATCTACTTACTTACATGTCATCTCCCCCAGTAGACCAGGATCTCCTCAAGGACAGAATCTGGTTTTGCCTTTCTTTGTACACACAGTAGATGCTTAATAAATGCTTGCTCATTGCCTGGAAAATGCCCTGAAGTCTGGAGAGGCTGCGTGGCCTGCACAGCACTCATACTGAGGAGTCAGAGATGAAAGCAGGAGTCAAGCCTTCTGGACTTTATCCTCTACATTCTCTCCCTCTTGAATATGCTACGATATTGAATACCTGCTATACAATTCCAGATACTACTAAAGTTATCACCCAATTTCATTTGAATACTTCAAGTGACAAGGAATTCACTACCTTTTGAGGCAGCCCGATCCCCCTTTGAACAGCTACATGCACCAGGACCTGCCTCCCTGAACCTCTTACCCCTGCCCCAGGGTCAACTGCAGGCCTGAAGACCCCAAAGTCTTCTCTTCTCCCAAGTGGGCACCCCATGTTCCTTTAGCTAATTCTGACACTCCTCTGGGAATCCTGCTGCTTGCCTACATGTTCCCAGGTCCTCAAAAATATTTGCCTTGAGGATGGGGCTTAAATCTGACCAAGCCTCAGTTTTCTCAGCTGTAAAATAAGAAGCCTGGGCCCTGTTTCTTAAGAAAAACAGAGCACATGCTGCCCTCCTTTCCACTGGCTCTTTCCTACAGGCTGAGCACAATTAATGAGATGGGCCCACTGTCAGGAAAGGGCCATACTATATGCCAGGCACTGCACTCAGAACTTTATGAAGATGATCTCAACACGGGGACATCAGTGCTGCTATGATCTCCACCTTACAGATGAGGTAACTGAGGCAAACAGGCATGAAGTGACTTGCCCCACAGTGAGGAAGTATCTGAGGTTGGATTTGAACTCAGGTCTTCCTGACTCCAGATCCAGCACCCAGATCTGTAGCTGACCACCAAACAGCAGCCCTCTCCCTTGTACCAGCAGCAAAATCATTCATTCAGACCAGCTCCTGCTTACATGAACTCACCATCATACCCACAGCATCTACCTCCTATCTGCTGGTGGAGAGTAGGACTGGACCGACTCACTCTTGTGTCTGCATCTCATTTGCTTAGCACAATGACACCAGGAGGCATTCGGCAAATGCTTGGTAATCAACTGACCAACTGATGGATAAGAGCAGTTGACAATAACTGACCTTTCCACACAACCCACCAAAATGTCTCCAAATGTGACCTCCTTGGAGCTTTGTGACAACAAACTGTATGGAAGGTACTAGAATACTATTAGCCTCATCTCCCAGATGAGGAAGTTGAGGCTTCCCTAAGTCATGCAGCTACTAAGTTCCAGAGGGAAGTCTCAAACCTGACTCAACTACAGTGTTCTGCCCATTCTGCCACATGCCCTGAACCTAGGAAGCTCATTATCTAGGAGGACAGATGAAGCCTATCTGAAGTTAACAGGACATGGGTTCAAATCCTGACCCATTCACCAACCACCTATCAGCCCTGGGTGAGCCAGCTTACCTTTCTTGCCTCAGTTTCCTCATCTATACTAAAATCCTAAACTGTTATTAGTTGATCTCAAAGGTCTGACCTAGCTCCAACGCCTATGAATTTATGAACAAAACCTAGAGCATAAGAGGCAGCTAGGTGGCCCAATGAAAGAACCCTGGGCCTTGAGGCAGGAATACTCACATTCAAATCCAGCCTCAGACACTAGCTGTGTGACCTTGGGCAAGTCCCTTAACCTCTGTTTGCTTCAGTTTTCTGGAACAGTCAATGGCAAACCATTCTAGCACCTTTGCCAAGAAAGCCCCATGAACAGCATGACCTGAGAATAGGACTCAACTGAACAAATGAACTGATGGGGTCTCCCAAGCCACCTACTCCAATCTCTTCCTTTCACAGAGGAGGAAACTGAGACCCAATGCCACACAGGCTGTGACAGAAGCAGAATCTGAGCCCAGGTCCTCTGGCACTACAAAATCCCATGCATTTTTTACTATACCACACAGGGGTAAGGTTGAATCTATTTCCATAACAGAAGTACAAACAGAAGACAAAGCCTGAGAGATATATTTTAGTAGGACGGCTTTAGAACTTATGTGTTGAATTTGGTGAAAGCTGAATATAGTCAAGATTAACAATTTTACATTTTATATTCTTGGGCTCAAAGATCACTGCAGATGGAGACTGTAGCCATGAAATTAAAGACACTTGCTCCTTGGAAGGAAAGCTAGGACAAATCTGGACAGCAGACTAAAAAAGCAAATACATCCCCTTCCCAACAAAGGTCTTCATAGTCCCAGCTATGGTTTTTCCAGGAGCAACATACAGTGGCTGTGAGAGCTGGACTTTGAGGAAAGCTGAGCGCGGCAGAATCCATGTTTCCCAATGCTTTGAAAGTCAAAGGAGATCCAAACAATCGATACGTAAAGAAATTAACTCAGATGCTTCCCTGGAAGGACACATACTGAAGCTGAAGTTTAAATCCTTTGGCCACATTAGGAGAAGATGCGACTCATTGGAAAAGACCCTGATACCAGGAAAGAATGATGGCAAAAGGAGAAGGGGACAATAGAGGATGAGGTGGATGGATAGCATCATGGGAGCAATGAGCATGAGCTTGGACAGATGTTGAGAGCCAATGGAGGACCGAAGGGTCTTGTGTCCTCCACATAACAGTACCTCGAGGTAGCACACCAGCTTTACAGACCACCACACTGCACATTGTCATACCATGTCACATGACTGACTCCTCTCAAGTTCAGAGACCTCCTCCCAAAGGCCCTGTAGCACAAAGGAGTTCTGCTTGGTCACCATCACGACCAAGAGCATTACAGATACTCAGGAAGGCCCTTATCAGTGAAACAGAAATAGTTCATTCTAGATCAGCTGCTCTGTGGCTACTAGACCTACATTCTGCCCAACTAAAAGAGAACCCACTTGAGATAAGGCGTGCCTGCCATCACAGCTAATGACTAGACACAGTTAGAAGAGGGGGAGGGATTGGAGGTAATCACATATGCCTGGCTATTAAGGTAACACTTAATAAACTGGAATTGAATTAAGTCTCCAGGGTTTTAGCACTACTAATAATCCAAGGCTACCTGTCTTGGTGGGGGTCATAGCAGATGGGGAGACAGAAGCCAGAATGGAAGCATGTCTTCCCTCCCCAAAACTGCTCTGGCTTTCCAAATGTGCCCAACTCAATCTCAGACCCGGGAACAAAGAGAAAGTATTCGAAAAACTAAGAGACTCATCTCAGGGTCCTGAAACAGGGTACTAAAAGTCTGATCACACTCACACACACACACACTCAATTCCTAATTCTCCATATTAAGAGGTGAGGCAGGCACCCAAAACAATTCACCAGCACATAAAAGAAAGGTAATTTCTACATGGCTTCTACTGGTACTTGGCCCCTGTGACTCAGATAGGCATATCTCTCAGTTCCCTTTGTGTCTGGCTCCTGGCCAGACTCCTCTGGTGTGCTGACTCACAGCCCAATTCGATAGTGAGCTCCAGCTGGTGTAGGCCTCAGGTCATCCCAGAGAAGCAAATCATCAATTTGGTTGCCCAGCACCACTGGGAACTGGACATGTGTCTATGTCTATATATAGGGCCCTTTCTCAGTCTTTCAACCCTTCAATTATGTATGTGTGTGTATGTATATAATATTGTCCTTTGTATCCAAAGATCAGTTTGTTAAGGGAGCTGAGTATCCTGGGATCCAGTCAAAAGGGTGGCCTTAAGAGGACTGACAAAGCCTCTTCCTTTAGTGCCTCTGCATGGAGATGACTTTGGATCCTCCAAGTCATACCAGACCACTGGAGTCTAAGAGGCAAGTCTGAGCCCGAGTGAAAGCCCCAAATGTCTAGGTCTCATAGGACCAGCCTAGCTAAGTCTGGAGAGCCAGCTCACCAGGTTAACCACAGGGGAAGGAATCACTTGAACCCAGCAGCCCTTCCGAGCCAGAGAGGGGCTATGACTCATAGTGACAGTATACACATGGATGAAGTAGTGGGCCCTTGAGGACCATGCTTGGGTTTGCAGCAAGTCATTGAGCCTGGTACTCCTCAGGTTGGCCTCCTATTCTAGGGGCTACTGGACAGCTAGACTCTGAACTGAGCCAGCCCTTCTGTCTCCTGTGCTCACCTTCCCAGCCTTCTAGACAAGCATCTTCTGCCTTGCTTCCAGGTGCCACATGGCATAGGTTTTATTGGCTGCTGTCACTCTTAACTTAACACTCTTAACTCCTCTCAATGCTACAGAAACCATGTCCCAGCATGCCTCACTTCACCACTAGGGTAACAGTCAGTCACTGACAAATGTGGTTTCTTGATTACACCAAGAGCCAGATGTGACAGCAGTGGCTGGTCCAAACCTCACTGCCCTGAAAGACTAGAACTGACCTGGTCCAGAGTTGGACATCTCTGTGCAACCATACTCTGTCCAGCAGTCCTGAGATTTCATTTCTGTTTCTGCCCTTGTCAGACACGAGACCAGAAGGTGCTTGCCAGTCACCAGGGAGACTTTATAACAATTCATGGCAATAGAACTTGGTAAGAGTTTTCACTTGGTACTGAGTAGTGCAGAATATTGGGGCAAGAAAGAACCTAAGGATCTTCTAAGCAGGAATCCTCAGCCTCTTTATGTGTCAAGGCCCCTCTGGCAGTCATTCTGGTGAAGATCCTGGATCATTTCTCAAAAAAAAAAAAAATTAATTGAAGGAAATGCCAAGTTTCAATTCGATATTAGTGAAAATAGGGGTGTAATTTTTTGCCCATGCAAGTTAACAGACTGCCCTGAAATCTATCCATGGACCCCAGATTAAGAATGCCTGACCTAAACCAACCACTTCATGGATAGAAAAAGCAAGGCTCATTGAGGTTGAGAGAATGAGTTTGGTGCAACAGATGGAGAGCTGGGCCTGCAGCCAGGACGATTGGAGTTCAAATCTTGCCTCAGACACTTACTAGCTATGTGAACCAAGGCAAGTCACTTAATTTCTGTCCATCTCAGTTTTCTCATATGTGCAATGGGATAATAACAGCACATAGCTCCTGGGGTTGTTAGGAGGATCGCATGAGATATCTGTAAAGTGTCTAGCATGGTGCCTGGAACAAAGCAGGTACGCAATAAATTTGTGTTTGCCTTCCCTCCTTCGTTGCTTCCTTCCCTCCTTCCTTCCTTCGTTGTTTCCTTCCCTCCTTCCTTCCTTCTTTCCTCCCTTCCCTCTTTCCCTTCTTTCATCCTTCCAGAAGAGCTATGATTTGAATCCAGATTTCAGTGGTTTTTCTACTACTAGAACTAGAACCAAAGTCTCTTGACTCATGGCTCTACTCCCTAATGCACTGCTGAGTCTGGAGGGGATTTCCTTCCCTGAAGAGTTGATGAGGCTCCTTCACATTTATCTGGCCAAGCCCAAGCATCACAATGATGCTGCACAATGTCCTGTCACCAGCCTAGGGCACCACATTGTGCCCCCAAATGGATGTCCTGCACTCAGTCAGTCATCAGGGCGTGGATGGAACCACGCCCTCAAGTCAGACACTTTCTGGTAAATTCCATCTGATGGCATTTTCTATATGGACACACCTCATATTCTACAGATGATTAACTCATTTTAACTTCTCTATCCAATCTCGCACCTTAACTCTCAGGCATCCGGGTTGAGGTTGTTCATCTCCTTGGCTCTACTGACCCACAATAGGCCTCATCGAATTTTACTGTATTCTCAGACTGTGGGAAAACAGTGACCATCCAGGGTATGAGCAGTGAGTAGGACAGCCACAACCAATCCTATTCGGAAAGCAACTCACTGCATGCTCAAACAAAGACATCTGAATTGGTGACCTTTCCAGACTTGGCTAACTCACCAAATAAATGTCACTCTTCCAGGCTTAGGAGAAAACCGAAAGGCTGGGACTGCTCCTAACCTTTTCAGTGATTAAGAAGTCACTAGCTACAGTGCAAGAGCACCAGGCCTTCCTCTGGGCCGGCCGCTGCAGCCCAAGCACCAGGGGCAGCCAAACGCTTCTGGAATCAGAAGCTGCTTGGGGAACTCTTCTTTTTGTATTCCCAGTGTTTAGCACACAAGTAAGAACTCCACAAATGCTTTTCCATTCTCTTCCTCTGACTTGCCTGGGACTCACTTTTCTCCCCTTTTCAATGAGAGGATGGTGAGTTTTAAGGGTCTCTTCTATGATGATGGAGATGAGAAACAGGAGACTGTGCACTCCTTGGGGGCAAGGCCCAATTTTGCCTCTTTTTTATCCCCAGCACAGTGCCTGGCATATAGGTCTTGCTCAATAAAGTTTACTGAATGAACTGAATCAATTAACAAGCATTTCTTGAGGGGCTGTTTTGTGCCCAGCTAGGGAGACAAAGACAAAAATGAAAGAGCTCCTGCCTTCGAGGGGCTTACTATCAGAGAGCCAGTGGACTTAAGAGCCAGCAAGGACTGGGGACATCATCTGTTCTAATCCCTTCCCTTGATGCTTGGGAAAACTGAAGCCCCTAAGAATGGAAATGACTTATCCACGGTCTTTCTGTGGGAACAAACCATCTTTACGGTAACAATGAAAGGAAATTGCAATGACTGCAGCCTCAATCTGGCAGAAACCCAGGATGAATCTACCTGCCCCACCCAAGAGAGAGAAGGTGCATGCTAAGTCCTAGTGTCAACCATGAATTACTGGAGTGAGTCTGGCAGTCGTAGCTGCACTGATTATTCAAGCTCAGTGCACACAAATGAATCTTCCCTGTTAACCATGGGCTCTCATGGTGGGAAAGAGCCTCTGTCTGAACAGGGAATCCCCTCGAGGACATTAGTGAAAGGGGGGCACCCAGCTTCTACTCCCAGATCCAGAGAGGGAGAGGTCATTGCCTCTGGAGAGAACCTTCCGGAAGGTTCTCTTTGTTAGGAAGTCTTTCCTTACATTGAGCAGTAATCTTGTCTTCAAATTCCAGCCCATCTGCTGCTCCCTGGAGCCAAGCAGTCCTTCAAATAAGTGAAGGCTGAGACTGGATTTCCCCTAAACCTTGGCTTCCTCAGGCAACACTTCCTTTGGCCAGTTCTTGTACGCCACTGTTTGGGGTCCCCTCTCCATCTGGGCTGCCCTCGACTGTTGATGCCACAGCTGGTTCCATTTTACAGAAAGTCAGATCCCCTTGTCCCCTGTACTCCTTGTATTTATACGGTTGGTTTTGTGAACTCAAGGGTAAAGCTTTACATTTACCCCCATTAATTCCTTCATTCTGTCTAGTGTACTGATCACAATTAGATCACAATCCTGTCATCCAACACATAAACAAGCTAAGCGTTATCAGAAGCTTTAAGCAGCATGACAACATCAATGTTTCCTTCCCCCTCGGATGAGATTATTTAAGTTATTAAATTAATTTTATAATAGTTTATATTATGTTGTAATTATGTATCATCATTAAACAATAATCATAACAAAAATTATTTAATTATTTAAGAGAAGACAGCTGAGGAGAGATTCCAGAGAGTCCACTCTAGAGAAACCATCATTAATCATCAGTCTCTGAGACCACTGTTCAACAAGGTCTGAATCTACTGAACTGTACTCTTATTCAATCCACATCTTTTGAACTTTTCCACCAGGGCATCATGGGAGATTTTAACAAATGCCTTGCATTTATATAGCACCACTCTCACCTACCGTGCCAAAAAGGAATTCACCCTTCTCATTCTACAATTTAGTGTACTTGGCAGGGGGAGCGTAGGGGCAACATGGTCACAAGCCAACAAAAAACAGCAAAAAGAGATGGCATGACCCACTGTGATCTGAGAAACCAAGAACAAGCTGGGTCCTGAGGCATCTCTCAAATCCACACTATAGAGAAATCCAAATTGAAGGGGTCAGGACAAAGAGGAACATCTGACCTTGGACATCAGGTGCGGTGCCATTTTTTAAAAAAGCAATGGTATTTGTAACAAGAGCCATCTGTCTACAGAAGGATCAAAACACAGGCAGCCTGCTGTCCACCCATCCAAAGACGTTGTGCCAAAGTTAGCTTTAAGGTTGTGTTTCAACATTCATTTCATTCATTATTCCAAAGAGAGAGAAAAAGTATCAACAGAAAGATGACGGAACTGTTGGGTGCAGTAGAAAGAACCTGGTATTTGAAGTCAACAAACCTGTTATCAAATGTTTGCTGATGTTTCCTAGCTGGGTGACCTTGGGCGAGGTATTCAGTCTCTGCCCCAGATTCCTCATCTCTAAAATACAAGGACAATACCTGAACTTCCAAGTCAGTCCTGGTGAACCCTTTGTAAACCTTAAAGTGATGGAGAAATAGGAATGATCTTTTCTCGGTTTGGGTTTATTTTAATTTGCACTGGTTCTAACATCTAAATATTCTCCTAAATAAACACTAAGTGCTGGGAGATCCAGACTACCCCCTTGCCAATATATTAAGAAAATAGAAACACGTCACTCCCTTACCAAAAATCTTCAGTGATTCACTCATGGTTCTAGGATAAACTAGAAATCCTCCCATCCACCTTTTGAACCCTGTACGTTCTGCCTCTCCCCTGCCCCCCATCTCACATATGCCTCCCACATTCTCCTCCTCCTCTCTCATACACACCATCCCATCCCCACCTTTGTGCTTTGACATGGGGCTACTTCCACCCCACCTCACCCCCATGTCTTCCCATAGCAGCTGGATAGAGCACTGGGCCTAGAGTCAGGAAGACCTGAGTTCAAGTCCAAATTCAGATACTTCACCTTGGTTTGACTCTGTTTCCTCAGTTATAAAATGGAGAGAATACTAGCATCTCCTTAAAGGGTTGTTGTGAAGATCCAATGAAATATTTCTGATTATGCTTAGTCTTGCATCTGGCACATAGCGAGTGCTAGATAAAAGCTTATTGCCTTGTCTTCCCCATCTTGTAGCATCTCTGACTTCATGTGCCACTTCCCCCGGGAAGGCTTCCCTGGTACCCAGCTATTACTGCTCTCTCTACTAACATCACTTTATTCTTACAACATTATTCCCCTGCCTATCTCCCTCCCAGCACAAGCGCATTGAGAACATGTTTGTCATGGAAGAGCCATACGGTCATTCACATACTAGGGCTCTAGCCTGGGGACAATATGATAAAAAAAAGGAAGTGGGGCAAGAAAGGAATAAGATTCTCCTTCCAATCTTCAGCCCCATTTTGTTCAATCATTTCAATCAGGTCCAACTCTTCATGACCCCATTTGGGATTTTCTTGGCAAAGATACTGAAATGGGTGGCCATTTCCTTCTTCAGATTATTTTACAGATGAGGAAACTGAGGCTAACATGGTTAAAGTGACTTGTCCAGGGCCACATAGCTAGTAAGTGTCAGAGGTTGGATTTGAACCCACACCTGACCATAGCTCACACTCACTGAACCTAACATGCTTATGAGTCATTAGCAAACACCAGGAAAAATGCTTTCCCTCCCAAATGTCCTCAGGCAGGGAAATGATTCTCATTCCAATCTCAATCACTGTCATGTAGAATGCTTACGGGGGCCATGTTTTTCTTGATTTCTGGAAGTCCCATGAGGAGGAAAATTATATACAGTAAACCATGAAAAGAGACCAGTTACCAGAGAGAATGCTGGCAAATGCTCCTTTTAGGGACCTGCTGGACAGCTAGATGGGGCAGGGGTTAGTGCACCAGGCCTGAAGTCGGAAAGACTCATCTTTCTGAGCCCAAATCCTACCTCAAACATTTACTAGCTGTGTGACCCTGGGTGAGTCACTTCACCCTATTTGCCTCAGTTTCCTCATCTGTAAAATGAGCTAGAGAAGGAAATTACAAACCACTCCAATATCTCTGCCAGGAAAACCTCATATGGGGTCACAAAAAGTCGAACACGACTGAACAACAAAAGCCCATAGCCCAGTTTTTTCCCTCACCTTATCTCCCATATCCAATCAGTCGCCAAGTCTTAACATTTCTTCCTATCTCTGCAATAAGGCTCATGCCCACTCCATTGCCATGCCATCATCCTAAGGTTTTCCCATGGCCAGCTTCCTAGCAGGTCTCCCCACTCTGGGCCATCATCCTTCTGAGACTTCTCTCATGTGAAAACAAGTCTCTTCCTACCACTTCACCGCTCAAAGACCCTCAGGGGCTCCCTGCTGCCAAATTCCTCAGGCCTGGCAATCCAGGCCCTTCCAATGAGGTCTCAAGCTGCCTTTCCAGCCTCATCTCATACTCACCCCCCTCTCACACTCCATGCCTCTCCAACCCAAACCTACTTGCTCCAGCCGGAAGTGACCCCTCCCTCTTCTCAACTCAGAGCAATCGGCTGGTCCCTCAGAGGAGCCTACCATACACTGCTTCATGATACTCTTAATTACAGGTGGTACAGCGTTCCTCTTCAACCTTACTTACTTTGGTAGCACGCTCAGCACTTGGCACACTGCTGGGAACCAAGTCTGCACTTAGATGTTTACAGACTGGATGTGGAGATGGGGGACAGAAGCCCATGGAGTCAGTTCAGCACAAAATGTTAGCAAGGCTACCAAAGTACATTCTTCCCCATCAGCTGGACTTCTGTTACTCAAATTATATGGAACAGCACTGTCATCTTCTACCTAACCAAGAGAGTGGATAAAAGGCAGGGAAAACAGTTACAGATGTCAAGAAAAAAAATGCTATAAAAAAACCTTAGGTAAATGTCACTTGATCTATAAAGCAAGGAGCAAATTGGTTTCTAAATGGATAAAACCAAGATATAATTTGATTGGTTGAATGACAGAGCCATATAGAGAAGAAGGAAGGGATGCAGAGAAAGGGAGAGGAGAGAGAAAGAGAATGTGATAGATAGAAAGAGAGAGAGAGGGAGGGAGGGAGCGAGGGAGAGAGAGAGAGAGAGAGAGAGAGAGAGAGAGAGAGAAATATAAAATGTCTCAACTTTTTCTGGTGTTGATAGCTATATTTGGAGTTACCTTTGCTGAAGCCAAGGTTTCCCTAGCTATCAAAGCAGAGGTTTTAACACTCATTCAGAAGCAGAATGCCTCCTCATTTATCACTAAAGATGCTAAATATCACAGGCAGTAAAACATGACAAAAATTGTATCAACTCCTGAGAACTTGTGGTCTACACAGGATTTTTATTTCTGACAACAGTAATCTTTTATCCTGTTCTCATATCTTCAGTGTGAATCCTCCAAGCTTGGAACAGTGACAGCGACTGACAGTCCTCACACTTAACCACCGTAAACCTGACCACCGTAAAACTTCTATCATAGGAAACTTCAATTAAATAGACTGATTTAAAACAAAATAACAAACACTGATCTCAGTCTGTCTGCTTCCCACTTTCTATTAAAATCAGTGTGGAGGGAGGGGGGAGATGACTTTAAAACTTAGTTTCCCATAGGCATCTTGGGGACCAGATATGTTTGGCCTGGCCAGCCATAAGATAGCCAGGTGGTGTAAAGGAGATAATAAAGGACTTAGAGCCAGGAAAACCCAAGTTTAAATTCTGACATAAACAATTTTCAGTTATATTACCTTGGACAAGCCACTTAATTCATCTGCCTCAGTTTCCTCATCTGCCAAATGTAGATAAAAACAGCACCTACTTCCCAGGGTTGCTGGGAGGATCAAATGACATTAAAAAATTGTAAAGCACTTTCCAAATCTTGAAGTGCCATACAAATATGCATGACTGTTGGCTATTATTCTATTTGTCTCCACATTTTCCCACTGGTCCCAGTTCGACCCTTGGGGGAACAAGCAGACTCCTCAACTGAACATTCAAACCTGTGAAGATCTTTTTAGATCCTACATGCCAATGAACCGGCTATCCCTCTGAGCTTTATGTCATGTCTGATAGGCACATCAGCTACATCTTCATCCAACCAGAGGCTGAAGTGAAAGAACCCTGAGGCAGAGGTGGTCATCTCTCAGTCCAGACCTCCAATGCGCATTGAAGCAGTAACCAGAATGGTGTTGCCATCTTGAAGACTCCTTATCAAAACCATCTTTAACTGCTCTGATAAGCTGGAACTACCACAAACAACAAGTAACTGCATTTTTTTTGTCATGGCATGACCACACAGAAACTCTTAGAACTCCACAAAGACTCAGCTTACAAATGAAAGGTATGTGAATCAGACACATGTAATTTACATGTTCCACCTGCAGATAAGCCAACAGAATTCACAAGTGATCTCTGTATTCCACGTACTCAAAGATAAATGTCAATGAAGACAAACCAGGAGGCCAAAGATTTAAGTATTTGCAACAAAAAAAAAACAAACACAAGGGAAGAATTCATGACCAAACAAGAGATAGAAATCATTACAAAATAGAGCACAGACAATAATATATTAAATTTAAAAGCTTTTGTACAAACAAAATCAATGCAACTAAGATTAGAAAGCCAAAAGCAAGAAAAAAATTTACAGCAAGTGTCTCTGAGAAAGGCTTCATTTCTCAAATATGTAGAGAACTGAGGCAAATTTATAAGAATACAAGCCATTACTTAATTGATAAATAGTCAAAGGACATATTTTAGACAAAGCTAGCATATGAAGAAGCACTCTAAATCACTTTTGATCAGAAAAATCCAATTAAAACCACTCTGAGGTACCATCTCACACCAACAGATTGGTTAATATGACAGAAGAGGAAAATGATAAATGCTGGAGGGGATGTAGGAAAATTGGGACACTGATGCATTGTTGGTGGAGTTGCGAAATGATCCAATCATTCTGGAGAGCAATTTGGAATTATGCCCAAAGGTTAAAAAACTGTGCATACCCTTTGATCCAGCAATACATCTACTGGGTCTGTATCCCAAAGAGATCACAAAAAAAGGGAAAAGGACCTACATGTGCAAAAATATTTATAGCAATCCTTTCCATGGTGGCAAGATATTGGAATCTGAAGGATACCCATCAATTGGGGAATAGCTGAACAAGCTGTGGTATATAAATGTAATGGAATACTATTGTACCAGAAGAAATGGTGAGCAGGAAGATTTCAGAAAAACCTGGAAAGACTTGTACAAATTGCTGCACAGTGAAATGAGCAGAACCAGGAAAACACCGTACACAGAAAAACTATGTGATGATCAGCTATGAATGACTTAGCTCATCTTAATCACACAATGATCCAAAGTACAAAGGACTCATTATGGAAAATGCTATCTACACCCAGATGAAAAACTGGTGGACTCCTAATGCAGATCAAAGCATGCTTTTTTCACTTCTTTTTTTTGTGTTTTTTTTCTTTTTATTTCTTCTTTTACAACTGTGACTAATATGGAAATATGTTTTATATAATTGCACATATATAGCTTATATCAAATTGCCTATCATTTTAGGAAGAGAGGAAGGAGGAAGAAAAATTTGGAACTCAAATTCCAAAAAATGAATGTTAAAAATTGCCATGTCATATAATTGGGAAAAAATAAAATACTATTTTTAAAGGACATACCAATCCAAAAGGGCTTTATTAAAACATCTTCATTTATTATCCCCTTCCTTTTGAGGGAGATGAGTGGAATAGGATCAGCTCCCTGACAAACCAAGGCAGAAAGAGAATGAAAAGGAGGGAAGGTACCAATGCTTCTCTCTCTACATCCAGTTATTCTATCTTAACCCAAGAAGATCTTTTAGATTCCTTTGGATGAGTGCCACAGCTGCTTCCTCCAGCAGGGCTCCCCATGGACCCAGAAGGCAGATGAGTCAGGGCAGAGATCTTTCTGGAGGAGCTGGGAACACCATAGGGTCTTTATAAGAGTCAATTGTCACTGAGGAAGGTGCACTAACTTAACCTCTGCTGCAACCCATCACAAAAATATAGTCAGGGCTCCTAGACTGACAAGCCAAGGATTCCCTCCAGGGAGCAGCTAGAATAGCAATTTGGGAGGGGATGACTTTTGATTACAATTTTTTCATTTTTCAATAATCTATCCCAGTGTTCCCAGAAATCTCTTGGGGATGGGCATTTGTCTGTCTTCTATGAGTGTGAGAAAAAAGCCACAAACCAGCCCCAATCCTAGGGCAGCAGTCCTCAGGAAGACAGTCTGAGTCCTCCCAGACGGCCACTGAACTGCCTCATGACAATGCCCAAGGTGGGGAAGGGGGTTTGACCTCCCAGGGACCCGAAAGAACACATAAAAATCCTTTTCAACAGAGGGCTGGCTCCCTTAATCAACTTGAAACAATATTCTGAACATGGGGGAGGGGGGTCTTTACATTTCATTTTGTTCTATGGAAAATCTTGGGCACTTGTAAATTGTGTTTTCTTTTAAATAGGTAGAGGAGGAAAAAAAGAAAAAATGTAGAACTTCAAGTAGCTCTATCTTAACACAAATCTTACCCCTAATCAAGTACAGGGATGTTTCACGGGCTCATTCAGAACTTAGAGATGGTAGGAAGACTAAAGGTCATCTAGTTCAACCCCTCACTTTATACATGAAGAGAAGGGCTTTGGCCAAAGCTAGCCAGCTTGTGAGTGATCAAGGCAGGTCCTGTCTTTAAGCCTAAGACTCTTCTCCATCAAACCAGGCTGGGGCTTTGCACAGCACAACGGAGCTGAGGTCAAGTGCACAGTTATATTGGAGGGTTGGTGCTGGTGTTTGTTTTTAAGACTTTCACACTCTTCACACCAAGTTCAAATTTCCACTCTGCAAATTTGGTGATTGCAACAGGAATGGAAATGGCACCAGATGCTTCTTCAACATCAGGGTTTGCCTCAATGTGGTAAATACATGAGTTTCTTAGAAAAAATAATTCAAAAGGTCATCTCTACACCTCCCAGAGCAGAGAGAATAAATATGTGTATGTGCACTGGCCTTCCTGAGACTGGCAGCGATTTCCACACAAAAAGCCTTCTCCCTAGAGGCTGCCATGCTTGCCCATCAAGAACAAGTGTTATTACAACAGCTTCTCCCCCTTCTCAAATGTCATTTGGGGTACCCAAAGAATGGCCTTCACCCACTGTCTAACTGGCTTCAGGCATTTCTGACCAGGGCCACTGACGTGAAAACCTGCCTTCTCTATTTATACTCTCCATCCACAAGATAGCTTGGATGGATCTTCCAATAAAGAATTGCTCCTTTAGAGCTTTCAAAGCAACCACCAAAGTGGATTTGTCACAAATCACAACGTAGTTCAAGTTCATTCCTGAATTTCATTTGAGCCAAGGTGGTGTTTCACTGTGTAAAGTGGATAGTATTTTAAGGAAAAACTACATGAATAGAGTGAGCCAGAAGACCTGGGCCTTGCTTCACTTCCTGCTGGCCTGTAACAAGCACCATTTTGGATGAACAAAGTAGTTTCTTGTTCGCAGCCCTTTCATCAGATAGAAAATTCTCCCATCAGCCCTAGGGTGTGAGGCTTGAAAATTCAGTATGACCCTTCTCATCTGAACTACTGAGAAAGAGTATGACTGGAACACCGGAAGAAATGGAAAGGGGAGCAAGACCCTTCTGCACCAGCAAGGATATAGAAGGAGCCTGGATAATTCAAAATGGGACTGAATAAACACCATGACCCCCTGAATCATGGAAAGCACTAGAAACTACTTTAAAACATTCTCTTGTAGACAAAGAAACAGATTCTGAGACACAGCAATTTACCAAGGCAACTCAATTAGAGGGAAAGCTGGCACCTGAACCCATGCCTCCTGATTTCCAGTGCAGCACCTTGTCATGGGGCTCCTAATCAACACTTGCTCAAAGGACTCATTTCCAATGGTGCTTTCTGAGGGCAGGGATATGGTTCATAACTCATGAAAATCCTTTTCTACAGAGGGCTAGCTGCTTAACCAATGTGAAATAACATTTCGAACATGGTGGATCTTCACATTTCATTTTGTTTCATGCAAAAATTTTGACATTTCAATATTGCTGGCCTGTATTAAAGGGCCCGGGGAAGTCACTTAATCCAGTTTGCCTCAGTTTCCTCATTTGTAAAATGAGCCACAGAAAGAAATGCTCAAGCACTCCAGTATCTTTGCCAAAACTCCAAATGGGGTTATGAAGAGTCAGACACAATTGAAAATGACTTAACAACAACAAATTAAAAGGCACTAATTTTGTTTTCTAAAAAATGTTTTATTAGAAGAAAGAAACTCAATTCTTGGGGTTGTTCCTTAGGGATGAAAGACCCATGCCAATGGTAAGGACTCTGCATCCTCACATTCCATTCTAGACTAGAATAGGCAGGAAATGGCACAGGGTAATAGAGGAAAGAAGAAAACACAATGTCCAGCCAGTGGCCTTGAGTAAATCAGAGGATCATAGGTCACAGGAGTAAAGATCTCTAGGTAGAAGAGACTTTCCATGTCATCTAGTCTACTTCACTCACAGGGAGCTGTCCAAGGTCACACAGATGCTTACAGCCAAAAGCCATATTAAACGCTAATTTACAAATTAAAATTCATCCAAGTCAGACTAATATTATTCTTGAGCAGATTTTATCTAGAAGGGCATGGGGTCACCTGAGTATCTAGAGCTCCCAGCAGGCACACCCCATTTATTACCCTCTGAATAAGCTATTCCCTCCCACAGACCCCCAGGCTACATGTATTGAGAAGATCCAGATTTCAGTTCCAGCTTTAACACTTCCTTGGATATATGACCCTGGGTAAGTCACTTAAGATGGAGACCTGCCTTGACAGGTGTTTCTCAGGAAAGCACCAAACACACCTTAAGTAGCTGCATAAATGTGAATTACTGAGACATATCGAACTGTCATTTACTTCAATGACTCTGAGACAACAATCACTGGAAGGCAGCCCTTCATTGGTGTGAATCCAAATGCATACACATCGGATTCTGGGCTTTTCTTCCTCAAACATCCCCTAAATCCTGCCTTGAGGATATCCCTAGGGCACTAGCCAGGCCTCCCACTAGGGCAGTACTCAGATAGACAGTTAATTAGTACTCACTAAGGGCCAATCAATCAGTCAACATTTATTAAGTACCTTCTGAGTTCCAGGTACTGTATTAAGCATTAAAGACACATAAAGAAAGTCCAAAACGCAGTCTCTTCTCCCAAAAAGCTCATTTTCTAAAGCAGGAGGCAACATGTAAGAAACCAGGTACATATAAGATATCGAGGCACTAAGTCAAGTAAATACGTATTTAGTAAATGCCTGTTATATGTCAGGCATTATGAAAAGAGTTGGGTTTACAAAGAAAGGCAAAAAGACAGTCCCCGCCCTCAAGGCACTCACTTTGTAATAGGAAAGATTGTAGAAAGGGGAGGCCCCAGCACCAAAGGGGACTGAAAAAGGCTTCGTGGAGAGAAGGTAGGACTTTATCAAATGCAGCCAAAAAACAGAGAAGAGGAGGGAGAGAGTTCCAGGAATGGAGAAGAGCCAATGAAAATGCCTGGAGCCAAGAGACAGAGGGTCTTGTTGGTGGAACAGCCAGGAGGTGGGGTCCCTGGATCACAAAGCACATTCGGTAAGTGAGGTGTGAGAGGACTGGAAAGGTGCAAAGGCTTGGAAATGGGAAACAGAGCATTTTGTATTTGATTTGGGAGGCATTAGAGAGCCACTGGAATTTACTGAATGGGAGGGTAGGGAGTCACATGGTCAGAACTGTGCTTTAGGAAGCTCCATTTACTGCCTGAACAAAGAATGGACAGGAAATGGGGAAAGACTTGTGGCAGGCAGACCCACCAGCAGGCTACTGCAATAGTCCAGGTATGAGGTGAGGGAAACATATCACAGGAGAGGAGGGGCATATATGAGACATACAAAAGGGAAAATTGACAGGTCTTGGCACCAAGTTGGATATGGAAGGTGAGTCTGGAGTCAAGGCTGACATCTAGGTTGTAATGTAAGACTGGGTGACTGGGTGACTGGGTGACTGGGAAGATGATGGAGTCCTAGACAGTAACAGGAAAGACTGGAAGGGGGAAGGGTAACTGGATATGTTGAGTTTGAGGTATCTATGGGGATCCAGGCCAAGATGTCCACTAGGCACATGAAAATGCAAGACTGGAGATCAGGAAAGAGGTTCAGGCTGACTAATAGATGACAGTAGATGGGAGGTGGTTTCAGCAGGAAGGTAATGGCAGGTTGATGTGGGGGAAGGGGAGGAAGGCAAAGGGGAGAACTGCCAGCCTCCTTTTTGTCCCCAGCCTCTTTTTCTCATCACACATTCCCTTGATACTCAAAAGCCATATTAAAGATCTAATTAAAAAATTACAATTTATCCAATTCAATCCAATAGCAATCTAGCATCATTTCCTCTCTGAGGGACAGAGTCCACAGTGAGGTCCAGCCTTGAGCCTCTTGAGTTCTTGACGGCTGCATTCCTTACAATAACCAAGTGGCCATGTCTTACAGATCTGGTGGCAAATACACAAAACAGGGAATTTCTGCTCCATTCTGCTTCAGGTTGGTACCCAAAGACTCCAGCCTCAAAGCCCATGCGTGAGCCGCACAGAAGAAACGCAACTGGTTTTGGCAGCTTTTTCATTCCAGTTCCTTCGAAGGTAGCATGGGGGAGGTGGTGGAGAGTCAGGATCCTCCCCTTCCCTTCCTCCCACATTATTCTATAAAGTATTTTTTTCTCCATTCCAAAAATATGGGCTGGCCCCAGGCAGAGCAGCAATGGCCTACAAGGCAAACAATATGCACTCTGCTTTTGGGTAGCAAAGCGACAACAATCCCTGATAACTGTGAATTGTATCTCATGCTGTGTGAACCTTCCAAGTGGTAAAACCAATGATCTACAGAAGCAGGAAGTGAACTCCGAAGGAAGAAAAGTCAATCAGGCAGCCTCAAGCCCCAGATCTGCCCTCTGTAAGGGATCAGGAGCAGCCCAGGGCTCTCTGCCTGCACACAAGCATGCATAAGCATTCAGCAGGAACACCCTACCAATGGCACTCTCTCCAACTGCACCCCCCTTGGCTTCAGCACACAGTATGACCTAAAGGCTATCAGTGTAGCATCCCACTTACCCATTTGGGGATTATAGACCTTCTTGGCCACATCTTGGCAGGCTTCCTTTCACCATGCAGAAAGGGAGAGGGGTCTTCTTGCAATCAAGAGAGCTCAGGGCTCCAGAACAGAACACAGGAAGAGAAAAAGTGGTATCTGGCTGAGCATCCTTGGCAATGGAGAACTGCTCACCCTGACTGGTTTTTGAAAGGTCTGCCACCTTGGTGGGTCCCTGAATGTGGCTGATTATTGTGGAGCAATCCCTGAGAGTAAGGAGATTGTAACGGCAAACTACCTCCCATTGCTCACAGCAGCCGGCTGGTCCATTCACTGGTACCAAATGGCTTCCCAAGGGGCTGAAAGCTAACTGGGAGGTGGGGCAGTGTAACTGTGAGAATCCTGGAATCCTGGAGATGAAAGTGACTTCAGAGAGGGTCTAATTCCTCGTCTGTACAAGGAAGAGGTTGAACTATGTGAACACAGGTTTCTTTGAGTGGCAAATAGTGTAGCCTGAGAAAAGAAGCTGGCATCTCTGCTGTAGCTGAAGGTTTTCAAAGTGTTGCACCCTCTTCTCTCATCTGATGCTCCATGGACAGAATTTGTCCCATACAGGAACTTCTAGTGTCCTGGGCATCCAATGACTCCCAAAAACCTGTTACTAAGTACCTACCAGGTACCAGGTGCTGTGCTATGTGCACAGGGAATGAAGATCCCTCAAAAAGCTCACGTTCTACTGGTGGGACCCATCAAGACACAAAGAGGTGGAGTACAAGGCAGAGGTGGACAGTCTATAAAGGAATGAACCCAAGGGCTAGAGAAACATTGTAGGAGGTTCTTCATTGGATGGAGAGTCAGTGGCTGGGTCCTTTCTGATCCCAGATCAGACATAGAGGAAGAAATTTGTTGTTCAGTTGTTTCAATCATAGCTGATCCTTTGTGACCCCATTTGGGGTTTTCTTGGCAAAGATACTGTAGTGTTTTGACATGTTCCTTCTCCAACTCATTTTACAGATAAGGAAACTGAGGCAAACTGGATGAAGTAACTTGTCCAGGGTCACACAGCTACTAAGTTTCTGAGGAAAGATTTGAACTCATCTGGTGCTCTATCCACTGAGCCCCCTAGCTGCCCCAAAAGAAGTCATTTAACTTGGGTCCTCAGCTGCCAAGTAAAGTTCATGCCCCTACACTATGGAACCCCCAGACTGTGAAAGGACTAAATGAAATCCTGATGAAGCTACAAAATCCACGCAGATGAGAAGATGACCTATGTCGGGGTACAGGAACATTATCAATGAACTTACACAATTCTCCAAGCAACTGTTGAAGAAGCAGGTCCATATAAAACTATAACCATATCTCCAACATCCCTCTTGTCACCAAGAAGAAATGAAAACCTGGAGCACCAACCTTTCTTCCATCTAACGCAACATCACAAATGGTGCTTAGAAGTCTATGCTAACCATTGGTCACAGACAGCATGGCTAGATGAGCCATCCTATGCTGAATACACATGCACATATATATGCACGCATCATGTATACATGCATGTGCACACATACACACACATCCTGGTCAGACACCATTAGCTGCACACTCAAGGCCGCCAATTAAAGACTATGATACCTAAAGAGATATTCAGTCATTCAATCAGTGCCAAAAAGAGTATTTTCCATTTTAAAATTCCTAACACTTCGACCATCTTCAAATAAAAGGCACAGTGAGTATGTTTTAGACCATAACAACTATAAATTTGTATAAAGTTTAGTGGGGCAGGTTCTATCAAGTGAATGGCCTAGCCAGGCTCAGGTCTCAGCCCTCCACTTTCTATCTGAGGCCAACAGGCTGCCTCCTCCTCCTCCTCCTCAGGCCCTGGAGTAGCTGCAATGCACTGAGCTCACTCGACTAAATCTCCATGAAATTCAGAACTGGCACCCTCCAAGGCTTCACAGTGAAATGTTGGGAGGCAAGTTGGGAGTCACTGCATGCCTTCCCCTCCAGATCTGTGGGACACATTCAGCAGCTGCCTTTCCTCCTCTGGGCCTTGGGCCTCTCATCAATAAAATGGGGGAAAGGGAGAGAGAAACACTAGATGATTAGCTTGAAAGTCCTTGGATTTCTTTGGGATTCTTTCTAAAAATTATGAGAATTTTTAGGAATCCCCAGGACCTGAAAGTGAGAGAGAACAGTAAATCAACGTGGGTTCTCTAGTCAGAGGACCAGAGTTCCAAGCTCTCCTGACACTTTCTAGCATCTATAGCTCTGTGTCCTAGAACAATGCATTCCAGGGAGTCTTAAACAAACAAGGACATGCCAAAGTCTCTGACAAGTGGGAAAAAAATGATTTTTTAAAAGGCAAGTTAGAACACATTTATCTGAGTCTCACACACCACCAACACCCACAGCACCTGATTCATGGGGGCATTTCGGCTCATATTTCTGGCCTCTTCTCAGTTCATGTCAACTTCCCAGGTCACTTTTCAACCTGTTTAGACTTGGCAAGACCAGCTTTTTTTTCTTTTTCTTACCAGCTACAGGGAGGGCAGTTGCTAAACTCCAGGAGAATTCAGTATATCGTATAGACAGGGACATTTTGCCAAAACCAAGACTATTTATCTTGAATCATCACCACTTCTCCTTTAAGCAAAATGCTGATGGGCAAAAGCAGCCAAGAGCCAGCACATGGCACCTTACAATACGTTGGAGCCATCTTTACCTTTCCCCCTTCTTTCTTCATCCTTAAACTGTCCTGGTTTCTAAGTCTGGTGTCACTGGCCCACTAGCTCTTAAGGATCCTTATCTCCAGAGGCATAGCACTCGAGGGCTGGCAAAGCTTTCCTACAGTGGTCAAAGGTTTGGAGGGGAGTTTGGGAAGAGGGTAAATGCCTCTGTTGCCCTAACAAAAAAGGGCTTTACTGACTAAGGGGAATTTCTCCAAAGCCCTTAGCCAGTTTGTAAGGAGAAGCGGTAAAGGCACTGACCCAGCTTCTGGGACCCCTGACAAGCCCTGTTTCCTTCATCCCCCTAAGGCTGCAGGCGCACTGCTCAGGAAGCCCAAGGAGAATGTGAAGGCTTTACAAGCAAATAAAACCCTTATCCATTGGGCCAAATTCATTCAAAACTCCATTGAAGTGGACAAGATTATCCAGTCTGGTTTATTCTTGTAGGAATGCTCTCAGACCCAGAGCTGGAAGGCCCCTAAATATAGTCTAACCCCTTCATGTTACAAAGGGGGAAACTGAGGCCCAGACAGCAAAAACAACTTTCCCATGACCACAATGCCAATATTCAGAGCCACTTTCACAGATCTTTCCATTCTATGCCATATTAACCTGCTAGGCAGTTGGATGTAGTGGATAGAACACCAGCCTAGGAGTCAGGAATACCCTGAGTCCAAATCACTACTAGTTGTGTGACCCTAGGGAAGTCACTTAGCTTATCTGCCTCAGTTTTCCCTTTAGTAAAATGGATAATTATAACCCTTACCTCTCAGAGTTACTGTGAGGACAAAATGAGATATTTGCAAAGCAATTTGAAAACCTTAAAGCTCTACACAAATATGATATTATCACTATTCAATGTCATTCAACAAGCATTCCGTAAGGGCCTAGGATGTGCTAGGCAGTGTGTTAGTTGCTGGAGTTATAGGGATCACACATGTAAAAAAAAAAATCTAATTTCAAGGAGTTTGTTTCTATCATACTTGCTAGCACCCCACCTGCCACAGAAGGAATGGGCAGATATATGGTAGGCACATCTTGGACTTCCAAAGGAGAGGAGGAAAGGGTAAGGGGGTGGAGAAGGGAAAGGAAATGGAAAGGGAAGGGAAAGTGAAAGGAGGGAAAGGGAGAGCGAAAGGAGGGAAAGAGAAAGAGAAAGGAGGGAAAGGGAAAGGGAAAGTGAAAGAAAGAAGGCTTCATTACAAAGCAATCCCATCAAGGAGTCTCAAAGGGTGGCCCAAAGCAGAGCTGGGGGACTCCCCCTGCTTGGGCTGCTTTGAGTCACCTGTTCTCCCTAGAACTTTCTACCATGAACGTTTTAGAACCTTGTGACTTTGTACAAGTCACTTATCTCTCCGAGCCTCTTTCTCTAGGAGGAAACGATACCGATTAAGTCCGTATCACAGGGTCCGCCTGAGGCTCCAACGGGGTAATGATCACCAAGGGTTCTGTAACCACGGAGCTACTATCGCTGCAAATCAGAGGAGTTTGCCAAAGAAACACTTGCAAAGGATAACAAGATGCCAGGACTATGCAGACACTTAGTCCTGATGACAGCACGGCTGACCCCACCTCTGGATGCTCTTTGGGATCACCGTGGCAGGGAATGCCAGCATCAGCCCAGCCCAGCTGCTCTGGCACATACTTTGTGGAAGACTCTTCAAGTATCGGCTGTTCAGAATTTCTCTCGGAGAAGCTTTGGGATAAAGGTGATGGTCATCTTCCATCAATCAAGGCCTTCAGATATCCCAACATTTACAAAAATTCCTCTTCTTCAATATTAGCCAAAGGCTGTCATCCCCTGTCACAAAACCCCAAGATCTCTAACTACTGAATGCCTTCGTCCCAGATACACAATCCTGCGTCCAAGAACTAGACCACCATGAATCAGAGAGCCACAGTTCACTAGAGGCTGCTTCATCCTGGGGGCAGGCACCCACACTCCTCAGCAGCATAGTCCCAGCATCCTTCAGGGGCACTCGAATGGGGTGCAGCTAGCTACCAAGGAAACTGTGGGCTATTCAGATGGCCAGAACTCTGGATGCAGCCCACATCATTCACATGCCTTTCCAGGGCAAGGGGTGACTGGACCAAACAGGGAGGCCTCCAGCTGTTCCCAAGTGACCTGTCCCAATAGGATGCCAATCCTAGCAAAGAAGGGAGTGCTCTAACTTCAATTAGTGTTTTTTTTAATTGGGGCTGCAAATAAAAAGAAAGATTTGATAGGCAAACATAAAGGAATGTGACTTTAAAAGCCTTGCAAGTAGAACCTTTATTATTAGACCAAGGAAGCAGGAGAGCAGAAACCCTGCCAAAGAATTTGCTGATGGGAGTGTTTAGGTCAAGGCAAAGGCAAGATTCTGAATGACCTCATTAAACTTACCTGCATTTAATTTCCTACGTTTATGGCCAAGTTACTTTTGGTATACAGAGATCCAATTTCTCCAAGTGAAAGCTCAAAAGATTTAACCAATTCTGCCTCTTCTATAGAGCTGCAAAATACCTGTCTGGAAAAATAACAAGACACTGGAGACTGCTAAACAAGGGAAGGGGGAGGTCCCCGGGCAACAACTCATAAGATACTGCAGCTCCCACCACATTCTAGACACCTCCATGATGCTGAAGCAGTTCCGATTTTCCTTGCTCTGGTAATTCTCCAAAGCTTTGTAAGGATCCCTAACATGCCATAAGCTGGATGACCTGAGCTCCTGCACAGATCAATGGAACCCTTACTAAAGTGCTATTTGCAAGAGAACAGTTACTTTTGTTATTTCTATTAAACATAATATTGCCTTGGAAGTAGATGAAATGTGAGGAAAAACTCCCTGATAGGATGAGGTATGGCAAAGTAGCTGGGCTGCCTCTGGAGGACATGGGCTCCCAGTAAGTCACAGTTGGATGGACACTTGGCAGATGGATGACGGCCAGGATTTTTCTTGTTCAGGTAAAGGTTGAACTACATGGCTGCTCAGGGTCCTTCAAACTCCCAGATGCCACTACTTGGTATTTACAGTATGTTTTCTGCTTCTGCAGCTGTTTGGAATTAGGCAAATAAGTGACTAAAATGCCAATTCCTCTTTGACCCAGAGATTCCACTACCAGGCATATTATATACGAAGGAGGCCATTAATAAGAAAAAAGTTCTTGTATACACTAAAATATTTATAGTACTTTGTGTGGCAGCAAAGAACTAGAACCAAAGTTCATGCCCATCCACTGGCGAGTAGCTAAACAAGTTTTGGTACATGAATATAATGGAATATTTTTATTGTTCCATTGTTTCAGTAGTGCCTGACTCTTCATGACTCCGTTTGGGGCTTTTATAGTAAAGACACTGAAGTGGTTTGCCATTTCCTGCTCCAACTCACTTTACAAATGAGGAAACTGAGGCAGACAGAGTTAAATGATTTGTCCAAGCTCACTCTGCTAGTCAGTGTCTGAGGCCACATTTGAACTCAGGAAGGTAAGTCTCCCTTGATTCCAGAGCTAGTGCTCTGTGCACTATGGCACCACCTTCTCTTCTTAAACCTGAGCTTGTTTAAAGGACAAATATGAGGAATACAGAGAAGCATGAAAGGCTTCTATAACCTGATTCAAAGCGAAGAAAGTAGAACAAAAAACATCCACACAAAGAATGCAATAAAAACACAAATTACAATCACAAACCAACAAAAAGTGAATATTGCAAAATGATAACGAACGAGCATGGCTCCAGAGAAGAGACAGAAAAAGCTAATGAGGTGCCCTGCACTGGCATTAGTCTTTTTGGATGTACTGACTAATTTTGTTGATTTGGGATCCTTTTTCTTTAAAAACTATTATTTGTGATATAAGATGGCCCTCTGGGGGAGTAAGAAAAAATTCTGGTGATGTAAAAAATACATATACATCAATAAAATTTTACATTAAAAAATCAGAAGTGCCTTTGCACCTGTAAGGTTAAGCATCTGTCACTTCCCATCAGTGCTGGGCACACTCCTCTGCCCTTTTAGAACCAGATCCAGTTTTCATGAGTTGTTTCATGGCAACTAACCATAGGGGTCTCCCCAAGCTCTGTTCTGGGCCCTCTTCTCTTCTCACTCCACTGTCTTTCACTTGGGGGTGCCATCAGCTCTCACGGATTTAATGACTACCTCTAGCTAGGCCATTGACTCTCAAATCCCCCTCTCCTGCCCCAAACTCTCTGCCGACCTTCAATCTGGCATCTCCTTCTGCTTTTCAGATATCTCAAACTGACTGACCAGAAGACATCTTAAATTCAATGTGTACAAAACTAAATTCATTACCTTTGCCTTTAAACCTTCCCTTCTTACTACCACACCACCCAACCTCCTCGAGAACCATAGAAGGCAGCATCATCATCCCAGTGCCTCAGGCTCAAAACCCAAGTGTCCTCCTCGACCCCTCAACTTCCCATCTCTCATCTCCCATATCCAATCTGCTGCTAAGTCCTGTCAAGATCACCTTTGCCACATCTCTTGGATGCATTCCTTTCTCTCCTCAGACACTACTCCCTCCTCCTCCCCCTGGCACGGACCTTCAACACCACATATGATTATGACAATATGCTGCGGGTGGATGTGCCTGCCTCAAGCCTCTTCCCACTTCAGTCATCTTCCATTCAGCCACTAAAATGATTTTCCTCATGTCACCCCCCTACTCATTAAATTCCACAGGTTTCCTATCCCCTCTAGGATTCAATATAAAATATTCTGTTGGATGTTCAAAGTCCTTCATAAAATGGTCTCCTCTTCCCTTTGCAGTTATCTCCTTCAGCCTTCCCCCTATACTGTGGGTCCAGGGACCCCAGTCTCCCTGCTGTTTCTCCCACAAGACTCTCCATCTCACAATCTCAAGGGTTTCTACTGACTGGCCCTCATGCCTGGACACTCTCTCTCTTCATCTCTGGCTTCTTCAGCTTCCTCCAAGTCTCAGCTAAAGTCCCATCTTCTGCAAGAAGCTGTTCTGTGGTGATTCTCCAATTCATCCTACATAGATCTTGTCTGTATATATGGATGTTGTCTTCCCACTGGCCTGGGAGTTACCCGAGAGCAAAGCCCTGTCCTTAACCTTTCTTTGTATCCCAGTGCTTAGTACAGTGCCAGACACGTAGTAGGTAATTAATCAATGTTAGCTGACTCACCGACTGTAGCCAAAAAAAAAAAAATCAAAATCAAACTTGCCCTCTGAGCAGCCTCATGAAGAGCTTCTCTATACTCAGCAGGGTTTGTCCCGGGATGAGAGGGAGGAGAGGTGGACAGGCCATCCTGGTACCAGAAGGTCCATGTTATATAATGGTCCCATCCAGACTCATTATAACTTGACCCCCAATAACAAAACAGTCTTCTCTTCAAACCTCTCCACCCCACCCCCAATCTAATCCTACCTATCCCTGCCCCAAGAATGGGCTCATTTTCCTGACAAACAGTATCAAGGCAAGAGACTGGCAAATATCCTGTTATTTACATTTTCTACCATCCAGGGGCCATTTCTGATTGGCTAAGAGTCAAAAGTACTCTGAGTTGAATAGCTTCCATCCTCTTTGTTGGACTTAACAGCTCCAGAGATTATGAACAGCATCACCAATACCATCATTCATCATCAACAACCTGCCAACAGCAAACATTCCCTGAGTCCTTACTCTGTGCAAGGACAAAATAATTCTACAAGAGATGCCTTGCTCTTAACGATTGTGCAGTTTAGCTGGCGTCTTGGCTTGGCCCAACAACCTCTTTGTAAAGCCCGAAAGAAAAAAATGCTGCAGTCATAATGACTGATCTGTGGCCAGTCATTTTCCAGGGCTGAGTTCCACATGGAAAGAGAAATCTATCAACAAAATTTATACAGCCCTACTGTGTCAGTCAGTGGACTAGGGCTAGAAATACAACAACAAAGATCAATATCTGCTTCAATAATTGCTAAATAAACAATACAAATCATCTTTCTTAAAGTCTCCTCCCCACACCTTGCAGATACTGGCCCCACTGATGACCCAGGTAAACTGTGACTTGGCATTTGAGCCTTTGAGGGTAAGAAAGGATTCATGCTTCACTTCAGCCAAGCCCAGTGCTTCCTCATGGCCCAGGGATGACCATCGAATCCCGAAGGTTGTGCCAGTGGGGCACAAGCACTGGCAGATCCCAACCAGGTAGAGGCTCAAAGAAAGGGACAGCTAAGAACCAGGAGGCTCATCTGACCTTCATCAGAAGAGATTCTGGTCTCAGCATCTTATTAAACCATCCACTAGAGCATGGAAATCACTCTCTCTGCCAAAGCCAGGTAGCTGTTGTTCAGCCAGGTCCTACCCTTTCTGACCCATGGACTAGAGCATGCCAATGCTATCCATAGGGTTTTCTTGCAAAGACACTGGAGTGGCTTGCCACTTCCTCTCCAGCAGATTAAGGCAAGCAGAGGTTAAGTAACTTGCCCAAGGTCACACAGTGTCTAAGGCTGGATTTGACCTCAGGTCTTCCTGACTCCAGGCCCAACACTCTATCTACTGAGGCACCTAGCAGTCTCCAACAAAAGTCAGAGATATTTCAAAGAAGGAGAACTGGCAGGCACACTCAGGGACCTGGGAGTTGCAGCACGGAAGGGAGGAGAGAGGCAGGGCCAAGGAGGAAGCCCTGCTGCCCTCCGTCTTTCTCTGCCCTTCCTGTCCCCAGAAGCACTGAAGACAAGGCACTCAGGGTCAAAGTGAGGAGCCAAAGACCTGACTCCAGTCTATCCTCCGAGTCCCACGACAAAAACAAGACCAGGTTCTTTCCAGTTGGAAATGATTTTATTAGTATTTGTGAACATAACCAACTCTCAAATCCATAATCTGTTAACAAAAATGGGAGACTTCAGAGAGAGTGTCTTTAGCAGCCTTACAAGCTTATGTTTAAAAATTAAAACCAACAACACAGAAATTCCCATTAACAGCTAAACAGGCAATATTCAAAGTACCTACTAAAAAGGCCTTTGTGGAAAAACTATATATACATTTGATATGCAAATGCGACAGCTCTTTTTAAAATTACACCCATGGATTGATCTCTGCAGCTGGGGTTTATTTTAAAACTAGCAACAATTTTCCTATTGAACAGATAAGCTACCTGTCAAGTACACTTACATTTAAATCATAAAAGGTCTTCAAATATCCAAGAAGAAAAAAGTCCAGTTCAGCCAGTAGTCCCCTTAGCTTGTGGGGTGTCCTCCTGCCCAGACTTCCACTCCTGTACTTCACTTTTAGCCCAGAGTAAAGAAGCAATCTGTTTTGCCTCATGCAGAGCTAATAAAGGGAAAACACCCCCATCTCCACAGAGGTGCAGACTGTCACACATCATGGAAGAGGAACCCGCACAGCAATGGAGTCTGACTCGCCAATCTTCTTCCTGGGTCTAACCTTCCCAAATCCTTCCCACACTCAACTCAATCGAGTGGGACTTTCAAATGGGGGAAACTGAGTCATGGGGTGAATAAGTGGATTTTAGAGTCAGATAAGCCAAAGGACTTTAGCTGCTGAGCCCCCATCACAGCGGGAATTTCTGATAATTATTGGTGATCAGGGAGAACCAACCCAGCACAACTGAAGCTACTCCTGTCATTTTACAGGCCCTTTGGTCCCCAGAATGTTCGAATTATCCTGACTTTTATATAATGATGATGGGGGATGGGGGTGATCTATAGAAAAAGCTTCAATTCGCTTCCAGAAGCCTTAATGAACATAAAGCTTCAATTCACTTCCAGAAGCCTTAATGAACATAAAGCACCTTCCAGGTGCCTGAGAGGTTACGATTCCCCCTCCCCTAACTAGGCCAAGGGGTTTCTATAAATTAGACCTTGCCCTCAAGGCAACAAGTTTTCTTCTCCTATGATGATACACTGCTGGCCCAACTCAGAAGCAGGTAGATACAAAGTAACCTCAAGAGGCTGAGTGGGACAGTTCCTAGGGATCTGAGATGGGGCCTACACCAGGCCAGGAAGGAAGCTGGGCATTAAGGGCCTTCTAGGCTAACAGGACAGAAGGTTTTTCCCAGTCTGCCCCCTGACAGTCTGTCCTGTGCCATCACGCCCCACCATTTAACACTAGGGGTGATGTGCATCCACCTAGTTACTTATGTGTGGTCTCCCCCTTAGAATATGAGGCCCATGAGGGCAGCTGCTATTTTTCATCTTTCTTTGAATCCCCAGGGTTAATATAGTGCCCAGCACATAGTAGGCACTTAATGCTTGGTGAATGACTAATAAGCAAATAATAACACCATCTATTTAAGGAACAGATGTCCTTCCTCTACAGGCTGGTCAGGATATGAAGCTCTTTGGGAGTGGTTAAGATCACACTCTCTCCCACAGTCAGGCCCCAATTCAGCATGCCTGGGCTCTTGAGGGCTCTCTCAGTGGGAGGGTCGGTGGGCAGCCCAAGGGCCGCTCTGGCTCAGTGTGGAGAGGCCATGGCAGCCTCCCGAGAGGTGTAAAGGCAGAAAGCCTCAGCATTCATCGGCCTCACGTAGAAACATCACCTCAGCCGGGCTTAGACAGTGAGGAAATAACTCTCAAGGCTACAACAAACAGTTATTCAGCACCTACTATTTGCAGCTCATTATGCTGCGAGCAGGTCTCTGCCCTCTGACACTACTTACTGTCAGGGGAGAGAAGGGACTTACCCAGCCAGTCATCATACAATAAAGTGCAGGGTGAGGTGTGAGTGGGCCACACCTGCTCTTACAAGTATGGGATCCAGGTGTGACTGTACACTTTCCTGTGAAAGCTGGTCCTGGTCCAATGTGTTAGACAGGAGATCCAGTACCAAGGTCAGGCCTAACCAAGGGCTGGAAGCAAACCCAAGATACTACCCCTCTCCTGGCCTACTATTTTGCTACTCCCCAGGACACAAGAAGTGTCAGGGGAGGAACTGAGAGCCCACCCATTCAAGGAACCAGAGGGGGCAGGAGTTGGGAGTTCATCCATGAGGGGCCTTACAGGAGGCCATCCTAGGCCCACCTTCTTCTCTCTTTACACTCTCTCCCTGAAGACCTCAACAGCTCCCATGAGCTTCATTCTAATCTCTCTGTAAGTAGCTCAAAGACTTCTAGGTACAGCCCAGGCCTCCCCCAGAACTTCAGGCTTACATCCCAAACTAGATTCCTACAGCCATCTCACACTCAACACGTCTGAAGCAAAGCTCTTATCTTCCCCCCAAACCTTGCCCTCTTCTATGCTTCCCTTTTCTTTCCAGTCTGTCCCAGCTTCTACTCTTGGCACCATCTTCCAATCCTGAGCCTCCCTCACCCACCAATCATGGACCCAACCTTGCTATTTCTATCTGCCCATAAGTTCTTCCATCCAATTACTTCTCTCCAACTGCCATGGCCACTACCTTTGTTCAGGCTTATCCCTTCTCACCCAGACTCTTGCAAAGACCTCCTGAGTAGGTGGCTGACCCATTTCAAGGCTCAGCTTTGCAACTGATTTTCCTCATTTGACCACGTGACTCCCCTAATCAAAATCAATTCAAGGAGTTCCTTATGCCTCTAAGATCAAATATAAATTCTCCTGTTACAACCTGGCCAAAACCTACCTTTCCAAAGTCATTATACAGTGGTATCTACCCTTAGCACACCCTCCCTACACACATGCTCTGCAATCTAGTAAAATTAACCTGCCTTCTTTTCTTCCCCCATGGCTCCATCTCTCATCTCTGCCTCTGCACTGGTTTGGAGCCCACTCTCTTCTGACCTCTCCTTCAGAGAATCCCTGTCTTCCTTCAAGACAAAGCCCAAGCACCACATTCTGCATGGACCAACAATCCTCTACTTAACTCTCCGGAATTTATTTGCATTTATTCTTGTTTTCCTTATTCTGTGTACCCACACACAAGTGCATGAGTTAACGTGTGTAGATATGTGTGTGTGCATGTGTACAGTTGTCTCCCTGTTTGAATGTGAGCTTCAAGGTGAGTGGGACTGTTTCACTGACTGGATCTGCATCCATAACACCTACTACGTTACCTGCACACAGTCAGTGCTTAATAATGGCTCGTTCACTGCATTCATCACCTGGCCAGATCAGTACCTCTGTAAATTCAGCCTTCCCAATGCTCTGCCCATTGTGGGAGCTGCATTAGAAGTATGTTCACCTAGATCAGACCTGATCAAGCTTCCAAGGACTGAGAGGCACTGCCATACATGCAAATATGACTCTAAGTGAAAAAAAAAAGTTCAAAAGAAGAATTTGGTGAAATCCCAAAGGACAGGTTCCCTCCCAGACATCAGGGGAAGCTAGGGTTATCAAGGATCAATGCAAATCTAATCACAATGGGCCCATCCCGTCCCTGCACCCACCTCACTAAGACTAGCAGGGTGGACGGGCTGCTCCACTGCGCTCAGGGGTCTTCAACAGACACCTGGTAAGTCGTTCCTCCAGGACCTTATAGTCTGGCCTCCCTCCTTCCGCAGGCATCTTCCTCTCACTGATCTGAAAACAAACTGGGGGCTCACTCCTTTGTGCAGCCCAGAGCTTGCAGAGTTCCCATCTGCTGAAGGATTGTACAATTGGGTCTGATTATTAGATTACTTTCAGCATGTAAACAAAATTCGATATTGAACAAAACTGTGATCACAAGCATCATAACACACCTGACTTTATGAAACAGGAACTACACCTAACAACTCAAAAAGCTGGAAAATACATTTTCAATCTGTTTGACTGGAGAGTTGGATGTGAATAAGGATGGGGGAAGGGGGTGGTCCACAGAAGGCTATGATTTTTTCCTTGTTGGTCAGCAGGTAATGAAGAAGCAGCATTTTCTTAGAAACTGATTGTTTCCTTTTCTTTTTTTAAATAAAAAATGCAACAAAACACTTTAAAATGAGCAAAACTTTTCCAAAGATTTTCCCCTTCAGATCAGGAAGCCTAGGAATCCAAAAAATCAGCTACAGAAACCAAAGGGCTAGCAATCCTCCATGTGAACTGAGCATTAACAAGACTAAACAAAATTCCCCTTTTGAGATAAAACAGGGCTCAGGCAGGGCCTCTATCTAGTAAACACACCAACCTCCACTTCAGGGCATACTAATGAAAAACCAGAATAACCACTGGCAACCATTTTGGCTTCAGCCTTTCGGAAGCCATCTTTTCTGGTCTCGGCCAACAGATCCTGGAGGGGAGGGAGGAGGAGAATCAAGGTGGGATCACGTTTTATTTGGAAGTGCTTTCCTTTTTTTTTTTAAAGGGAAAGAGAAAAGAAAACTCAAAAATGAGCTAGCAATGGTGTCTTGGGTGAGATGAGCCATTTGGTCTGCCCTGTTCTCAATCTCAGAATAGTAACCTGATGGAAACATTCCCTCCATTCAGGCTGCCGCGTTTACACCCCCGGTCCCTGGGGTTCTTTCAGAGGTACCTAAGGGGAGCTACAGTTTCCAAGCTATTTCTTCCTAGGCCTTCAAGGCCCCTGGTGACGTGAGATGCAGCTTCCCCAACGCCAACAGAGATCAGAAAAGCATTCAAGAATGCTTGTAAGCCCATTTCTCCTTAACCCTCAATGTGACGAGAAATTGTACAAGGTAGAACCTTGTGAAGGTCCTTCAGCTACATCCTCATCTTCTGTCTGGTCCCTGGCTGACCTCCTCAGACACACCTCACAGGGTTTCTCTCCCTCCCTCTTCAGTTGTTCCCATGTCACACATCTCCCTAAATAAATAGCCCCAGCCTTCAAAGCTTTTCTAATAAATGAAACAATTCACCTTCTCCAGTAGCTGCAGAAAAAAAAAAAACTTAAAAAAACTCCATGTCCTCCATGTCTGGGTTTTCTTCTCACTCCCCCCTATCAAGATGTGCTTTCCAAGGGGCCCTTCTTTCCAGCAGAATGCTTCCTGGTACACTTCTTGCTTGGTCCTAAAGCACCATTTAGACAAGAATTTGTGTTCCCTTTGACAAAGTTCTAGCAAAGTTAAGACTGGGGAAAGCAGCACCAAAAAATGGACCTGAAATTTGCAGAGGTCAAGCCTAGATCCTAAATTTTTACAAGATGAGATTATGTCCAAAAATAGAAATGTTTGGTGAAGAGCATTTCTGCAATTTACAAAATGGATCACAGACTTAGAAGTTGAAGGTCAAACTAAGCCACTATTTTACAGGTGGGGAAACTGAGGCTCAAAGAAGAGAAGTCATTTGTATCAGCTCACCAGGGAGTAAGAGGCAGAGCTGAATGGGACCACAGGCAAGTCATCAGCCTCCAAATCTAGCTCCTGAGAGAAAAACAAACTGTTTTTGAATCCAGACACGTTAGCAGTAAGACCATCAGTCAGTGTTGTAAACCACACTGCCCACTCTGGAAGAAAAGGTCTCTGGGCACAAAGGATCTCTGGCTCAGTCCCAAGCTCTGAGCCCAGCACTGTAGAGGCCAGGCAATCTAAGCCAGCCCCTGCTGCATGGTACACAGACAGTCTGCACGTGGGCAAGAGGAAGAAAACGGAAGAAAAGTTGTCAGAGACAAGGACAGCAACTGGGAAAGCTCTCCCATGAGTAAGTCCCACCAGTGCCTCTGAGCAGGGGGTGGGAAGCTTCAGAAGGGTGGATAGGACAACCTTTACACAGGGCCACTTATTCAGAAGGAAAGGACTAGTGTCCACCTCAGTAGCAAGCAGTGAGGACAGGAGCAGGACAAGGCAGAAGTGGAGGTAGGCAGAACAAGATGGGCCAGGCCAAGATGAGCTAAGTCAAACTGAGCTGATAGAGCAGGGCCAAGACAGGCCAGGCCAGGTCAGACCAAGCAAAGCTGGTCTGAGAAAGCTAGGCCCAGCTGAACTAAGCCACACAGGGCCAGATCAAGCTGGCCTGAGTCAGGCAGAGCTAGGCAGGGCAGTCCAGACCAAGCAGAGCTGGGATGAGTAAACTGGGCTCAGCTGAGCAGGGCCACACTGGGCCAGACTGAGCCAGGCTGAGGAAGCTGGACCCAGTTAAGCTAGGCCACACTGGGCCAAGCCAGACAGAGCTGGGCAAATCAGGCGAGACCAGACCGAGCAGAGCTGAGCTGAGGAAGCTGGACCCAGCTGAGCTAGGCCACACTGGGCCAAGCCAAACAGAGCTGGGCAAGCCAGACAGAGCTGGGCAGGCCAGATCAGACCAAGCAGAGCTGGGCTGAATAAGCTGGACCCAGCTGAGCTAGGCCATGCTGGGCCAGACTGAGCTGGGCTGAGCCAGGCAGAGCTGGGCAAGCCAGGCCAGACTGAGCAGAGCTGGGCTGTGCCAACCCAGACCATACTGAGCCGAATTGAGCTGGGCTGGGCCAAGCTGGACCGACTGAGCCAAGTCAAACCAGGCCAGGCTAGACCAGGCCAAACTGGGCTAAGCAAGCAAGGCCACACTAAACCTAGCTGAGTTGGGCTGGCCCGGACTAGGTCAAGCCAAGCCGGGCCACATAAAGTCAAATCAAACTGCTCAAGGCCAACCCAAGCTGAGTCAGGCTAAGCCACGCCAGGCTGGCTCAGTGGAGCCAAGCTATGAATGCTGGCAAGGAAAGGGCTCTTTCAATAGAGATAAAGAATGTGAGTGGAAGTGCAGACCCAGCAACAGCAGCCAAAATATGGAACACCTCTAAGATGTAGACCTTTCCCCCAGCCCAGTCCAAAATCGTATCACCTCTGTGGGCTGCAAGTGCTAGTGATTCTACCAAAATACCTGCTTGCTGGAATAATTAAAGAGCCTTTCCGTACATCTGGTTTCCATCCAAACCTAGAGCTCTTTTTATCAGCTTATTCCATAACTAATGATGCCGACAGGTTTCTTTTGTTATACACTAGAAAGGTGTGCTGGTGGCTTGTTTTCTTTGGCCATTTTTACCTATTTAGGCTTTTGCTTCTGCTTTGTTGAAAAGAGCACATTTTTAGACTGCAAAGAAAACACATTTATTGAGCTGGAATTGACCATCCAGCCACTTCCCTTCTAGCTTCAGCTGCAGACGATATTAAGGATGAGGCAAAATCTTTTTAATGTGGATTTCAAGTCAGAGAACCTGAGGTCAGATGTAAGTTCTGCCATTTACTACCTCCTCAGCCTCAGTTTCCCTACCTGTAAAAAGAGAGGTGAAACTCAATGACCTCTAAAATCCCTTTTCCATTCCAAAGCCTCATGTGAATACCAAACTGCTCTCCAGCATCCTCTGCTGGAGGATGGTCTCCAAAGAAGACCCACCTCTCTGCTGCCTCCAGAAAGGATGTTCAAACCACTAGCATGGCTTCCCCAGAATGAAACAGATGGCACAGCAATACCAGAAGTACGAGCGTCTGAGCTTCCAAAGTCATATTCAAGAAAATCCAATTCAAGCACCCCCACTCCTGAAAGCACAAGAAAGCAAGGTTTCCAAAAGGCTCCAGGTTTTCTGGGTTTGGGGTTGGTTGGTTTGTTGCATAAATCCTGGGATGATCTATTGTGTTAAAGCCTGATTCTCTGTTGGAGGGAGAATGGAGAAACTGAGTCACAAATCTCTTGGCCAAGCCAGCAGATGAGTGTCTGTGAACAGGCAGACTCAGCCCATCCAAGTGAAGCCGTTTCAGCCAGCAGCTACAATATCAGTTGATATCACCAAATTGTTTTGTTTTAAGATAGAGATAAAGGTAGAATATCACTCTAACCTCCCATGGAGGAAAAAACAGTCCTCAGGAGAACATATCAGAGCCTTCAACTTTAAGATCACCTGGTTACAAGGAACACCACCCCTCCCCCCTCTCCCAGTAGATGCCATTGGCCATTATGCAGCGAGGCCTACAATAGCTTCACCTTCCCTACTTTGGTTCAGAGAAGTGAAATGCACAATCGATCAGGACTCTAAATTCTACAGACCCAATGACCACATGGGTACCCACCCTTGGGCAGTATAAGCACTAGGCCGCTTGGGGAATGGATAAGAATACAGGCCTGAAGGTGTTCATTCTCTCTGATAAAAAAGGGTTGCTGAGGTCAAAAAGTTTTCCCTTGGTAGGTTTTCCCTTGTCCCTTGACAAGGTTCCTCACAGAGCAGTTCAGTATCACAACTATAACCATGGCAAGTTACTCTTAAACTGCTGACATAAATGAAAGCACAAGCCAGCCCATGGACATCAATTTTTTCACTCACTCTCTCAACTTAGGCCAACATGCAAACTTCTCTGGAGGGAGTTATCCCATCCTGCGGCCAGATCAGTTACTCTTGTGGTCCTTTAGTCCTGGTCAGGTGGGGACTCTGGGACAGAGGCAACCTCTGGCTTCTCCTGGAACCAAGTTGGGGTACTGGCTACTATGGAGGAAGCCCATCTCTTGTAAATCTGCTGATATGCCTGAAGAAGGGGCTCCTCCAGCAAGAAACACAATGGCATTCATAGCACCCCAGCAATCCATCTTAAACACACACACACACACACACACACACACACACACACACACACACACACACACTTTTATAACTTCCCCCAACCGAGGGAGAGAGCTCCGATTTGCATTTATGCAGGAAATGGCAATCTTGAGTCCAAATGCCCTGGCACGCACAGGTAGGAAGGCAGCCCAGGCTGGAGCTCCCACTTCTTACACACTCTGGACTCACAAAGAATGTAATGTAACGTATGTAACACTGGCAGCGTAGCCTATAGGAGGCAGAATCTCATCCATCAAATGCTGCAAAGAGCCTTTCTTTGTTCCCCATCTTTCTAAGTACAGTATGTGCTAATTAGACCCACTCCACTTGGGGAGGCACCACTGAAGAGTTACCAAAGAAACCCAAGGCTTCCTTCACACAGCTAAAGAAGCAAAAGCAAACAAGGCCAGCGGCCACCGGCCGCCCTGCCCGCTCTGCCTCTTTTCTGCAGCACCACCCCAGCCCCGCAGCATTGTTCACCAGTGTTTGCACCGGGAGAACTCCACAGTCCTGCACTAACACACACTAGGAACCCCAGAAACCAGGCTGTGTCTTCATAACCAGACCCCTTCCACACTGTTCCCCACGCCCTCCACAGATCACAGGGCACACAAAACGCCGTGGACACTCACACAGGCCGACCCTGTGGGGCTGACAAACCAAGAAGCTACGAGGAAAACGAGGTTTCCCCCAGCGCCTCTCCAGGACGGACCTACCAGTCAAGCAGGAGGGCAGGGAGTGAAAGTCACCAACCGAACCGTGCCGTCCCCTCCCCCAACCCTGAGTCCACACCCCCCACGCCCCGCGTGGAACCAAAATAAATGCACGAGAAGACGGGAGAGCGAATCTGCCTCCCGTTACCCTGGCCTCCCAGACGCTGGTGGCAGCAAGCAGACCGGACGCGGGGCAGCTGCGCGCAAAGCCGGGTCTCCAGTGCCCCCGACCCGCCCTGGGCACACGTAAACTTAGACAAACAAAAGAGTTGTCCCGGTCTCCCGGTAAGTCGAAAACTTTGGGGAGAGCTGCCGGGCGTCGCGGGTCCCCATGCCTAGGCTCTGTTCGCACTTTTCCCCTCGCTGCCCCCGGCCGCCGCGCGCTCCGACAAGCCCCTAGCCCGGCCTCGCTGGCCTCGCTAGCCCGGCCGGGCCCGGCCCGGTCCCTCTGCCCTCGCGGGCTCCGCTCCCGGCGCCACTGCGGCCGGACAAAAAGCGAGAGCCGGGCGAGCGAGCGCGGGGACAGACGGCCCGGAGTCCGCCGGGTCCGCGCGCCCAGCTCGCTCGCTCGGACACATTGTAACAATATCTGTCTGCCCCCGCAGGGCCAGCCCACTGGCGGTGGCGGCGGCGGCGTGGGGTTCGGCCCCGCAGGACCAGGGTGCAGCCGCTTCGGAGCGGGTCTTACTCTGGGTCGGGGCGAGCTCCCGACGGCGGCGGGCACGGATTCCCTCGGGAAGTTGGCTGTGGCGGGCGGCGGGCGCCGAGCGCAGCGCAGCGCTTTGTAGCGATCTGCGAACGGGGAGGAAATAGACTTGTCACTTCCTGAACTGTTCGCAACTAGTCCCTTTAAAAGGCGCTCACCGAGAGGGCAGGGCCGGGCCGCGCAGCGCCGTGCAGAGCCGTGCCGTGCCGCGCCGCCCCCGGGCTGCTGCCGCTGCCGCTGCCGCCGCTGCGGGTCCTCCTGCTGCAGCTGCTGCTGCCGCTGCCGCTACCGCCGCCCAGTCCCAGCCTAACGCCGCCTGCTCATCAGCTGGCCCCGGGCTCCCGAGCCGCGGCAAGCGGCGTGTGGACTGTACACACGGGGGGCGTGTGTGTATGTATGCGTGTGTTGGGCTGTGCGCGTGTATGTGCGCGCACAGAGCCTCCTCCAAGTGGGCGGGGGGCGGGCGAGCAGGCGAGGGAGCTGCAGCGCGTGGTGCGCAGGGGGTTGGCTCTGCTAGAGGGCGTCCGAGGAAAGGGCCGGCAGCTCGGACTGACCAGGAGGGAAGGGCAACGGAGCCCACAAAGGCAGCCCTGGACCTGCTTCCCAGACCACCTGTCCAGGTGGGAGCTGCCTCTGGCACCAGAGCACCGCTAGTTTCAGGACCCTGCCCTTTTCCCTTCCCAACCCTCCACCACTACCACAACGCCCCACCCCCAAAAAGGGGGCGACTTGACCTCATTCTCCTCAGTCAGTTAGGCTGGGGGTGGGGGTTGTCGATCCCCAAGTTTGTTTCCGTTTATGGGGGGAAAGGGAGAGGGATTGTGGATGCATTGTTCCTTTGGAAAATGGCTCTTTTCCTAACCTAGCAGGGCTGGAATTAAATAAAAGAATGTGTACTTCAGAAGCCACATCCAAAATCCATGCAGCTGCTTAAGGAAGGATTTGCGGTTGCTAAGCAGAGGCAAAGTATGTTTGGTTCTGTAACTTGGGATGTTGACTTTAATTCAGGAAGGCACCCCCAGCGAATACTCGGAGTTTTCATTGTGCCGCTTACCTGTGGCTGACTTGGATTCTTTTCCTTCCTGGGCCAGCAGAGGCCAGGATTTCATGTCCTTCCTTCCCACTGGGTCAGGTCATTTGGGAGACCTTCACTTTCTTCCCTTTCACCCCGCCCCCAAACAAAAAAGTTTTCACATTTCTAGAGAACTGGGCTTCTTAAAAGTGAAAGGTTTTTCAGTGTCCTCATTCCTGCTTTTTTTCTCTCATGCCAAAAAAACAAAACACCTCATTACTTTAAATGGAGAGTGTCTGAGCCATTTCAATGGTTCTATTCATAAATCAAGAAACTTTTTCGGTTGCTTCTAGGAACATTTAGTTGGTTTTAATCCAATGTTTCAATCCTCTGCATCAAACGTAAATGAACAATTAACTTCTTGAGTTTGTGTGCGCTGAGGAAACTCTTAGATTTCACGGCTATTGCTGAGATATTTAAGTTTTTAATCACACTGGACCCATTCTTCCCAGAAAAGTCTGAGCTGACATCCCCTTTCCCAGGAAGCATGGCTCCTTCCAGTGATTACTGCTGGGAGATCGAGATGGAGGACAATCTCTGGAAAGGTCTGGCTCTACTCATTTCCAGTGGAGAATGCTGCATGTGACCCATCGATGACATACTTCATGTTAATTTAACACACTTTATGTTAAGACCTTGGCAAGGCCACATTTTCACATTTCTTTGCATTAAAAATATTCCCAGAACACAACCTTGTGCTTTTCAGGTGCTTCCGTGTGTGCAGAGTCCAGAACAAGGCAGCTTAGAGGCTAATCCACCAATCAACACAAACACTTCTTGACAAATGTCAGGGCTTCCTTCCTTTTACCTTGTCCCTCAGTGCCCAGCCTCTCCTGGCTGGAAGGAGACAAGCCTTTTCATTAGGAGGCTGACAGTGACTCCTGCTGGCAAACACTGGCTCCCTGGCATTGCCTGGGCTCAGCGGGGCCACTGGAACCTGTTGCCTTGGGAGGTGACTTTGGTCCCTTGGCCTGAAGACAAGTCTCAACGCTATTCTTCTTCCTACTTGATTCCTTTCTTCACAGTGGGTTTTGTTCTCATATAACTGCAAAGCTGGTGGTCTGTGGCTTGTCCCCACAGACCCCTGTTGTTCAGGTTCAGAGACATGGAGAAGAGCTTGCCAGTCTCACTGTGTTAGCTAACAGCTTTGGTTAGAGAGGCCCAGGGGCTAGATAGAGAGGAAAGGGTTCATTCCTCCTTCTGGGATCCTAGCCCCCTCACTATCCAATATTCCCATCCCAGCTGTGGCTGTCTTAACAAACACTTCTGTCATTTCCATTCGACTACCCAGGCCACCTCCTCTGAAGTTCTGCTTGAATGCATCACCCAGGCTCATAGTTGGGCCTGGGGTCTTGAAAGCCAAATGCAAGCCCTGGGAACATCCTGAGATGAGCTGGAAAGCTTCAGAAATGGGTGTGACAACAAGTGGGGGTCACAGGCTTATCACCAGGTGGTGAGGATCTTTTTTCAGTCATGGTAATCCACAAAATCCCAGATAAATAAGAGTTCCAAAAGGTCAGCATCCAGATGGGTATTCAATGTCTAGATCAGGAAGCATTAGAAACTGTATCAGGATGCTTTTGAAGGACAAAGGTATGGGTTTACCTTTGGCCCATGACTCCATCCAAAACTTCAGAAGCAGAGCTAAGGAACAGCTGCCAACCCCTAAAAGCAAGTTTATAGGTGGTATTTTCAAGGCAATTTTCCTTTTTTCTTTGAGTCAGTATTCCTGCTGGTGCACTGGGGATGGATCACCCTAACTCACACCTTCCCAATACAGTAAAACAAGGTTCATTCAATCATCAAATACCACCCTCACCTCCATCAGATGGGTGAAAATGAAGGGGAAACACTGCAACCCCACCGTAACCTCGGAATATTACCTAGACAGTTGTGGAGGAAAAAAGAATAAAAAAATATGAAAACTTCTTGAGAAACTGAGGTAAGAGGCAATGAAATGTGGCCATTCTGCAGGGGAGTCGAAGCCAGCGGACCTTGGATCAACAGACTAATCGAAGTTTACCTGCAACCAACCTGAGGGGGGTGGAGATAGAGGTGGGGTAGGGGTGAGAGTGGGGGAGAGAAAGGTGGCAGAAGGGGGCCTTTCATAGCTGATATGGGTTTGTTTCTGTTTCTTTAGAACCAAGTGAATCCAAAGCTCCAAAAGACAGAGGGCTGATTCTCTCAGTGTGGATTCAACAGCTGGAAGAAGAGTTCAGTTTGTCCTCCATTATTCTGATCTAGACTGACCCCTGCAGATTGGTCCTGAGCAAAGCTCACCATGAGGAAATCCCGCCCTGTCTAGAGAGTTCAACATTGCTTGTCTAACAAGGGGAGCTCTCCCCAGAACTGAACCCCAAGTACAGGAGCCAGATGTGTTTAGTCTGCAGGTGCTAATTAACCCTTTATCTTTTGCCTCTGTCACTGCCAACATGAGTCACATTCCACGCTCTTCTTTTTGCATCTGAAAAGCTCTTCTTCAAAATTAGAACCTTTTTAAATGGCTCACAATGAATTATAAGATGACAGTCGCAGCCCAAGCTTTCCGAACCATTTTCTGAAAACATTCACTGAAAACAAAGTTAACTTCATGGAAGGAAATTGGAAGCACAGCTGTAGAGATGGAAGACAAACTTGGAAATCGATCTTCTAGGAAAAGCTCTTCTTTAGAGCTCATTGCCTGGGAAGGAAATGTTCCCTGTGTGGTCCCCCCTCAGGTGCTTAAGCTTGTCATTAGACAATGACCCTTCTTTCCTGAGCCCTATTTATCTTGTGGCCTTTGCCTAGTCTCCAGAGGAGAATGAACTATATATAACCAATATACAGTTTTGCTGTGTTGCTTTTTAATCATTGATCCTTATAATTCAGAGAATAAGATTCGTTGCCAATGCAGACCAGCCAAGCCAGTGAGTCTGCTGACACCAATCTAGTTCCTTTAACAGAACTGAGAGTTGAATGCAGCCTGAGAAGGAAAGGTCCACTGAAAGCCACACAGCCTGCCAAGCACCACTGAAATAAGAAAGCTCCTGGGCCAACTGTGTGGGCCACAAAGTGGGGCTTGGAAGCCACCAGCCTGGGTACAGACTTCAACGTTCAAGTTGGGAGGTACTGAAAACGCTACAGATATCACGCTTGCAGTTTATGACACAAGAGCACTTCGGGGAGCAGGAGGTGAAGGAGGATGAAAGCAACAACATGGCAAGGTTGTGGGTGGATGAGATATATTCAATTTTGTTAAGAACTGCCTAATGCTAACATTTACTGCTGGTCACTGATAGTCCTACCAGGTCCAAAAAAACATCAAAGGAACACAGGCAATGGGTATAAAACCAAAGTCTCTGTGCCATTTTAAACTCTCCAAATCCCACACTGTGCTAAAGCTTTGGCTCCATGTTATAATTTGTTGGACTTGGACACTGATCATTAGGCTCAATTAGTATTTTCGAGTGTGAAGATTTGAGGGCACAATTAATAATGGCTTGGTCTTTGATCTCTGTATATCTCATTGGGGATTACAGATCCTCCCTATGGTCAACATGTAAGATTACAGACAGAGGCCTACGGTGTTTACACACAAAAAGGTTTTACAAAAAATCAAACGTTAAAAGATTTTCAGATGAATTCAAATTCAACTCAATCAAAAGAATATTTCAACTGCATGAGTCCTAATGAAATTTATGTGTTAGTTTGCACATCACATTCAATCTGGAAAAAAAAAACAATTCTATAAATTATTGGAATATCCTTTCATCATAGAAATTTATGAAAGGGATGGCATCTGAGAAATCAGTAAAGGCATGTATGAACTGATAAAGAACCAGGACAATAGTTTACACAGGACAACACTGTAAAGGAAAACAACTCTGAAAGATTTAAGAGTACTAATCAATGCAACAAGCAAGCATGATTCCAGAGGACTGACAACAAAGCCTGGGAGAGGGAAGGTAGGAAGGTACAAAATGAGATGGACGTTTTTGGACACAGCACAAGCGTGGTTTGGTTTGGCCATGCTTATTTGTTACAAAGATTGTGGTGGTGGTTTTTATTTGGAGAGAAGAAAGAGGAAAGGAAGGAAGGAAGGATTTTAAAACGGAGTTCCCTATATCAATGAAATCACAGTCTGGACCAACAATAATCTTTATATATCACAAGATTTGCAAAGTGAGTGAATCTTCCCAACAATTCTGTGAGAGAAATACTATCATCCCCAGCTAGGAAGTGTTTGAGGTAAGATTTGAATAAGGGCTTCCTTTACTCCAAGTCCAAGACTCTATCCACTAGACAATACTATTTCTTCCTTTAAAATTTTTATATATTTCACTCTGTAGCAGTTCCTTACCTTCTCAAGAGACAGCAAAGAAAAAGCTTTCATTAAAACCAGGTTATTTCATCCATCAGGTTATTAACCTGTTTTAAAAATAATTTGATCTAAGATATATGGAAGTGATTACAGAACACTGAAAACAAAATAATTATTTAAAAAAATAATCTGCACTGAAGATGGACATGATTCACTGATTACTTTTCAAACTATTCTTGAGAGGGTTGGGATGAAAGTTCTTTGGCAGGCTTGTCCAAGTATCTGGCACATAGTTTCTTGATTGGCTGACTGAGTTAACCAGAATAAAACCAAGCCAGCCTTTTCTTCATTTCCATTGTCTCACCAGTAGGTCCATGTGATGAGAAATTCGCTGCAGTGCTCCAAGAGAAAGACCAAGAAAATAAAAACAAAACCAACCCCAACAGAGATGCTGCCACCTGGGCTCCCCATGGCAGTTCATCCAGATCACTAATAGGACCAGAGTTCTCTGAAGGGAATGATGGAAAAGCCCACAGTCAACATCAAGCTTCCAGGAGGTACACGTCTTAATGAGGAGCACTGCCCAATACAGTCCCAACCCAGCTCTTCTCCTGCCACTCAGGACCTTGCCACAAAATCACGTGGAAGAAGTGTCTGCCACTAGAGGAAGCTGGAGGCCTCCCTTCCCCTCTCCTCTCCCCGCCACCCCCAGAGGAAGTGACAGAGTGAGGTTAGCCCATGAACCTGAGCCTTGGAGCTCTGCTTCCTGTTCCTAGTCTCTTAACAATCTCAAGTTTTGGGGGGCCCTGTGCTATCCACCCGCACAAAGTAGGCAGACACCTATGTGGTGTGAATTTTTATTTAGGAGCTCTGAAAGGCCTGCCTGTCCCTAAGTCTCTTCCCCACTGAGCTAACTTTCTCATCATTAGATTCACTCCTTTGACCTATCAAAATGCAGATTATTTTACTGGGGAAGCCAACACATTGCAGTCATGAACATAATCCAATGAGCTCTTCTGGTAAAACCAGGCTTTGTGGCATCTGTCCATCCTTCCATCTGTAGGGTTCAATCAGGTGTGTTTGATGAAGGGGAAAGCAGGGATCCAGGCCAGATGGGATACCCTCAACATGAAGTGGATGGGGAAGAGAGCTTGGGCATCTGCAGGGAGCAGAGGGAAACTTCAACTGCTGAAGACATACTTTGTGTGCCTCACAATTTTACCCAACCTACCTTGGTATTTCCCTATTTAAAACAGGACTGAAAAGATAGCTAGGTGGCTCAGTGACCACCAGCCCTGGAGTCAGGAGGACCTGAGTTCAAATCTGGCCTCAGACACTTATTAGCTTGAGACCCTAGGCAAGTCACTTCAGAACCCTGACTGCCTTAAAAGAAAGAATAAATAAAATAGAATTGAACATTTAGTTACAAACTTGTGAGTTATTCAGACAAAAATATGTGGCTAAGTAAGCCCATGTTAGGAAATATAGGTAGTATCGATGTGTATAACAAGCAATGATGATAGAGTTTTGTAAAGCACTTTACAAATATCATCTCACATCACCCTCACAACAACCCTGAGGGGTCGGGGCTATTACAATGCTGATTTTACAGAAGAGGAAACTGAAGCCGACAGACTGACTTGGTGATTAAGTGTCTGAAGAACAATCTGTATTCAAGTCTTCCCAATGCTACAGTATTCAAACCACTTATACCCTCAGATACACTGTTTACCTCCTTATCCATCCAAAGTCTTGGGATTGTAGCTTCAGAGCTGGCATCTACCACAGGGAGGGCACGGGATGCGCAGGGAAAAGAGATCTATCTAATGTCCAATGGAGCTCCTTTCTCTGGTCCTACATGACCTCAAAGGTCAACATACTGAATTAGCCTGAAAAGGGGAAATGAGAAGAGCTGAAGTCTTGCCTGAGACCTTCTATTCATGCAAGGCTGGAATTACAAATTACTTCCTCTTCCTAGACACCTTACCTGTATGATGACACCAGGGACCTCAGAGGTCCAGCTCTAGCCTGCTGTGACACTCTAAGAACAGCAGCTCATTTGATTCCTTTCAATCCCGTATCAAATCCATATGTATCATGTCTGCCTGTCACCATGTGTCACTGCTCTGGAAGCATGAAACCAGCACCAGGGGAGGGTCAGGCGCATCCTGGACATCCATCTCTCTCACATAGGTCCCTTGGTCCAGGATGCTATAAGGGGAGAATCACAGTATTTTGTGCATTAGCCCAGAGAAGCTGAGGTACTGGTCCAACATCACAAAGCTGCTGAGTGGCTTAGATCTCCTGCCAGGGCCCTGAGCTGGGCACCCACTCCTCCAACAATGAGGATATGGGGCCCCTCACTGTAGGAATTCCTGAGCTCCTCCAAAAGAAGGCCACAGGAGCACAAAGTCATCTGGTCCAAGGGGGAAGAGACCTCTAGATTCCAAGAATCCAGTTTCAGGGACACGTTTGGTGGCTTAAGTGTTTGATAAGTTCCTCAACATAATCGATTTCCTTTGTAATCCTAAGTATTTTTCATTTTATTCATTCAAAGACATGATTCTGGGAAGGGGCCTGCAGGCTTCAGTCGACTGCCTGCCTCAGGGGTCCAGGGCACAAGAAAGGTCTCATGTATGGAGCCCCAGGGCAAAGCTCACAGTGGAAATACCCCCTGTAGTGGTGGCTCCCCAAAGAATCAGACTGTGTCACATTAAATCCCTCACTAGAGAGCAAGACCATCTCCTTTCCTCAAAGACCTCTGAGGTCAGGCTTACAGTTAAACCAACACAGTAACCAGCTTGACCCGCCCTAGGAAGGAAAAGCTGCTGAACAAGCTTCCTGAAGGCTTCTTACTTCATTCATGTCCCCATAAGTCTAGGAGCCTGCCATCCCTGATTCTATCATGGAGAATTCCATCAATATTCCCTGCTGTGCACATATACAGCTGTAAAATGGGCACAAAACACTGCCTACCTTCCAGGCCAGTTGGAGGACCAAATGGGACCAAAATGTCTTTAAACTGCTTAGAACAGTGCTTGCTGCGTAGTAGGTGCTTAATCAAGGCCCCCTTTCTTCCCTTCCTCCATCCTAAACCCTGGAGCCAAAAAATTCACTGTCTTGTGGCCTGGAAGTCCCAAAGGGGCAGGGGCTCCCTAAATGTCTGCTGAGTCCTCTGATGACCCAGTCTTTATTACCCTTGCTACAAATGATGACTTGTCTCAGACGGAGGAAAGCTTCACATTTCAGAACATCCATGTTATGAGTACCTGATATAAGAGATCAAAATGTCACCAGCGTCCCATTCTTAGTTGTTTCCCTTTGACTTTAGTCAATGCTTATATTTTTTTAAAAAACAATTCTATGTGATTTTTTATCTAGTACTAAGAATGGAAACTTTTAAAATAGCACTATCCCCTGCTTCCCTCCTGGACATCCGCCCTTCCTGTATATTTTATGATTCCCCTAGGCAGCTGTGCAATACCAGAGCAGAGTACCAAGCCTGGAGACAGCAAGACCAGAGCTCCAATCCAGCCTCTGACACTTACTAGTTGGATGACTCTGGGCAAGTCACTTCACCTGATTGCCTCGGTTTCTTCATCTGTAAAATGGGGATAAAAATAATTCTTACCTCCCAGGGTTACTGTGAGGATCATATGATATCATTGCAAAATGCTTAGCACAGTTCCTGACATATAGTAAGTGCTGTACAAGTGCTTTCTCTTCTCAAAAAAAAAAATGACTGATTTTCTAAAAAATTGGTGCTTAAAAGAGTCAAACTTTAGTTTTCTGAAAAATTCACTTAACTAGTTCAGCAAGGCTGACACTTGCCCTTGCACTCCCTTCATTACGGCATTTCCTCCCTCTCTTCTCTGCTCGCTCATTCCCTTACAAACATGATCCAATCTTCCCCATCTTACATGGTCTTTGAAATCTCTTGGTCCTGCTGCTATAGCCCTGAGCCCTTGTTTCTCCCATTACCTCCTTTTCGCTGCCATATTCTTAAAGTCATCCACACTCACTGCCTTTGCTGACCTTTGTCCTCACCCCCTCACTTCCTTGCTCTATTTTCTATCTCTACCATTTTGCTTCTTGAACACTCACAGAATCACAGATCTTCAGACTTGGAAGGGATCCAAGATGCTGCCTAGTTAACCCCAAAACCAAAAAGGGTACAACATACTCAACAAGTGGTTGTCCAGACTTTCCTTAAGGATCTCCAATAAAGGGGAACCCAACATTCCTGAAACAGCCCAGATCATTGGTGGACAGCTCCTTTTTTGAAATTTCCACCCATCAATTCTGGCTTTGCCTTTTAGGTTCAAACAGAAGCCTTTCAAATACTTGAAAGCAGATCTCCTGGCCTCCTTTAATCTTCTCTTCCCCAGTTCCTTCCCCCCAAACCACAGCAACATGGACTTGAGGACTTTCCCCAAGCCAGCAGCCATCACAGTCTCTAGCTCACCAACCTCCTTCTTAAATTGCGGCAGCTAGGACTATACAGTCTGCTCTGGACTGTGTGCTCATCAGGGCAGAGGTCATTGGGACTCCATATTTATGCAGCTGCTGCTGTCTAAAGGCTAAGTCTTTCTTAATGGAGTCTAAGATTCCGGGGATCTTCTGGTTGTTGATTTGGAGGGGGCTTGCAATCAACTAAAACTCACGGATTTTTTTTTCAGATAGACCATCTGTGTAGCCATACCATCCTCATCTTGTAACCTAGTCAAAAAAACAAACCAACAAAAAAAAGTTCTCCTGTTTCTGTTTGCTTCACTATGCATCTGTTCATGTAAGTCTTTCCAAGTTTTTCTGAAATCATCCTGCTTCAATCACCCTGAAATCATTTCTTATAGCACAATAACATTTCATTTCAATCATATATCACAACTTGTTTAGTCATTCCCCAATTGAGAGGCATCCCTAAGATTTCCAATTCTTTACTACCACAAAAGAGCTGCTACAAATATTTTTGTACATATAGGTCTTCCCCTCTCCCTTTTTTTAATATATCTCTTTCAAGCAAATTGATTGCCAAGCTCCCTGTGATTCCACAAAGGTGTCTTCAGAGAACCAGTCCTCTGGCATCCTTCAGAAGCTCCTCCTCTTCCTTCTCTCTACTAAAACAAGTCTTCTCCATCTTTTGTATCCTGGACCCCTCGAGCAGTCTAGAGAAGCCTGGGAACCCTTTCTCAGAATCATGTTTTTAATGCATTGGATGGCAAAGGAAACCAATTATACTGAAATATCAGTTACCAAAATATTTTAAAAACCAGTTCACATTGCCCAGGGCAAGAAGAACCACTGTACTAAGTGGGCTAACCTCTGGGGGTGCAAACAAAACAGGCAGACAGTCCCTGCTCTCATGAAGGTCACATGCCACATGTCCCACAGGAAGGTCTCAAGGACCACGAGCAAAGCAGATGGTCAGGCCCCTTCTTTACGTTATTTCCTATAAGTTTTTCATATTGAGCCATTTGACAGGGTTGAGGTCTCCAGCAGGGGCCCTCACTTTGCTGGGTCTCCAGTAGCTGGGGTCTTAGCCCTTACAGAAGCCTGAGGCTGCTTCCCAGCATGTTGGTTGTTTCCACTGTTCAGAGTCTTGGCCTGTCTCCACTGGAGTCTTCAGAGAGATGGCAGTCAAGGTGGCAGTAGTGGTTTGACTTGCCTCCCCTTCTCCCTTTCAGCGTGCTCTGCTGCCCTAGCTAGGCTGGCTAACTTGTCTTGTGGATATACACCATTTCCTAGTATGGATGTAAAATTCTTTGCCAGATTTAATTTGATGTTTCTCTCTGGCCCTAAATCTTGGGGTTCCCAATGCTCAGTTCCTCTACTCTGAGCAGTCATGCCTCTGTCTCTTAGCTTAACCAAGGGCTGGGAGCCATTTCCTCACATCTCCTAGGACAGTCACCTCTGTACACACGCAACTTACACTGGTGAACTTGGGCCTGCAGGACCCAAAGGCCTGAAGTCTCTCTACCTCTCACCTTGACTTTCCACCAGGTCTTACAATATTTTTCAGTCTGTTGCTCAGCTCCCCTCATGTTCACTGCAAGTTACCGCATATTCCTCTCATCTCAGGAATAATAAATTCTTAACCATTCGTAAGTGGATGGACTTTGGCAAATGTTTCCTCCCTGACTGGCTTTTTCCCATCCACATTCCTGGACCACCTTTCCTTGCCTTGCTCAGATAATGAAAATGAACATTAATGTTAGCCTAATTAAGGAGGCAAATCTGCCAAGGGAAAAATAAATGAATATAAATCAAATAAACGTTCTTTTTTTTTCTAGAGTTAGTCATTTATCTATAATATACATGTTACTAAATATCCTCATAATGCTCTTTGGATACAGGGTATTTACTGTGATGAAAAATTAAAAATTAAAAATTTTTTGTTTATATTTCTAACATAAAGTATGTTGGAGAGAAAATAAAATATGGGGTTTGAACTTCTTCTCTGAGGTCCTTTCCCACCGTGGAATGCCATGATCAATGCATATATAGATACAGTGTGGGTGAGATAAAGTGGGAGCAGAACCCACCACTCATCTTTATGGTATAAAATCCCCCTGCTACTTCCTGGCTCAGATCACAGGACTGCAAAGGGGAAAGGATCTTAGAGATCATCGGTCAGACTCAGCCCACAAAGAAGCGTCTTGCCCAAGGTCACAAAGGTAGTTACAGAGCATGATTCAATTCCAGACTCTTGGACTACAAACTCTTTCCAGTATTTACTATGCAAGTCTCCACCTCACACCAATCAGACTGATTCAAGGTAATGAGTGAAAAGCAACAAGAATCACCCACATCATTCTCAGGCAGGCTCCTTAACACCAGATACTAAGAGACTTGCATGCCTTTGTATGGGCCAACTTTTCATTAACATGCAAGAAAATTCTGGTCAAGCAACATTCATTAAAAAACAAAACAAAACACCAGGAGTTTTGTTCAGCTTGAAGCATCTGAAGACCTGTGATAATCCCAAGTGAGGAACTCCTGGAGGCGTACCTCCCACCCACCCTCCCACCCCCACCCCCAGATATCAGGGAGCCTTCTCAACTGATTGGTCTTAAGGCTCTGGCTGAGGCACAGAGAGGTTATGTGGCCTGCACAGGGTCACCCAAAGGGTAGGAACAAGGGGTGAGCACTGAGCCCAGGTTAACTCTCTATCCCCGAAAACACTGCCCCTGCTGAGGGGTTCCTGTCATCTTCAATGTTCCCTCCTCTGAAGCCCAGCTTCTGTGCCTCAGCATGGGCTGTTTGTGACCCTGAATCCCAGGAGGTTTTGCCAAAGCAAGACAAGCTCTGGTAGGTCCTTCATCTTGTTCAACTGTGCTCAACTCTCTGTGACCCTACCTGGTGTTTTCTTGGCAAAGACATTGGAGGAGTTTACCATCTCCTTCTCCAGCTCATTTTACAGATGAGGGAACTGAGGTAAACAGGTTAAGTGACTTGCCCAGGGTCACACAGCTAGTAAATGTCTCAGGCTACATTTGAACTCAGGTTCCTGACTTGAGAGCCATCGTTCTATCCACAGCGCCACCTAGCTTAGAAAAGCTTCAAGTTCAGCTTGGAGATTCAATCACCACAAAACCGACACACAGATAATTTCTTTTTACTACGATTGTAACAGCACTAGACGGGACCAATGCAAAATTAGACATAGCTGGGGAGCCCAAAGTTCCAATAGTAGCCCCATTATCTCTCACCCTCATTCCCCAAGTTGTTTCCATCTTTCCTCTATCAAATCATTCTGTCTGCAAAGAATAACAACTCACATTCACATGGAGCATGAGGGTCTTCAAAGTACTTTTGTCATCATTTGTTTAGTTAAATCAACTAATTAGTCTACATTTGTTAAGTGCCTACTATGTTCGAGAGATGCAACCGTAATCCCCATCCAGCAGGATTCACACCCATGTTTCTCCTCTCCAAGTCCAGTTCTCTTACAATATTGAGTCATGTGCCATTATAAGACTTAGACCAAAGAGAAGCCCTAGAAATCACTGACATCATTTTAGAGGAAGACAATTAAAACCCAGAGATGCTAATGGATGTGGCCCAGGTCAGAAAGGAATCCAGTTCCAGGTCCCTTGTAAGAAGTAATAGGAATGGTCTCACACCTCCCCCCAGCAGGGACATCTCTACTTCTGAACCTCTTCAAATATTAAAAGTCAGCAGTGAAAACATGCACAATATAGGGAACATTCCAAGGAGCTGGGAAAACAAGCTCTTTAGTTTTCGTTTCTCAGTTAAGCCTTTTTCCTTAAATCATTAAGGTGCAAGAGACTGTACCCTCACTGCAACTTCAGCAAACTGCCCAGGGTCATATAGTCCATAAGTTTCAGGAGAGGCTTGAACCCAGGTCTTCCTGGCTTCCTATGCCCCATACTATATGCAACTGCCTCTCAAACACAATAAAAACTAATTTATTAGGATGCTCATTAAAACCAGTGGGAGTAAAAGCTTTCAAAAAAAATCAAATGCACTTCACAGGAGTTTATTCCAACTTTATCTGATTTTTACACTTAAAGTTGCACCTCGTACCCAGGTCCAAATCTGCCAGTGTCTGACAGAGCCGTGGGCCTCTTCCATACACTTGCTCTAAGTCCTTCTAACAATGGTATCTTTCAACATGACAAAGTACCTTCCCAGTGCCCATATATCTTAGTCTTTGAAGTTTCGGTCCAGTTCCAGAGTCCTGAGAATTACTGTCATCTTTTCAAGTAGGACTTCATCCTGGCTGCCATGGCTGAGAGTGCATTACGCAGCACATGCACTCTGACAAATGCAGGTTCTCCTATTGAGTCATTTTAATGATTAGACCTAATGCATTCCACAGTTTGTGAGGCGCCTACTCCCTCCTTTTTGGGCTCCTGGATCTCTTCTTGACATCTAAGCTGGAGATGAATGATCTTTCAAGAACACTCTATGGATTTTCCGAAGGTCCAAGATAGAGAGTTCATTAGGCTTCTCTTTCCTGGGCTCTCCAAGGTCTATTGTGTGTCTGTGTCATTCAGCGCCAACGGAGCCTGTGGGCCTGCCTGGCTGTTTGTCTCCTTCATGTAGAGCTTCATTTCTATGCCTCTAACACAGGGATCCATCAACTGAAAGAGGAATTCCAAACCATTCTTCCACCTTCCTAACAAATTGCACGGTGTATATGAAGAATAAATTAGCATTAATTTTCTTCTGTTAACTATTAATAAAACATGCTCATGAGCTCCTTCTTCAATTAGGGCCACCTCAGCATCCTCTCAGCAAATGAAATACTAAGGATTTCCTCATTTTTTCCCACTAGGCAATTGTCCTCCAACCTTCCCTGTGCCCCACCTCCCACACACCAAAGCCCAAGGTCAGGGGCCCCATTTTTCTGGTGAAGTGTACTAGACAGGACTCCTTTCAGATCCCATCAACACCCCTCCTTAATTAGCCCAAGGGACGTCGATGGTGGAATACAAGGCGTTTGCTGGCTCTCCTCTCTCTCTCTGAAGCAGAGCGCTGTTTCTGTGCCATATTCCACCCACAGAGCCAGAGGCAAGAAATCAAAACCAGGTCTGTCTCCTCAGGGCAGGACAGCACTGGCCTGGACACCAGCTGGTTTTCCAGTCTTTGCTCTTATGTTCATTGTGGGCCACTAAAGATAGATGGGAAGATACACAGATTGACAGATAAACATATATGGATAGACATTACAGTTCTTTAAGAGCATATAAGACAAAGTTTTTATTACTGTGGAATGGAGTATACTCTTACTTCTTTGCATACTAATTGAAGGAAAGCAATTCTGATGCCAAAGAAAATGTAATTATTGATATCAGTCCTTAAAAATGGTCAATTTCCTACAATACAGAGATTTGCATTATTGTACTAATTTTTTTAATCCAGGTATTCAAATGTCGCATATATGCAGAGAATGATTTGCTTTTGTATTGAACTACATATGATACAAAGAGAGAAATAGATGACAGTTTGCAGATGACAAAGAAAAGCAAATTCAAGCCTACAACTATCAGGGGAAAAGCATTCAAGAACAGTTTGTCTTTATTTAAAAATGGCTTCAGTGAAGCTGCCAAGGTCAGTGTCAGGTTGGATTCTCAGCTGCACAAATGCCCGTCTTTCAAAACGGCTCTTGCTTGTGCACCTGGCTTAAAACAAAGTGTTGGGACAACTTTCTGCTTGTTAATTGGTGTGGCTCACCCGTTCAGGGCTCAGATCCCCGTGGACTTCCATACGCACTTCCTGAACACAGACAGCCTGTTAGCAGCAGAAACATCACAATGAAAAGCAACAATTCTGTAAAGTCCCATGAAGAGCCTCATTTGCATTTCAAACAAGCTCCCCCCAAATGAGAGCTTCTTTTGATGAAACAAAATTACAATTCCAACTCCTTCTCCACAGAAAGCAGCATTCACACCACAAAAATTGCTGCCACCCAGTAATACTCTATCATTCCTTCCAGGCACTTCCATACCCTGTTAGTTGATCTAACAATGCCCAGACTTTCATGACGAGGGTGTCTGCTTTATGCCTTACATCTCAGGAATCGTGACATTGAATGGCCAGATTTTCAATGGCTTTTGGTGTGATTTAAAAGTATTAATTTCTGGATCACATTTTGTGGAGTTCCCCCATCCTCAGATCTGAACCTCTGCGGTCTGCTTTGCAGCTGGATTAATCTAGTAAGAAAACAACAGGACTGCCTTTTCTTGCTCCTTTGTCTCTGGGATACCATGCCCAGTGGGGACATCATGAAATCATATCCCAAGCACATACTGTGTGCCAGCCAGAGACTAAGGACAGCCAAAAAGAGTACTGGAGAGGGTCAGCATTTGGAACTGGTGCTTTAAGACAGAAAATACTCCAACAGTTGTAAACAGCAACAAAGCCTGTTTCATGTTCCTACTTCTGCATCTGAAAGCCAAGGAAGTTTATGTGAACAACTCTCAGTAAAGATCAGAGTATGTCACTTCTGCTACAAAGCCATCTACTTATCCAGTTTGGTTACATGACCCAGAGGTAACATGATCCAGAGGTAACAGACCCCTTGATCCTGCTAGCCTTTCATGCCAGTAGCTTCAAAATCTGTGCTCCTATTTAGAGCCAAATTCCTAGAAAAAGCACTTCTCAACCACCTCACTCATTCCTCAGCCCCTTGAAATATGGCTTCCAAATCCCCAAGCTACAACCTTCTCTAAGCATTTTTTAAATGCTTAATCCCATCACCTTTAATCCTTTCTCTAGACTTCTCTTAACTTCCGTCACTGTTCTCAAAACTCCCCCCAACCTCATACCCCCCCCCCCCACACACACAGCCCCATCCATTCTTTCTCCTTGCCCTGCTGTGAGTTCTTCCACCTAGCTTCTGATTCTTCTCAGGGTCTCCTTTGCATTCCTCCTGATGTCCAGCTAGGTCCTCACTGAGAAGCATGAGCATGTATACAAAAAGGGCCCCTCTTCTATCAGTACTCCCCCTCCAACTTGAAAGGATCATGTTTAAGCAGCTGACCCTCAAATTGATCTACCTAGCCCTTCCTTCTCTCCTGAGCCTCATTTCCACCTGTCACTCAACTTACCTAAAATTAAATTCGTTATCTGTCCCCCTAAAACCCAATATCCCTCCTCCTAACATCTCCATTCATTAAGGGTACCATTATTCTTCCAGTCTCCCAGATTTGAACCTCTGACCAGTCTTGGTTCTCCTCTCCCTTCACCTCCCCAATCCTATCTGCTGTCAAGTGTTGTCAATTCTAACTCCCCAGCATCCTTCCCTTTCTTTCCCTTCTCCTCACTCCCCTAGCCCCCTCTCTAGTTCAAGGCCCTATTACTCTTTGCCTAATTCAACTGGTCTCTCCTGTTTCCAAATTCTCTCTTCAACTCATTCTCTACACAGTTGTTCCAAAATAATCCTCAAGTACAGGTCTGAGCACGTCACTCCCTGGCTCCCCATTATCTCCAGGATAAAACTTCCTTCTTCGGCACCTCGAGTCCTTCACAGTCTGGCTACAGTCTACCTTGACAAACTTTACTTACATTTCTGTCCTTTGTGAAGGCCACATCCTGCCTGGACAGGGTGGCTCTACCTAATCCCCAGAGACACTATGCTATCACCCTTGTCCACAATGCTGCCTAGGACATCTCATCCCTGCAATATATTCCCTCTTCCCCTCACCTCTCATCATCACTAGCTTCCTTCAAGACTTATCATCACCTCAAGTGTCACAAGACCCTTCTGACACTGTTCTCCCTTCAGGAGTTGTTTGGTCTCTCAATCCCTGAAATGAGGCCAGACTAACACCAGGTGGGGAGGCATGGATGATGGCAAGGTACCCACATCAGGGAGGTCCCACATCCACTGGCCTCATGTCCTCTGCATTTATGATGCTACTGTCCAAGACAGAATAAGGTCCACAGTGGGTGGAGATCAGGCCTGAGTCCCACTACTTCTAACACATCCTGGCTACATAATGCAGTCATTGCTTCACCTCTTAGTGAATTCTTGGGGCAATTCTAGGTTGACTCTTCAGGCTGCACAGAAAATGCTGCATCAGCAGAGGGAACTTCTTCTAGGGGGTTGGGGCCTTTGTACCTCCAGCATGTAGCACAGGGCCTGGCACACAGCAGCTGCTCGATAAAGGTTCCTTGGTTGCCCAACCAGGAACCCCCAGGGATATCATCAGTCCCATCTGAGAATGTGCTCCATCTCCCAGCCCCCAAGAGAGCAAATGCTCCTTGAAATCAGGAACCATTTTGTTCTTGTACCTTGACAGTTCCAGTCCCATGTAGATTAGGCACTTAATAGATGCTTGCTGAATTTAAGCACATTCATCAAATTTTCAAAAATTTCTAATAAAATTTGGCATATTTCATCTTAATTTCTTCAGGTTTTTTTTGTTTTGTTTTGTTTTTTATTTTTTTTGCAACACTGACTATAATTGCTTTTCCAAGCCAGGAAAGACTCTGGGGTGAGGGAATGGGGGGAGGAGGGAAGGTGTCAAGAACTATGTGTTGGCCACACTATCTCTCCTTACTGACAAAAAGAGTTATCAGTCTTCATACTGACCATATGCCCAAGGCATGTGATGTCCTCTCAATGGTAACCTTCAAAGCTCATCAGAAAAAAGAAACAAAATGAATTTCCTAAAGAAACAGAAAGGATGCAATTTGAGGCTGACTCACTATCCGCTGTTTGTAGAGTAATATTTGCCAAATAAATTATCATTCTGTTCATTTTATGACGTAATCTCACATCCCCATATTGCAACCATTCAAAAGGTCAGCTCAGACACCTAAGTCCTGAGCTCTACCATCACCTCTTGCTAATCTGGTTCCCAACAATTGGGTTTTTAATCCTGCCCTATTCATGTCCTTCTTGGAAAAGCTGCAAGAAAGAAACCATAGCAAATGAGCCAATCCATGGCCTCACTACTCCCACCACTGACCAATCCTTCTCTTCTAAGATGACACTGGGTCAGGGAGATCATACTCCAGCTTTGAAGCCTCCACCAAGAGGACAAATTCCGCAGGGCCTGCCCAAAGACTTCTTAGAGAGGTCTAGCAACCTGCAATGACCAACCCAGCAAGGTCTATAGGGGCACATCTTTAGGAAGATCACAGTAATTCTAAAAGAACCCCACTGAGGTAGAAAGGGGCTGCAATCTGCATCAGTAGAAGGAATGCTCACTGACAAAATCCCATCTTCAAAGTTGTGAGGTCTATAGATGGTTCAGCTTCTGCAATTAGATTTTTAAGGTCTGAGGGTGAGAAGACTCCTCCTTGTCCTATGTGTCCCAAAGCCCAGAGTTTGATCCCCATGAAGCATTCCATAAAGTTAGCTCTGACTATGGTTTTTATCCTTTTTTATTTCCTTTTTTTAAAAATTAATTTATTTTTAGTTTTCAACATTCATTTCCACAAGGTTTTGAGTTCCTGATTTTTCTCCCCATCTCTCCCTTCCCTCCAACCCCATGCATACCCATAACATGCATTCTGATTATCCCATCCCCCAGTCTGCCCTCCTTTTTATCACCCCCACCCTTTTTATACCTATCTTCCCCCTTACTTTCTTGTAAGGCAAGATAGATTTCTATACCCCATTGCCTATATATCTTATTTCCCAGTTGCAAGTGAAAACAATCATTAACATTTGATTTTGAAACTCTGAGTTCCAAATTCTCTTCCTTCTTTCTTCCCCACTCACTCTCAATATAAATTATACACGTTTAGTCATGCAAAACACTTCCATAATAGTCATGTGTAAGATTATATTTCCCTCCTTCCTATCCTGCCCCCCGACTTATTCTATTTTTCAACTTTGACCCTGTTCCTTTTCAAAAGTATTTGCTTCTGACTACCTCCTTCCCCAATCTGCCCTCCTTTCTACCATCCCCTTCCTCTTTACTTTCTTATGGTATGATACTCAATACAGTGTATGTTATCCCCTCCTTAAGCCAAGGTTCACTCATTGCCTCTCACCTCCCCCCTCTTCCCCTCAAAACCTTTTTCTTGCCTCTTTTATGTGAGATAATTTACCCCATTCTATCTTTCCCTTTCTCCTCTCAATATATTCCTCTCACCCTTTATTTTTTAGATATCATGCCTTCATATCCAACTTACTCTGTGCCTTCTATCTATCTATCTATCTCCTCCAACTACCCTAATACTAAGCAAGGTCTTATGAGTTATAAATACCATCTATCCATGACAGAATGTAAACAGCTCAACTTTACTATGTCCCTTATGAATTCTCTTTCCTGTTTACCTCTTCATGCTTCTCTTAATTCTTGTATCTGAAAGTCAAATATTCTATTCAGCTCTGATCTTTTCACAAGAATGCTTCAAAGTCCTCTATTTCACTGAAATTCCATTTTTTCCCCCTGCAGCATTACACTCAGTTTTGCTGGGTAAGTGATTCTTGGTTTTAACCCTAGCTCCTCTGACCTCCAGAATAGCATATTCCAAACCGTTCAGTCCCTTAATGTAGACGCTGCTAGATCTTGGGTTACCTGATTATATTTCCACAGTACTCGAATTGTTTCTTCCTGGCTGCTTGCAGTACTTTTTCCCGGATGTGGGAACTCTGGAATTTGGCCACAAGATTGGGATCTTTATCAAGAGGCCATCAGGGGATTCTTCCAGTTTTTATTTTACCCCCAGTTCTAGAATATCAGGGCAGTTTTGCTCGATAATCTCCAGAAAGATGATGTCTAGGCTGTTTTGAGCATGGCTTTCAGGTAGTCCCATAATTTTAAAATTCTCTTCCTTGAATCTATTTTCCAGGTCAGTGGCTTTTCCAATGAGATATTTCACAGTCTTCTATTTTTTTCATTCTTTTGGTTTTGTTTTGTAATTTCTTGATTTCCCATAAAGTCATTAATTAGCTTCCATTTGCTCCATTCTAATTTTTAAGATATTATTTTCTTCAGTGAGCTTTTGGACCTCTTTTTCCATTTGGTCAATTCTGCTTTTAAAGGCATTCTCCTCATTAGTTTTTTTTTTTTTTTTACTTCTTTTGCCATTTGGATTAGCCTATTTTTTTAAATGTTATTTTCTTCAGTATTTTTTTCATCTCCTTTAAGCAAGTTGTTGACTTGTTTTTCATGATTTTTTTGCATCACTCTCATTTCTCTTCCCAATTTTTCCTTTACTTCTCTTACTTGATTTTCAAAATCCCTTTTTAGCTCTTCCATGGTCTATGACCAATTCATATTTTTCTTGGAGGCTTTTGATGTAGGAGCTTTGTTTTCTTCTGATTGTATGTTTTAATCTTCTTGTCATCAAAATAAGATTCTATAGTCTGACTTCTTTTACACCATTTGCTCATGATCCCAGTTCAAATTCTTGACTTAGGACTTTGCTTCCTGTGGGGGTAGGGGTAGGTGTACTGTCCCAGGTTTCAGGAATTTTGTATCAGTCATTCAATCCCCCAACATCTGTGAGCCCAGAGCTCCAGAAACAGCTGCCACACCCTCCAAAGCCACCAACACCGGCAATGGTACCCCTTCCTTCTCCACCTGGGGCTGGACCCCAGCCAGACCAGATCCCACAGAGTTCTCCCACAGACCTTCTATACTGTCTTTTTCGTTTGTGGTTTGAGAAATCTGGAAATTGCCACAGCTGCCAGCAGTTCAGTCCCCTGAGGCCCACTCCAACCCCAACCGCGCCCAGCATAGTGCAACAGACACCTCCTGTTGACCCTCCAGGCTGTCTGGGACTGGAGATTTGTTTCACTCCATTATTTTGTGGGTTCTGCAGCTCCAGAATTTGTTTAGTCTTTTTTTATAGGTATGTGGATGGATATGGGGGGAGAACTCAAGAAGATCCCTACTTTCACTCCACCACCTTGGCTACCTCCCCCTCCCCCAGCAGTCTTTGTCTTGATGTACCCATTACAAGACAGGCAGGAGCAGCCACCCACCCAGCACAGCCTGAGAGCCTGCAGAGTCCCTGCCTCTTCTATTTACTCCACAGGTGACCACTCTGAGATTCACTAGGAAGAATAAATGCTTCTGTTTGTACTGGACACTTCATAAACCCTTGAGAGCTGTAGAAATGAGAATTATTGTTGAGCTACCATTTATACACCAGACACTATTAAAAGGTAGTTTAATGTAGAAAAAAACATCCTAAACTAAAATTAAATGACATTCTTTACTAGCTATAATTCTAAGGCAGTCTGATAAAAAACAAAAATTATAGATCTTTAAAAAAAATTCTGAACCTGAAATTGAGTGTTGATCAAGTCTTGGTAAACAGCAATGTTCAAAAAATTATACCAAGACACAGAATTAAAACTACAGTTACTTTACTGCTTTCACATTTTAAATTGTTCAGCAATTGAAGAGATTTGTTTTAATCAGAGAAGAAAATATGTACAATTTAAATATAAAATATATTAAAAATAATTCTGTCAGCCTCTCCAAACAAGTCCCTTATGGGTCCAAGATTTCTTACTGCCCCACTGCAAGTATCTGGTATGTGCAGCCCTCTCTTTGCCATGTACTCAGAAATGATTTGCCCCCATGTCTATCTCTGTCAGAATGAATTGGATATTTGAGCTTTTCAAAAGGAAAACTGATTTGTCCAGAGAAAAACCTCACTTTTTTTGGAAAACCAATGCTGTTACACTGTTACCAGATCTCCCTCCAAAGGTAAACGTGGGTGTTGGCAGTTCTTCCAGAATCTCAAATCCTGTAGGACAGAATGAAGCTTCCATTAGGGATGACTTGTCTTGGCAAAGGGGCATCCTGTCAGCACTCCACTGACCCATTCTTTACAAAATGAGATGATTCTACCCAGCAGCTTGCCAGTGAACCTTTACTATTCAACATCCTGATGCCACCAAGACTGGCCTTCCAAAACTGTAAGTTGGCTAGGGCAAGGAAAGGACAGAAAGTCAACATCTGGGTCATCCTGCCATAGTTCAGACATTCCCCCATCTTCAGTTCCCTGCATTCTCATTATAACCCAACTTACTTGCTCTTTTTTCCACATGTTTAAAAACACAGGAGATATAGCTTAGAAAATAGGCATAACTCAGCAGAAATAGAAACCAAATCAGTAAGTATAGTGGAGGAAGGGGTTATGGCCCAAATGGGAAAGGCCAGGCTATATGATGATTTATTACACGGCTTACTGTAAAGTACACAATGAGTATTCCCATGCATACTGAGTAGCTTTCTGGAATTAGATGCTGCACACCAACCAAGAAAAGCCAACAACCAACTGTCATGCTATCCACTAATAAAAAAACACACTAGACACCTTGCAGTCTTTTCAATGAAATGACCTACTAGGCAAAGGATCATTCAACTGTGAGGAAAGGGGGCTCTGTCCCTTTTCCTGGACTAACAACACTAGACCAGGGTTTTTCTTGTGTCCATGTTCCATGTCATTAGCTAGCACCAAGCCAAACAGCTCAAACTCATAAATACTGTGAAAGAAGGCATGTGGGGGCTATTTCCTCAAGGGGAGAGAAAAAAGTAACCTTACCTCAAACAGGAGAAAAGGCAAATGCACTTAAAAAACAATTTGTCTTGATTCATTGTAGTAGATTTGAGTAACAGTCAGTTATAAATAGAAAAGAAACCACAACCCCTTCTTAGGCAGGAGAAATAAAAGCTGTTCTACACATAAGTGAGCTTAGGACAAGAATCTTGAGGTGGCTGGAAATGAGAACCTGAAGCAGAATTCACAATCATACACTCTTTCAGCATGCTATGTGGAACTCCAAAACACCGTGGAGGAACACTACGTGGAACTTTCAAAACACTTGGGCAAACACATCACTATTTTCAACTTCATATTTTCAATATTTTTGGTTGTCACTGTGCCTGCTAACAACAGCATGATTAAAAGCTATCCTTAATAAGTTGTAAAATCCAGAACTAAGAAGCCTTTATTCAATGCACTTCTTAAAGGCACCTTTCTCAAATTCATTATTTTCACATCTGAAGCCTGTTCCTCATTATCAAGGACAGACAAGGATAAGTTTTGTCAGAGGTAAAAGAGAAGACGTGTATAAATAGGCAGGAAAGGGGACTTACTTAACCAGACAGCAGGAATGCTAAGCATTTATTTTAAATGCCATGATGAAGAGGAAAAAGAGCTCCCAGAAGGAGCTTCAAACACATCCAAAGGTCAGTGACCAGGTTCCAGCACTTGACACCCAAGAGTCACTGACTAGACACAAAAGGTCCACGTTAATTCGGCCCCTAGGGCTAGCACTTTATTACCCAAAGGAAAACCATCTTTACTTGAAGAAGGTAGGGTACACATGCTAATCTATCACTACTAAAGTAGGTGGTTTGTATTCTCCAAGGGATTTCACTTTCAGGGTGAATTCAGAACACTGAGAAGGTCATCTACATGGTGCTTCAGCTACATACCTGAAAAGCACAGCCTGTTCACCCACCCCGTGCCCTTACAATAAAATGGACAACTGGTCTTAAAAGAAAGCTAAGGAAAAGCCAAAGATGCCCAAGAAGAGCATAACTCCCCTGGGACTGTTTCCATGACAAAAATGACCAAGAACAAATACAATCACTAATAACTGAATTTACTTCCAAAAGTTTCAAGGCATTTTACATCTATTAAATGTTTACTTCTCACAATAAGTAAACAGGGAAGGTCCATCTCCAGCACATCTGGACCTTTGTCATAAAGCTGCTAAGCTGTAGTCTGCATAGTCAGGGATACCACTACTAGGACTACACCTCACAGATCAAAGAAAGAACAAAAAGGACCCATGTGTAAAGAAATACTGACAGCAGATCTTTTTGTAGTGGCCAAGAAACTCAGGGGCTGCCCATCAACTGAAGAAGAGCTGAACCAATTGTAGGTATGAAAGGAATAGAGTAGGACTGCTCCTGAAGAAATAGCAAAATGGATGATTCTGGAGAAGTTGGAGAAAATCTGATGCAGAGTGAGGTGAGCAGAACTAGAGAAACAATTTCTACAGCTACAACTCCACAAGACTTAAGAACTCTGATCACTGCCTTTGGTATGCACACAGTCATGCACATACACATGTGAATACACACCGGCATGCACACACACAGCTTACCAGGCACAAAGAGAATCACTTGGGGCAAAGTTACTGCAGACCGTTTGCTTTGAGACCCTAACACATTCTACTAATCGAGATGACAGTCTCTGGCACAAATTTCCTTTCCTCTTGACACCGTTCCCACTCACAGGAGTCCACTGGGCTATGAGACAGATCCCAAGGGATCAAGATCAGAAAGAAAAGGCTGTGGTGGAACAGGAGGGCACCAACAAGACACTAGGCATTGTGCTAATGAGCCAGACAGAGAGCAGAGTGTCAAATGGTAGAAAGTGTCAAGAATACAGACAAAACAGAAACCAGCCCTTTTGGGAAGGCTCCGGAGATGAGAGGAACCCAGAGAGCCTTCCAAGCATGGAGGTGTCCAACGGAGGTGAGGGCAGGAATGGCCAGGAGGTGAGCACACTACAGACTGGACACAGGACAGTCATTCCAAGACCAGAATATGAGGCTGGACCTGAGAAGAACCCTGAGAAGAGCCACAGGAGACCAAAAGACAAAAAGACCATTCCAGTAGGCAAGAAGTGATGAAGGCCTGAACTAAGGTGTCCACAGTCCAAGTAGAGACAGGAGAATATAGGTAAGAGAGGCCAGTCAGTCAGCTAACTTATAGTTACCTTATAACTATGTGCTGGGCACTTCCTTAGTAATTGACAAATATTATCTCATTTGATCCTTGTGACAACTCTGTGCTTTAGGAACTGAAGTAACCAAAAGTCAAATGACCCATCCAGGGTCACACAGCTAGAAAGTGTCTGAAGCTGGATTTGAACTCAGTTCTTCCTGACTTCAGGTCTGGCACTCTGTGAATTTATTAAGCGCCTATCACATTCCAGGCACTATGCTAAGTGCTGCATATTGTTTCTCTGTGACAAGAAATGGCCATTCAAGAGTGACAGGAGAAAATTTTAATTTGCTCCTAAAATAACATTCCATGCAGCATTAAACGTAATTCTTATTGCTCTATAAATACCGAGAGCAAAATAAGAACAAAGATCCCTGATGTCTCCATTCTTCCTCAAACTAAAAACTCTATGACATCCAGGGGTCAGTAAAATAAGAATTATCCAAGTGTGTAGTACCAAACATTCATTGTATTCTCTGATCAAGACAGATCAGAGAGTCAAGTAGACAGAGGCTAAATGTTTCAAGCTTATCGCTTCAAGGATTTCTTAAGAGAATTTCCAAACTTCCCCGTTCCTGTTCAGGGCCTCGCCTGTCCCAGACACCAGAGCTCCTGACAGCCCTGGGGTCTTCCCCCACCTCCCTCTTTTATGCCCTCAGACCCAATCTGCTGCCAAGACTTGGCTCTATCTTCTCTCCTCTGACACTACCCTCCTCACCTCATGCCTGGCACATCCAGACTACTGTAGTAGCTGCTGGCAAGTCCATCAGCCTCAAGCCTCTCCCCACTCCAATCTGTGTTCCATTCAGCTATCAAAGTGATCTTCCTAGAGCCCAAGTCCCCCCTGCCTATTCAATCAACTTCAATGGCTCCCCTTCACCTCCAGGATCAATCCCTGACTTTCAAAGCCCTTCATCATCTGGCCACTCACTCCCCCACACTCCACTCTTCTTACACTGAACTATTCTCTACATACTCAGGGATCCAGTGACACTGGCTTCCTCCCTGGTCCTACACCAAGAAACTTCCTCCCCCAACTCCAGACATCTGTACTAGCTGTGCTCCATGCCCATAATTCTTTCCCTTCTCATCTCCACCTCCTAGCTTCCCTTCAAGCCTGAGAATAAAATTTCAGCTTCTGCAAGAAACCTTTCCTGATCTTCCTCAATATAAGTGCCTTTCCCTGAAATTTATACAATTTATTCTCCTTCAGAGCAGGGACCTTTCTTTGTCTCAGCACTCAGTGCACTGCCTGGCACATAGCAGGTGCTTAATAAAGGATGGGGGATTTGACTTCAAAATGTACGCAGAACTCTATGACCTTCCCTTGCATGTGTCTTTGGGCTATCTTGTGACTAAGACACCTGTCTGCTTAATGAAGTGGTTACAAACCTGGAGCATACACCAACACTGTTAGTCTAGAATCACACTGCATACCAACAGGAAAGTTACAAACCATCCTCAAAGAACACGCTTTCATGACATTAACCTTAGCAAGACTACATTTAAAAGTGCATATGAACCATTTACCTTCACTGAACTCATTTAGCAGTTCATCCTTGGTCCAGTTACAAGAAGTGATGAGAAAAAAGCCTTTATCTTGCAATGCCCTGGAGAGAGATTTCACATACTGCCTCCTCTTCTCAGATGCATTGTCAGGATTCAGGCTTATGGCATCAAAGGTTCCTTTGTCAATGCAAATATGAAATCCAGACAGTTTGGTGGAAGGATTCAAAAAGTCTTCCACCTAAATTAAAAATAAGTATTTGCACAATGATAATTAACACAAATCTTTCCTTGACCTAGATAAATCAACTACATAGAATACTGTGGAATTATCAATTAACCTTCATTATGTTTTACTTTTATAAGATCCTTTGTATCAAAATGCTAAAGACTTCTTTGAAAAACTAAATAGCTTTTAGAAGATCAGATTAGATCCCAGGAGCCAGACCACTAAAGAAGATTCATGCTGCTTCCACTGCACTCCAAACCTCTACCAATCTGAGGAGACACAGCCAGAAAAATCAGAGCCAGGTGTCCTGTGAATAGTAAAGTGAACTGTGTGGGGATCACAGGTCTGGTCTACTAAGAAGCAAGTTGTGCTTAAATAAGCTTGGGTTTACTTTCCAAAATGAAAGATAACATGATTAAGCTACAAAAAAGAACACTAGGACTAAAACGCCAAGTTCTAATTCTGGTTCATGAAGCAATAGTAGATACAGAAAGCCAAAAGCTTCCTTGGCTTCATTTAATAATATATAGTAACACTTACTGGCTATAAGCAAATGAAAAAGAGTAAACCATAAGTAATGAAAATACACTGCGGAATATTCTGTCTTTCAGAATTCAAGCTAAGAAATAATTTCTCCTTCATTGTTTGTACTTTGTGAACCTGTACTGAGAACAGTTGCTCTCATGAGTCAGAGGAGGTACAAGGTCTCATCCAGACCCAAACCTCACTGTATGAGCTGATAAAACAAGCTCAAATTACAACTTCTCTCATTGCACGGCTGAGATAAATGAGACTACAACAGGATCTCCAAGACTCCTTCTGGCTGTAAATCCTGCAATCCTAAGTAGATCTTAAAAATGGTCTAGATAAAAATAACTTTCTGATGCCAAATTTTCTGAAGTAGATTTAAAAGCTGGTGGTTACACTTTACAACAAATAGATTTCTACATTTTGAAGTGCAACCTTTTAAAAGTTAACATTATTAAAAATCAAGTCCATTTTTACATAAAATGGATAAAGTAGTTCTGCATAGATAAATACTTGGTCACATTTGGCTTTGGAATGTGTTATTGCAGTTATATCTGAAAATGTTTTTGCTTTTTTGGTAGCAAAAAACTTGCCAACAAAGTAAGTACACATCACTTGGAGAATGGCTGAACAAGCTTTGCATATGAGTAAAATAGAATACTACTGTGCAATAAAAAAAGATGGCTAAAGAATTTGGAAAAACAGAAAGATTTCTAAGAACTGATTCAGTAAAGTATGCAAAACCAGGAAAACAATACGTAAAATGACAATTAAAACAGTAAAAGTCAGTGAAAACTCGGAAAAATTTGTAATGGCCAACCTGAGTCCTAAAGAACAAATAATAAAACACATCTCCTCCATTTCCTCCTGCATGAAGGACAAGATGCTGCATCTGCTCACAGATGGCTTTGTGTTGGCTGATTTTTCCCTATTTGGTTACATGGGTATATTTAATGATTTGGAGGAAGGAAATGAGTATATCAGGAAATGACTGGTATAAAAAAACAAGAAGTTACCAATAAACCTTTTTTTAGGAAGGTGTCTAGTAACCTGGCAACTCAGAATATCTGAGATAGAAAAATCACAAATCTGTCAAGGAAAGAAATGACTAACAAGCAGCAACAAAGATAGCTTCCCTGGCCCACAGACAAAAAAATTGAGTCAAAGACCTCAGGATCCTTGAATTTGATTCTGTAGGTCTATGACTTCCTTTTCTATCAGTCTTGCAGTCAGAACTAGGTACATTTTACTTAGACTATTTTCCAAAAGGACCATGTCCTTGTTGTGATGTGCATATTGGTTTCAAGTCACATAAGAACATGTGCATCTAAAGGAATGTAGTATACGAAAAGGGGGCTAATGAATATGTAAGTGCTTTCCTTTTTTTATTTTTTTTTACTATTAATAATAATAAAATTACCTGTAACTTAATGTTAGATAAACCTTCCTTTTCTATTATTCTTCCAGAAAGCTGTATCGCCAAAGGAGAGTAATCAATTCCAGTCACATCAGAGTATCCCAATTTTGCCTACAGATAAAAAAAATTAAAATCTCTTCTGTATAATAGATACTATTTAGCCTACATACATTCCTTTAGGAATTTTTTTTTTAGTACAGCCAACAAATGACAAAGAATTTATAGACTATCACAGCATTTAAATATTTGTAAAGGAATGTGAATAGGAGCCAAAAACTTCAGTCCAAATACCATCACAATTTGTTTCCTTCTACGTTATTTGGTTTCTTCTTCAAAAGAAATACTTTTCTCAAACACTCCAATAATAAGAAAAAGCATTTTCTCAGAAAATAAGTAGTTTCAAATTCTGATACTAAAATTCATCTTCCCACAATCAAAAATCTGTCACATAATTGACTCAATGAAATTATCTGAACAAATTCAAATGAAGCTTCTTATGTAGCTGTGTTTTAGCACATCTTAGTTTTCAAAGACCTTCCCCATGTAACAAGGAGCTGGTGAATTGAGCAGGACAGATATTATTAGCACCTTAGTACAGAGGAGGCTCCAAGAAGCTGTAGCACATGCAGTGGCCACACCCCAGTAGCACATGCAGTGGCCACACCCCAGTCAACTGTCTCAGCAGATGGGTTAAACCACAGCGAGGATGACTGACAGGTCTCAAACTAATGGATGAGTTAGTGGGGAGTTTACCCCCAAGCATGTAGAGATTTTTCCCAGCAGAATAGGTGGAGAACAATTTGTGGCAAAGGCCATGAAGGTGGCTGAAGCAGGCGTTATGGAGTTTGGTCAGAGCTACCAAGGTCATCTGCTGCATCCCAGGACATTTGGTAGTCACCTTAACTTGTATCCTGCTACTGGACTTCAATGACTCTGGAGGAGATAGTGAGGCTGATGACTTTCTGCAACTCTACCTCACTTAAATCTAATTCACATGCAAGTCAAAACATCACCTCATGATGTCAATGGTCCTTTTCAAAAATGAAAGTGGAACACAGAGGAGGAAACAGAAGAGAAGTTGAGGTGCTCCAGGGATGGGGACCATCTTCAAGCAGTCTAAGGTGGTCCTCTCCAGACTGCCCACCTCTTTGATCCTGGGGGTACCTGTCTAAATCAGGGGCTCCTGGCATCCAGGACACCTCAAACTGCCAAGCTGCTTCTTATACTCCTTTCACAATAATTTTTAAATGCATAAGATATAGAGTATTACAACGAAAATGAATTATACTGGAATAGTTATTAGGTTGCTTTTTTTTTAAGTTCACAGATATCAGGTTAAGAAGCCCTAGTAAAAAGGACTTACGATAAAAAATGCTGTCCACCTCCAGAGAGAGAACTGATGAACTCTGAGTGCAAATTGAAGTATGTTTTTTTCACTTTATTTCTCTTTTTCTTTTTTTGGCAGTATGGCCAGTCTGGAAATATGTTTGACATGACTTTATAAGTATAATTGATATCATACTATTGCTTTCTCAATGGGTAGGGGAAAAGAATGGAGAGAGGGAAAGAAACTGGAACTCAAAATTAAAAAAAAAAAGAATTGTGAAAATAGAAAATAAATTCAAAAAATAGTTATGTTAAATAGTTCAATTATTGAAGAAGAAAAAGAAAGGACCCTGGCAAAAAGACTATCAAATCCAGGTTAGCCCTGATGAGAAGTCACAAAAGGGAGGACCCTACTCCTTCCCTTCCCAGAGCAGTTCAAGTCATGGTCTCTCTGTGGAGCCTCCCTCTGGGAGCTGTCCTACACTCAGGGAACGCTGCACATTCCACACCACAAACTTGGCAGGAGATTGATTTGTCACATCCACATCCTATCTTCTCAAAGAAAGACCAAGCATTTAAGTTACAGTAAGAACAGCCTAACTCTGCACACCCCCAACCAAGTCAGGCTAATTTTTCCTTAAAAGTTATTGAGACTATCCCTGAGACTTGGTAGGATGGGGGACTAGAGGCTTGGGCTACTGATATCATCTCTTGGTCACCTGAGTACCAGAGTTCCAGATACCCTGGGATGCTTGGCTGGCTCAGGAGACGAAGCATCATCTCAGCTCTATCAGCTTGAGGCTTCTCAATGCTTATCCTTGTTAAGCATCCTCATGGCTGTTAGAGCTGAGTCAATCCCCTTTTGTTAACTATTTTGTGATCTCCAAGTGTCTTATCTTGTTCCTATACTGAACCCAGACTGTGGATTGGCCTTTAGTCTTGCCCTGCCCAAAATACAAATGCAGCTACTGAGTTGTCCATTTCCTCTAAGGCATCTAATAGCCAGGTACCAAGCAGGTAACAGGAACTCAATAAACATCTGCTAACAGGGATTGACTGAAGGTAAGGGTGATGAACTGGGGCTAGAGGAACCATGTTCCAAGCTGACCACAATCCCCGAGAGCAGTTCTGACTTCCAGGGAAGCTCCATCCATCATGCCAAGAGCTCTGCTTGAACTATGGACATGCCAGCTGGTCCATCTCCTTTCCAGAGGCAAGGATCATACTGTAGGAAATGGAACAAAAGATAGCGCTTTCCTCACCCTCAAATTCAACCAGTCTCTTACAGGTCCCTTAGCTGTCACAATGGAGTTTCTTCTACCTCATCAACGTGTCCTCCCTTAAGGATCACTCCTGAGTGACCTAAGGCCAGCTAGAGTCTCAATTCTACCCAGTTAAAACATGTATTTTCTATATATAAAAAAAAAAAGTTTGACCCAACATTGATGAGATTAGTGAACAATGAAGTTTTATCAAAGCAAGATCTTATTGCTTTAAACACAGATGGTTAATACTGCAGTTTTTTTAAAAGACCATTTAAAAGTATGACTGTTACAAAGACAGTAAAAAAATACCGACCAATTCAACCAGAAAGATCCCATTTCCAGTTCCAATGTCGAGCACTGAGGCATCCAATGGGATCTTACATTTTTCCATCCACTTGATTAATCGGTTCATACTTTCTTCTCCAAACCTGTCAGAAAAAAAAAAAGGATTCAAATAAAAAATCCAGAAGGCCTGTAACAATGGTAACAACTAAATTCTACCCAATTGGCTAAAAACACATTTGCAATTAGGACTTCTTTTAATTCAAACTGAAAATGTGAAAGAAATACGTTTTCAATGTTGGCATAACTGCTACAACTCAAACTTCACCCTTGGTTACTCTGAAAGTTGAGAGGGTAGACTAGGCAGAGACTCAATAATTATAACAATTACTGTTTTCTAGGTCACTGATACTTTTACAATTTGGGAGCTGTTGCACATTGAAGAATGAAGAACCACCAGATGGCAACAATTTAAAATCACTCAAGACCAAGTCAAACCTGAGATTTTAAAACAAATCCCAAAGGTCATTCCTCTTTCAAAACCCACAAGAACTTCAAAAGCATCATCATTGCAAGTCATTAACAGAATTAGAGAAGCACAAAGTTGGAAGGGACTTTGGAGACCATATGGCTAACCCATACCTAACATCGATGTAGGAACATTAGGAACTCTAATCAGCACAATGACCAACCATGATTCTAAAGTACTCATGACAAAGCAGGCTGCCCACCTACTGAGACAGAAATGGAGTCAAGAATGAAGACTGACACAGACTTCCGGGGAGAGGACCAGTGAGGAAACTGGTTAGCTTGACGCGCATGCATGCACGTGTATGTTAACAATGGAAGTTTTATTTTTCTCTTCAATGGGGGAGGTAAAAAGAAAAGGAAGATTTTTGTTGATTGAAAAAAATAAAATTTAATGTAAATAAAGATGGGAAAAGCCTAGGGCTAGAGCTATGTATCAAATGAGAGTACATATGCAAATTCAATTTACAAATCTTAGAGTCCCAGGTTTGGCAACTGATTCCATCATCCAAAGCATGAGATATCCTTCATAGCTTTATGGTGACTGCCAACATGATAAGAACATCAACCCATCTCTGCCAGGGATTCTCCACCTAGGGTCTATGAATTTGTTTTTTTAAAAATATTTGTACAAATGTAATTCAATGTAACTGTTTTCTTTTGCAATCCTATGTATTTTATTTGCATCTGAAAAACCATTATTCTGGGAGGGAATCCATAGCCTTCACAAGACAATCAAGGAGGGGTCCGTTACACTAAAAAGGCTGAGAACTCTTGACTCTATTCCTCTATCTAAAAAAATGGATAAAAAATGATAAAAATGCTGTTAGCACGAAAGACAGGTCCCTAAGGCAATTGCATTAGAGACCCTTACAAACTGACAATGAATCCAATAATGCTTCCTCTCTGGGTTCAATCAGTCCACCTGTCACAAATCTACTTAAATTGGCTCCTGAAGTACAGTTATCAAAGTGTTTTTAACAAGGAAGTTCCTGGACTCAGGGCTAAGAACTTCTGACTTAGACGAACCATCTGACCTATACTTCTACATCACATCCACACAAAGCAGGAGTTTATGTATCAAATGTCTGCTGAAATCTAGGCAAACTACATATATCCAGCATTCCCCTAACGAACTATTGTAGAAAACATGAGGGAAATAAAGTTAGGCTGGAATGGCCTGCTTGTCTTTGGTTTTTGCATTCAGAGATAACAAGTGCACACCTATCACAGCCAGTTGGTCTTAGTCAGGGCAGCCAATGCCTTCTGTCTCTTTAACAATACAGGAAAGCCAAGTCAGTTCTCCAGGAGCATGTCCCCTAGTCCTATGCCTTTTTAACTGCACTTCAGTGATATGTGTATGTATGTATGTATGTGTATATATATATATGTGTGTACATAGTATATATGTATTGTGTATGTATGTCCTTCAGAGCCACTTTCACTGATATCCGCTTTGGAATTTCTAGGCTTTGGTCATTAAGACAAGGCATCATTTTCCATTCTTAGCTTTTAGATCCTTGCTTTGAAGTCTTTTCAACTTTCTGAATGGTCATCGCATGATCCCTTAGCACACAGCCTGGGTCTACCGAGCCTCCGAAGAACTACTTATCTTGTATGGGATAAAATCCTTTCAGGAACATGTGAAGAATCTTGCCAAGCTACAAAAAACTTTCCAGAAACAGGTCACCTACACATTTTATTGGCAGGACAAGGCAGAGTTTGCCTTGGTGATCACATCACAGTAAAGTGGAACTTTAGTACAAATATTTCTAGAAGCCCTTAAGGGGATTTTGTTAGCAGAGGATGTGAGCTGTTCACAACTTTTCCCAGTTCAGGACCAAATGAGGTCCCATTTGGGGCCTTCACCAGCTATACCAGTACAAGGTGAGAGCCCCAGTTATAGCCTATTTGTCCTGAAGAAAGTCTGGAGGGTTTTTTGTGGCTACCACTTCCTCCTCCAGATATCTGCTAAATGCCCCCTCATGACCCCTCTGCCAGCAATGGCTAAGAATCCAAGTCAAGCTCATTGGCCAACAGCAAGCAGATTCTATTCTTTCCTATTTGGAACCAAGACCTTGGTCACTGTCCAGTTTGGTGTCATGTTTCCCATTGTCCATCATCTTCCAAAGATGTGGGACACTGATTCTACAGTTACGACCATCACTTCTCCCCCAACTTCAGTCCCTATCTTGGGCACAAACTCCCTGGCATCATTTTTCTTTTGTCCTTTCCAGTTCCAGAATCATTCTCCTTGGCAAACAAAACAGAAGTAGCAGGAGTTGGGCAAGTCTACCTTTCTGGTTTCTCTCCAGTATTCATTACCAATCTCAGTCCTCTTCTTTTCCCCAAAGTAGATCCAAAAAAGTCTTTTTTTATGGCCTTTAGCATTCCATGCCAACTAAGGAAACTCATTCTGAGCTTTAGCACCATTGGCAAGTATTCATACAGGACTGTGGCCATTTATGTATTCATCCTGGATTACCTTAGCCAAGAGTTGTAAACAGTTCTTTAAAATCTCAGGTGGCTGGAGAGCTCCCTATGCAGCCACATAATTTTCAGTACAGCACAATTGTTATTCCTCCTTTCTGAACTGCCCGTCTTTATGCCTTAAAATTTTCTGAAAGAATCCTATTCCTCGTGTCTGATTTCCACCACAGAATTTTAGCTCAGAAAAGCCAACTGACCATTCTTTGAACCCTTGGCGGCTGTTTTCCTAAAATCAACAATGCACATCAGATTATTCCTCACCGTTTCTATCAGAAATTTTAAGATGGAGTATTTAGTCACTTCCCCAATAAATGTACATCAATTCTATTTCAGTAATCAGCTCCTCCTTGTTGGAAAGAAATTCAGAGTACCAGTTCCCCTTGTTACTTCCTCTTCCTGTTGAAGGCCTAAATTATCGAATTGAGTCAAGAAACAATTAGTTGTTCCTCTTCTTGCACAAAGAGCTCCCACGGAAATCCAGACAGCTCCCATTCCTTATCAGCACCGTAACTTCCCAAAAGTCTTCTCTTTTCACAGAGGTGGTCTTAGTACATTCCAGGCACAGCAGTCTGTCTCAGCCTTTCTCTCTTGATCTTTACGGAAATCCTCCCCCGTCAGATTCCTGGATTTCTTCATGACTATATCTTTTTAAAATGTGTTGCTATCGTGGTCTGCCATGATTCCAGAGACTGGTGACGAAGTGTGCTATGAACTTCCTGAGGAAGAGAGGACAAACTCAGCAAGTAGAACCTGTCAAAACTGTGTGCTGGATATGGCCAAGGCCTTGACCATACATATTTGTTAGAAACTTTCTTCCCTTTTGTTCCTTTCAGACTTTTGTTTGCTCTTCCACCTAACAGCCTCCCCCAATAGATCTTGCTCTTCTCTAGCACCTTGTCCCAAAGTAACATCACAGTCACAGTCCTTTTTACCTTAGTCCTGTGTTAGGAGCCCTTCTGCCAATGCACCTACAACTTGGAAATCTTAGAAAGCTCCCAGCAATACTGAGAGACTCAGTCACTTGCACCCATACATAGCCAGTATTTGTCAGAGGTAATATTTGAATCCAGTACTTCCTGACTCCACTAACCCACACTGCCTCTGAGGCCACTTGACTATTTGTACTGGGATTTCTGGTTTCCATTCTTGGAATAGAGGCATCTAAGTTCATGGGTACCAATGCTGGTTTCCTCGGACCTTGTCTTCTGTACATTTCCTGTCATCTCTATTGCTGTTCTTCTAACGCTGTAGTGATTAACCACAGTAACCACCTTGGCAGACATGAATTTGCCAGTGGTGTTCTTCATTTTCACTTTAAAACCCTGTTTATTAGGTTCACAAGACTCTAGGCAAATATAATTTATTTCAATTTATTCCAGTTAATTAATCAATTAAAAAGCATAAAGTATCTGTGTGCCAGGCCATGATCAAAGTGCTGAGAATACAAAAGAAAAAAATTAAATTAACTTCCAGGGGCTTACAATCTGGCTGGGAAGTCAATATATACATAACAAAATCTATAAAAATTCCCTTCATGAAAGGAAGACACTAGGAGCTGAAGGACTAGGAAAGGCTGCATGAAAGTGGTCAGGAGGGAGAGTGGCACAGTCCAGTCTGGAGACAAGAACCAGAATGTGGTCAGTCACATCTAATGAGGCCAGCAAGGTAGGGGAGGCCAGACTGTGATGAGGAGTTTGTGTTGATGTAATCACCTGATCACAAGCAGCTCTTATGTGCAAGTTGAAGGTCCAAAGACAAAAGCAAAACAGTGCTTGCCCTGAAGAAGCTTCTGCTCAATCAAGGAAGGCCATCCTCGATACGGTAGCATATAGAAATCAAAGCGACAGAGCCTGATGTTAGAAAGGAGAACACTCCATGGAGAGAGTATTGCCTGAAGAAGGAAACCAGGATTCCAAACAGGCCAGTCTGAAGCGACCCTCAGCTGAGGTGACCCTCAGCTGAGGTGAGTGATGTGAAAGAAGGCTGCCAAGTGGGGGGAGGGGGGAGAGGCAGCCTTCTGAACTACTCAGAGCAGACAAGGGACCAGGTCAGAAATGGGTTTTGGGACAGGACAGCTATCTCAGGTGTGCTCTGGAGGAGGCAGAGTCCCACTGCCCCTCTACGTCTGCTGACCCAAAGTCTGGAAATCTAAAACTCATTCACAGACATTATCTTCTTGAGCAACGGCTCATTTTGTACTTTAGGAAAACAGAATTTAAAATATATTTTTAAAGACATCCGCTCTGGGTCATACTCCCTTTTTTAAAACAAACACTTACCATATTTCTCCTGAATCTCCACATTCTTGAAAAGCCCGCAATTCTCTTTCATATACAGCATCCCAACTATGCAAGAAAGAAGACGTAAGACAAACACTTGATTTTATTTTAGGAAATAATAGAGAGTGAGGTCACCCACAAAGGTCGTGCAGCTACAATCCACGAGACTGGCCGGTAAAATGGAGTTGAGGGAAAGGAGGAGGAAAGCAGCAGGGGCGACCCCAGGGGACAGCGGCTTTAACAGGACTAAAGTTTGGTGGGGGCAGCTGGGGGACGGGGGGCGGGGCAGGGGCTGACGCGGGCCCTCGCGATCCAGGGCGCTCCTGAACAAAGCCCAGGGTCCTGCCCGCCCCAGCAGGCTCCGTCTGGGGTTCGAGCCCGCTCGGGCCCGACAGGAGACCCGGGCGGAAAGGGGGAGGGAGAATACCGGAGCGCAGCGGGGCGGGAGGAGGGGCCTTAGGGCGTGCGGCGCTGCGGTGGACAGACGGACGGGGCGCGGGGCCCCGGGGGCGCTGGACTCACTGTGCTTGGGTGCCCAAGGCCGAGGGCGCGAAGCCTTCCTCCTCCGCCGCCTCCATCGTCCCCAGCAAGACCGAGCCGCGGCGGCCGTTGGGAGATGCCATTGAGTGGGCGGGGCCGGCCGCGCCGCGCCTGCGCCCTGGCTGCCCGGGTCTCTCTAGGCCGCCCGGCGGCCTCCCTCTCTACTGCTCCGGCCCCAGGACGGTGACGTCAGCCAGAGGCAGCGCTGGAGCCCGATTGGCGGACGTCGGGGCTGGGTCCTCTTGGGCGTATCTCCCCGGCTCCGCCTCTCTCCCTCTGTCTCGAATCTCTGTCTTTCTCCCCTGCCTCCCCCTGTCTCTGTCTGTCTGTCCGCATGTCTGTCTCTTTCTCTCCTCCATGGTGATTGAACCCAGAGGTGGGGACCTTCTGAGAAAAAGACGGAGGCCCCACTGAACCTGTCTCTTCCACTGTTCTCCCCTGACCAACGGACTGCCTTGGCCCAGGACTTGTCACATAGTAGATGCCTAATAAATGTTTAAAAGCCAGAAGATCTGGAGTTTCTATCGTTAGAGTCCGCAGTGGCTGCACCGGGTGCTGTGACACACCCAGAACAAACTGGACCTGAGGAAGAAAGAGACGTTCAGGACTCGTTAGAGTGGCGCTGACCGTCAGGACCCGCAGAGAGCTGCACCGATGGGGAACTACCTGAGAAGTCTGCGAAGAGAGAAAAGGGCTTCCGGAAGAGGAATTAGGAGTTTACCCTATGGTCCTAGGGCTTATCTCAATTTGAGCCCACTCTCCCCAGGTCCACAGTATGTGCAAGGGGAGAGGGAAGTCCTGTTTATGTAACAACTGTTCTTGCAATGCCTGCTTAGTAAATACCCTTCCTAAAAGCTGATTAACTTTGGCTGATAGTCAATGGAAAGTATACCAGTGGGGCTTCATGAGCAACAGTACTAGAAACACCTCACCCTCTAGGTGATCCCTAGAATGCTAAAGACAGTAGGATTAATTGCCCTCCCGGAATATGGCCTGCTGGTTCAAATGGAATTTGTAGGAAAGTAGTACGCAAAGGGTTGCTACCCTATTCTTGTGGAAAAGATGAAGAAATAGGAGCTAGGCTGGTGGTTGTTGTCCTTCATGCTTGAAAAGGACAAAAGTGGCCTAAATAAGTCAAGGTCAAGGTACAGTGTATCTGACTGTGACTGATCTGACCAATATGAGCTCAGAATGCTTGGCCACAGGTTGGGCACAAATACTTCATAGAACTGTGAGCTAAATAATGATATAGTTACCTAGATTCAAAAGTGAATAAATGCCCAGATTCGAAGAGCAGCCAATCAATCGATTGTCAAAGAGAACCAATGACATCATGAGCATTATGTCTTTTGAAGAACTGGATTTGAGTAAGGCAGAGCTGAGCAAAGTTGTCAGCCTTGCTTTCCCCTCCAGAGTCATCCAGGGGTAGCACAAAGGTCAAAATGACTGACAATAGACCAGGATTCAGTGGTCTATTCACCTTGGCCTTTCTGCTTTAAGGACTTTCCCAGGTCTCAGTTTGTCTGAGGCCATGTCCATTCAATGACTATGGGCTAAGTAGGAAATAATCCAACAGATGACCCAATTTACCATCCCAAAGATACCATTCTAGAAGGAGAAGACCCTCAAAGTTTCTGGCCCTAACAGAAAACAACTACTATTTACACCCTTTCTAAGCCATCAAAACCTAAATCCACAGAAACTTGGGCTGGGCTTATTGTTGGTCATTCAATGAAAGCCAGCATGATTTGAGTTTAAAGGCTAGTTAAGCAGTTCCATTTAGAACCCTGTGGGTTTTTGTAAAGTCTGTTTTTCAGAGGTATATTTTAATAAATCAAAAATGAAAACAACAGAGGACAAAAGTAAACTGGCCCAGCTTTTTGAAGGACAAATGAAGAATCAGAAGAGCATTTATTAATTACATACTGTGTGCCAGGCACTGTGCTAAGTTCTGGAGGTATAAAGGCAAAAAACAAAAACAAAAAAACCAAGGGAACTAAAAGGCACACTGACAAAATATCAGGAAATTTCTAGGTGAGAGCCTCCAGGATCTGTGCCTGCCACCATTAAGTGGGGTAAAGGCATATATGGAATCTTTACCAAATTTGAAAAATGAAAAAATTTGAAATAAAACTGGGAATCATAGCTTAACATAATAGATGACCTAATTGAAATATTCAGTCATTCAACAAGTCTTTGTTAAATGGTATGTTATGTGCTAGAGACACAAAGAAAAAGCAAAAACATGGCACACTTACATTCTAACTTGCAGTTAAATGAGAAGATGGTAAGAGAACACCAAAGGGCTACAAAACTATTCACACCCTTTGACTGAACAATACAACTGCTAGGTCTGTATCCCAAAGAGATTAAAGGAAAAGGACCCATAGGTACAAAAATATTTATGGCAGTTCTTTTTGTGGTGGCAAAGAATTGGAAATTGAAAGGATGCCCATTAATTGGAAAATGACTGAACAAGTCATACTTGCACAAAAATATTTTAATTTCATATAATCAAAATTATCCATTTCATATCCTATGATCCTGTCTATCTTTTGTTTGGTGATAAAATCTTCCCCTCTCCATGGGTCTTCTAGGTAATTTTTTCCCACATTCCCCTATTTGCTTATCAACCTTTACTTCTAAATCATGTGCCCATTTTGACCTTATCTTGATATGGTTTGAGATGCTGGTGTATGCCTAGTTTCTGCCAATCTAATTTCTAGTTTTCCCAGCAGTTTCTGTCGAATAGTGAGCTACCTCCCCACCCATAAAGTCTGGATCTTTGAATCTATCAAATGCTAGATTACTCTGGTCATTGACTTCTGTGTATTGTATACCTAAACCTCTTCTTCTCCTGGAGATTTTTGACTTGTACTTTGTGATTAGAAGATGGGGTCAGCAGGTCATCCTTGGGGAAAGGGAGGGGAATTGGCTCCCCTGAGGGGAGGTGTGGGGTTCTCCCCCACTGGATTCTTCCATCAGATACCAGTCAATCTCCAGGGAAGAGTCTTTAGACTAAGTCAAGGACAAAGCTCAAGTTCAAGGAATAATTGGCTTTGGTCATGGGCCATGGGCTATGACAGGGAAGGGCTAAACCCAAGCTTCTGATAAATTGATTTCATCACTGATTGTTAGCCTGGTCATGCATGTGGGGCCTGAGGAGCTAGCCACTCTCCAAGCCTCACTCTGCCTTCTTGCCAGACTTTTGAGAATACCTTTTAACAGTACGTTTTTACAAAGATACTGACTTTGATCACCAGTCCATTCAGCTCTCTGAATTCAGCTTCTCTATCACCTCCAGGATCAAATACAAAATGCTCTGCTTGTCATTCAAAGCCCTGCACCACCCAGTCCCTTCCTACCTTTCCAGTGTTCAGGCACCTTACTCCCCGCCATATACTCTTCCATCCACTGACTCTAGCCTCTTAGAGGCTCTATGAGAGACTCCATCTCTTGGGTCTGAACATTCTCTCTGACTGTCCCCACACCTGGAATGCTCTCCATCCTCGTCTCTACCTACTGCCTTCCTGGCTGCCTTTGACTCCCAGCAAAAATTCCATGTTTGACAGGAAACCTTTCCCAGCCCCTCTTAACTTCAGTGCCTCCCTCTCTTAATTATTTCCTATTTATCCTATATACAGCCTGTTTGGATAGATTTGTTTGGTTATTGTCCCCCCCACTTCCCCCATTAAATTTTGATGTCAAAGATGGTCTTTCACCTCTTTCTGTATCCCTACAGCAGAGTGTTGACACAAAGTAAAGCACTTAATATTTATTGATTATTTGATCCATTGATTGAACTAAAAATTAATTAACATAATTTCAGCAAATTCACAGGATAAAAATAAATTCACACAAATCATTAGCACTTCCATATATTAGGAACTAAATTAAGCAGGAAGTGATGAAAATTTCCATTTCAAATAACTGTAGATGTAGCAGTCAGGAGGTGCTTTCCTGAAGAGAGTTCTTTTAGGTACCATCTCAGGAAATGTGCTGGATGGCCCTGCTACCCCCTTGCCACTGCTTCTATTCTCCTGACCCTGAGATCTACCCCCCCAAGTCCATTCCTTTTTTCCCTTTCACATATTTCTCCTTTAAAAAACAAAAGGTCAAGGCAGGGACTTGCCTGAGCTATCTCAAATTCCCCTCCAAACAAATTAAACATAATGCCTCAAAATAAATTCCGAAGCAGGAGAACCCACTTTGGTCTGGGTCCTAGTTAATGCCAAGAGCACACATCTTTTTCACCTCAGCCTCTTTGGAATCCCTAGCTTTATTAAAAGAACAGTCCATATGCCAGCTCCTAAAGGAGTTTTCCTGATTCCTTGGTGATTACTTTTTCTCTCTTCACATTATTGTGTGTGATGGGAGTGTAAGAGGGCAGGGCTTTGTGTTTCCTCTCTCCTCACTCCCATCCTTCACCTTCCAGTTACTATCAATCAGTGCACCTGTATTAGTGCTTCCCATGTTCCAGTGAGCCATGCTCTGGGGATACAAAGAGCAAAAGTAAGCCCCACCCATAAGGAACCTACACTCAAATGGGGAGAGGTGGGGAACATGGATAACTTGGTCATGCCAGATAATATCCAGTAAATGGAAGACAGCTGTGGAGGGTTAGGCACTAGCCACTCCTGAAGAGCCACCTCTACTTGTGGGCTGAGAAGGTAGGTCCCAAGGACACCTGACAGGTGGATGAGTCCTGAGAGGCCATGTGCTTAATGATACTCCAGAAATGGGCTTGAAGGTGTGGAAAGAAGAGGCCCAGCCCTGCTCTTCAGTTCAGAACATAGGTAGGGATTCTTACTGTGCCTGGCCCATGTTTTTAGAGGTGAGGAAAGGCCTTGTTGGCTGGCTGCTAGATGGAACTGAGAGATGAAAGATTCCCCCTGGGGCAACTTGTCCCTCTTTCCTGCCTGGCTGGTTCCAGTGAGGAAGACTTACTGTAAGCCTCAGGTAGGAAGGTACCTTGGACCCTTCCCACCTGGGCCAAAATGGGCCCCATTATAGGCCTTTCTTCTTTACCTCTTTGTATCTGTTTGTTCTTGCTCTTCAGTGAAGGAATATTGCACTAGGCTTGAGCTTTGAAAGGTCATAAGAGGAAGCCACTAAAGACCTAGGAACTGGAGCCCAAGCCAGATTTTGTGGACACCTGAGCCCAGTGTCAGCCTACTCTGTCAAGCTTAGCTGTGGTCGGAAGAGAGCCCAGAGCAAGAAACAGTGGCTCATCATCCTCTGTGCCATATTCAGAAGAGGCCTTGGGACAGAAGAGGTTTCTTACAAGCAGAGTTTACTTTTGGCCTTTCTTTATATCCCCAGAACATAGTACCCTGGAACATGGGAAGCGCTAATACATGTGTATTGATTGATAGTAACTGGCTAGTGAAGGATGGGAGTGAGGAGAGAGAAAATCAAAGTCCTGCCCTCTTACACTCCCATCACAAACAATAACGTGAGGGTTTTGTCACCGCTACCTGAAGATGAAGCCCATTTTCTCCAAAGATTAAAAGGGTATAGGGAGAGTGTGCTCTCAGGAACTAGGGTAAAGTGCTTCCTAGTGTCTCTTCTTGCCCTATTTTCTTGGTAAATACCAATTTGCAAACAGCTAATTGATGTCATTTAGCTAAATGATACTGAGTCACTAATCACTGGAGGGCATCAATGATATAAGAGATACTAACTATAACTGGTTATTGACATTAGGGAAAACACATTAAAATGGGGACACTAGTCAAAAGCATAAGAGAACCCTCTCCCCCACTCAGAGTTACCTTTAGAACCCCAAGGAAGAGATGTAGGCTGACTCACTCTGGGGCACCCAACATATCCATACTAATGGTCATCAGGATAATGTTCTCCGGAGGCTACAATGGATCTGTTTGCATTTACTTACCTGGGTGGATAGGAGGTCCCCTCCATAGGCTCTGGGAAGGCCAGAAGCATTTTGCTCTCCTTTCATGCCCTCAGTACCTTACACATAACAGGTACTCAATTCAGGCTAACAGATGTAATTTCTTAATTATGGTCTTTGACATTCAAAGATAATGCTCATGGGAAGCATTATGTGTAAGTGAAGAGATCAGATTGTGATAGTTTTTGTGTATATTTCATGTATGCTATTTAATGACCATAGATACTATTTGATTTTCCTCTGAGTTTTTTAACTTCCTCCCAACTCTAACCCCTGAACAAGCCTGCTTCATGGAAGGTGTTAAAACTGTTACTTTTCAGTCTTTTATGTTGACCCTGTAATCCAGTGAATTTTTAGAGATTTTCAATTTACTACAATTATCCTTCCTTGATTTGCTATTTAGTAATTGTTTAAGAGGTTAAGAGGTAACCATGGACCTAAGTGAGTACCTGCAAAGACCTTGGCTGAAGGGGACCAAGGTCTCCCAGTGCATCCTGGGTCATCTCCAGTCATCCTGATCAATATCTGGTCACTGGATTCAGATGACTTTGGAGGAGAAGTGAGGCTGGTGACCTGCACAGCCCTTCCTCACTCAAAACAAAGTCAAGTGCAAGTCATGTCATTACTTCTCTGATGGCATGGTCTTCTCCAGCAATGAAGGATGAACACAAAACTCACTTAAACCTTGTGATGTTATTGGTCCTCCAACAAGAGTTAATTATGGGTTTGTGAAATGGAACTGAATTAAAGAATAGTAAGTAGACTGTGGTCTGTCAGTGAACAAAAGGCCTCCATATGGAGGGAACTGAGCTGGGGAGTCCCCAGCTCAATTGAATGAGCTTCTAGGAGAGTGAGCTTTTATTCGGGAATGTTTGAATCTTCCCCAGGAGATACACACAGCATTATCTTCACACACCCATTTGACCCATTCTTACTTTGATACAAAATGGGGTAAGTCAGGCTAGAACAAGTTCTTATTGGAGAAGCCCCCGCTTCAAGCTGGCCCCCTCCAAAGGGGAGTCCTCAGCTCAGGTTCAAATCTTTGGTCTTTTTGTTTGTTTATTTTTCTGAGAAGATCCAGGAGAGCTGTTGAGCAAGCAGTGGACCCGAGTGTTAGGCAGGGCAGGTAAACATTCTTGCTTGGAGTCATTACTGGCTGACTTGGAACAGAAGCACAAATGTAGAGTGGATGGGAATGAGGATTGTCTTTCTTGAAAATCCATGTTTCTCAGACCAGTCCAAACCACAGTATGGTGTTATGAATGAAAAGAACTTTCGGACATGGGAAAAATGGAACCCCAACAGAATGAGGGGAGAATGGTATTGACTGTTTATGGGTTACTCTCAGTCCTTAGGGGTTTTCCCTCCCTTTTCTGTAGGACAAAATAATAGATACCTTTTATCTAATATATGTAGTTACTTTGATGCTTACACTGAATTTGGGGCCCTATTTGCCCACTCAGGTGCAAGCTATATTGAAGCTATGTTCGAAATCTTCCATTAACAACTCCAAGTAGGGGAAAAAGCATCAGAAGAGTGACTTTTTGGGATAGCTCCCAAGACTGATCTCACTCATCCGGCAGAAACCTGGTGCTTGAGAGTTCTGGTCTACAAAGCTAAACACAAAAAATATTAGAATCATTTCTATAGCTCTTAAATTCATGTAATTTTCCAAGTACCACATGTTAAGAGGCAAGACATTCCACATATGTGTAAACTGAAGAAGGAGAAGTTAGGAATGAGGTGTGAAATAGGCAAAAACAGGGAACGACCGAATGCCTCAAAGAAGGAAGACATGCAGCAATGGGCTCTCATTTCACAAATAGCTACCAAACTGCCCAGGCTCCTCAGGATAATGAGAATAGGAGTGTCCTGCTTGTGCAAACCCAGAAACCTTGCAAACTGGGGCAACCATTGCCTCTTAACCCCATGTAGAAAAATCCATGAACTATTCATTTCTTTATTTCAGTGAACCTCTCTCTCTCTCTCTCTCTGTCTCTCTCTCTCTCTTTCTTTCTCTCTCTCTCCATCTCTTCTCTCCCCTCCTGAGTTTCCCTCTACTCTCTCTCTCTGTCTCCTCCCAGACTTGGAGCATTCCTCTGGTTAGGAGCAGGTAAGGTCACTGAGTCTTTTTCGACCATTGATCACATACCTTGATCATGATCTTAAAACTTCAAGAACAAATGAAGACTATTCAAATTCATAACAGGACTACAAGACTTCCTGCTCTGGGAAACAATGGTGTATTATGCCCAGTGCCCAATGTTTGAGCAAATCTAGCAAATGTAGACTTCATCAAAAAGATAAACATGCGAGGCAGAACTGAGGTTAATCTGTTTGTGTAGCTGCACTGAATCAACATCCAGAAAGGAATGAAGGAGGGGATCCAATCACTCCAGAGAGGGTCATGGCTATGCTTGGTGCTGGAAACAAAAATTAAGATTCAGTTTAATAAACTTATACTAAATGACCCTCCTGGTCCTGAGCCAAAGGCCTTGGTTCAGCACTTTAGGTCAGTCTAGGGGGTAGGGATGTCCTTACAAATCATTCTTTTTGTTGTCTTTTGCTTCTGCTCAGAATTTTCACCCCTGGGAACATAACTTCTGAGTTATTAAGGACCTGTTATAGGTCAGGCATAGTACTACTTGCTAGAGGTATAGAAATAGTAAGTGAAAGAATAGCCATTTGCAAAGGGCTTGTGTCCCATTATAAGAGACAACAAGAATATATGTAAGTATAGCACCCCCCCACCCCCCACCCCAATCACACTTCCATTCCACACTAGTACTGGCAGGCTGAGTCCCCAGAGGACTTTTGACTACTCCTATCAAGGTTCTGATGAAGTGAATAGAGGGCTGGACCTGGAGTCAGGAAGACTCATCTTCCTGAGTTTAAATCCAGACTCAGACTCTTACTAGCTGTGTGACTCTGGGCAAGACACTTAACCCTGATTGCCTCAGTTTCCTGTAAAATGTACCTGGAGAAGGAAATGGCAAACCACTCCAGTATCTTTGCCAAATAGGGTAATAAAGAGTTGGCCATGACTGACCAGCAACTCAAGGTTCTATCATTGGACAATCCTGAGGAGCTGGAGTATCTACTAACCTCACTCACAAGCCCCCATCTAATGTATTCCCTCCCCCAAAAATTAATCAAGCAGTTGACATTAATAAGCTTTTACAAGAGTATTAAAAAAATATATAGCAAGGACAGAAACTCTAAAAAATATCCCTGTGCACGTCCCAAGGGAGGAAATGTGTCCAAGTTTAAAATATTTGGTATAAAACATTCCTCCACATCCACTACAGGGCACACTCTTCTTCCTACACATGTGAAAAATCTCTAGGGAGAGTGGGCTCAAATCTGAAATCCAAAGGCTGTTCCTCAACCACTCATGACCAGAAGGAGGGTCACCATGCTTCTCTATGCACTGGACTGGCTGGAGGCACAGAATACTGTCCATCCTCTGAACTACTCACCAAGAAGGGAACAGGCACATCTGCTTTGAGGACCGACTGGGTTCTCTTTGGCCAGTCCCCCTCTCTCCTTTACCCAAGTATACTGAGAATAAGTAAAAATAAAAAACAGAATGATCAGATAGAGATTGTTGGAAAGGATATAGAAGGCAGTGCTCAAGCTGCACTTTGAAGGAAGTAAAGACATTCTGTGAAGCAAGGGTGAGAAGGGAGGGCATTCCAAGCATAAGCCACAGTCAATGCAAAGGCTTGGAGCTGGAAGATAAAGTACTGTGCGAAAGAAACAGAGGTCATTTTCAGTTGACCTTAGAGTATAGTTATAAAGTAATGTATAATGAGGCTGGAAAGATAGGGCGGAGCCAGGTCAGATATATCTTTAAAAGTCAAACAGAGGAGCTTACATCTGATTCTTGAAGCAATAAAAAGGTAATGGAGTTTATTGAATTGGGAAGTGACACAGTCAGATCTATCCTTAAAGAAAACCATCTTGGCAGTTGTGTTTATGATGGACTTACCTGATGACAGTCTGAGGCAGGGAGGCTGATGAGGAGGCTAGTGAAGTAATTGAAATGAGAGGGGATGAAGGCTTGAACTGAGAGAGCTGTGTCAGGGGAGAGCAGTCAGATGTGAGAGGAAAGAGAAAAGGCTCCACACATCAGCACTTAGAACACAAAATGGGCTGCATCTTGTTATTATTGTTCAGCTGTTTCAGTTGTGTCCAACTCTTCATGACCCCATTTAGAGTTTTCTTGGCAAAGACACTGGAGCGGTTTGCCATTTCCTTCTCTAGCTCATTTTACAGATGAGGAAACTGAGGCAAACAGGGTGAAGCGCCTTGTCTGACTCGGAAGAGACAGAGCCCAGATTTGAGCTCAAGTTTTCCTGATTTCAGGCCTGGCACTCTAAATGCTGTGCAACCCAGCTGCCCTGGGCTGTACCCCTCCCTCCAATATGAAAACCAGAAAGGACTTACAATTGAGGGCAAAAATAGTTTAGCAGCTTTTCTTCCCTCTCTGTTGATGCTAAGGTGCCCTCCAGACTTATCTAGGATTAAAGACCCCCTCCAAGGTGGGGCTCATGAGTCATGAGTCATCCTCTTTCTCCCTGGACCCACACCATCTATATCCCTCACAGTCTTAGTAGCATGCAGAGCCCAAGCTACGGTAGTCCCAAAGGGATTTAGGTTAGAATCATGGGAGTACCAAGGGAAAGATCACATTTATAGCAGCCGGGGAAGCCCAAGTGAAGATGCCCACTGTGAGGGCTTCAACGGACCAAGTAGGACAGTCCTTTCTCATTCAGATTGCCCTTAGGTGGGCAACCCAGAGAATCAGTAGGTCCTTATTTCAGACAAGACTCACCAGATAGTGAGCTGAGATCATTCTGGGGGTGACTGCCTTTTCTTGGGAACCTCATGGTTCTTTGGAGCAGCTGCATGTAACCAGAAGGTGTCACTGTACAACAAGGTTGGTTGGAAAGTTTTTTTTTAAATTCCCTCCTCCCTTAGGAATTTGGAAAGGAGTTAAATCCTCCCAGAGTCCACATTCCTACCCCCTATCACCATTGGACAATCCATGGGGTATGCCCTTCCCTTGGCCTACACCTCCATCCCAACTCCTCCTCTTCGTTTGCAGCCTGGAGAATTGCCATTTGAAACTGGATACATAAATGACTCCTTTTCTTAGCCTAAGAGAAATGTAGCCCTGGTCCATGTGGTACACTTTCTTTGCTCTTTTAGGGAATTTAGAAATAAAGTTAATTCATTTTAAAGATCACCTTAAGGTCTTCTCACGCATATATGGCTCTTAAACTCCTAGGTCAGGATCAAACTCTGACCATCACTCAACAAGTCAGTCACTAAGTATTTATTAAATACATACTAACTAGGCACTATGCTGAATATTGGAGATACAAAGAAAGGCAAAAACCATTCCCGCACTCACAGAACTCACATCCTAATGGGGAAGTCAATATGAAAATACTTGGATATGTAGAGTAAATCGGAGGTCATCTCTGAGGGACTCTTAGGGGGAACAGGTAAAGCTTCCTACAGAAGGGGAGATTTTAGATGAAGAAAGATAAGAAAAAGACAAGGAAGTCAAGAAGACACATTTGCCCTTGCCCATCAGGATAAAAGTTCTGATCCCATTTCCTTTAGATTTATATAACCGTGAATCATTTCAGTTGTGATCCATTTGGGCTTTTCTTGGCAAAGACATATTTCCTTCTCCTTACAGATAGGGAAATTGAGGCAAACAGGGTGAAGGAACACTGTTTGAGGCTGGATTTGAACTCATAAAGAAGAATCTTTGGGACTTCAGGCCCAGAGTCCTACCCACTATGCCACCTAGCTGTTTGATTCTATGTAGCCTGGTTGGTTACTAATGTCTCCAATTTCTTCTCTCCCAACAGAGAATAAATACACAGACATTCATGACTGACCATAGATTTTATGGGAAGCAAAATAAGAATAAAGAAACAGCTTAAAGGCACAGTAAGAAAAACCACAAAGCGCTTCTCCAGTCAGCAAACTGGTCCTGAGAGGATCAAGTGGAGAAAGGAAAACCTTCCCAAAGTCCTTTAGGATCAAAAGTCCTGGGGCTGTCCGTGTGCTAAACCTCTTTCTTTACTCCAGCTCCCACCAGAACCTACCTCTGACTATTTCTGCCTGTGACAGTACAGACTTTCTCAAAATCTCCCACCCATTCCCTTCCACAGCAGCAAATCCATGCCCATCTTTGAGACAACAAATGAATGAATGCTGCCCTGTAATCAACCATTTATTAAACAGTATTCTGTGCTGGACACTGTGCTAAGGACTTGGGATACAAATATAAGCAAACAAGACAATGCTTGCCTTTAAGGAGGTCATATTTTAATGGTCAAGACAACAAATCAAGGGGATCTAGAAAGTGTCACGATGTGGTATGTATGGGTCAGCAAGAATCTGGTAGGAGGGTGGCTGGAGCAGAAGCAGCATAGTGTAGAAATAATAATACCTAGTATTTATAAAGGACTTACAAATATTATCATATACAATCCTCACAAGAGCCCTGGGGGTAGGTCCTGCTATTATCTGTTTGACAGTTAAAGCAGACTGATGTTAAGTGACTGGCCCAGAGTCACATACCTAGTGTCTGGGGCTGAATTTGGATTCAGGTCTTCCAGAGTGTAAGACAAGTGTTCTAACTACCATGCCAGTGCCACCAATGATCCGGGAGTGATGCAGCTGCCTGGCAGAGCCCAGAGACCAGGGTAGTTTTCGTGGGAGGGTGGATGGTCATAGTGGAGAGAATTCCTAGTGAGGGCTCAGACATTCCTTAGCTGCTGGGGAGACAGTTCCAAAGCAGCCTAGAACCTCCACTCTGAGGGACTCTCAAGGCAGCTGTGTTGATCCCTTCACTCTCTCCTGGCCCTGCTCCTGACTCTTAGTCTTGCCATCGTGGTCCAGTGGTCTTCTCACACTGAAGATCCCTCCATCCCCCAGGACTTCCATTCGGAGGAGTGTCCGCTGGACTTGCGTCCTCACTTTTCTCCCAGCTCCCTTCCTGAATCGCCAGACTAGACTTGTCCATCGTGTCCCCAGGCAAATACCTCCTTAGCCCCTTTCCTTTGCTTTTCCCTGTCAGGCTTTGTGTTTTTCTTAGGGTGCTAACCCGGGGGCAGGAATTTAGCCTGGGTCCTAGCACCTAGTAGATGCTTAATAAATGCAGGTGAAGTGACAGACTCTGGCAAAATGCCTTTACAAATGCAGTCTTCTCCCACAGGGATATGACAGAGGTTTTGTACGCCTCTTCACTTAACTGGGTCTCTTGGTTCTGGTTCTCTGTTTCTCGGAGGAGGGGTTTGTCCTCCCCCAGCCCCAGGCGGCCGTCCCAGATGGGCAGAAGTTTGCTCAGTATCCCTGGCTGGGCAGAGGGAGCCTCTTCCTGGGAAGGGGCGGCACAACTCTTACAGTGTGGTCTGGGGTCAGCGTGCAGGGGGTCCCATCAACATGCCAGTATCCCTCCTATATCACCCCTTGGAGCCACACACAAAGGCTCTCCCCACGGGAGCCTCAAGAGCTGGGATTGAACCAGAACCACAAGCCTAGAGAGCGGGGAGTTGGTAACGTGGCGGCAGCGTACCTGGCTTACCGAAACTTTCGGCGTTCATTTCTCTACCCTCACGGCTCGAGACCCGGCCTAGATCACTCTCTTGACTACATTCCCCATGATGCTGCGCGCTCCACCTCCCCCCCACCCCGGCGGAAGGAGCGTCTGCGCCTGCGCCGCGCCCCCGCCCCCGCCCCCGGCGGCGCGGTGCATCGTGGGAGAGTTGGCGATCTCCATCATGGCGGCTTCCATTTCGGGCTACACCTTCAGTGCGGTGTGTTACCACAGCGCCAACAGCGACGCGGACCACGTAGGTGCCCGCTGGGGTCGGGGAGGCGAGGAGGAGCCCCGCACGGGTCCGAGGGGGCGCCCCCCAGGCCAGGCCGGCTCCGCCCCGCCCTCCCCTCCCCGGACCCGCCCAGGCTCGGCCCTGCGTGAGGCGGTGGCCGCTGTGGTGGCCAAGGGTCCGCCCCGCCCGGGCCAGGGGCGAGCAGGGGTTTGGAGGGGCCGGGGGCATGCTGCCGGGGACGTGCGTGCGTGCGCGGGTGTGTGTGTGTGTGTGTGTGTGTGAGTGTGTGTGTCCACACCCGCGAGTCTGTGCCCCGGTGTGTATATGTGTGTCTACAGCCGCGAGTGGGTGCCCGGGTATGTGCGTGTCCACACCCGCAAATGGGTGCCCCAGTGTGGGTGTAGGTGTGTGACCACACCCGCAAGTGGATGCCTGGGTGTGTGCGCGTGTCCACACTTACGAGTGGATGCCCGTGTGTATCCACACTCGCGTGTCTGTGCTCGGGTGGTGTCACACCGGCGTGCGCCTGCCAGGGTTTGGCCCCTCTCGTGGGTGACTGTGGTTGGCCCGCTCCCCTCCCCACTTCTGCCTCACTCAAACAGGGAAGGGATGAAAGCTGGGGCATGGGGGAAACGATCCCCTTCACCAACGACCCGGCTCCTCCAGCTGAACCTGGGAGGAGGTGGAGAAGGGCCTTCAGGGGCGCCCTGTGGGGTACACCACCCGAGTCTGGGCACCCGGGGCTGACGGCGTGAAGGAGCACACTTAGTCTTGGCCGGGGCCCGTCCCTTCAGTAGGCATTGGTGCCAGCACCCAGTAGGCTTCTCATGAAAGCCCCTTCCAGTGCTGAAAATGAGTGGGGCCTGATTTGTTTAGCTCTTGCGGGGAACGATTGTTAACTGAAACACTGACTTTAAAAAAAACTATGGGCGCGATCCTGGCAGTGATGGGTACTGTGCACACAGTAGGTGCCACTGTGAAGAGCCGAGAAAAAGCTGTGGTTCCCTCCCCGCGCCTGCCCCGCAAAATAGGATGTTAAGTATGTGGGGTAGTGCTTCTAGAGGGGTGGATGATTCACAAAAGTTTTACATACTTCAGCATAATTCCTTGATAGCTGCTGAGAAGTAACTTGTGTTGATAATATAGGGAGGCTGTACTTGGGGGAATACCTACTAAGTTCTGCCTGGTGAAGGTGAATTGGTAATAGTGTGATCTTTCTGGGAGGGGTGGGTGATAAAATGGGCCTTAAAATGTTGAGCTGCTGAACCTGAACCATCTCCCAGGAGCTCATGGGGTTATTGTGGGGAAATGTTTTTTTAAACCATGTGAGTTGTTAGTCATAGTATTAAAAATGGTAGAGCCCAGAAAGGACCTGAGAGGCCATCTCATGGGACAGCCCCTTCCCTTTCTGAGCTGGTTTCCTCATTTGTAAAGTAAGAGTTGGTCTGTTGCAGAGGTAATCTCAAAAGTTCTTTCTGGCATTAGATTCCATGAGCAGCTGCAGTGAAATCGGGAAGCTGGGGATCTGAACCAGCCAACAGAAGACAAGAGTCAGAGACTAATAAAGTTTTAGAGCCAGAGAAACTTAAAAGTCATTTTATTCAATCTCCTCGGTTTACAAGCAGTCATAGCCTCTGGGTAGTGGATAAAAATCTCTCTGAAAGGAAATCTTGGCTTTAGTACATAGAACTTTTCCTTAATTGATTCCATAAATCATTTACAATATAAAAAACAACTGGTGTATACTATAAAAGAAGTATTTACATTGTAGTTCGTTGTAAAGTATTTCATTGTAAAATAAGTATTTTGTATCAGTATTTCAAAGCAAAAAGAACAGTTAAAAGAAAAAGAGTTTTTGGTAGATGTCTGGTACTGATGGGAAATTGGTATAATTGGTGAACTGAAATAGTGAAATACTGTTCTTTTCACATGATGAGTGTGATAATTATGGTAAATGACAAGGTGAACAGTCTTTAGCTGTATGATTCCAAAGTCAGGAAACTTGGGGTGAGTCATTTAACCTTTTCAAAGTTCCATTTTCCTCATCTGTAAAGTGGAGATGGTATTTTCATTCCCTACCTGGATCCTAATTATATTAGCGTTGGAAGGGAACTCTGAGGCGGTTGGGTCCTAGTCTAACTTCTTCAGGCACAGAGAGAGAGATATTGGCCTGGGTCACCAGGCTAGTGAGAATCAGAACCTGACTGCTTAGCAGTGTGATTTCTCCTGCACCCACACAGGGTGCTTAGGAGAAAAGAACTCTACAGATGTGCCCTTAATAGCACACTTTGGACTCTTCTACTCAACTGTTAAGCACCAAGTTCAGGAACCATTTGAGAAGGGGTGGGAGCGGGGGTTCTGATTGTCTTGAATATCTGAAAGCATAAGTAGGGTGAGAGATTGTGGTTAGGCCTTATATTTCTGCAGTGAGCACTCAGTGGTTGTGCAGCTATTGGACAGGATTTACTTTCAAGGGGAAAGTGAGTGTGGTTTAAGCTACAATGAGAGAACAAGGTACTGTAGGTAAAAACTTAAGTCCACCCGAGATCTGCTATTGATCAACTGTTCTTTGTCTTATGACATTCTTCATAGGGTTCATCATATATGGGGAGTTTGGAACAGTTAGAGTAATTAAAAGGTTTAAGCTGTTTTTCTGATTGGACAGCTTGAACTTTGAATCAACATTATTTGCTCTTAGACTACAAATAATTAGAGACAAGACTCAGTAGTTTGAACTAATGGTGAATGGCAGTGACTCAGAAATCCAGACAAGTAAATAATTGAAATTCCTTCCATGTTAGTGTTTGGAAGGTGTTTTGAATGTCATGGCAGTTTATGGTACTAAAATTTACACTACTTCAGATCAGATCATGAAATTGTTCTGTAAAAACATGTTCTTTTGAGCTCCCTGTTCAGTGCTTTCTTTTGGGAATGGACTTCATGAGAAGAAACCTTTCAGGCATGCAGAGGACCAGGTGGACACTCCAGACTCATTCTGGCTGGCTCATTCTTTCTCTGCAGGAAAATTATTTTGATTTTTAATAGAGTCTTCCAAATTTTGTGAGGTGAGAAAAGTACTTAAACCATGGATGATCTACTACGTAGGTATTTCAGAGTTTTCTAGACTAGTAATGCTTTTGCACCAAACGTATAAAAAAATAAAGTATCCTGGTCTTAGGAAACTCAAAACTTTTGTACAAGCAATATGAAATTTTGAAGTTGGTTTGCTGAGGTCTTGATTTTCTAAGCTAAGTAGGAAGAGGAAGTAGCATTGTTTAGAACTGTGAAAGCCAGGATAGTATGATGGAAAAGGGCCAGATTTGGAGTCAGAAGACTTGGGTTCAAATTTGTCTGTTGCCTTGGGCAGCTTGTCCCCTCACAGCTCCTCCATCCATGGAGGGGTTTGGTTAGAGATCTCTAAGGTCTCTTTTCTGATCTAAATTCTATGGTCCTTTGTAATTTTTCACTTTTCTTGTTCCATTGTCATTGGCAGTGATTCTGTAATGATTTAAAAGCAGTAGATGTTATGGCCAGAAGGACAATTCTTGGTTTTTGCAAGCATATGTAGATAATGCAGTCTTATTCTTGTTCTTTATCAAGTAGTTTTCAATTTAATTGAATAGTTCAAATGAAAGATTTCCTAATGTGGTATCACTGCTTTCAACTATTCAGTTACTTAGTGGGCTGGACCTCAGGCTACCCTGGTCAGTTTTTCAGAGAATATTTATAAGGGATTTGCTTTGATTATTGTGTTTAACAAATTAAGATTCAATATCTAATGAGAATACTTACCATGTAAGTCATATTCTTATTTTGAGTCTACAATGGTTTTTGTTTTTTTTAATCACTTTTTAGGAAGGATTTTTACTAGGAGAGGTAAGACAAGAGGAGACATTTAGCATCAGCGACTCACAAATCAGCAACACTGAATTTCTGCAAGTAATAGGTAAGTAAATTTAACTCTTACCTTATGAAAGTTGTTTTTGCACATCAAATCTTTGGCTTATTTCTTATCTACCATCATATTATTTTGAAGAAAAGCTCCGTGAAAATGAGCTTCGGATGTTTCCCTCTGTGCCCTCAATAATTTGTGCCTTAAGATTTCTGGAGACTAAAAAGTACACCTGCCAGCTCAGTCACTTGATGCGTGGGACTGATGTAGTAAAGTTAGAGCCTACGGTTCTGGTCCAGATCTTGAAATAAGTGCAATGCACACAGGGCACAATTTACCTCTCTGGACTTCTCTAATGTGGGACTCTAAGGCAAAGGCTGCTGAAGGCACCTCTGAAACGGGTTGGACGTCACCCCTCATCCATGACCCATATTTCTTGGTGTTGGGCCTGGGTCATCTGGACAGCCCTAGTTAGCTCTGTCTTTCTGATAGTCTGAGTCATATGTGAATTATACATTTATGCTGTATGTATATGCGTGTATGTACACACACAGAGAATGGCTGTTTTTAGACAGTATCTATGATTACATTTGTGGTGTTGAAGAAAGGGCATGGAGATCAGGAGTTGGGAGACTTGGGTTCTACACTCGGTCACTCATCGAATGACCTTGTCCAAAACATTCCCCTATCTGGGCCTATGTGGGTGGGGTTTGGGGCTAAGTGATGGCTTCAGTTCTTTTAGTCTAATTTAAGTTATACATTTAATTATAATGATAATAGCTAGCATCCTGATGGTTCTTTAAGGTTTGCAAAGCACTTTACAAATATTATCTCATTGATCCTCCCAACAACCCTGGGAGGTAGGTGCTTTTACTAGCCCCATTTCACAGATGAGAAAACTGAGGCATAGAGAGGTTAGGTGACTTGCACAGGGTCATTCAGCTAGTAAATGTGTAAGGCTGAATTTGACCTCAGGTCTTTCTGCCTCCAGGTCCAGCATTCTATGTAACTGTGTCACCTAACATTTATTAGTGATATGCTAGGAATGTTTATTACTTGCATATGTGGCCAGTATTATGAGAGGAAATGTGATTTTGTGGCTAGGTCCTGAAAGCTCTGTGTCCATACCCTGCTTCTGGTCCATTCTGGCTCTGTGATCCTGGTGAAGGCTTTTAGCTTCTTAGGGCCCTAGGCAACCCTCCCATCTACACATCTGCTTTGGAAAAGGGAATGTGCTATGCCCATGGTGTCACAGGTCTAAATGAAAGGTTGTAGCTCACAGCTGTTTCTGAGCAGTCTCCTCTGCATGTCACTACGTTATAGTAGACAACATTGGTTTAGTTTGAGTCCCCAACTCTGGCACAAAGCCAGGATGCTAGCCATGCCTTTCCCTCCCTGTGCCAGGATTCAAACCTGGGCCCCCCTTTACTCACCGGCAACATGAAGGCTTTGACTAGAGGGTCTCTAAAGTGCCTTCTGGCTCTATCAGTCCATGAAGCCAAGCACTGTAGGGTCAGGTACCCAGCAAAGAATTCACAGCTCACAGACCCCATTCTTAGTCTTTTTGGTTTCTGAATTTTAATTTTTTGTTCTGAACTTAAGAGACCCAAAAAGCCCCCCCACCCCATTCCCAAGCTACAAGCATTCACTGTGCAAAATCAAACACAGAAAGAGGATCATCTATGACACAATGATGCTCTAGTTTGTTTGTAAGAAATCCACCAGGTCCCTCCCTCTTGTGCTTTCATCAGTATCCTCTGTGCACTTTAAAATATTTCGAGGCCTGTCTCCTTTTTCTTTTGGGCACCATCAGTGAGAAGCCCTTGACTCCCCCACTTCCTCCTTCATTCAAACAACAGAAAATCAGCCTTTGTAGCAACTGTGTATGATCAAACAAAGGAGGTCCAACCCAGTCACTGCTCTTTCCCAGGCATGTCTGT
>CM053769.1:468239614-468409275 GCA_028658325.1 Potorous gilbertii | reverse complement strand
ACAGACATGCCTGGGAAAGAGCAGTGACTGGGTTGGACCTCCTTTGTTTGATCATACACAGTTGCTACAAAGGCTGATTTTCTGTTGTTTGAATGAAGGAGGAAGTGGGGGAGTCAAGGGCTTCTCACTGATGGTGCCCAAAAGAAAAAGGAGACAGGCCTCGAAATATTTTAAAGTGCACAGAGGATACTGATGAAAGTGTTCAGGCATCTCAGGATTTAATTCTAATTCCAGGTTCATTCACTTGTAAAAGACCTACCTCTGTGACAAAGAGGAGTGATTGCCCTTTCTTTCAGTTCTCAGAGCAGGCTGTATCCCATCACCAAACAATGTGATCTCTTAGACCTGGGAGGAAAAGAAACAGTGGCAGAGGAGCTGTGAACTCCATCAGATCATTAATTTTTAACCTCCTGCTCCCAGAAAACACCAAGGACATGGGAACCTATGGGGAGAGGTCAGGGCTCATGAGAGTCTTGGAAATGGAACATGAGGGGAGCATAGGAAAACCTTTAATCAGCCAGAATATTAACTTTTAACTGATGATTTTCATTATGACTGATTTAGCTCCTGCACCTCTAGGAGCAACCTTCTATCCAACCACGTTAAGGGAGAATACCTTGTGCGGCCAAGTGGGAGCCATGGGTTCCAATCTTGGGATTGTTCCTTACCACCTGTGTGGACTTGGTCCAGTCAGTTTATCTCAGTTGTACTTGGAAAGTAACAAATTGGCCTTGGTCACTGCTGAGATTCCCTCTAGTTTGTCTTTGGGAGCATTGTGCAGATTGTGTCAAATGATGGGACATCGTGTAACCTCCTGAATGAGAATTTGGCTTAATGTTCTACATAGATGAAGATTGGCTCCTGTTGAGATCGATAGAGGTCAGTGTGCATCTTTTGGGTGGTGGGCTGCAGCTGCTGCAAATGGGTAATGAGTTGAGCCCATAATTGAACAAGAGGAAGAAACTGTGTTGTCTTTGAAAAATGAACCATATTTTGGTGATGATCTTGAGCTCTTCCTGAAACAAAGGCCAAGAACTCTCTGGTGTTTAAAGAATTGATATTTAGTCTCATTCAAAGGGCAGTGGGGAGACCTGTGGCCAGTGGAAGCCAGCTGTGTCCCATGACAAACCGGGAGTGGCATTGGAGAAGCAGATCCTCAGAGAAATTGTACGACCTCAAACAAAAGCGAGCTGGTCATAGAGAGAGAGAGAAGAAGGGATATACTGAATTGGCACTTACTTGGTGTCAGGAGACCTACAGGAAGGCATGGACCCTTCCCACCCATTACTTCCCTGGGCAGGTTTGTGGGAGATCATAGACAAAAGTCCAGGACGGCCAGGAGGGAAGGGTTTTGATCCATAATGTTGAAGGAAACACACGCAGCGAGAGGAAGTTGAGGCTGTTATTATCCCCATCTTATAGATAGAGAAACAGGCTGAGATAGGGTAAGTGACTTGTCACACAGCTAGGAAGTATCTGAGGCAGGGTTTGTCCTCAGGTTCTCCTAGCTCCCAGCCCAGTGGTCCCTTGACTGTGACATTTACTTATTCTATGTACCCTTGATAGAAGCTCAGGAACAAGAAAACTTTTAGTTTGTAGCTTATTAGGATAGGTTTTAAATAAATTAGCGTGACTGCTGAGCAGAGAAGGTTAGGATTGTGGGAGAAAACAGAGAGGGATAAACTGAAGTGGAAGAATAATAAAATGTAGACCAGATGAAAGTAACTGAGGAGGATTTGGGAAGGTGAGGCCTGTGTCATAGAAGCCAGCAGAATTGAAGGAATGTTTGTGGACCCTGAGAAGCCTCCTGTGGAGCTGGTGGGACCAGTGCAGATACACAGAAGGTCTGAGGTGTAAAGGAGGCAGTAGAGGCACCAGTGCCTCCTGCAGAAGGACCAGAAAAGTTAGCACTCTTTGGGGCTAAGTGGTTGAGTCCTTAATGTTTGTTGACTCTCCCCATAGCAGTGGCATCATACTATGCAGCTTCATCACTGGGAACTCTCCTTTGGGCTTGGTGGCCATTCAGCATGGTTACAGGAGACCTTGGAGCTGAGCCTTCAGGGTCTAAAGGAGGCGGATGGAGGAAGCCTCTGGATAAGTGATCTGTAGTTTTCTGGATTTCAAGCATGTTTTTTTAGCTCATTTGTTAGTCTTAAAGAAACTAGTGGATCTAGTTTGTGACAAGAAGGTGTTTCAAATTCATCTTAAAGCGCATGTCCTGTCCTTGAATATGGAACAGGCATTTCCATTTGTTTGATGAGCCCCAAGTGTTGGGTGTGTGACAACAGGACTGCAGCAAAAAATGGGCTAATTGACTTTATTGTTTAAGTGATTTTTATGCAATTTAGGGCCACATGCTGCATGCAAAGCTTGGATTAGGAACGATGTCTTGAACTCGAAAAGAATTCGCTTTTTCTCCATCAGTTTTCACAGCTGCAATAACGCAACCCCCAACCAAAGCTGACAGGGACTACCCTTTCTGGACTAACAGTATTTTCACAGTATTTTGGGCAGTGAGCTAGAGTGGAGGAATTCATCATTCTTGAGAACCTAAATTTGATTCTGATTAAGTTAAACTTGTAGTCTTGAACACAGAGGGTCTAGCTCTTTGCACAGTAAGTGATGAGTCACCCCACTGTGAAATGTATGAGGTAGAATCGTGGTCAGTTTGGTCAGGATCTCTTATGCAGAAACATAGTGTTTGAACCTATTGACAAGGTGGAAGTCTGTTCACTTTGGGTAATCAGATTACTTCCTTTGCCGTCAGTAAGTTACTGTTTCCATAGGGGCCCGAGTTATCTCTGAGGTGATTAACATCCTTCAAAGAGGAGGGAATCTGTTTTGTCCTTCATGACATCAACCCCACCATTGGAGGTTCTCTCACAGAGACCTGTTTGCACATGGAACACTTTCCCCATTATTTCTGTTTAGTCACAAATGGCAGAGCAGTTGAGACATCTTCCTGCTTCAGTCCTCTTGAACGTTTCTGTCAATTGAAGGATGCCATTGACCACTGAACTGCAGCATTAGAAAGAAAGAAGGACCTTGGACACCCTCTAGTGCAATGCCTTCAATATAGAGGTGGGGTGAGTGAGGCCCAGAGCACAGTGGGCACACTTCTGGGCCTGAAGACCTCTGACACTTACTAGTTGGGTGACCTTGGGCAAGTGTCTTCACTCTGTTTGCCTCCATGTCCTCATGTGCAAAGGGATCATAACAGCACCTCCCTCCAAGGTTGTTGTGAGGATCAAATGAGATGATATTTGTAAAGCACTTAGAGCACATGACTGGCACATAGTAGGTGCTGTGTCAATGCTTGTTCCTTTTCTGTCATTACCCCAGGCTGTCTTTGCCATGATTCAATGGAGGCACAGAAATCCCTGGATGACAGATGAAGGGCTGGTGGCAGTATGTGTGTGCTCATCGAGTGCAGAAAGGGTACTTTAATACTTTAGTTACTTTTGCAATGAAACTATGTTCTTGGACCTTGAACGAACTTAAGGAGCCTTCTTGTTGCTGTTTCTTCCCCCATGGCAGCTCAGACCCCCATGGCAGCTCAGACCCCCACTCCCTTCTTTTGCCTTGGTGGGCAACCTTGGTCAGTGCTCAGGAAAGAGAATAAGTGCCTTTTGATTTCCTGAGTAATTGAAAAGGGACGAGGCTTCTCTATTTTCATCTTTTGTGACTAAGCATAATGACTATATATTTTTTCTGATTCCAGAAATCCATAATCATGAGCCTTGTCCAAAGCTTTTTAGGTAAGTTGTCTTTCTTCTCTTTATTATGTAGCATGTAGCCCACATTTAATATTGGTTCAATTAGAGACTAGGTGAGTTAAGGCCTGTCCGTAATTATGGAGTTCTAAGAGTTAGAGATAGAGGGATCCTTAGAAATCACCCTTTCCAAAGCCCTCCTTTTATGGATGAGGAGAATGAGGTCCAGGCAGTGATGTGGCCTGGCTGAGGTCTTGAGGGGCTTTCCTCCAGCTTCCATTGTGTGGTCTGGAGGAGTCAAGCCCTGCCTACAGATGGTGGCATTCTAGATGACTGTCTTAGGTCACCAGTTACATTTCCTTGAGTCTCTGTTTGGAAGGAAGAGCTATTGGAACTGAACAAATTATCTTCCAGTCAGGGGAAGATTAGTCTTTAGAAAAGGGGAAGAACTTTTCTTCTGACAGCAGTATTGAACTATAAAGGAGAAAATAATTCAGTTTAGTGCCATATAGAGGTAAAAACTTGATATAAATTTGTTTTTGATAGAAATATGATTTTATTTACCCATCTTTTAAAATTAATATGAGGGAACATAACCCTTTCTTTTGTCTTATCTATTACCTATATTTCAGTTCCATATTATGGTGAGCTAAAGGAGAGACAGATGGGGAAAGAGAAGGGAGGAGACCTAGAGACATTTGAAGGGAGAGAAGCAGATGGAGAGATGGGACAGACACCCAGAGGGAAGAGGGTGAGAGATGAGAAGGCCTTTGCCTTCTGCCCATGAAGGTGCCCCTCACTACCCTGCTAACCCCACCCTAACTAAGAGCTAGGGATGATCGTCCCCTCTAGAGCATGGGCACCATCCTGCCAGCCCCTCCCTAACTAAGAGCTAGGGATGGTCATCCCCTCCAGAGCACAGGCACTGCTTTAAGGTCCCTATTTCCCCTGGCCGTGACAGATCACTTCTAGCCTTGACCCAGGTCAACCAAGCAGTTTTGACCTGCTCTCTCCCCTCTCCCTCCCCAGGGGCCTGCAGAAACTCCAAGCTGGCCACCCTCGACCTTGGCCTATGACTTCTAGCCCTGAGGTTTGACCTGATGACCAAGCTAACTGGCCCCACTGTCAGTGTAGCTTCCTCCCAGTGTTCGCAGGTGGTCTGGGTCCTGTGTCCCCTTTTATCCTGTGCTGGGGACTTGCCTCTGCAGAATGCATGGGGACTTACATTGGACCCAGAGGTCTTAGCTCTTTGGCAGCAAATTCTTTACCCCCTCATTATAAGATCACAGAAATTTAAAACTGAAAAGGCCCTAGGGATTGTTTAGTTCAATGAATAGGCTTCTTATTTTATATCTGAATAAATTGAGGCCAAGGAAGGGAAGTAACTGACTTGAGGTCATACAGGTACCAAGTAGGAGAGCTCCCTGTGGGATATTTCAGAAGTTAAGGACTCCTTCTTGGCCGGGTAGCCTCTCCCTGCTGTTACCTGGACATAAGTCTCAGGAAGCTTCTCTCCTAGCATCTATGATGTTTCTTTTTGCTGCCCCTGGGGGCTTCCCTCTAGCGCAGGCATTGGCAGCTCCTGATCAAGCAGGTTCTGTGTGGAGCAGCTGGATTCTCTCTCCCCTTGAGGAACCCCAAAGAGCTGGCAAGAGGGTGTGCCTGGAGGAGCCCAGATCTCCCAGATGCTCCAGTTAGGGCCTCCCCACTCACATACACTTTAACCTGAGCTGAGCAGCTGGGATGCTGTTACACACTCTGGGCTCTTGCTATTTAAAGCAAACAACAGATATGTAGTGATTTGTAACAGTCTATTTTGTAACAGAACTTTTGTAGAAAAGTGAGGGATGTGTGAGATGTAGCAATTTCTATCTAAGAGTTCTTTGAGATAAAACACTCCATTATTAGAACATTTCGAATAATTTGTATCTAAGATAACACATGAAGGAAAAACAGTTTGTTCACTTACTTCAAGGGTTGGGGTTATGGAGACAGCAAGGCTGCCTTTCAGAGCTCAGCGTAACAGGCCTTCATTGACTGTCTCTCATGGGCCAATTCAGTTCAGGAGGCATTTGTTAGGGGCCATCCCTTGGCCTGGCCCTCACGAAAGCGCCAGCCTGGCAGGAAACCACGAGTCCATAGGCAGAATGCCTCTGGAGTAATGGGGAGGGGAGGCCTCCTTGTGTTTTATCAGGAGTGGGGCTTCCTCTGCCCAGGCAGCCCAGCTCATGCTCTATGAGTTGCTAACAGTGGAGGTCTATTTTCACTGACAGAGTCTGACTGCAGCCAGCCTGTGTATATGTGCTGGTGATGATGAGCATGGATTTTTTCATTGGTCATTTTCAATAACTGAGTTTTAGCCCTCACTCCATTCTTTATCTATTGTCCCTCAGTGTATGATCACCCTACCACTTGGAGCGTGATAGAAGAACTCTCCAAATGGCTTTCTTGTCAGCATGCCAAACAAGTGTGGATCTTCATATTAGAATAAAACAATATTAGCTTGGCCATTTACCATAGTCTAGTCAGATGACATCAACATGAACCCTTTTTCCCGTTTAGCTCACTGGTCCCTCTGACATTTTTTTCTTTTACTTCATACTAACTTTATTAAGTTTCAGTTCAATAATCATTTATTAAACACTTAATATGGACAGGAAATGGACTTCATTTTTCATAGTTGGAAAATGAAATTGTTCCTACCTTACTTCAAGTGTCACCAGCCAAAAAGAGGTCAGGGTGGGGAGGACTGGACTGGGGCATGGCTGGGGCTTGGGTGAGGTCCAGGGCTGAGGTGCCCTGTTTGATTTGAACGTCACTGGAATTGTTTGAATTGTTTCATTCTTAGGCCTTAGCTAATTGATAAGGGGGCATTCATCTGAGAAGCAAATTGTCAAGTCTCACTTTTTCTTTTTTCTTGACTAAAGCTTTTATGATTATGCTGGGAAAGTTAATGAAGAGAGTTTGGACAGTTTTCTTAAAGATCGAAGAAAGGTAAGTTTTCTTCCTTGAGTTCTTGTCCCAGGAGATAATTATTCCTTTTGTCCCCCAAACTGCCGCCTTCTCTTTGTAGACATTGTACACGTCATCCCAGGCTACAGTGAGAGAGCAGCTGAGCGGTCCATTTGTTGTGTTTCTCTTAAGAGTTTAAAAAGTAAATTGTATTAATAGAGTCTAAGGCTCAGCTGATGTGAGTCACAGTGTCTTTGTGGTCACCCTTGTCTGTGTCACTGGGAGTTACTGATAGTTATTTTTTTAATCTCAATAATCTCTTACAGTAAATTGTCTTTATCTAATAGTCTCACTTATAATCTGCTCTTAGGCAAAAACTGACTTAGAATAATAAATACTAATTTGGGAGAAATAAGTTGGTTGTAAAATGATCATGCCAAAGATTATGGGGAATGTAAAAAGGTAACATGAGATGGAGAAGCTAGGGGCACCATAGTGCACAGAGTGCCATGGTTCAAATCTGGCCTCAGACACTTACTAGCTGTGTGACCCTGGGCAAGTCATTCAACCCTGTTTGCCTCAGTTTCCTCATCTGTAGAATGTCTGACTTGAACCTCACAACCACCCTAAGGGTGTGGTGTTATCATCCCCACTTGATGATGATAGGACCGGCAGAGAAAGGATAAGATAAGTGTGTACACACATACACACACATGCATATCCACACATGTATGCACACACACAATGAATAGAGAACTTTCTAAGCACTCAAAAGGTGTTCCTGAGCCAATGTGAAATTATAGTCATATCTGAAACTGATTATTGGAGCTTGGTATTTTATCCAGCCTCACAGTGCTAATAGGTAGCTGAGGCAGATTCTGGCTCAAGTCTGGTTTCCTCTCCAGCATGCCACCTCTTTTCTACAATAGTTCCCTCATGGTTCACTCAAGCAGGAGAGCTGAGATTTGAACCAACTCCAGTGTACTTTCTGCTCTATCTGCATCTCCCAGGAGAATCACAGCTAAGTTTTCATGTATATAATCAGAGACCAGCACTGTCTTCTGTGTTGGATATCATTATGGGAGCACATCAGGTCTGGAGTATTATGGGAAAGAATAAAAAAAGAAAAGGAAGAAATGGATGAAACGGGGGGAGATTGGAAAGAAATGCAGGATACCTTGCTCTGCAAATTCTTCTCAGTAGTTGGGTATGAAAGTTCTTCCTTTATAAGCCAAATGTGGGGACCAGTCAGAGAAAGAGAATTGGAGAGCAGTATCACTAACAGTTATTCTTGCAAAAATGTTCAAGTCCTAACAAAAGGATTATACCAATATATCTACAAAATTATTCACTGTAACTAAGTTGGATTTATGTCAGAGATGGTTCAACATTAGGAAGACAATATAATTACCTTAAAACAAAAAACACCAAGACCACGTGTTAACAAATACCTTTGACAAAATATAACATTTATTTATGCTTAAAATCTGTAGGCATAGGAAGACTGTTTTTTTTAACATAAGAAAAAGTATATACATCTGAAAGCAAAAGCTTACATCACTTGTCATAAAGGAACACCAGAAACTCTTCCAATAAATACAGGAGTAAAGCAATGTTAACATTGTTCTAGAAATGTTAGCTGTAAAAATATGACAAGAAATACCATCAATGAAGAGGTGAAATTATTCACTATTTGCAGATGGCATGATTGTTTACTAAAAAGATCCCACAGAAATGGCATACTAATCGAGATAATTGGTAGCTTTAGTTAAGATGAAGGATACAAAATGAATCCATCAAACAAAAAAACCATACAACAAAAACCAAGAAGAACTGATAAATAAACCCCTTTTGAAATAACTTTGAACTAAAATATTTGGGAGATGTTCTACTAAGACAATTAAGATTTGTATAAATACAGTTACCAAACAATCTTTACTGAAATGAAGGAACAGTTAAAAACTTTGTCACTTGTTGAACTGCAACATTATAATAAGAATTTCCATATGACTAAGAATTGGAAATCAAAGAGATGGCTATGATTGTCATGGAATTTTATTGTGTTGTGAGAAATGATGAGCAGGATGGTTTCAGAAAAATCTGGAAAGACTTACATGAACTGATGCATAGTGAACATAACGAACAGAACCGGGAGAATGTTGTACGCAGGAACACCAATACCGTTCAGTGAAGAACCGTGAATGACTTAGCTCTTTTCAGCGATACAGTGATCTAAGACCATTCCAAGGGACTTACCATGAAGCATACAATCTGCCTCTAGAAAAAGAACTGATCTTGTTTGACTACAGACTGAAGCAGGCTATTTTTCACTTTCTTTTTTCTTTTATTTGAGTTTTCTTGTACAAAATGACTAATATGGAAACATTATATGTAATTGCACATGTATGCCTTATATCTGATTGCTTACCTTTATAGGGAAGAGGGAGGGGAGGGAAGGAAGGAGGGATAGTATTTGGAATGTAAAACTTGTGTTTTTGATTTTTGTGAGCATCTGCTTTCCACAATAAAAAAAGAATTTTTGCATTTATAAGAGACATTATGACAAGTAGAATTAAAAAAAATGATCTTAGAAAAAAAAGAATCATCATACTGTCTAAAATGACTGAGACTGGAGATTTAGTACTGTACTAATCAAGTTACCAAGGGGTTCCCCCATAGTTAGAGATCTAGATTAGATATGTGATTGCAATATTATAAGGAGTTCTTCAGTGAGGAAGCTGCCAGTGGAAGGTGGTTCTTTTTTTTTCCTTTGGCAACTGATGGGTCTTTGTTGCTCAGAGTGCAGAGAGGCTAATTAAGTGTTTTCCCAGTATGATAACAGTCCATATAATATGTCAGGCAGAACTTGAACCCAGGTCTTCTTTCTCATGAGACTGATTCTGTCACTGACCGTATTCATACAGCTCTAATTTCTCTCCTAAGCTGCAGTTTTTCATCACCACCTGTTTCTTGGATGTGTCAAACTGGATATTCCATAGGTATCTCAAATTCAACATGTCTGAAACAGACCTCATTCCCTTTCCCTCAAACGACTTCCTCCCTTCTGCACTTCCCTGTTGCTGTTGAAGGGATCTCAAATCACCCAGGATCCAAACTTTTGTGTCACCCTCAATTCCTCTCCCATCTCCAGTGCATTGTCAAGTCTTGTTGTCTCCACTATCCTGACATCTTCCCCTTCTATCCCCTTATGCCTCTCATGTAACCACTCCCCTGGTACATGCCCTTATCAACTCATAACCAGACCCTTTTTTTCCCTCAATTTTTTTCAGTAATCATATTGTAAAAAAAATACACAAACCAAAAAGGAGGAAAACCATGAAAAAATGAAGAAAATGAAAAGTAATATGTTTCAATCTGTATGCAGACTCCTTCAGTTCTTTCTCTGGAGGCAGATAGCATTTTTTCATTGTGAGTCCTTTGGAATTGTCTTGAATCATTGTATTGTTGAGAAGAGCTAAATCATTCACAGTTGTTCATCATATAGTATTGCAGTTACTGTGTACAATGTTCTTCTGATTCTGCTTACTTCACTTTGTATCAGGTTATGCAAGTCTTTCCAGATTTTTCTGAAATCTGCCTGCTCATCATTTCTTATAGTATAGATATTCCATTACAATTGTATACCACAACTTATTTAGCCATTCTCCAATTGATGGGTATCCCTTCAGTTTCTAATTCTTTGCCACTACAAAAGGAGCTGCTATAAATATTTTTGTGAAAATAGATAATTTCCTGGTTTGGTTTTTTTTTTTGGTACAGTTTTATAGAACTTTGGGTATGGTTCCGAATTGCGCTCCATTGATTGGATCAATTAATAACTCCACCAAAAGTGCATTAGTGTCTCAATTTTCCTACATCCCCTCCAACATTTATTAATTTCCTTTTCTGTCATATTAGCCATTCTGATAGGTGTGAGGTGATATTTCAGTGTTGTTTTAATTTCCATTTCTCTAATGAGTACTGATTTTTTCATATGACTATAGATAGCTTTGCTTTTTTCATCTGAAAATTTCCTCTTCATATTCTTTGACCATTTATTGAGTGGGAAATGACTTGTATTCTTATTGATTTGACACAGTTCTCTATATATTTAAGAAATGAGACCTTTAACAATGAGACATTTGCTGTAAAAATTGTTTTCTGGCTTGCTGGTTTCCTTTTAATCTTGTTTGCATTGGTTTTATTTGGGCAAAAAGTTTTTAATTTAATATAGTCATAATTGTCTAATTGTAGTGCTCCTTGATTTTATATATTGGACTTAGAACAAAACACAGTTGTTTTGAAGGAACCACACCAGGGAAGTGTGTCAGTTATTCCACAAGAATTAAGTCCCACCTGGTCAGTCACTGTGTTTGAACCTGGGGATAGATGCAGATAAAAAGAATGTACTCTTGACCTTAAGGGATTGATATTCACACCAGGAAGTGTGTCAGTTATTCCACAAGAATTAAGTCCCACCTGGTCAGTCACTGTGTTTGAACCTGGGGATAGATGCAGATAAAAAGAATGTACTCTTGACCTTAAGGGATTGATATTCCATTGAGGGGTACAACTTCCTCATAGAGAAGCCAATACAAGCTGATTCAAGAGATTTTGCGGGGAAGGTCTCTTCCTGGGGGGCTAGGAGAGGTCTCATGAAGGAGCTAAGCTTTGAAGGAAGCTGAGGATTCAAAATGTGGTGATGAGGAAGAAGAGCATTCAGGAGGGCCAAGGGAGAGTGGGGGTGAGGCACCCAAATGAGGGCAGTGGAAGGTGGATGCTCAGTAGAGGGAACAGCAAACAGGTTATTTGGGCTGCAGTGTAGTTGGCAAGAGGGGGTGCAGTGTATAATAAGCCTGGAAATGTAGATGAGGTGGATGATTCAGACAGGAATCTGCATGTTTTTTAAGAGGCAGCAGGTGACATGGTGAAACATGGGCTCAGGAATATCAATTTGGCAGCTATGTGAAAGATGGATGGGGAGAGAGAAACTGGTATGTCAGGGAGGCCAGTTGTGCTGTTAAGAGTCAGATAAGTACGGATTTTCCTTTCTGCCATCGAACATTTTGTCATCAATCTTACTTAAGTATAGGCCCAACAGGGATTTCTGCATCCACTGGTTCTAGAAACCACTAAGTAACTCCTGCCCCATAATTCCAACTTCCTGTTGCCCTGGCAGCATTGACTGTTAATTGTTTTTGGTGTTTGTTTTTACCAGTTTAATGGGTGTGAAGGTTGATAGCTCAGAGTTGTTTTAATTTACATTTCTTCTAGTAATTTGGAGGATTCTTTTTGCATGTTCGAGAACAGATTGCACTTCTTTGAGAACTGTCTGTAGACTATGACCCCTTATCTATTGGAAAATGTCTTTTAGTTTAATTAATTTGTATAAAATCCTATGTATTTTTGATGTCAGGCATATGTAAAATTTTCCCTCTTTTTGCTAGCTTGTCATATTCTGGCCACATTCTTTTCCTGTAAAAAATTTTTTAAAAAAATTATGTAGTGGAGATTGTCTGCTTTATCTTTTGAATTTTCCTCTTTCCTTTGGTTATAAATTCTTCCTACTTGGTACCTTCTTCAATTCTACTCTAATTGTTTTAAAATGCTTTACCCTTTTATAACTTACCCAGATATTTTGGAATTTATTATGATATGGTATAAGATTCTGATAGCACCCTTGCACCCATCCCCACTCCCCATGATAATAGTACTAGTTGGATCTTTGAGAAAATAGATTGACAAAAAAGCCACTGTGAATTCAGTAACATGTTTGAATGAATATTATAGTATTCACAACAGCATCTATGTAGTTTGAAAAATAGGAATTTAACTTCAGACACCCTCAGGCTACAGATGATGGACTGTTTATTTATAGCTTCCTGGATTCCTTAGTAGTCCTTCTGAGGGTCCCCAAGCTTGTGAACCTCTGCAGGGGGCCAGGCCACCTTTGTTCCCAAACTGTGTCTGTTGGAATCATTTTGTTGTGGCTGGCCTTGTAGAAAGTGTAAGCTTCCTGCCTGAGACAGGTTACCAGGCCACCAGGCGAGGAAGGTACCATGTGACTTCATTAGCTGTGAAAACTTGCCTGGGGAATTTCAGGAAAAGCAATGCATTGTGTTCCACAAACTGTGTACAAGGAGCATACATTAAAATGTATATTTTTTTTGTTTTCCCCTCAATAGTTGATTAGTCTAAAATGACACCAAAGTAAGTTAATTTACTGCCTTGACCTTCTTTATTTCATCTACTTGATGTTATTTTCTTGTTATAGTTCAAATCATCAAACTTTAGTCCTGAAAGAAAGCAGGCAGAAAGTAGGAAATCAGAGTTTATGTTTCAGTTCTATTTTCTTTGGCTTTCATGGGTATATTTTTAAGGCTGGTATGTTTCTGCTGCCTCATGTTATAAATAAGCAATGAAGACAGAAGATGGCTTGTCAGAAGGCTAACTGTGGCACGAGAAAATCTTTTAGGAGAATATTGGAAATATAATTGAATGATTTGTAGACTTCACCCAATAATAATTCAGCATTGGAGTGTGACTCCAGCATCAGTTGGTTTATGTGACTGATAATAAATGTAGTGCATGCAATGTCATTAATTTTAACCTAACCCTCCTTAAAAACATTGTTAACGGTAGGTTTCTAATGCTCTGTATGATTATATGAATTTAACTGTTCATTTTAAGAGGAGACTAAAACTACTTTTAACTTTAAAAATTTTGTTTTTGTACAAAAAACATTTTCAAAGACATTTACCATCCCAAACCCAATGTCTGCCATGCCTTTAATTCAGACCAGTCTAATTAAAGCTGCCTTCAGGAAGGTTTTTTTAGATTTTCTCACTTTCCTCGTTCAGTGACCTTGTAGTTTAAGATGACAGGTACTCAATAACCTTCATTTCCTCTTTTCTTCAGACTTTATTTTTCTTTCATGTGTTGCAGAATGTCATCGGGTGGTACCGCTTTAGAAGAAACAGTCCACAGCAAATGTCCTACAGAGAGCAGATCCTCCACAAACAGCTGACACACATCCTGGGGGCGCCTGATCTTGTCTTCCTCCTTGTCAGCTTCATCTCCACTGCAAATAATTCCACTCATGCTTTAGAATACGTACTTTTTAGACCAAACCGAAGGTAAAGAAGGAAGATTTTCCTTCCAGTTAACTGCCTCATGCTGACATCTCTTGTGAGAATATGTACTATTGTATATCTTAGAGCATAATTCAAGAAAAGCTTTATTTTAGAGACTCTAATATTTAGGTAGGTTGATGTTGTCCCTATGACAGTTATTAAAATTTGATGATGGAGATATAGCCATTAGAAATTTTTTTTACTGTCAAGTTCAGATTTTGAAAAAAAAATTCTAAAAACAGGTAAAAATCAGGGCTTGTGCATTACTATTAGTAAGGATACATCTTATTGCTTTGGTCATCACTTGTTGTAATAATCTGATAAACAACAAGAAAGGATAGATTTAGGAAATATTCTAAAATGAATCCACTGAATGAATAATGAGGCTTTTACCTGATTAACTTGTGGAAGCAAAACTATTTGAACTGATTTCATTGGTATTATGATATTTCCACCTGGACAGATATGCCATTTGTGTTAGTATTTCCTCCACCTCCCTGATACTTTAGCAGATCTTTTTAAGAGTTACTGTGGCCACTCTGTTGCCATCTGGGTAATGAACCTGTCCAAATTTAACTAGGCCGGTTTTCAGATGACACATAGTCCACATGGGGGCCATATGCCAAGCTCTTCCAGCATATAGATTGGGTTGGGCTGGTGTAGCCCTGGAGAATGCAGGATCACCTCCACACTGCCCTCAGGGGAGGAAGACTCAAATCTTATTTTTGCCCTCACTAAATATGATGGAGCAGTTTTGCAAATTAGCAAAACAATCAAAAAATTTCCCTCTCCTCAAAAAAGCTACATGTAATAAAGGAAATCTACATTGTTCAATGAATTGATGATATGGAAATGAGATAATATATGTAAAGTACTTAATAAACTTTAATGTAGTCTATAAATAACAGTTGTTATTGCCAAATAAGTATTTGTGAGAGTATATCAGCTACATGAAGACTTCACTGAACATTGTGTAGTAAGCATTGTTCTAGTTGCTGTGGGGTTACAGAGGAAGGGGTTTACGATTAATGTCTTCTTAATTGACCTTGACTTACTTTAATTCTTTTGTGATCTCCTTAGTCCAAGTGCTTTTCTCAGTGATGCAAATTGCTTCCCTTTCTAACTTTTTTCACCCTGCGTATCTCTTTTGTCCTTGTCCATATCTTCCATGTAAGGTACCCCAAGTAGGCTGGTAAGATCTTTGGGTCTGTTGACATAATTTGGCTACCACTGGAAAAATGTGGACTGTCTGTTGATTCTCCCTTGCTTTCATTACCATAACTGGCCCTTCTCCTTTTCTGGTCATATCTCTCTCTGATGATCTGCTTTGACTCGGTTCCTCCTTAGCAGTAAGATACCGGACACTTGTGCCTTCTCCACTGCCCTTTGGGTGACCCATAACTAATTTTTGGGTGACTAGTGTTCTTCCACTCCCAGCTATTCAGAATCACTGGAAAAATATTAATGTCAAAAAGTTAGACCTTAATTTCAGAGTTGTTTAAAACCCTGCACAATTTCCCAAAGGCAGTCCAGCCTTCTCAGTTCCTCTAATTCAGGGCCCATAGACAGTGACATACATATATAACCCACCTCTGTGAGTTATCTATGGAACTATATATCATAGTTTGACAATGGACATTCTTCTTCAACTTGGTTTTTCCTCTGTGAATAGTTAGGCCATACTCTTGAATAATTATAGTTCTCATTGTGCCGATTAGGGTTAGATTTGGGGAGTCTTACAATATGCTGGGGCTTTACGTGTTCATATCAGTGTTATCACTCCAGGACCCATCTGTTGGGAATATTGCTTTCATTTGGATTTTGCCCCGACTGTTCCCCCGTAACAGTGGTGACCATTTTTGGCAAGCCTCGATGTTGCCTCGGTATTAATAATTACAGGGTCATTGAATAATCTCTGTTGTTAAATATTTCAAAGAGTCTTTTATGTTGGATTTGATGTCCAAGCACCTGGATTGAGTCCTACTGCCACTTTCTGCTTGTGTGATCCTGGTCAGGTTACTTCATCTCTTTGATTCTCAGTTTCTTCATATGTAAAATAGGATTGACTAAGGGCTCCATTTAGGTCTCTTTCTGATGTAAACCTGTGACCCAGTGATCCTGAGATGTTGACCCAAGCACGGGAGGCACCTTATTGGTAGAGAACCCTTAAAGGCAAAGAGGCCGAGTCAGGCCTGGCTCCATTTACGACTAGAAAACACTTTAAACAAGAATGAACTTCTGAGAGAGAGAGAGGGAGGGAGGGAGGGAGAGAGGGAAGGAGAGAGAGAGAGAGGGAGAGAGGTTGTTCTACGCCCCTTCAGTCTCCAAGATTCTATGTCTCTGTCATGGTGGCACTTTGCTCTCCCAAGTCACCTACTTTTTTTTTTTTTTTTTTTTACAGTCAACAAATAGGAAGCCGAGTGGAATCTTGTCTTCTTTGTACGTTTGAGGCCATTGTGGAGCTGTCAAGATGTGCTCTGTACTCTGTCTTCATCCACTTATAGCTTCACAAAGGATGCCTCTGATGCCCTTGTACATTATTCTCCTAAGGATTTGGCAGAGATGGGAATTTTAGGCTCATGATTTGGCAGTTAGGGATACTTTCTCGATTCCCTGTTTTTGTCCATGATTTTTTTCCAAGCCCATGGTTCTTGGGAATCAGCCCCTCATCTCAGTGCCCTGAAAGTTTCTGTTTCCACCACAGACCTCCCCATCTTTATTGTCTTTATGGCCATTTGTTGTTCCCCAGGAATCACGTAGGACTATGATATTAGAATCCCTAAATGATGCTTTCATTGTCATTAGTAGGGAAATTAGTTTATTATAGACATAACGACTGATCTTTTCCATTTTTTTGTCCATTTGTTGTCTTTCAATGTTCACCCTTAAATGTCCTTGATGTGATCCAACTTTGTCAGATCTTTTGCCAAAATTTTTTTTCTTTTTAAGCAAATTATCCATTTTATTTATTTATTTGTTTATTTTTAGATTATGACATTCATTTCCACAAAATTTTGAGTTCCGGTTTCCCCATCTTTCCCCTCCCCTCACCCCATAATATCTTACATTCTGATTATCCCTTCCCTCAATGTGTCCTCCCTTCTGTCACACCCCACCCTTCCCTTATCCCCATCTTCTCTCTTTTCTTGTAGGGAAAGATAGATTTCTGTACCCCATTACCTGTATTTCTTATTTCCCAGTTATATGCAATAACAGTTCTCAATATTCATTTCTAATACTTTGAATTCCAACTTCTCTCTCTTCCTCCCTCCCCACCCATCCCCACTGAGAAGGCAAGCAATTCAATACAGGCTATATATGTGTCATTTGGAAAGGACTTCCATAATAGTCATGTTGTGTAAGACTATATTTTCCTCCATCCTACCTTGTCCCTTGTCTCCCCTTTTTTCTTCTGTTCTCTCATTTGAGAATGAGAATGCTCCTTTCCCAAAAGTGTTTACTTCTAGTTACCTCCTTCCCCCATTTGCCCTCCCTTCTATCATCCCCCTCATCCCACTTGTCCCCTTCTCCTCTACTTTCCTATAGTATAAGATAGATTTTCGTACCAAATTTAGTGAGCATATTATTCCCTCCTTAAGCCATATGTGAAGAGAGTAAGCTTCACTTTTCCCCTCTTACCTCCTCCTTTTTTCTCTTCCATTGAAAAAGATTTTTCTTATCTCTTTATGAGTGATAATTTGCCCCATTCCATTTCTCCCTTTTTCCTCCCAATATATTCCTCTCTCACCTCTTAATTTTATTTTATTTTTATAGATATCATCCCTTCTGATTCAACTCAACCTGTGCTCTCTGTCTCTATGTATGTGTGTCTCCAAATACTGAGAGTAGTCTCAAGAGTTACAAATATCTTTCCATGTAGGAATGTAAACAGTTCAGCTTTAGAAAGTCCTTTATGATTTCTCTTTCCTGTTTACCTTTTCATGCTTCTCTTGATTCTTGTGTTTGAAAGTCAAATTTTCTCTTCAGTTCTGGTCTTTTTGTCAAGACTGCTTGAAAGTCCTCTGTATCACTGATGGACCATTTTTTCCCTTGAAGTGTTATACTCAGTTTTGCTGGGTAGGTGATTGTTGGTTTTAATTCCAGCTCCTTTGACTTCTGGAATATCCTATTCCAAGCCCTTTGATTCCTTAATGTAGAAGCTTCCAGATCCTGTGTTATCCTGACTGTGTTTCTACAATACTTGAATTGTTTCTCTCTAGCTGCTTGCAATATTTTCTCCTTGACCTGCGAACTCTGAAATTTGACCACAATATTTCTATTTCAAGTTTCTCTTTTCTGGTCTCTTTTAGGAGGTGATTGGTGGATTCTTTCAATATTTATTTTGCCCTCTGATTCTGGAATATCAGGGCACTTTTCCTTGATAATTTCATAAAGGATAAAGTCTTGACTTTTTTGATCATGGCTTTCATGTAGTCTCATAATTTTTAAATTATCTCTCCTGGATCTATTTTCCAGGTCAGTTGTTTTTCCAATGAGATATTTCATATTATCTTCTATTTTTTCATTCTTTTGGTTTTGTTTTGTAATTTCTTGGTTTATCATATAGTCATTAAGCTTCCTCAGCTCCACTCTCATTTTTAAGGAACTGTTTTCTTCAGTGAGCTTTTGAACCTCCTTTTCCATTTGGTGATTCTGCTTTTTAAAGCCGCCTTCTCCTCATTTGCTTTTTGGACTTCTTTTTCCAGTTGAGTTAGCCTATTTTTCAAGATGTTATTTCCTTCAGCATTTTTTTTTTGAGGTCTTCTTTAGCAAGCTGTTGACTCACTTTTTAAGCTCTTCCATGGCCTGAGCCCATTGCATATTTCATTTTGGAGGTACTGGATGCAGAAGCCTTGACTTCCTCTTGACAGTATGCATTGTTCTTCCTTATCCAAAAGGGTGGAAGGAAATACCTGTTCACCAAGAAAGTAACCTTCTAAGGTCTTATGTTTTCCCCTTTGGGGCATTTTCTCAGCCAGTTACTTGACTTCTGAATCCTTGGTCAAGAGGAGGGTCTTAGTGCTCCTCCTCCCCTCAGGTCCATGCTCAAGGCTGAGATTCAGATCAGCTGCTCAACTCCCCTAGGGGCTTTAAGCTGAGTCACTTCCACAATGGAAGCTGCCGCCCAAGACAGCAACTGCCACACAGTGCTGCTGCTGCTGCTGCCGCCGCTGCCTAGGGCCCATGCTGTGGGGGACCCTGCTCCCCTCTCACCCAGCTGGGAAAGCCCTCTCACTGACCTTTGAAACTTTCTTTGGCACTTGTGGGTTGAGGGATCTGAGACCCTCCCTGCTGGGATTCTGCCCTGGAAACCTGTTCTAGTCCTGATCCTCCCGGTGCCATGCGGCCAGGGCCAGGCTTCGCTATACTCAGCGTCCCATGGGATACTCCTTTCCTGTTGGCCTTCCAGGTTACCTTTGGCTGGAAATCTCTTTTGCTCTGTTGTTCTGTGGCTTCTGCTGCTCGAGAATTTGTTGAAAGTCATTTTTTACAGGTATTTTATGGACTGTGGGTGAAGAGCTGTATAGTATGTGTGTTTTTCTATTCCACCATCTTGGCTCTGCCCCTCCCCCTCCAAGATTTCTGCAAACTTTATTTTTCTTCTCCTTTTCAGTCTTATGAAACCATACTGTTTAAAATATCCCACCATGATAAATAAATGCATGTATTGTCCGAGCTGTTGTCCTTGGCTGAGTGTTTCTTGGCTGACATGATTTATGCTTGATCTCTTTATTGATATCACCTTAGGAAATAATGATAGTATGTGTCAATGTCTTCTTTACCCATTTCCCATGTGGGACTATTAGTAGCTCTTTAAAATGTTTCAGGTTAGAGTTGCTTTATTTGTATTCTTTCATCTCATTCTAATTTTTCTAGTTTGGTATTGATTTTAGAATTTGCTCCAACAATCAGCTATATACAAAAAACTAGTTTGGAAGTGACTCAGTGGTGTTCAGTTATTTCCTGTTGTTAATACGGAGTCATCTTATTTTTTTGTACTATTATTTGATATTTACCAGGTCCAGTATCATCCAGTTTTTTTCTTGAAGAAAACCTTCCTGATCCTTAGGTGCAAGGCTCCTTTATTATCTATAAGCTGTTGCCCTCTCCCATTTCTTACTCCTGAACCATATTTTCCAAAATATTTTTTGCCATCTTACTCTATGCCCACCTTTGCTTTGAATTCATCAAGGATTAAAGTAAATGTTGATCTAATTTGAAAGGTCTGAGCTCTTTATAAAGTTTCTTTGTCTCCTAATCCTCTGCAACATGTATTGATTCATGAGTTGCCATTTTTTTGTGGTGATCTTTTTGTTCATACTGATTTTGGATACTAAGTATCTAGTGAAATATGAGTCTAGTTTCCTTGAGATACACAGTAAATCAAATTTGTTCCCCCTTTTATTTCTTTGTCCAAGGAGAGAACCTATGATCCATCATTCTACTTAGGTGCAACTTTCATTAATCTTAAAAATATATATTTATTTTACTAACTTTCTGACATGACAGTTACTTTCCAATCCTAACTACATAATACCTTTTCTTAAAAACAGCTGAACAAAACCATCTTATATAGTTATGACAACTGACAGAACATGTAATATTTGGAACTACTAATTTTTTTAATGAACTTGTTTTTATTCTGAACTTGAATACCAAATAAAATGAGCATTTCCATATATGAAGTAGAATAGAAAAGATGATTGTATATGAAACTGCAAGTCTCTATTATGCATTTATATATGCTTTATATGCTTTTATTATACTTGCTTTTCTTTTTAAGTATATAATAAATTCAACCTGTAGCTTTCAAAGCTTTCTGCTTGTTTGTGTTTTTTTCTAGCCTGCCTTCTGTTCTCTTTTCTGTATTTTTTAAAAAGACACCTTGGTGGTCCTTCCTTCTTTCCTTTCTCCTTTCTTTCCTTCCTTCTCTCCCTCCTTCCCTCCATCCTTTCCTCCCTTCTTCCTTCCCTCCCTCTTTTAGCTGCCCTTTCTCTCTCTGCTTTTACTCTCCTACTCAGTCCTCCCTACCCTCATTGGAAAAGCCCTTATTAAAAATATGCACAGTCAAGCCAGAGATTCCCACAGTTGGCCCTGAGCATTCTTATTCCTACCCTGCTTCTTGAGTCCCTCCCCTGTCTCTCAAGAGATGGGTGATGAATGGCATGCATCCTCATCAACCCTCTGGAGTCATGGTTACTGAATTCAGAGTTTGTTAAAGGAGAGGAAGTGTGTCAGTCACCATGAATCATCCGGAAGCGTCATCTGTGTGTCTGGTCCTGCTGTCTTCCTTTATGTTTATCATTGTCACTATTAGTATAGGTACTGCTTTCTTCATTTTGAATCAGTTTGTACACATCTGTCTGTATTCCTCTGCATTCTTCACAATTCATCATTTCTTAAGATGTGATAATATTATATTAAATCTGTATACCACAGTGTGTTCAGCTATTCCTTAGACAGTGCATACATTCTTTCTAGTTGTTTTTGTTGCTGCCAGAAATATTGCTGTAAATGTTCTGATGTGGATGGGATCTTTCTTTAATTGACCTCCTTGAACATAAATTCACTTATGAGATCATAGGTCAAAGGGTCAAATGAATTCATATCACTTAGTTTCAAGGTTTTTTTAGTTTCTTAGCAAAACTGTCAGGTAGGATGAGATTCATTTCTTTGAGTAGTGTGTGTACTTAAGTCAGTGGAAAAGGTTCTAGTGTTTAAAGGCAAGAACAAAACTAAGGTTTTAGACTAGGTATTCTTGCCCTAGGGGCCATAAACTTGTATTTTGAATATTTTGATAACTATATTCCAGTAGGATTGATTTCCTTTCTCATCCTAGGTATTTTACTTTATGCATTTAAAAGCATGCCTGTGAGAAGGGCTCTGTGACACAAAGTTCATCTATATTTTAGGTGGTCTCAAAACAGTATCAAATGATGAAATGCCTTCTTTTCCAGCACTCTGCCACTGTCACAGCCAGAAATTCAGGGCGACTACTCAGGATTAAGGCTATTTTGCATTTTATTTGTGTTTTGAAATGTTAGCCAGGACAGAGTCCCATTACCACAGGACCAGTTTCTTGCCAAGGATCCCCTCTTGGTGCTCAGAGAGGCCAGCCCTTGAAGGCAGGTGTTGTATATTGTGGAGATCAAACTTTGAAGACTTTGCAGCATAGTAGGACTTCTTGGAACTTATCTTCCCTGGCCTTTGAGAACCCAGAGTCAGCCCATGAGGAGGAATGGGAGTAGGATTTTTTAGAAGATTGCTCTAATAAGCCTTAGATCTAAGAGAAGGAAAAACTGACTGAGAAGTATGAAGCTAATTGGGTTGTCTGAATAGGTGGATGAATAAGCCCTTCTTTTAGGTCTCCCTCTGAGGTTTCTCATGCAACCCAAGAATAAAACTTGAGCTGCAAAAACTCAAGCCCAGAGAAAAAGTCAAGCCTTTCATAAGTGACCTTTCTTAAATTTCCCTGCAGGTATAATCAAAGGGTGTCACTCACTATCCCCAACCTGGGCAACACCAGCCAGCAGGAATACAAAGTTTCTTCAGTGCCAAACACTTCTCAGAGCTACGCCAAAGTGATTAAGGAGCATGGGTAAGTCCAAGCCCGAGGGAAGGCCAGATTTTACAGAACAAAGAACTCTGATTGAGAAACTGGATGTAAAACTGACTTCATTATGATATAGGAACACTTTTTCTTATTCATCAGCAGTTAAAGCAGTTCTCTGACCCTCTGTCATTTGTACAATTTTAACAATCTCATATTTGAAGTTATAACTTATTATCACCAATATTCGTATCATTTACAGCAAGACTATTTGAAAATTCTACGAAGCATATGGACAGAATGAACAGTTTTTTAAGGACCGTTGAAGAGAATATTCTTTAAAATAGTTGGCAGATTTTTCTTTTCATTTTCTTACCCTAAAAGTAGTCATTTAACCTTCCCCCCAATTTACTAATGCATTCTGTAGCTCTGCTCTTTTGCCTGAATGATCACCTTAGGGTCCCTGGTTTTGACGGTGAAGGAGTATGGGAGCTCAAGACTACCCTTTTGGAGATGTTAAAGAGACCATTAGCACGACAGCTTTTAATTAATTGGTTTTTGTCTTTTCATCTATCTAGTACTGACTTTTTCGATAAAGATGGAGTGATGAAAGACATCAGGGCAATTTATCAGGTGTATAATGCGCTTCAAGAAAAAGTCCAGGTAACTCATAACTATTTTAAAATGAGCTCACTTTTGTGGCTGGTTTCAGTTCAACTTGAATTTTAAGCAACCATTTGCTGTTGAAGAATACTCTTTTATTTTGAACTCCAAAATACTGAGGGAAAGTAGGATCAACAATGATTTTTGGAAATACCAACAATGCAGGTTAGCCTCTCATTAATGCATGCTTCTTTTGATAGAATAAACAAGCAAACCCAAACTCCCCCCAAATCCTAGGTAGAGTTCAATTCATACTGTGTTAATTCAACATGCTTACAGTATGAATTGATGTTTAGAGGTTAAAAATCTTCCTTCTCCATGCCTACATGGACTTTACTTACCTGAGAAGTGTATTTCTGGTCTCAGTTTCCTATCCATAACCTGAAGAGACTGGCCCTGGGTCCTGTCCAGTTCTAAATCTGTGACCCTGACTCTCCTTCAACTGGAACTCCACCTGGGAGGAGCCTTGAGGCCCAGCTGACTGTGCTTTGAGGACAGTACTAGAGATGGGTTGAGATGACATCTGCTCAGTAGCCATGTTTGAGTTGGGGCTGGAAAATCACTGTTTCCTCTTAGCTCCTCAGCAGTGACCAGAAAACGAGCTCCTCATGCAGTGGGAAAGGGCAGACTTTCAACTTACCAGGGGGCTGCATTCAGAGAGTCTGTTTGTAAGTTGCTTGTAAGGGACTTAAACTGTTCTTTCCCATGGAGATAGAAATAGTGGTGACATTCTCCAGCAAGTTGACAAAAGTTTATTGATCTACTATATATAGCTAAAGTTATAGGTCATTCTGAAGAGAAGAACGAAGGAAGGTTCTAGAACAGCAATAGATCTCAGAAAGAGGAATATAGAAGGCCAAGAAGGCCCCACTTAGGGACTAGTGCCCCAGCTCCGGGTGTTTCTGCCCTCCCTGGTTCTCAGTTCCCCTTCCCTTCCTCCAGGGGCCCCTGGGGACACACTGAGGTCTGAGCGTTTGTATTTTAGGCCTTTCTCCTTTTCTAGGAGGAAGGCATCAGGAAGCCAACAGCTACTTGTCCCAAGTCTATAGTGAAACATTCATTCCTTTGTCCTTACTTTGAGATTGCCCTTTGCCGTGCTCCCAAAGCAGACACAAAAGACTGAAAAGGAGAACGGTAGGGTCATGCAGGAGTGCAGGAACCGTGATCCTTTAATGCTGACTTTTTTCAGTGAGGGGAGTCATATAGAGCCCAATATCAAATTATTCTTCATCCAGTTCTGTGTCAACTCTAAAACTTCATATTTTTCAGTGCAGTGTAGACTTTGCACAAATATCAACTCATTTGTTTTGATCATTTTGGAATATTAAGTGAAATTTGAAACCATTTTGTTATTAATTTTAGAAGTTTTAATGTGTAACACTTTGTAGGCGAACCCTAAGAAGTTCTCTTTACTAGTTGTTATTTCTTATTCATTATGTAAGGGAAAGAAATGATGCAAATGATTAATCAGGTGAATAAGAGTCAACCTGCTCATTATTTAATTTAAGAGAATTGAGGAAGTATTACTATGTGTGTGATTTGACACTTGGCCTGCTTGTCACAGCTGTTCCTGGACCTGGTGTAAGCTTCCTGTGTGCTTCCCTTTGTGACCAAGGCGGCTGGTGGGGAGCCCTCGGGGGCCTGAGGCCTAATTGTTCTCCTTTTACTTTTCCCCAGGCAGTGTGCATAGACGTAGAGAAGAGCGAGAGATTGGTTGAATCTTTTCAGGCAGAGGTGAACAAATTAAAAAGACAGATCACTCAGAGGAAAAATGAAAAGGAGCAAGAAATAAGTAAGTTTTTTTCCCAGATTAACTTGAGCTTATCAGGAAAGTCTTTTGTGACCCTTCCATTTTAAAGCTATATTGTATAGGAAGGAGTGTGGGGACAAACTCACTTCATTATCTAAGGAGGGATGGGCCAGTCCTTTTCCTTCCGCAAAGTGTTTATTTTGAATCTTTTGATGGGGGAAAAAAACAAATGAAAGCAAAATATTAACACACAAAGTGGTTGGCATAGGTTTAAGTTCTGTATGACACAGGACATGGTTCACCCAAGATGGGTTGTGGATTTCATTCATAGTTTTTAAGGAGCATCTGCTGTGTTCAAGGCCCTGTGGAGGGAGGATATATAGAAAACAGCACCATCATCAGAGATGTAAATGTGAGAGGAAATTGGGTGTGACAGTGGGAGGAGGGAGGAGAGGCCCAGAGGATTGTGGGAAAGGCATCTGATGGTCAGTCATGGTTGGGGGCCTGCAGCTGAGTGCCAAGCTATTTCTTCATTGCAGCCAGGTCCCCTTCCCCCAATCTTAATCTATCCGAATTGTGTATATTTGGAACAGGAGGTAGGATCCATGAGAAATGATTGAAATGGGTTGTTAGTTGGGGTCTTGACTGTCTGTGTCCTCCACATCCAAGACCTGCATGAACCCTCCACTTCAGCCATACCCAAGAAAGTCAAATTTTTGATCTCATGATTACTCATAACCACTATCATTTGGAATTATCTCATTCCCCTCTTTGATCAACTGCCCTTTCTCTCTTTCTTCTTCCCCTTCCTCCTTTGATAGAACATAAACCACTTCTTCATCTTTACTACAGCCTTCAGTCTATTACCCTCCCTTTCCTTCCTTCACAGCTTACTTATCTATTGTCCTCCTTTCATGATCCCCTTGCCCCTTGCTGCCCTTCAGACCCTGGCTCATCCCTGCCCTCTGCCTTCTCTACACGTACTCCTAGGCTCTTCAACATTGCTGGTGGGAGTCATTGAACCAAGTGGACTAGGTCTCCCGCAAATTCAGGCTATTTCATCTCAACTCACTCCCCTCAGTGTCTACTTTAAGCCTTCTTTCTTTTTTTGAAAATCAGTTTTTATTGATGTCTTCTTTTTTTTACATCATCATAGTTTCCCATAGTCTCCCTCCCCTGCCCCAGTTCCAAAGAATCGTTCCACATAATAGAAAAAGAAAAAGAAGGGGAGAAAACATGCCTGAGCCCTCAGCATGGGTGGGCCTCCTATGTCCTGTAGGAGAGGGATTTGGGGGTGGGGGGTGGGTCTCCTCTGTCTTCATTCAGAGCCTCCTGGCTCTTCCTAATTTCATTACATTCACTTTTTATGTTCTTGAAGTTATTGTATGCTGGCTCTGTTCTGCACCCATTCATATCAGTCTTTCCTGGCTTTTTTGCCAGCCTCCTCATACTCCCTGGTACAGCTTCATCTCTTATTTTTCTTGAACTTCTTTGTTGTGTGAGCCTGAATTTCCTTTGATTTAGACTTTGCCTCTTATGTCTAGTATCTCCAACTGTTGGCTGCTTTCCCACTGCCTGCAAACCTACTCAGACATGTCTCATCCTTAAAAAAACCTTCATTTGACCCTCCAAGTCTCCTCTATTATTGTCCTGTATCTCTCTTCCATTTCACTGCCAGATTCCTAGAAAGAATCCTCTTCACTGTCTGTCTTTCCTTCTCCAATCCTCCCACCCCACACCTCACACCCCGTACCTTCTTCTCCCCTTGCAATCTGACTTCCAGCTCTGCCCCTCTAGTAAAGTTGCTTTTCCCAGCTTGACCAGTGGTCTCTGAACTGCTAGATCTGTCGGCCTTGGACACTAAGCAGACTGACAAATACCATCCCTTTCATTGGCTTTCATAACACTGCCCTGTCTGACTGCTCCTCCTCAGTTTCCTTTGGTCTTCAAGTGTGGATGCCTCCCATCCCTACCCTGTGCTCTGCCCTAGGCCCTCTTTCCTTTTGAAGTTCTTTTCTCCAGTTCTTTTCTCATCTGTTCTTATGGAGTCAACTATCATTTCTGTGCAGGTGACTTCAAAATGGATGTAACCAGCAATAATTGACTGCCTCTTCAAATGTCTATGTGACTATCTAGGCAGCATTTAGAATTCATGTCAAGAATGTGTTTCCCCCAAAACTTCTCTCTCCATACTTCCCTGTTCCCTTCTCTGCAAGAGAGCCAAGATACAGACCTTTGCTCAGGGTCCTCATCTTGGTGTCATCTTTGACCTTTCCCTTACACCCCACAGCTAATCTGGGAACTTCCTCTCCTATCTGTTCCCAAGTCTGTGTTCAGAAAGACATTACCCAAGTATAAACTGTCATCTCAGATGCTGCAAGAATTTGCCATGGTATTTTCTTCCCTCTGGAGCTTGTAACAAGACTGACCATTTTGAGCCCCATTTTGTATATCACCAAGTACTTTGGCATTTCTCTGCACTCATTGTGTATTAACATTTTTTATGTTTATGCTACCTCTTGTTAGACTTGAAGTTTCCTGAAGGTTGGAGCCATATCTCATCAAAACTTAGTATTCACCCCAGTGCCTAAGACAGTGCTGGTCACACAATGAGTGTGGAATAAATGGGCAGTGACATTTTCGAGAACCTCAGTTCAGATAATTTATTTGGATTAGGTGGAAACAGATATTGGGAGATAGACAGATGGGTGAATGAGTGGATGGATGGATGGATGGATGGCAAGCAGGATGGATGGTGGGCATTGTGCCAGGTTTTGGGTATACAAAAATGAAAAGTGACCCAACTCCTTCCCAAAAAGAACTTGCATTCTGCTAAGGGCAGTATGGGGCTTCAGACCACAAGAACTATCAGGTATATATGATATAGAACTAGGTAAATTGATCAATTTTCATTTTCATTCAGTTGATGTTGGCAGCTTTATTGTTGCTGTCATTGTGAGTAAACAAGTTGATAAAAATATGGAAAAGCGAAAGGAAGATTGGATAATAATGAATAATGCTCTGCACTGTGTAGGCCTTTTGAAGTCTTAACGAGAAAGGATCAGAGCAGAGTTCTGACGGGAGCTGTTCATGTGACGTGACACATGTGATGGGGTTAGTTCAAGTTCTTTGGAATCAAAAATCTCAGTTACTGCTCATTACCAGAAATAAATGGGATCATAACATTTCAAGTGACAAAGACTATGTCGTTAATCTTTTAATCCCAGTAGACCCCATCTCAGCATCCATTAGGAAGAAGGAGCAAATCTGAATTAGTTAAACCTACATTTAAAGAAACTGGAAAAGGAGCAAATCACCCAACAGAAGCGGCAGGAGGGGAAGGGTGATCCCCACGCAAAAAGACAAGGGAAACGTTAGAACTAAGAGTTGGTGGGATTGGTTGGTTCTTCACGAAAGACCCAGTGATGCTGATAAATAATTAGCAAATTAGTCAATAATTAGTCAGGAAAAGAAGGAAAAGTCAGATTTTCAAAATTAGAAATGAACAAAAAATCGTAGGAATGCAAATGAAATTAGATGGTCAGAGATGACTGCTTCTTTTCTCATAAATATGTATGAGAACATAGAATGCCTTACCACATCATCATTGTCATCATCATCATCATCACCAGCATTTACATAGCAGGACTGTCACAGGGAGACTTGGTTAACCTGAATAGACGAGTCGCAGAGGGAAAAGTTGTACAAGCCACTTTTACAAGCCTTGTAAAAAGTCACAAATGTTTTTTCTTTTCTAACTTAAGAAAACCCTATGTTACAGTAGTTACTCATAAACAAAGAAAGTATGGTATGGTACCCAGTTATTTTTATGGAAAATATATTATCTTTAATATCAAAATATGGGGAAAATACTGAGAAAGAAAATTGTGGACCATTCTTACTGAGGAATATAAAAGTTTTGAGCTCAATAGTTGTAGAAAAGGCCTTCAGTAAAATAAAACATCTATTTATGATGAAAAAACATGAAGAAAAGGCCCCCAGAATCAAACTATTGACAAACCACATACACACACATTTACAGCCAAATAGCTTTTATAATAGAATACAAGTGTAGTTCTATATTAGGAAACTAGTTGATGTGAGAAATTATATTGACAAGACAAATCATAAAAATTATGATAAAAAGGACTTTTCCTAAAAGATAAAAAGCATTTATTTGAAACAAGGAACCAATGTCACATGTGGTAGGGAAGCATTTGAAATATTCCTGCTTAATGCCTATTGAGCATGCACATTTCTCTGCATCCTTCTGTTAGGCCCTGGAAGGAAGCTCTCCTTCCCTTCTTCCTCCTCCTTCCTTGCCCAGAATTAGCCTCCCTAGAGAGAGGATTTGGGCAGCCTCTTTCTGGAAGGCATCTGAGAAGGAGCTTGAACCCAGGCCTTTCTGACTCCAGGTATATTGCACCACACTGCCTTTGTCGTTTTTAATCAAGGTGATTTTAGAAATGCTAGATGTGCTAATAAGGTGTGAAGAGGATATGAATAAATGAAGCCCTGATAATGAAGAAACTGAGGTTTCCAATTATAGATGACAGAATTGAATATCTAAGAAATCCTTTTGGATTTCTGACTTTAGTAGGTAACTTTCATGAGATAGCGGATTAACCATCTCCCCAAATCATCCACTTTTTAAATATGGTTCAGTATGATAGGATTCTATAACTTTGTGGTTATGAAAACTGTCCCATCCATGTCCCCTGCCCGGCCCACCTCAGGTAGGAGGCCTTTGGAAGTCTGGTATAGGGAAGAAGGGCTGGTCCTGGGAACAGAACTAGGAGCAACCAGGGAAAGCTGCCAAGAAGTCACTTTGGACCCTGTAGTAGAGAGCTGCCTGGGGGATGTTGGGTGAGAGTGGTGGAGAGGGCTGTAGTTGTGTTGGTTCTTCATGTTCTGGCTGACTCGTGGACCTGAGGGTCTTCCCTTCCTTGGAGAATTAGGAGTCTAATGCTCTCTTTAATGTACTCTGTCCTTCCCCCTGGCTAGAGTACACACTTCTGTTGGGCAGTGACTGTGTCTTACTCAATTTTTCATCCCCCACATGTCATCCAACAAACCAAGTCCATAATAGTTTATTAAGGACTAGTGGTGTACCCTGCCCTGAGCTTGGTACGAAGCATCCTGTGGAAGGCAAAGACCAGTGCAAGCTGCACATGGCTAGGATGAGCCAAGGGGAAGCAGTAGCCTTAAGGGAGCCTTGAGGGGAAGCCATGAGGCAGCCAGCAGGCCTGGAGTCTTGTTTGAGGAACAACCATGAAGCTGGCATCCCTGAGTATTTGGGGAGGGGGCACCAGCTTTGTGAAGTAACTCTGAATGTCAGAGAATTTTATGTTTGATTCTAGGGTGCTTAGAGGACTCCTGGAGTTTATTGAGGGGGGCTAGTGGGCTGGGGGTGGAGGGATGGTTAGATCTGAACTTTAGGAGAATGAAATTTGGCAGCTGAATGGAGGATTATTAGAGTCTGAGGTGATAAGAGCCGCCCCAGGGTGATTGCCTTGTCAAGGAAGAGGGGACATAAAGCACAGGTGCTGGCAGTGAGGCAGAGGTGCTGAAGATGACACCTAGGGCCTGGGAGGGTGGTGTTGCCTTTGACCTTTAGGAAGAGGAGAGGCCTGGGGGCAGGGGGAGATAATTCTGATGTTGACAGAAAGGTTGAGACTAGACCAAGACATCTGAGAGTCTTCTGCACACAGAGATTTGACTCCATGGGAGCTGATGATATAACCAAGTAAAATAGAACAGAGGGAGAAACAAGAAGGTCTCGATCACTGCCTTGTCTATAGAAGACATGATCTCGGATTAATGGGTGAAATGGTAAACCTGGCAGCTTTTTTACTTGAGTCTGAAATTGTACAAAAGAAGTTCCAGTCTAGCATGAATTACCAGTTAGTAAAGAACACGGCTAGTGAGGTGATAGCATTTGCCATAGCCAGTCAGTTGGGCTTCTTAATGTGTGGGGGTGAAAACAGTGTGAGCTGTAGGATGTTAACACTCTTCCTGTTTCCACCTAGGATTGCAGCAGGCCCTATTACACAGGCAATTGTCTTCGGAAAGCTCAGAACCAGGATTCAGTTCGAGGATGCCGTATTCTGGGTTTGAGGTGGAAGATGCAGAGCCTTCTGACCCACCCCCTCCTTATTCAGACTTTAACCCAGCCTGTCAAGAGAGTACTTTGGGTCCCTCTCTCCTGGAGAGCAGTATCTTCATGCCTCGACCACAGGCAGTAGGCTCTTCCAACTTTGTTTCCACAAATTCAGGATTGAAGTATTCTGGCAATGGAACAGCCCTACCTCTGTCCCAAAGAGCAGTCGGAGACAGTGTAGATGACTCAGAAGACAGTGATTATGGCCCTGCAGGGCCCTCTCCTAGTGAGTTCTCACACACTCGGGGTTCCCGACCAGCGACACATCCTGATGGAGACTCCAGGAACACTCAGACCTCTCAGATATGATGGAATGCAGCAAACTCAGTGGAGCACTGTTTTTCCTAACTGTTGTTGAAAGTCTTTGGGGAACTTAATTTCAGAGGGAAAAAAAAAACTGCTTTGCAGAAATGGAGACTCCCTGAGGAGGCTTCTTGTGCACAAAAGGCGTGCATAGACTTGCCCTAGATGGCTTCACCTGCCTTGCAAGTTTCATAATGGAATCATTAGGATAATCAAGTTGTACTAATACTGATGAGATCCTTGGATGTCTTGGTCAATTAGGCAAAGTGAAATTTATAGAAACCTTTTAGTTTTGGTTGCCGTATTTTCATTAAAATAAATTGGGAATTGGAGACTAAGCACAATTAGTCTATAAATATCCTATAAAAATCAAAAACTTACCTCTTGCACTATCATGCCTTGAAATTTAGTTGTTGAAAGGGAAGCAGGTTCAGCAGTAGCCTTCAAAGAAACTTTCTACGATGAGCCAAATTATTCTTTGCCAGAAAAGAAATTTTGATAATTCTAAGAAGCCTGATTGGAACACATCGGATGTATCTTCTCTGAGCTGCATGCCCTTTTGTGATCAAAAGGGAAGGGTTTTGTTTCAACTTTTTTACTAGCCAGATGTGTGTATCACTTAAAATGGTTGCCTTTTTACATAGGAATACTAATTCCCAGTAAACAATCACCCACAGAAGTCGGTCCTAGAGTTCCTTGAGTTGGTGTGTGTGAGGTTGGGGGGCTCCAGTGATGACGCCGCTGCCTGAAGATGGAGGCACACAGAGTACAGGGATGCCTTGGGCATCTTACCTAAGTTTTGTAACAAAAAGATTCCAAATGTGATTTTTTTCCCAGAGATTATGTGTAAAGGAGGTAATTGATTTTTGCCTTCGGATGAAATTATTAATGTAATTTTATGTAAGGACTATAGGGGAAGGGCCTATAATGGAAACAAATCTGTTTGGTTATCTTGGTGATTAAAGATTTGTTTTACATTTGAAGAATAGTACTTATGAGGGAAAGAAGTTGCCATTTTGGAGACAAAGTGGGGTGTGTGTGTGTGTGTGTGTGTGTGTGTGTGTGTGTACGTGTACGTACGTCTGTGTGCGTGCATGTGCCTGTGTGTGTGCACATGTGTATGTGTGCACATATGTGGGTGTGCGCATGTGTGTTTGTGTAGATTTTTATATTGGGATGCACTTAGGCTATTATTTAATTACCGCTTATCTTCTCATTTTGCCCAAAAGATGTGAAATGGGGCCCCTGAAATCCCAGGGGCTTTTGGTTCTGAGCTTGCAAATGACAAAACCTGCCATTAACCATGAGGTGAGCGCCTGTGTTGGATGCTTTGGAACGTAACTGCCTTTCCTTTGACCTCCACATAACCTACAGGAGCAAAGACATCTCTCCAGAGACTGTTGAAAGAGGAGGTTACCCCCCCAGGAAGCTGGCTCTCATGGCCCTTGCTCCTGGGCCTGAAGAGTGGGCTCAAGCCCATGTTTTGAATGTCCCCTTTCCTGTTGAACGGTCTCCATTTTGTCGAGGTTGCTTTCTTTGTTCGCCTTACCACGACTGCAGTTTGGCTTGGAATATTGTAGGCCATTTTCAGACAGACTTGTTGGGTTTCACTGTCTGCTCTCCACAGACAGCTCTGGGCTTGTGGATGAGAGGAGACATGCTGCCACCCTCCCCTCAGGTCCATTTTCTTCACCCATAGGAAAATATTTTTATTTTGATGCCGCACAACAGTCTGCAATGTACGCCTGACAAAGCCGTGAATGTGATAATAAAAGCCTATTTAATCCTGTACCTCTCGTCTCGCTCTCTCTCATCAGCATCCAGCCAGCCCTCCCACCCCTGCCACCCTCGTTCCAGTCACCAAAGTGAGCCCTAGGAGGACCCTTCCACTGATCGGGAAAGGCTTGTGCTGGTCAGCAAGATGCAGAGAGAGCTTAGTATCATATAGATGTAGGACTTAGCTTGGAGGACGAGAGTACATAGGAAGCTGTCTTGTTTAAAGTGAGTCTGCAGCTGTGAATGTGTAAGGCCTTGGAGGCTTGGGTCCTAGAATGGGAATTCTACTTTACACATCAGGGACAGGACGCACAGTGTAGGGAGGGCCTGGTTTGGCATCCCAGCCCTGCTGCCCACTCTCTGTGTGACCTTGAGGAAATCACTTGTCTCTGGGCCTCCATTTCTTTAACTGTAAAACGAGGAGTTGGGAGGGAACTCTGTAGAGTTATGGGGTTTATTGCAGTCATCTCAATGTCATCTGCTACCTGGAATATCTGAAAGACCTTACTGTCTAGAGAGAATTTCTTTTCCATTTGGATTCCACCGGACATGTTCTACCACCATAAGCAAACTCTTTTGGCAAGTGTATGTCTTGATTTGGCCAAATTAGAAGCCCACAGATAAGTACTAGTCAAATGTGCTGTCAAGAAGTAGAAATATTTATTTAACTCTCCAAACAGATTGGAGAGAATGTGGGGACTGAACAAAACTGTTGCTGTATTGGGCACTTTGGTGATGCCAAATTAAGGGAGTCCATGCCCTGTGACTCCCTCTGGCTCCAGACTGGCCAGCCTCACGCCAAGGCCAAGGCACTTTGGACAGTGGGTACAAGGTCTTTTCAGTCCCATGGTTATTAGCTCATCCAGTCCAGTTTCTGCCTTTGTGTGACAGATGTTGCACTCTGTACCCATCAGAGTCATGGATTTCGTTGAATAGGCCATCTTTTTTAAAATATGCTTGAACCTTGAGATACCCCCTTCTTCTGACAGAATTAAGGTAATTCATTTCCATTCAGTAGGCGGCGCTGCTTGCTGGGCATTAAGCTAGGCAGTGGGGATACAGAGACAAAAACAAGCTAAGGCTTGCTGGCCAGCCTCAAGCTTTCCACTGAAGAAAAGATCCTGAAGGTGTCTTTGAGTTTGCTTCTATGTTTCACATCTCTAATCCATCCACTCTTTGGGCCCAGGCAGGTCACTTTATTGCTGGCAGCCGGAGGGGGTTTAATCTTGGCATTGTTCTCGATCTTCACCTCATTTCCAGATGAAAAACTGTTTTGTTTAAAGTTTCGTGAATGTTTTTTGTAAATCTGGAAACAATTCCACTTGAAGTTTCTAGCAGTCACTTAAAACCTGCTTGCTTCAGAGAAGTAAGGATGTCCAAAATATAAAATATAAAACAATCTTTGATATCATTTGTCCAAGGTAAGAGTGGGGAACCCTTTCAGGTTACAATGAGATGTGCCAGCCCCGTGGAATCTGAGGAGAGAAGGCCGAGTCATTTTTACTATTGTGTTTTCCAAAGTCAGTTTTTTCCTTGGCCGTGTTTCCAAGTACCAGACTCTTCCTGAATGTGGAAGGCTTAGCATAATATGGAGGTTGTTTGATTACTACTTCAGTATTTCTTTGCTTTTGTGATGCCGTGGGTTTGGTTGCTCTCCTTACCAACACAGACGGCAGCACAACTTTGCCTTCTGGTTCCATGTCGTGTGTTCACATGAATCTTGCAGAGAGGACCCTGGCCCAGTGTTCGGGAATTCTCAGCATCCAGTCCTCAGCATCTGTCATCCTATCTTCTTTTCCAATCATGCATTTCCATGATGATATCTTTTTGCTTCCTGAATTCAGAGTAATGTTGGTAGTGGGCTGTGCTCTGCTTGAAAAGCTGTCATGTATCTCATCCCTTTGCATCACCCACAGTTTTAGTTCTTTGAAGCCAAAGACACGCAAGGTCAAAGGAGGTCTGCTTTTATCAGTTTAGGGAATTTCTTCCATCAGCCCAAACTACCACAGTATGATAGAAAGTAAAGGGACTCACCTTTTAAATGACTGGAGCAAGATTCAAGCCCTGTGTCCTCTGGACTCTCAGTCTAGCATTCTGTCCATCATACCAGGCCAAGCTACCCCATCACTGCAAAAAGCAGCTACAAAAAAAGAGACATTTCCATTGTCAGGGAAAAGCACTGTCATGTTCTAGATGCCATCTATTTCCCTTGCTTTCTTCTATGTGACTCTGGGACCAGCTTTTCTCCATCTGCAGTGCCTTCCTAGGTCATTAACAAATCAATGAGCTACCCTTCCAACAACAAGGTGTCATTTGGGCAGTGTGCTTTCTTTGTCCCTTTGGTTTTTCTTGAGTGGATTGCTGGGTCAACCTTTGGAGTAATTGTGAATCTTTAGTGTTATGGTCTTAAGGCAATCCATCCAATCTTCTCAGCAGAAAGGAGCAGCTAGAGGACTTCACATGATAGAAGGAATCCCTCTTCTCTTTGGGCCCTGTGCAAGACACCTCCAATGGTGATGGCCACATTATGGAATTGAGCCCATCTAGTCTAACCTGGATTTGATCATTGGTGAGCCAGCTTTGCTGGAAGGCCTTTCATGGCTTCATGGCATAGCTCATCCCACAGAGAGCTTGAATTCCTGTTAAGCTTTTCCTTCTGCCTGTTGGTCCTCATCTTGCCCTTGGTGGCAGGAATTATTTTCTGGCCATTTGTAGTCAGTTTTGCTTGGTCCCTCCCATGTCCACACCTCTGACTTTCTCCTTCATGATGCTCAAGTGTGAGGCTTCTGAGTAGCATCTTGTACACACCTTGTTCTAGGCTGTATTTCCGAATGCCTTTTTTTTTTAAAATGATGAATCCCCATAACCCCTTTTGCATTAAAGTTGCTGAGTATCAAAATACATGTTGACTTGACCTGGGGTATCGTGCAGAGCTCTTTTAGGAATCTTTCTACCACTTCAAACTCTGCAACAAATTTTGGTACACAAACCACAAGTTTTCTTGTGGGGGTTTTTGTTGATGGTGCCAGTGAGTATTGAAGACCAGCAGTCCAAGCATCTCATGAAATGTTTCAGACGGCTTTTGGGTGAGAGACTAAACGGTCTCTGCCAGTTTCACTTCCATCAGGACTCATCAGTTCTCTGGTCTGTGAACAAAGAGCCCACATTTAGACTACCAGCAGTTCAGTTATGGCTTATTGATTGTCTAAAAAGGGATTCTTATCTCCTTTCCCTACCCTCCTCCTCCTTTCCCATCACCCAACTCTCCCATTGTCATTGTGCATGCAAAAGAGGCTGAGCTGGACTGAGGCCATTTTGTATTTGTTGTTTCTTGGGTTGCCATGGCCAGAGAGTGACCTAGTCTCACCTAGTGTTTATCATATTAGTGATGAACTTCTCTTGGACCCACATTCAGTCTGTTATTGGAACCATCTTTGAAACCTTTCCATCACAGTAGATTCTGTCGGAATTTGGCCTCTAATAGTGTGGACTTTGAGAACCCATGGTCACTTCCATTAAGTAGTGCAGTGTTTGGTACAGTGAGCAACTAGGGGGTACCACTGAGCACTGGGCCTGAGGTTCAGAGGATCTGAATTTAACACTAAGTATGTGAGCCCTACCAAGTCTTTTACCTTCTGCTTGACTGAGTTTCCTCATCTGTAAAATGAGAATAACAGCACCTGGCCTCCAAGGTTGCTGTCAGACTCAGATATCAGAGAACAGTTGTAAAGTGTTCAGCACAGTGCTTGGTACATAGTAGGTGCTCTATAAAACTTATTCTCTCCCCCCAAACCTGGGTGGGATGACATCAGAGCCAGACTCATGAAAAAGTTGAGAGACGTGTGATTGAGCACATCTGGCCACATAGGATGCGTGCTGGGTAATGTGTGTAGAGTATCAGGTTGGAAGTGTATTTATCTAACTTGTCCTAAGTCTAATGTGCACACTCTTCCCTGTAGTTGGGATTGCTGAGGACTGGGCATTACTCAGAGATCCCCTGATGTCCAGCAGAAGGCACAGAGATCTCTTGAGGTGATGTGAGCCTCTGGAGGGCAGAAATGCGAGAGACCTTGGGCAGACCAGATGGCACAGGAGACACAGGAAGAGGCGCTGTGTGGCCCTGGCTCAGGCAGTCACAATAAGTGAAAAGCACTTTTTAAATTGTTTCTGTGAGCCCTGGGGACCCAGACAAAAGTGAAACAGCCTCTCCCTCCAGGACCTTACATCCTAAAGGAAGAGATAACACATGCACGTAAAGAGCATGCAGAACAGATGCAGAATGAATGAAAAGCAGCTTGGGAATGGGGCTCAGAAATGGTTAGAAGGAGGGACCCGGGGGTGGGCTGGGGAGAGAGATCACCTAACCTTCCTGGGCCTCAGTTTCCTTATCTGCAGAGTGGGAAGGAGTCATACTCAGTGGCCTTAGAGGTGCTTTCTGGCTTGGGAGAGGTGGGGGCCAAGTGGGTGAAGGGCAGAACTGGGGAGTGACAGCTGTGCAAAGCTAGACAGGAAGCCAAAAATTCTGTTACCAAGTGTGGTGGCAGGTAGACATGCAATGTTTCATAACACTTTTAAAAAGTATTATAGTATGATACATTTTAATAAAACTGATAAACAAGCTTACTAAGTCTTAATGGAGTTATTATTGAGTATACTAAGTTCTTCCTTCACTGGTGCTCACTCTTCATTCCATTCTCTAGCATCTGTTCAGCACCTGATGCCAGATTCTGGCTCTGGAGACATACCAGAATAAAAATGGAGTGGTCCCTACCCCTTCAGAAGCTTCCCTTTGGGGAGTTGCAAAACGTAGGCATGAATAAAGAAAATATTTGTAGCACTTTAGGGATGTCCCACTTCCCACCCCCAACTCCCAAATTGGGTTCTCTCAGCCAGGGCTACCGAGGTTCAAGATAACACTGTTATCTTGTGTGGACTATGTGGACACTGTGGGTCCACATCCATTCAAAATCATGGCTCCCAAGCCTTTAATTAATATTCTTAGCCAAAAGCATTTCAGTATCATAGGTAAGAAAAGCATCACTAAAACACTTCCATCATTACCTTGGGGCATGTTTTTCAGAAGGTATACACACCATCAATGCAGGGAGGGAGAGATTCTTTGAATCAGAGGAGGAGAATTGGAGGTGTATCCAAAAATAGAGTGCTTTTTCCTAAGCAAGTGTTCAAGGATGCCAGGACTGTATAAGTTGAAACATACATGGAGTCTACATCAGGAAGTCCATACGCAAGTTAGTAGTGCAGTCTCATTTGATTATCTTGGTTTTTCTCAAAGGTTACAGTTCTCTGCTGTTTCCATTTCACTAGAAAAATCTTTTGGGGTCTTGCACTGCTTATGACAGTAGAGCACTTCTAGTGAGTGCTGGAAATTAGAAGAAAAGAATCTGGTTGCCCCAGGAACAAATGGCCCCCACTTCAAGCTGCTTGATTCTTGTTCAGGCTGAAAACTTCTGCTTGACTAAGATGTGTCAAAAACCATGAACTCACAACAGACATTTTTCAAAAGCCCAAACCAAGTAAAAATTAGCTTCTGAAAATTGACTGTTCCATCAAATGGATGGTTAGGCATTCATGTTTGATTCTGAGAACACGAGCATGAAAAAGCAATGGCAGCCATGACCAAGGACAGGAATAGTCACCCACAAGAATGAAGCTAATCAGGCAAGCCGCAACTTCCCTTCTCTGGGCCCTATTTTCCTTATAGGAAAAGGGAACTCATGGAGTTTACTGACCTCACAGGTACAAGACAAAACTCATCATCCTGATGACCCTTTGAATTGGGCGGTAAACCCAGTGGCTCTTCCCATAGTTTAGTGGAATCTCCCTTCCTAGACAAGGTCTTTAAGTCCATCCACATCACATACTGGGTTTTTAAAAATTCTGAATAGAATGAACACTAAAAACTCCATTTTCTCAAACAAAGGAGAAATGAAAAATGGGATTACATGTGAATTGTGTGTGATATGTAGCTTGCCTTTAAAAAAAATTTGCTAAATTTAACATGTTTCTTTCAAAGTTCCCCTGCTTTGTTTCCTGTGGAATTTTTCTCTGTTTTCTTCTATGTATTTAAAAAAAAAATCACCCAATGAAACTTTTTTCTTATGTTTTTGAAAACTCCAATTCTAACATCCTTCTCCCCACTTTCTCCCCTTTTTACCCCCCCAAATTAAAAAAAAAACCACAAAACCTGAAACAAGAATAGTCAAGTAAAAAAAAAAGCACCAATATTTACTATATCAAAAAATGTGTGACTGATGATGAAATTTAAGTTCATCTGTCCCCCCTTAATTAAGACCCTTCTGTCTGGAGGTAGATAGCATGCTTCCTCTTTGGTTCTCTGGAGCAGTGGTTGGTTCTTGAATTGATCAAGGATCAATCTTGAATCATCTTTAAAAGATTTTTGTTATACAAATAAGTGTTATTTTTATCCTATAAATCATTCACTTGATTCTGCTTGACTCTGCATTTGTTCATGCAAATCTTTCTAAATTTCTCTGAAACATACCTTTTTGTCATTTTTCATTGTGCAGTAATATTCCATTGCATCTATTTCTTATAATTTGTTTCAGAAATTCTCCAATTGATAGGTACCTCTCTCTCTTTCTAATTATGTGCTACAACAAAATGAAGTTTTCTTTACATAGGTATCTTCCCCTCTTTTATCTCTTTGTGGGGTACACTTGGTAATTGGATCCCTGAGTAACAGTGTCTTTAGGCACATAGTTTGAAAATGCTTTCCAGAACTGCCTGACCAACGTACAATTTTACCAACAGTGCACCTTAATGTGTTAGTTTTCTTCCACTCAAACATTTGTCATTTTCCGTTTTTGTCAAATTTTCCAATCTGATGGGTCTGAGATGGAGCCTCAGAGATTTACATTTCTCCAGTGATTAGGGATTTGGATTTTCTTTTCATATGGCTATTGATAGCTTGGGGCTCTTCTTTAGGAAACTGCCTTTGACAATTTATCACTTGCTTTTGATAATTTATAGATTTAATCAGTTCTTTGTATCTCTTGGAAATAAGAATCTTATCAGTCAAACTTGCTGCACAGATGTTTCCCCCTGCATTTCCCTTTCTGATTTTAGCTGCATTGGTTTTGTACATGCAAAATCTTTTTTCAATTTCATATAATCAAAATTGCTTTTTAATCTTCTGTGGTTTTCTGTATGAGGCAGGTAGGTGGTGCAGTGGATAGAATGCTGGGCCTGGAGTCAGAAAAACCTGAGTTCCAATGGAGCCTCAGCTGCTTACCAGCTGTGTGAACCAAGTAAGTCACTTATCCTTGTTTGCCTCAGTTTTCTCATCTGTAAAATGGGCTGGAGAAGGAAATGACAACTAACATTTTTGCCAAGAAAACCCCAAATCGGGGCACAAAGAGTCAGACACAATTGGAACAACTGAATAACAGTGATCTCTATTTCTTGTTTGTTTATAAACTCTTCCCATATCCATAGCTCCAAAAAGTACTTTATTCCTTGTCTGAGTTTTTGGGTTTTTTTATTGATGTGACCTTTTATCTTGAAGTTACTTATTCATTTGGAACTTACCATGGTATATCATGCCAGACTGCTTTCTAATTTTCCCAGCAGTTTTGTCCAATAATGAATCCTAATTCCAGTAGCTGGGGTCTTAGAATTTTTCTTTGTTTCAATGTGTATATACTTAAATCTATTCCATTGATCAACTGCTCTCTTTTTAACCAATACCAAAGTGTTTTGATGTTTACTCTTTGTATTATAATTCTTCATCTGAAAACTGCTTGTAGATGGAGTGTATTTTAAATGAAAAGTTCTGAGGCCAGTTGCTCTGAGTCACCAGTCAGGAAGCCTCTTAACATTTAGGCAGTGTTGGGCTCTCTGCTTAACTTTATTTTTATAGCCCTCTCTGGTCAGCCTGGCTTCTTTGCTCTTGAAGCAAAATTCAGTCTCTTGAAAACATTTGGATAACAGCAAATTGTCGTGCCTGTGAGGAGACAGGCACCAGAAGGGGAGTTTGAAAAAGAACAGACCTTCGGACAGAACTTCTCTCAGCCCTTGTCTTCTGCTTTGATGTGCCTGGGAGGCAGCGAGGTGGCAGAATGGGGAAAGAGAAAGTTCAAATCCAGCCTCAGACACTAACTGTATGGCCCTAAGCAAGTCTCTTAACCTCAGTTTCCTCAACTGTAAAATGGAACTAATAGTAGCACTTACCTTGTAGGGTTGTTGTGAAGATCAAGAGACAATATTTGTGTAAAGCACTTAGCACTGTGCCTGGCACCAAGTAGATGCTCTGTAAGTGTGACTAACCTCCTTCCTGTCCTCCCTCCCCATAGCACTGATGAGCCTCCTTAGCATTTTCCTTCTCCTCCGTAACTCCGGCTGACCTTGGCACCTCAGCAAGTGCTAGAAAACCATGTTTCCTCAGCTCCACATTCAGCTCTCCTGGGGTCCTAGGCAAAGCACAAATTCCTTTGGCATTTAAAATCCTTCCCAAACTGACTCCATCCCTTTTCCAGACTGACAACAGCCTGTTACATGCTTTTCTGTCTAACCAAAACATCCTTCTTTGCTTTTTCTCCTCTGTGACATGGCCTTGCAGCTTCCATCTCTGTCTTTGGCCAGGCATTCTCCCCTCTTCTTTGTCTTGGCCTCTTGTAACCCCTAGCTACTTTCAAAGTTCAACTCCCTGATTACCCGGATCATTAATGTTTTCCATCCCCAGAATAATAAGATGTATTTGCACATTTGTGTACATGTTGTATTCTCCCATTCCCCTAGGAGAAGCTAAATTTCTTGAGAGCAAGAACTATTTAATTTTTGTCTTTTTATCCTGGCAACTAGCACAGTACCTGACACTAGTAGGCATTTATCTACTGAAGTTTGCTGAACTGAATCACTCAAAATCACAAAGGTAGCAATAGTAAGGGCAAGATTTGAACCCAGGTCTTTGGGCTCTAAAACCAAGCCTATTTCCATTATTCCAAGTCATTACTTGATTGGATCTCCCTTTCTCACTACCCAACTTTTGCCAGTGCTATGAAAAACAGGACCAAGGTACCATGAATCAGAAATGATTTAGCCCATCAGAATCTTCTGCCAAGTTTTCTTTGTCCCCCTCTCCTCTTTACTCCCAACTCTAACATTATTCCGGTAGGGAAATAACAGTAAATGTTCATTATTTATCACAAAAGTGGCATATGAATCATTGTTCACTCTTTGAGAGTAGGCAAGATATAATTTCTAAGGCAAATATGCTTCCAGGATCTCAGGAGGAGTCATATGACAAAGGATACATTTTTCTACCTATCTTTCCTGAACTAAATGAAGTGTGAATATATTCTACTCCAGTATATACTGGGAAATTGTCTTCCAACCCAATTTTAAACAGGTGGGAGCAAGAGCCTGGTGGCATTATCTGATTTTCCTTTGCTGGAGATAGGTTGTTCCTTTTTCCTCAAAGAGCTCATTAAACTGGGTTTTGTTCACAGTGAAGTGTGGTGGATAGATGTAAATGCAAAGAAGCTGTAATTTCCAACTTGAGGAACATGTTGACTTGGCCATTAGAGTTCCAGCCAGACAGCCTGGTACCATCATGGGTCAGTAAAGACAATGATGCACTTCCCAAGTTATGGAAGCCTTGGCAATTGCTCCAAGTAACTGGTTAGTTAGTGGCATTGGTACCTCTTTGCAGAGATTGAGGCTGCCTTCCTTCTAGGAATGACCACTCTTTCCAGAGCCCAGGAAATAGCCTTTAGGGAGCAGACTTTAGGGAAGCTGGTTCTGGGAGCAAAATGAACCAGCCAGGGCCCATTACCAGTTACCATATCCCACAGAGTAACTAAACTGATTAGTGTTGAGAACCTGTAGGGGCAACATTGAAGCCATGAAGACAGTCTGTTGCTCTCAGGAAAGATCATGCGAAATGATTGAAGAAATGATAGTCATAGCAAGCATTTGCATACCAATTTAGGGTTTGTATAGTACTTTATGAATATTATCTCATTTGATCCTTACAACAACCCTGGGAGGTATGTTATCCCCATTTTACAGATGAGGAAACAGTTAGAAAGAGGTTAAGTGATTTATCTGGGGCCACAGAGCTAGTAAATATGAATAGCCCCTTTGATTCTAACTTAGCATACATAGGGTAAATTTGGAGTGACTGACAGCAAGATTTATAATGGAATAGGAAAGGACATTTTTAGAGTTGGAAGTGATCTTAAAATTCATCTACTATAATCAAGCTCTTGGTAAAGGGAGTATAGAAATGTGGATGCAGCTGTACAAGTTCCACACAGAGGTTTTTCTGTTCCATCTTGCTCCACTCAATTTTGCTAAGTGAATATCCAGGATAACCTGCATGGTTTTAGTGTCAGCAATCAGGATCAGTATAGGAGACAAAAAGATCTGACTAGCCTGAGCTCGTCAGGCAGGTTTAGGGCAGTTGGTTCTGAGAAATGGAGTAGTTCAAAAGACAGATTTGACCTAAGAGACTCTCATTGTGCTGGATGGTTGTAGCTGTGGGTCTGACTTATAAAAGAGCTGAAATAGTCCTGCACTATGCCCCTAGAAGCATCATTGCCAACATTCCCAAGGATGGAGGCTTCAGAGCCCTGCACTTCAGTAGAAAGTCAGAAGATGGCAGCAGTAGCTCAGTGGAGAACCAGGTGCACCCCGGGGAAAGCCAAAGTCCATCAGAATCTGGTAGCCAAAGCAATGAATAGTTTTGGGGGAGTCAAGGTGCTCTTGCTGGGATATAGCTCACTTGAGCATTAGGAACCTGTTAGAGAGTTTGTTCTTACAGGTGTGGTGGTGGTGGTGGTGGTGTGTGTGTGTATGTGTGTTCCCTGTTATTTGCCTTGCTATTCTATTTAATTAAATGCTTTGCTTTGAGTTAATGTGTACTTTGATTTGGTCTGGATAAAAAGAATAAACACCAGTGGATAAGGGCTCCTGGACTGAGGTTTTGAATAGAAGCTGACAAAAAACTATGCCTAGAATCTGGATATTGATTTTAGAATCTCATTTTTTGAGGGGTCAGTTATAGAAGTGATTCCTTTTCTGAATGTCCCCACAAGAAAGGACCAGGATACATATTCACTGCCAACTGAGCAGAGAATCCTAGAAGCCCTGAGTCTCAGAGTTGGGAGGGACCTCAGAGACCATTGAGTTCAACCCAGAGCTGAATGGAAATCCCCTCAGCAACATCCCCAAGAAGAGGTCATTCTTGTCAATACACCTGCCTCGTCAGGGTGTATTGATAAACAGATAAACTGTCACCAGGACAAGCCAAAGGATGCAAGGAATCTATGTGTCTGTGCGCCCTTAAGTCTTTCCACTTCTCAGCTGTCTGTCCTCATCCCTGAGAAACAAAATAGCACTACGATGGGATCAGATAATCAGTCCTCACCCAGTCCAGGGCAGTGTGAGTGACCACACCAGTTGGGAGGAGCCCTATTTGAAACGCTGGTGGGCTAAGGTACCTGGAGACTTTTTGTAAAAGCACTGATAGATGCCAGCCTCCTTTTGAGTGTGACAACCATGAGCAAGCTGAATGAGGAGGCATTCAGGTCATGATAGAGTTCTTTAGGTGTCGAGTGAAGTTGAGGAAGTCCTTCAAGCCATTTCTGTCTACCTGTCCCCTCTTTTCTATGTGGGGGAATAATTATCCTGGACCTGCATAATTACAGACATTGCTTAAAGTCTCCAGTGAGTTGGAAATCAGTACTTGCCAAGACCTGCTGTTCTATTTCTGGGAAACTCCAATTATTAGCATTTTTTTTCTCTATAACTTTTACCTAGTTCCTAGTTCTGGTCTCTAGTTAAGGCTCTGTAGAGAGCAATGTGTGGAGCTTGTGTCTGCATGCCACTTAGCTTTTGGATTTTGAGGTTAAATAACCATCTCGCTCATTCAAAAACATTTATTAAATGCATATGGCATACAATGTCAAAAGACTTTGACCTCAGAATCTAGTTTAGGGTGGAAAGGGAGCTTGGAAACAATGGAGAATAAGTGCCATTGGAGGTCACCCAGAGAGTTCATAACAAAACTAGGACCAGTGTTCCTTAGCCTCTGATGAAACTTTCCATGGATGTTTACACAGGGAGGTATTTGTGGATTTACAATTTCATAGTAATCCAGCTTCTATTTCTATGACACTTTAAGGCTTTAAAAAATGCTTTCCTCACAATGACCCTGTGATTTGGTAGTACAAGTATCCTCATTTTACACATAAAGAAACAGAGGCTCTGAGAGGTTAGGTTATTTGTCCTTAATCACATAGCTAGTTAAGTATCTCAGCTGGGATTTGAATCTAAGACTGTTGACTCCCTCAATAGTCTAATCATTCAGTTCCCTCACTGGATCTTTCTCCAACAAAATACTCCTCCTGGTTTCATTCCTCAGTGGTTAGTAGATTCCTATTCTCTCACACTCATCCCATCCTAGTGACTCTGTAGCCCTGGCTGCTAATATACAAACCCAATTCCCATCTCTAGTTTCCTGCTCCCTTACTCCTGTCTGTTTCAATCTTTATATCCACCCACCCCACCCATGCACACTGTCCCAATCTAGATCTGCCTGCCCCTTCCACTGAACTTTCTGGAATGACCAATCCATAATTAATAAACTTGTTTTTATCATTAACCTTTTCCTTTCTCACTATTTACAACTTTTAGTTTTCACCGAAACCTGTCTCCATCTGGATGATGGCATATTGCTAGTCACCCTTTCTAGTGCTGACTGTACTTTCACTCATACTCCATCCTTCCCTGTTTACTGGATAGAGTAGATGACTTGGGATGTTTGCTTCCATTGCTACTTGCAGCCTCTCCCCTCTCCCAGCAGCCTCTCTTCCTTTGAGGGCCAGACTTAAAAAATATCACCCAATTCATATCCTTGTGGCAATTATCTCCTGACCCAACTTAAGTCAGTCTCCTTCCATTGTCAGTGAGTTCTGTGTCTGGCTTGTGTCTTTTTCTCAAAGACAATTTCTGCTCTAATGCTAGTGGACTTCAATATAATACTCCCTCACATACTATAACCTCCCAGTTCCTCATTCAACCCATGACTTACTCCTTCTCCTCAATTATACATGGAGATAGTTATACCTTCCATCTCCCTATCTCCCCTAAGTGTTCCACTTCCATGTCCATGAACCCTTGAATTCCTTTATATATGACCATAACCTCTTATCATTCTCCTGTTCACTCTGTTCTACAATCCTCAACCCCTCTCTTCATCCTCCCCATGAGGCTCCAGTCCCTCCAATACTCAGTTCTTTCCCAGGCAATCACCTTTATGCTGGCTACACTGGCCTCCCTTCCCTATCTTGACACCCCGGGGAATCAGCTCCCTCTACATTCTAGTCTTTGCTTAATCCCCTGCTCCATTGTCTCATCTCAATCAAAGCCCAACCTTGATTACTTCCACCCTCTACCTCCTTCTCTCTTATTAATAAGCTACTGAATGGAGCTAAAGAATAGTTGCAGAACTCTGCTACTAACTGAGTTCACTACACGTTTGTGTTCCATAATTTCAACTGGGCCCACACTCTAGCAAGGCAATTCTTTTACTTCTCCCCAGTCAATTTGCTCTTTCCTATTGATTACAAACATGCCTATGTCTCACCCATTCTTAAGCAACCCTGCCTCGGTCTTGCCATCGCCATGAGTTACTATCCCATATGCCACCATCATCACTCTGCCTCCAGTCCCTTCATTTTCACTCTCTTCATTGCTCTTTGCAGTCTGGCTTCTGACCTCTCCATTTCCTTGAAGCTCCAAGGAGCTCTTAATTGCCTGGTTAATGCCTTTTACCAATCCTCATCCTTCTTGATCTCTCTGTAGCCTTTGACACTGTTGATCACCCTTCTCTCTTGGATCTTCCCTCCTCTATTAGTCTCCATGACTCTGCTTTCTCCTGGCTCTCCTCTCACTTGTCTGCTCACTCTTCAATCTCCTCTGCTGGAGGGGAATCTCCTAAGAGTCTGCCTACACCTTTATCTCTGTGAAATCAGGATCTGAACACAGCTGATTCAGGATTGACATATACTTCAGTAACTATTCATTCATTGCCTTCATAATATATTATTTTTTGGTGGATATCATTGTGTGAAAGAGTTTTGCTACCCAGCCTGCTTTGGAGTGAAGATTCTTCCTCTTCCACACAGCCTTGCAGTTTGAAGTTGACCCAAAAGATGATTATGGAGAAGCCAAGTCCCTTGCTGGTTGGGTGGAAATTTGAGAGACAATATTATACTCTGCTGAATGAGGCACCAGATATGTTGTGTAGGTTTTATGGAAAGAACTCATCTTATGTTCATGGAGGTTTGGATTCCAATAGAAAACCAGTTGATGCTGTCTAGGGACAAAAAGAAATCCATCAAAAAGCGTTTGTAAATTGTCACACTAAGATTTGTCATGTGTATGCTCATGCTACCCTCAACAATGGTGTTGTGGTCCAGGGGATGGGATTGCTGTCTGATAATAACCATGCATTTTGGAGGTTCATGTAGACTTTTGTACTTGCACCAGAGGGTTTTTTTGCAAACAAACTATGTTCATAATGACATCTTCTGGTACCAAGATGAGGTTTTTGGTGGTTTTGTTACTGAACTCCAAGAAGAATCTGAGGAAAAAGAGCAAACTCCTGAGGTAGTTCCTGAGGACTGGAACTTTTTATGACCAGATCAGCAGCAATGACTTGGAGGAGTACCTAGAGGAGCCTGTTGTGGAGTCAGAGCCGGAACCAGAACCAGAGCCTGACCAAGAAGCTGAACCTTATTTTCATGAAGAAAAGTTGGAACCAGCTTTGGAAGAGGCTGTTTCTGCGGAGGCTTAAAAGAGTTCATCTTCTGTGCCTGTGGATTCTGCTCCAGCAGTACAAGAGGACTGGAGAACATTTTCCTGGGCATCTGTGACCACTAAGAACCTTCAGCCTGGTGGAGCTATTCTAGTCTGGGATATCACCTCATGTTGTTAAAGTACCAGCTTCAGAGGCTCACCCAGAATCAAAACCAGAATCTCAGACACCGCCACAGAAACCCCAGAGGGACCAAAGAGTGAGGGAAAAATGAACTAATATCCCACCCCAAAGGGGACCCAGACCAATGCATGAAGGTGGTAAACAGGATGATATGGATGGTGAACAGGATGAGATATACAGTCATCAGCTTTTGTTGGAAATCTTCCACATTAGTTTAGCAGAATGAAAAGATTTTCCCCAAAGTTTCTGTGTTTTGTTCAAAGGTTTCAGGAATGTTGTGGAACTTCAAATTAATAGTGATGGGAAGTTATCAAATTTTGGTTTTTTGTGTTTTATGACCCAAAGCCAGTTCAGAAGATACTTGCAGCAGGCCCTTCATATTTAGAGGTGAGGTGCATTTGAATGTTGAAGAAAAGAAGACCCAAGCAGCCAGAGAAGGTGATTGTCAAGATAACAGATCCTGTGGACCAGGAGGTCCATGAAGTGGGTTAGGTAGTGGAATAAAAGGGCCTCCCTGTGAAGGAATGTCTCAGAAACCAAGATTTGGAGCTGGGAGGGGGATTGGTGAATGTCAATGAATTCAGCACACAGATCTTCACGTGACAGCATAAGCCTTTGCTCCTACAGCATTGTGAATTTAACTTGAAAATCTTGGCGTGTGATCCTAGTCTGTTATATAGACCACCTACATTTGATACAATTTCAGGCCCTTTTTTTGTTTTGTGTTAATGGTTTGTTTTTGCATGTGCTATTTTTATTTCTCACAACTCCCCTAAGTCTTAATCCCCAATTCCTGTTTTGTGGAACAATAATTTAGGAAAAGTTGCTTTTAAAAGAAGTAAAACTGAAATTCCTTGCTCCCCTCAAATATACAGACTAGATTTTTTTCTTTTTTCTTTTCTTTTTTTTTTTAAACAGCAGTTTTATCCCAAAGGACTATATCTTTTGCTTATAACTGACATTGGAATAATTTTCTTTTTCCTTTTCCATGTTTTCCAAGAATAGGTCAGAAACCCAGGATTCGGCAAACATTTTGAGGGCAGGAAAAACTCCAGTTGTTTATTGAAGGCCATAATTACTCTCTGGTTTGGAGTTGTTGCCACTAGAAAAATTGACAGTCACATTTTTCTCTGTGACATGGTTAAAAAATGAAATGAAGGGTATTCATAGAAAAAATACATTTCTTTTTTAAATATATGATTTGGTCCTCACCCTAATCAGAATCTCCTGATGCTTTGTCAAAGAAAGGATTCATGACATGTACTTTGAGATAAGACTTCAGTTTATCTGTTGTATCCTTGAGCCCTCTTGGGCTTTACACTTGAACCCCATTTCCTTTCAGTTTTCTTTCTCCTCCTTGGAAACTCTATTGGCACTGGAGTCACTGAGAAGGTGATTTAATTTCCTATTTTATGGAGTCCACGGTAGAATTTATTATTACCTTCTTCATTCTTTGTAATAGATATTGGTAAATAAGTTGTAATGGTGTCCTTTTGTAACTTTGTATCATTTAACTGTAACTTTGTATCATTTCAATCCACAATTACCAAATATCCCATGAAATTATGTTTCTTATTACCACTGGATACAAACTAAATCCAGCCTCCCCAACTCCTTCATTTGTCTCTCTAAAGAGAACCCATGAGCCAGCCTTGCATTGAGCTCCAACTCCCTTTTGTCTTCTGGTCTTATTTCTGGAAGAAACATCAGTTTGAGGAGGAATTCTAGGAGGAATCAACAGCTTCTCCAGCCGTCTGCCCATTGCTAGTCATTGGATGAGGCACTCACCTTGAGAATACCGAGAGTGAAGCTAATGTTAATAGAGGGTCTAAAAAGGGGGAGATTCCCAGCACCCTCTTCACCCCTTTCCTCTGTTCTGCCACCCACACAGGAGCACACATTTTGTATTTTTTCTTTCTTTCCTGGACTGCTCTGTTCAAATAATTAACTCCCAAGCAGCCTTTGAAACCTCCATGTTTGTCTCTATGCCATGTAAAGGCATCAGAATAAGGTTTTTTTTTTTGACAGAATGCTATTCACAAATGTTGGTTAAACAATTGCTGAGATGGAGAAATAAACATTCCAAGTGCCTCTGGGGGAAAATAATGGAAAGTCAAGTAAAACATAGGCAGTGGGATTAGTGGAAAGAACCCTGGGTTGGGAGTTTTGGGGATCCTGGAAAAATCTCTTGCCATCTTTGCCCCAATTTGCCTATCCATAAAATGAAGCAGTTGGACTAGCTGGTCTCTCATGTCCCCTTCAGTTCTGAATGCAGGATCCTATGAAATGGAATCTGTGCTTCCTTGAAAAAAAAAAAGTGTATCCCTGCAAAAAAAACTAGAAATAGAATGGGTGCCCACTCATTGGGAAAGTGCCATACAAATGATAGTATATGACTACATTCCAATAGTGTAGTGCTATAAGAAGCGATGAATATGAGGAATTCAGGGAATCGGGGACCCTACTATGATCTGATACAGAGAGAGGTAAGCAGAACCAGGAGAATAATTTGCATGAAGCTCATCGATCCTGTGTCATAGATTTAGAGCTGAAAAGGACCTTAGAGTTCTTCTCAAGGGATAGAGAACCTGTGATCTCGAGGTCACATGTGGCCTTCTAGGTGCTCAGGTGCAGCCTTTTGACTAAGTCCCAGTTTTATAGAACAAATCCTTGTGTTAAAGGCATTCATCTCTGGGAAGTTTGATTACAGTCTTGTGTGGCCTCAAGGCCACAGGTTCCCCACCCCTTCAAAACAGACGATCTCTCAAGTCTCTTTGAGATCCAGTCTATGACTCTAGGCCATCTGTGGGCCTAGAAGGGACCTGGGAAATCCCACAGTGCTCTGGGCATTTTGTTGTACTGCAGCTCCTTGCTTCCTCCAACACTGGAAACACCATCTGTTGCCTCAGTAGAAACAATGCTTCAAGCCGAAGCGAGGCGGCCCAACATTGGCCAATATTTTTCCGCCTACCACCATCCCCCCAGACACTTAAATATTCATCAACAAATGTCTGCAATTTAAAAAAAATAAAGGGAAAGATTATTGTTATTTGATAGCAATATATTCCCTGACCGAATGAAGGGCTGCTGTTCATGCCTCTTCTGAAAGCATAGAGTTGTTGGAGAGGGTCAACTGAAGATGAATACTTGAGCTTTAAAAGATGTAGGATAGGTATGTCTTGGGGCTATGTCCTGGGCCCACTTATCTTCTCCTTCTACATGGCTTCCCCTGGGGATCTCATCAGCCCCATGCATTTAATGACCATCTCTACACTGATGATTCTCACATCTACCTCTCTTGCCCCAGACTCTCCTCTGACCTCTGGTCTTTCATCTCCATCTGCCTTTTAGGCATCTCTAGCTGAATGTCCAGTAGACATTTGAAACTCAACATGTCCAAAATGGAGTTTATTATCTTTCCCCTTAACTTGCCCCTTCTCACTATTTCCCCTCATTTCCATTACTATAAAAGGCACCACTATCCTCCTAGTCCCTTAGGCTCACACACCAGGAGTCATCTTGGACACCTCAACTCTCTCATTCTCTACCCACCCACCCACCCCCATCCATATCCAAGTTGTTGTCAAGGCCTGTGAATTTTGCCTTCACAACATCTCTCCAATCTGCTCCCTTCTCTCCTCTAACACCGCCTCTGCACAGGTGCAGGCTCTTATCATCTTTCACCTGACCTGTTGTAACAGTTGTAGGTGGGTCTACCTGCCTTAAGTCCCTCCCTATTCCATTCAGCCACTTAGTGATTTTTCTAAAGTGCAGGTGTGGCCATGTTACATCCTTCTCCTTTAATTCCAGTGACTCCCTATTGCCTCCAGGATTAAATACAAAATTCTCTGCTTGGCCTTCAAAGCCTTTCATCACCAACTTCATCCTACCTTTCTGTCATTTTACACTTTTCCTCTTGCTAAATAGTGTATTCTTTGATTTGGTAACCTAGACTTCCTGGCTGTCCCACAAAGTCCCTCCATCTCTCAGTTTCAGGCATTCCATCCGACTGTTCCTCAAGGCTGGAATGTTCTCCTTCCTCATCCCACCTTCTGGCTTATCTGGCTTCCTTAAAATCTCAACTGAAATTCCACCTTTCCCAGGAGCCTTCCCTCGAACCCTTCACTCCAGTGCTGTCCCTCATACTCATTCTTTATTCAGTCTGGAGCTTGTTAGTACCTATTTGTTGGCACGCTCTATCCTCCATTGGACTGGGAGCTCCTTGAGGGCAGGGGTCATTTTATACCCCTTTTTGTTTCCCTAATGCTTGGCACAGTGCCTGGCACATAGTAGGTGCTTAAAAAATGTCAGTACCCATAGGAGCACATTAACATCTCCCAATATGATAAAGATGTAATTCAGTAAAATTAAAATCCATGAAGTCTGTCTTGCTTTAAAAAGGCTTTTATTTCTCTTTAAATGTCAGTTGTAAATATGAAGGCACTGGAAAGGCAGAGGACCTGGACTCAGAAGCTCCTGGCCTGGGACACTTGCTCTGTGGGCATTAAGTCACTTCGTTGTTTGCCCACTTTGTCACTTCCCTTGGCCTCAGTTTCCCTGACTTGTAAAATGAGAGCCTTGGATTCGATGGCCTCTGAGGTCCTTTTTAGCTCTAGAATCCTGTGGTCCCCAGTGGACATTGGTGTAAGAAAACGATGTAGAACGGAAAGGAGTCCTTGACAAGAATCTTTCTCTTCCTCTTTCCCCCCTATTTCCCCCATCCCTGGTAGCCCTATAATGGCAGACTCAGGGAAGAGACATGGGATTTGGCCCTACCACTTGTTGCTGGTCTGATACAGAAGGGGTGAGCTATTGTTTCTAGTGCCTATCTTCTCATCCATAAGAGGAAAGGATCTGACTTAGCAAAGCCTTAGCAATGCTTTGGTTTCTCCTTACTCTATATTTATGTTGAGTATCACTGTGATATTGGGGGAGGAGAGAGGATCTGGGTCCATGTCCTGTAACTTTGGAGGGGAAGAGGGATCATTTCCTATCTCTGGGCCTCAGTTTCCTCATCTGTAAAGCAAGGTGGTTAGACTAGATGACTTTTAAGGGAGCTTGCCTTGATGGCTCTCATATGGTCTTCACTCATCTATTGACCTTGGATAGGGTCCCATCCTGTGTGGAAGAGAAACCCACAAGGCTGGATGACCTTGGCCAAGGCTATTGATTAATCTGGAGCAGAGCTGGGAGGACTAGAACTCAAAGATCCAGGACCTTCAGCTGTGACTCTTAGGGAGGCATGTGGGGGCCAAGCCAACAAATGTTGGAGCATGTGCCTGGCTCCCCTGCCACCAGATTTTTCCACCCCCATACCTCAGGAAAGCTGAAACATTTCAAGTGAGTTCATTGTTTCCTTTCAGCCTCTGAAGTCTTTGGGATCATCAGTGTTTGTGTTCAAATTTATTCTTTTCAAATCATAAGTTTCCTAGCCCTGGTTATTGATGCAAGTCCCTTGATGGGGGGAGGGGAGGAGGAGAGGAAAGAAGCATTTATTAAGCACCTACTGTTTGCACTTGATAATCTTTATTTTAGTTTATCCTCATAACGACCCTGTGAACGAGGGGCTGTAATCATTCTCATTTTACAGTTGAAGCAAACAAACCTTAGAGGAAGGAAGAAATAGCATGCAAAGGAAAGAACTGCCAGATCAGTCCTTTTCAAGGGGAGCGGTTCAGCCATGGGGGCAGATCCACTTACAGTTACACACACATACATGTGCACACCCACAAGTAGACATTCCCCTCCTCCCCCACAACACCACATGACAAGTATTGTGCTTCTGAATGAGTGCAGTGGACATTCCAGAATGGATAGTTAGGAGGCTACCAGACAATTGAGAAGTTTCGAGCACACCCGATTCTAAACAAGACCTTTTTATAGCCCATTAGTCAGGAAGCTGCAAAAGTTAAATTTATGTGAAGATAATCCCACATAGGTACCACTTTCTGTGTTTATGTTAGAAGTGTCATGAATATGTGGGAAAGATCAGCTGAACGGCCATCCCCAAGTTCTCCAAAGGCTAAGCTGAAAATGTGCAGGCAGACAGTTTATAGGCAAGACCTTGCTCAGGCCCAAGGGAAGAGCTTTGCCTTCCTCCCAGACTGATGTGCCAAACGTAAACCTTCAACAGGGTCGGATAGCAGAGCTGATCAAAATCACTTCTAGCCAAAGCTTCAGGAAGTGAATTTGAATGTAACAAAGAGGGGGCTCATGAGGCAGCATTCTAAGGCTCTTCCTTTTTGCAGGACAGGAAATATGGCACAAAGTTTAGCCAAAGCCCAGACTAGCCTTGTGAGGAGCCCCTGAAATGGTACGAGCAACAAAATAATGAGCAGCATTTCCAGTCATGTCAGTTCAACAAACAAGTCCCATGCCTTCCCATTGACTAATTCTCTCCATCTCATCCTGGCTAGATCATGTTGTCTCCTGCCTTCAACTATGAGCTCCGTGAAGGCAGGGCCTATTTTGTGCCTTTGTTTGAACATAGTAGGTACTTCATAAATGCTTGTTGACTTGAGTTTGGTATAATATAAAGAGCACTTTGGAGTCAAAGGATATGTGTTCAAATCCGCATCTGTTACTGCTTGTGTGACCTTAGGCAAGTCATTTCTGTAACCTTAGTTTCTTCATCTATAAAATGGGTGACTTGGACTAGATCCAGATCAATGACCCCATGACCTGATGATCTGAGAAGGGGAAGGAATAAGGGAAAGTTTTGGAAGATGTCACGTGAGTGAGGTTTTGAAGGATGAGTAGGGATTCAACAGAAAAAGAGGGGGAAGGAGCACATTACAGAAATGGGGAGCATCTGAGCAAAAGCAAGGCTAAAGTCGATATGTCTGGATTGTAAGCTCCTTGAGAACAGGGAGGGTATGTTGTGTTTTCCTCAGTACCAGACATGGTACATGACTAAGAGAGGGGCACTTAACATCTGTTAAGCTCAACCTTTAGTCAATGCCTATGAGTCTGTTCTAATGGTGGTATCAAGGCAGCCCATTCCTTCCCTATTTGCTCAATTCTGGCACAGTAAGGGCATGCATGCTTATTCCTAGATCAGTCCTGGTTGGTTAGAAGGTTTTTAGACAACAATGTGAACATTGAGCAGGTCTGTCTTAGCTCATGAGATCACAGATGAGATTTTAGACACAATATCCTAGGACCGTGTACCTTTGTCTGGGAGGCTCTTCAGAAGCCATCTAACCCAAGCCACAGATGAGGAAACTGAGGTTTAGAAAGGTAACACACAGGTAACAAGATAACAGGTTCATACACATAGTGTACATGGTAGAATTTGAAACCAGTACCTCTGACCCTGGAACCAGTGTTCTTCATAGTTTTATTGCATGTTGCTGTGAGTGCTTTGAGGTATCGCTGCCCCAAGTGACTTAGATGTGCGTTAAGTAGGCACCTCAGAGATCATTTTTTCTGGTCTTGAGGAAGGGGAGGAGATCTCAAAAGTTTGGGAAAGATTAGAGCATATTATTTCAGATGACCAAGAAGATATAAATCACTAACAACCAGATGTGTGTTTTCTCAAATGAAATCATTGTGAAACATTTTGCATGGGTGTGGCTCACAATAGGTGCTGACTAAATGCTTATTCTCTTCCCTTCCTTTCTAGACTGCAGGACTGAGTAGCTAGCATGCTCAACTTGAAGTCAGAAAGCTCTGGGATTGAATCCTGCCTCAGATACTTCCTAGTTATGTGAATCTGAGCACCTCCTTGGCATGATAGATTACCCAGGGGAGAAAGTGATTCTCTCACGTCACACACATTTCTGAGTCTCAGTTTCTTCATGTGTAATATGGGGATAATTATGCTTCCTATCTCGTTGGATCCAAAGAGACAACAATTTAAAGCTGTAAGGGACCTTAAAAGTCCCTTATTTTAAAGATGACAAACCTGATGTCCAGAAGATTATAGAAACCCATAAAGGGAAGGGTGGATGAAACCTCGGCTAATGGATTTTGGGACTGGGGTTACATTAGCCTCATAGGTTTAGAGCTTGAAGGGACCTTAAGGTGCAATTTTTTGGGAATATGTTGAGTTTAGAACGTCATCCAGTTCAGGATACCCCCTAAGCAGTTGGAGATGTGAGAATGGAGGCTATGAGAGAGGTTAGGGCTGGATTCATAGAACTAAGGAGCATCTGCCTGGAGCTGGTCATTCATCCATGGAAGCTGATGAGACATAACATATTGAAAGAAGACAAAATGACCCAGGATAGACTATGTATAGACTTTAACTCACAGTTAAAGGATGGGGTTTTAATGGAGATCAAACAAGGAAGACAGAGAAGGAGTTATCAGACAGGTTGGAGGAGAACCTGGAGATGTCCGTGACATGAAAGCTTTGAGAGAAGAGAGTGCCAAGAAGAGGTGATCGATAGTATTAGCAACTGTAGAATGGTCAAAGAAGGAGGAAGGGAAGAAGCACTTATTAAACACCTACTATGAGCCAGGAATGATGCTGAGCACTACAAGTTATTTCTCACAAGCCTGTGAAATAGGTGCTAATATGGTTTCCATTATATAGCTGAGGAATGGCAGCCATCCAGACTTTGATCCTGCCACTGGGTTTCAATGCTTCTGGAAGAGCCAGTGAGGCTGATGACTTTGAGTAGCTCTGCCTCACTTAAATCCACTTCATGCCCAAGTCAACACATCATCACCCCATGATGTCACTGGCGCACTTCAAAATGAAGAATGAACAAAACAATAGTAAGGGGCAACACTTCCCATTAGAACTTAGGAACAATCTGAGATGTTCAGGTCACATTGACCTTAAGTGGGGTAAGGAAGCTGGGGGTCCTGGGGGAGGCCTCAGATGCTCTTCCTCCTGTGCGTTTCTCTGCTTCCCCCCTCTAGGCCTCAGTTTCCTCCTCTCTAGAAGAAGACATCTGGGTCCTCTCCAGTCTGGCTCTTCTGACCTGTAAGCGTAAGAGCAGGAGTGAGTTATCTGTTGCTTGAAATGATTCTGGGGGAAAAAATAAGTCTTGCTGATGAATTTCTGAAAAGTGACAGATGGTGAAAGCCAGAGTCAGGGAGTTGTTTAACCATGATTCATCCCATGATTGCGTGACCAGCGCACTCATCTTGGAGTTAGGTCTGAGATCAAATCCTGCCGCAGACATCACCTAGGCGTGTGAGTCCGGGCACCTCACAGCATCACAGACATAGAGCTGAAAGGGACCTTAGGGGTCATCTCTTTTCTGAGCCTCAGTTTTTTCATGTGTAAAATGGGGATAGTAATAGCTCCTTCCTCATAGAATCAAAAATATGCAAAGTTCTCTTCCTACCTTAAAACAAGACCTAAATGTGAACTCTTATTATATCTTCTTTAACTTACAAGCAGAACTTACCAAGCCAGTCTTACAGAGGATGATGGGGAAGCCTCCCGATTCAGAGGCAGTGTGCTTGGTATGTAGCACAACCCTCTACAGCCTTAAAAGTGGAAGGCCTGATTTCAAATCCCTTCTCTGTTTTGACCTTGGGGAAGTCGCTCAGGTTCCACATCTATCTTGTGAAGAGTTGCACTAGGTTTTGTTTAAAAATTTTTCCATAACTATATTTCAAGATAATTCGTTTCTTCTTTGCCTTTCACATTTTATTTTATGCCTTCATGATTCCAAGAAGAGGGCCATCAGCTGCCCCAGAGACAGCCAGAGGGATCCCAGATACAAATGGGGAAGATGGCCCATTTCATTCCTTTCTATTCTAAGTCTGTGATCTTAAACCCTGCAGAGGCCCAGGCAGGGCTGGATCGGCCCACACTGATGAAGACCCATGCTTTTTGGAGTCCTGAAGCAAAAAGAAAACATCTAGCCTCCTGAGGGAAGCCACACACTAGTCTCCTCCCCTTCCCGAGCCTCTGATTTCCCATCTGTAAAGTAAATGAGTCGGACAACATGATCTCTTGGATCCCTTAAGTTCTGGCCCTATAGACTATGGAACAGACTGCAGAATCCTGGGCGACCTCCAAATCTCACCCCTAGTCCACCTAAAATTCTACCTCCAGGGACTCCTTAAGGTACTTGGCATAAGGCATTGAAAGACATCTCAAATGATCAGCCAAGGGGAGGAACCTGCTAATTCCTATCACTCCCTTGGGCCCTAGCACCTAGTAGAGTTAACAGAGAACAGGCCCCTGACCCTGCCACAGGCCAGGCAGTGGAGACAGGCCTGAATTGGCCTTGGTCATGCCTCAGACTATTAAGCCAATATGCCCCTTGGCTCACTAGATGTAATGGGAAGGAGAAAAGTCATTCACAGTTCTTCATTGAACAGTATTGCTGTTACTATGTATAGTGTTCTGGTTCTGTTCACTCCACTATGTATTGGTTCACATCTTTCCAGGTTTTTCTGAGAGCATCCTGCTTGTCATTTCTTATAGCACAATAGTATTCCAATACAATCATATACCTCAACTTGTTAAACCATTCCCCAATTGATAGGTATTCCCTAATTTTCAATTCTTAGTCACCACAAAAAGAGCTACTATAAATATTTTTGTACATAGAAGACCTTTTTATTTTTTAATTTAATTTTTTATTTTTTAAATCTCTTTGGGATACAGACCTAGTCATGGTGTTATGGGTCAAAGGATATGCAAGATTTTGAAACCCTTTGTGCATATTTCCATATTGCTCTCTACAATGGATCAGTTTACAACACCACCAATAGTGTATTAGTATCTCAAGTTCCCCACATCCCCTCCAACATTTATCATTTCCCTTTTCTGTCATTAGTCAATCTGATAGGTGTGGGATGGTACCTTAGGGTTGTTTTAATTTGCATTTCTCTAATCAATAGTAATTTTGACCACTTGTTTATATGACTATAGACAGTTTTGATTTTTTTGATACTACCTGTTCATATCCTTTATCAATTGGAGAATGACTTGTACTCTTATAAATTTGACTAAGTTTTCTATATAGTTGAGAAATGAGGCCTTTATTACAGATACATGATGTAAAAAAGTGTCCCCCAGTTTTCTGCTTCTCTTCCAGTTTTGGTTCCATTGGTTTTGTTTGTGCAAAACCTATTTAATTTTATATAATGAAAATTATCAGTTTTACATTTTGTAATGCTCTCTATCACTTCTTTTGTCCTACATTCTTCCCTTATCTCTAGATCTGACAGGTAAACTATTCCATGCTTTCCTAATTTGCTTGCAGTTTCACCCTTTGTATCTAAATTATGCACCCATTTTAACCTTGGCTTGGATACAGTGTGAAATATTGGTCTATACCTAGTTTCTGCTGTACTATTTTCAGGTTTCTCAGAAGGTTTTGTTAAACAATGAGTTTTTGTCCCAAAAGCTTGAATTTGGGGGTTTATTAAATATTAAATTATTATGGTCATTTGCTACAAAGTATTGTGTACCTAATCTATTCCATTGATTAAATACTATTTTTTAGCCAGTACTAGATTGTTTATCCAGTCCTGCCATTTTATAATACGGTATGAGGTCTGGTATGACTAGGCTATTTACCCTTACATTTCTTTTCCTCATTGATTCCCTTGATATTCTTGACATTTTGTTCCTCCAGATGAATTTTGTTACTGTTTTTTAGCCCTATAAAACAGTTTTTTGGTGGTTTGATTGATATGCCACTGAATAAGTAGATTAATCTAGGGAGAATTGTCATTTTTATAATGTTGGTTCAGTCTACCCATGAGCAATTAATATTTATTCAATTATTTAGATCTGACTAATGACAAAACATTAAAAAATGTTTTATAATTGAGTTTCCTGGGTTTGTCTTGGCAGGTAGATTCCCAAGTATTTTATATTGTCTACAGTTATTTTAAATTAGTAATATACAGAAAAGCTGATGATTTGTGTGAGTTTATTTTGTATCCTACAAATTTGTTAAAGTTGTTAATTATTTCAACTAGTTTTTTTAGTTGTTTCTCTTGTATTCTCTAAGTATACAATTGTATCATCTGCAAAGAGTGAAAATTTCAAGAAGTTTTATTACCTTTTTTTATCTGTAAATTTGGACTAACAGCAGTTCCCTTACTGGACTGTTCTAAGGATTAAAGCCATCATGTATATGAAACCATTTGTAAACTTTAAACACTAGACAAGTGTTAGCTAACATTTTCATTTTCATCCTCAATGGTCAAGGCCAATGGAGGCCCAAGGACTACTTTTTCCTTCCAAGGAAGGATCAGGCTGACACAGGAGCTCCTCAGCTTTCAGGTAATCCTTGGAAAACTAGCCCTGAGCATAGCAATGGAAACAGAGAGAATGGCCTGGAAAGCTGACCAATAGCAAGGGTGTCTGAGGTTTGCTGGGGCAAACCATGAAGCATTTGGTCTGAGCAATGTAGGGTACATGTCTGGCTTCCAGACAAATCCCCTGAAACTCTGTACTCTTTGTTCTCTCTCTCTTTCTCTCTCTCTCTCCTTTCTTCTCTCTCTTCCCTTTCTCTTCCCCTGCAAATCCTGAAGGAGTTCAGACCCCAGGCCCTGCTCTGAGAGAAATTTAAACTAAAATACATCCAACAAGTATGTCCTTTGAAAGGCCCTGGAGACTTCCAGGCAAGATGGCTACCTAGATAGGAAGCTACAACTCAGTCATCATATACCTGCTGCAATGAGAACCTGAGACAGGTCAGGGCCCAGAGAGTCAGACATGAAAAGATGGTGACTTGGGATGGAGTGGGGCACGTGGGGCAAAGCAGAAACAAAGAGTGTGATTCATGACATCAGAGAAGAGGACCAAAAATGGATTCAGGGGAAAAATCTAGCCCTGGAAATCATGAGAGCTGTGGAAAAGGCTCCCAGAAGAAAAGAAAAACAGGAATGTCTTGTAGAGCACACCAGAGGCAGGAGCTGCCTTGTGCTTCCTCCAAGGGCTCCCTCATTCTCCCCCCAGACTGTGGGTGTTTGTGGGAGATAACATTCTAGGTTCATTTGTTTTGGAGAGGGGATATAGGGGAATGTTTTGTGGCTACTGCTCTTTGCCATTTTGTTCAATGAATTTGTCTTCAGCTAATTGTGTCTCCTGGTTAACTGTTAAGGATGATCTCACCAATGGGGGCTTGTGAGTTATACTGGTAGTATAGAGTCTGAGAATAGTTGGGACCCTAACCTCCCTGGGGTCCTAAGCGGTGTTGACTGAAAATTTCAGGAGAAGCCTAGAAGGGATACTACTTTGACAATACTTGCAAACAAAATGCAAAATTGATTAAAAAATTTTTTTTTCTTAAGACTGAGTCTCCCTATGTCATGGAGGCTGTACGTAAATTACCCTCCAGAAGCTCCATCTCACTTCTTGCTGGCCTGTGAGCTATGACCCTCTTCATTCTGGTGGTGTCTGCTCCTGGCCACTTCCATATTAGTGTGGACCTCGCACAGAACCCCTGATCTCAAGTGATCCAGCAGCCCAGGACCAGGGATTCTGTGTGTACCCACCACTCCTGTCTATAAAATGATTGTTCAGTAAAGAAAATTAAAGTAACAAGTCCTTAAATGGGGCTTTTTGCTCTTGGAGGCTTGAGCCCCTGTGGAAACATCTCCCTTAAGGCCAGTCTCTAGCTGTAGGTTCACAGGCCATAAATGTAGAAGGCATCCAGAAAGCATCTTGTCCAATGCACCCACTGTACAAATGAAGAAACAGAGGCCAAGAGAGGGGTTGGATTTAGGATTAGAGTGTAAGAGCCTTAGAAAACATTGAGCACAATCCTATCATTTGATTTTTAAAATTATATTATTGATGGCCTTTTTTACACATCACTTTCACTTTCTAATGACTTCCCTTCCCCTGATACCTAACAAGTCACTCTGTTGCTCTGTGTGGACATCTCCAGCTTACTCTGCATCCTCAGTGATGTATCGGCACCATTATCTTGTGAGTGCTCTACACAGTGCCTGGAATACAGTTGGTGCTATATAAATGCTTCCTCCCTCCCTTCTTGCTCCTGTGCTTCCCCCCCCACCCCCCTAAGCTCTGCCAAGCACTGTAGTCATTCTCAGCCTCTATTCTTTGACTTTAAATTACAAACTCAGGAATCAGGTGAAATGAACCTTAAATCCACCAGCCCAATCCCCCCATTTTATAGAAATAGAAACTGAAGCCCAGAGAAGAAAGAGACTTGTCCTAGGTGATGTAATGCCTTAGAGAGAGCACAGAGGAAGCAGGTTCTAATCCTGTCAGGCACTGCCGGTGTCCCTTTGGGACCAGACTCCAAAGCCTCCAGGTCTTGTCCAGATTTTAAGCCTCAATTCTGAGATCCTGAATTAACTCTCATGGCAGGGCCTTGCCCGAAAGCCAGCCTTGCTGTTTAAGGCTGGGCCACAGGGGCCAGGTGGGTGTCCTCCCACCACTGGGAATTTATCTCGGGAGCTGGTCTCTAGGCCCTCCAACAAAAAGCTGGTGATAGCCAGGCTTGGGCAATGCTTGGTTTGTTCAGGCAATGACCAGTCACAGATGCCAAACTTTGCCCACACTCTAGTGCCCAGTGGTAAATCCGGCAATTTCTTTGTGGCCTCCACTTGAAACTCCGTCTTCAGGAGTGGGTCACTAATGTAGCCCCAAAGAAGGAAGAAGTCAGTGAAGGGAGACAGGCCTCTGTCACTCCCTGATGACCTGAGGGATGCTGGAGGGGAAGGTGCCTCCATTTATTACTGTTATTTATAGTGAGAGAAACTCACTGAGGGCTGCTGGCTCATGGAGGTCAGACATCACTCAGAACAGTGATAGAAATCTCCCCCCGGTCCCGCAGTCCCCCTCCCTGGCAGCCCACATTGGGGCTTGATGCTGGGTAGCAGAGAAGTCTCTGAGAATTTTAGTCAATATTCTCTGGGCTTGTCTGACCTGGAGGGGCTTTAGAATGAGAGAGGCCTGGGTCCTGTCCAATAACCTGGTTGGTCTGCTTGGTCCTACAGGGCAGAGGGCAAGGACAGATTACAGATAGATCACTTAACCTTAACAGAAGGAGAAATCTCCTCATATGGAGCTGTCCTAGTGGGATGGTCTGACCTGGAGGGGTTGCAGAAAGATCATGGACCATACAACCAAAGATGGACAGCTGGGGTCCAGACCCCTCATACAGAGGAGGAAACTAAGGCCCAGAGAGGTCCAATGACTTGCCCAAGACCACATCACTTGTAAGTGGAAGAATCAGGATTTGAATTCAGGTTCTCTCCCCCAAGTCTGGTGCCCAGTCTACTAACCCATGTGCTCATGCCTCTCTTTGGGCATCGAGCAAAGAATGGGCGGATGAGCATGATACAAGATCACAGCCTTAGTCCCACTCCCTCCTTTTACAGATGAGGAAACTGAGCTCCAGAGAGGTCCCAAAGGAATGGATAGCAGAGTCAAGATGTGAACCTTTGATTTACTACTTAAAGCTCTTCTCCTTTCTCCCTACACATGGGATTGTGTTGGTTTTGTCTTTGCGTCTCTGTCTTGACTCCTTAGAGCATAGCAGGCTCTTCATAAATCCTTCTTGAATGAATGGATGGATAAATGAGAAAATGAGTGAATAAATTAGAGGTAGCTGGTGGTACAGTGGACAGAGCACCGGTCCTGAGGTCAGGAAGATCTGAGTTACAGCCTCAGATACTTAGTAGCGGTGTGATCTGAATAAGTCACTTAACCTGTTTGCCTCAGTTTCCTCATCTGTCCAATGGAAAAAATAGCACCTCCCTCCTAGAGGTGTTGTAAGGAGGTAATGAGATGTTTGTAAAGTCCTTGCATAGTGCTTGGCACCTGGAAGGCACTATGTAAATGTTTATTCCCTTTGCCTAAAGACCAGATTGCCTGGGAGGCAAAGATAAAATCAATCCCCAGAAAAACAAACACAGGACCAATTTCCTGAATCTTCTAGAGGAAGCTTGAGTCAGATGGAGATTGGGTGAGGTGGGCAGACCTTGGAGCTTCTGCCACTGTCCCACATGGGGGCTACTCCTTCTGAGTCGACCTCCTTAGCATGGGTGAGGATGCCTTGCTGCCCTAGAAAGGAGGAGGCCTGGTTGATTAAAGTCCCATGTGTCTTCAGGTTTGGGCTAAACTGAGTCAACATTCTTGGGATGCCAGCCAGAGCAAACATTCCTGGCCAAGCAAGACTATAACAATGACTGCTAGTGCCTACCCTAGGGTAAATGGGCACATGCTGCTGCCAGACTGGTTCATGGAGGAACAGGAGATGATTTGGAGGAGATGTGGTGGAACTGGAGAAACTTGCTTCTTGGAGTCAGGGACAATCCTTGTGTGTGTGTGTGTGTGTGTGTGTGTGTGTGTGTGTGTGTGTGTGTGTGTGTGTATTTAATGAAGAATCAGGTCTAGGATCAGACAGTTTTATGAGAGGAGGTGACCTTTATAGGACCAGTCTTGGATCTAATTATTCCCCTTCATGACTCTATTCTAGTCCCACTGGCCTGTTAGCTGCTAACCCCTCATTAGCTGTCCATCCCTCCTCCTCACCCCCGCTTCTGTACCATTCCCTGTTCTGCGGACTTCCCTTCTCCCCTTGGCCTGGGAGGATCTCTGACTGGTTCCCTTCCAGGCACATCCAGATACTGCCTCTAATGAGACCAGTGACATTGCCCAAGTCTCTTCCAATTGTATAAACTTGGTCTTTGCTTATCTGTAATGGGGCCAGAAAGCCATGAAGCCAGGAAGCCAGTGATCCCCGTGCCCTGATCCCTTGATGCAGGCCCTGCACAGCTCCTGGCTGGTCCATTGTTCCTGGTGGGGTGTTCTCAATCATTGGGCAGTCCTCCATGGCACAACACCCCCATCCCCATCATGATGCCCAAAGAAGTGGTCTGAGGGCAGGCTCAGCTCCCATGCTCTACAGCTTGGCCTTCCCAGATCAAGGGACTCTCCTGATCCCTCTCATTATATATGACACAGACTGGACCCCTCCAGTACAATGTAAGCTCAAGGAGGACAGCAACTGTTTTGTTCTTATCTCTCTATCTCCAATGCCTTGCATGTAGTAGGTGCTTAACAAATGTTTGTTGAATTCACATATACTAAGAGCCTATCCTGATGCTCTCCAATTATATTTTGTATTTATTTATTTGGGTATATGCTATTCTCCTACAGAATATAAGTTCAATCAATCCATAAACATTTAGTAAGCACTTACTATGTGCCAAGCACCATACTTAGCTATTTGAAAGAAAGGACTGCGTGTTTTTGTCTGTATTTTCAGCATCTGAAAGAGTTCTTAGCATCTAGCATGTTTTTAAGAAATACTTGCCGACCCTAACACACTCTTGGTGAACTGACCCAACCACTCTGGAGAGCAATCTGGAACTATACCCAAAGGGCTATAAAACTGTGCGTACTATAGCAATACCACTGCTAGGTCTCTATTCCAAAGAAGTTAAAAAAAAAGGGGGGGGAAAAGATCCATGTGTACAAAAATATTTATAGCAGCTCTTTTTTTGTGGTGACAAAGAATTGGAAACTGAGGGGATGCTCATCCATTGGGGAATGGCTGAGCAAATGGTAATATATGATTTTGATGGAATATTGTTGGACTATAAGGAATGATAAACAGAAGGATTTCAGAAAAACTCAGAAAGACTTACATAAATTGATGCAAAGTGAATTGAGCAGAACCAGGAGAACATTGTGTACAGTAATAGTCACACTGTATGATGATCAACTGTGAGTGACAGCTATTCTCAGCAATTCCAAAACAATTCTGAAGGCCTTATGATGAAAAATGCTATCCACCTCCAAAGAAAGAAGAGATGGACTCTGAATGTAGAATGAAGCATTTTTTTATTGTCTTTATTTTTCTTGTGTTGTTTTGTCTCTGTTCTCTTTTTTAACATGATTTATATGGAAATATGTTTCACATTCCTGCACATGTAAAATCTATATCAAAGTGCTAGCCTTCTCAAGGAAGGGGGAAGGGAAGGGGGGGAAATTGAAATTAAAAATATTATAAAAAACAAATGTTAAAAATTGTTTTTATGTGTAATTGAGAAAAATATAAATATTCTTTTAAAAAGAGAAAAATACTTGCTGAATGAATGAGTAACTAAATGAGGAGTCTTGGATTAGAATTGTAGGTCAGATACTTACTTGATTCCTCTGGGAAAATTACCTGTCTTCTCTGGGACTTGGTTTTCTCATCTGTAAAATCACAGAGTTGGACTAGATTATTTCCAAAGTCTTCCAGCTCTGACCCTGGTGATCTAGTGGCCTAGGAGAACATCATGACCTTCTGTACCATGATGTTCCTTATTTCTTATCCAGGTTGGGCTTGGTGCCATTGGAGGTCCCTTCCATTGTGGGGATTCTCCAGTTCTGAATGTGTGAATCTGACTTCTCCCAAAGAATATAATAAGCTTCTGGAGAGCTGGGACCATGTCTCAGGTTTCCTCTGGCAAGATACACACCAGAAAAAAGGAAGTCATCATCAGTGGCTTCACATGTGCACAAGGAGACATTCATGACAGAGCCAGAGGGGGGCATGCCTCAGTTTCCTCATCTGTGAAATAAGATGGCTAGACTCAGTGGTCTCTGAATTGTCTCCTACCTAGGTACTGTGGCAAGAACTAGGAATAGTTATGCTCAGGGCAAGTACAACAAACCTTGTTTGTACACCATGCCTATATCTTCACTTGGTAGGTAAGACTGCCTTGTGTAGAGGATTCAGCCCAGCAGGTTACCAAGGTGCTCTCCCTATCTCCCATCCCCTAGCATTCTATGGTCACTAATTATCCTACTAACTAGTTCCTAGACTCCGTTGTTCCTAGGACTTTCAGCATCTTCTAAATTTGGTACCCTGGAATCAGGAAGACCTGGGTTCAAATCTGGCCTCTGATACTTACCTGCTGTATGACCCTGGGCAGGTTAGTTAAAAAAAAAACAAACCACTGTTTGCCTCAGTTTCCTTAACTGTAAAATGGAGATAATAAAAATACCTACCTTCCAGAGCTATTGTGAGGGTGTCAAGATAATATTTGTAAAGCATTTAGCACAGTGTCTGACACGTAGAAGGTGCATACTAAATTCATATTTCTTTCCTTCTTGGCCCCATTCATCACTCTGATATTTGCTTTATAAAGTAAACAGGCTGAGCAGGAGACCACAATTAAGAGAATCCTGGTTTGGATCTGACAAATCAGGTATCTGCCTTCATGACGAAGCTTCATTATGGTAACTGGTTCTAGTTCCACTGAGTTTTGGGCAATCACTGAGTCAGCTGTTGCCATCTTCATCCTAGTGTATTTAAAATGTTCTGCATAATTTTGTACTAAATGCTTGGATGGCAAAGGTTTCTGAAAGAGGTGTGCTGGATGTAATTAGCCCAGGAGCTGGCTCCTCCCTGGAGTGTTGACATCTCCATAATCCTGCAGAAAGCTGACATCCTCTAGCACTCCTAGGTCAGAGGTATACAATTGTCCTAGGAGGAGACATCCTCCAAATTCGATTCCCTTTTTACATGTGAGCAAACTGAGCTTCAATGGAGCTCATGGTCAAAGCTGCTAAGTGTCTGAGGTAGGGTTGGGTTCCAGATCTCTCTTGGCTTCTAAGCTTAGTTCTCTCTTCATTCTATCAGACTGAGATCCTGTTTCCAAGCAAATCTCCCTCTCCCCTCTCCAGCCAGCTCCCAGGTTTTGCTTTAGTTGAGCAGCCTCCCACACAGTCATAGAACAGGCAAGTGCCCATCAAACACAGGCCAGGTTCACCCAATTAGAATGTGAGCTCCTTCAGGGGAGGGATTGTTTTGTCTCTGTCATTGTATCCCCAGTGCCTGGCATATTGGCCAAGTCTGTGATTGAACTGGCATTGAAGACATTCCCACTGAAGACTGGCATCTTCTCTCCACCTTATAGAGAGTTGCCGAGGGCCTTGAGAGGTTAAGGGCTTTAGCTCTCTGCCCGGGACCCTTCTCTCTGGGCACATTGTTGTTGAGTCATTTCAGTGATGTTTGACTCTTCATGACCCTGTTGGGGGTTTTCTTGCAAAGCAACTGGAGTAGTTTGCCATTTCCTCCTCCAGCTCATTTTATAGATGAGGAAACTGAGGCAAAGAGTGTTAAGTGACTTGTGCAGGATCTCATGACTGGTAACTTTTTGAGGCCAGTTTGTCTCTGTTTGCCTCAGTTTCCTTAACTGTAAAATGTAGATAATAAAAGTAACTACCTTCCAAGTAATTGAGAATCAAATGAGATAGTATTTGTGAAGAACTCAGCACAGTGCCTGGCATGTAGTAGGCTCTTAATAAACAAGTTACTTGCTTGCCTACATAAATATCCAGCCCAACCCTCTTCTTTCATAGAGGAAGAGCCTGAGGGCCAATGACTTGCCCAAGGTAACACACCCAGTTGTGACACAGCTGGTACAGGAACCTAAATCTTCTTCTAGCAAACAACTCCTTGTTCTAGGTCAGACCCGAAGAGGAAGAAAGGTTGGAAGGTTTTCTAAGACCTTTCCCATGCCAAAGGCTGATGGTGAATTGTAATTTAGCACCGAACAATAACAATGAACAAGAATAGTTCCTGGAAGGGTGGAACATAAGAATCTAGGAAGCACCTCATTGCTTCCTAGGGGTTTAAAGAAGTTTTTGTGAATCAGACTGCATTGGAGTCAGTTTGGGGAGGGGGAGAATATGGACCTATACAATCATAGGGTTGGAAGCTGCAAATGACCTGGCGTCTTTCTAATGCAATTATGAGTCATTAAAAATCATTTCCTCCAACCCCACCATTTAACCTAGGAGGAAAATGCAGCCAGTCAGCCAATAAAGTCAGTCAACAGACAATTAGTAAGTGCCTACTATGCGTCAGGGATTCTGAGCTCCTTGAAGGCAGGGACTGTGTTTTGCTACTTTTTGTATGCCCAGTGCTTAGCACAGTGCTAGCACACAGTAAGGGCTAAATAGATATTTATGGGTTGTCAGGCACCAAGCTAAATGTTGGGGACACAAAGGAAAACAAAAGGTAAGGAGCTCCCAATCTATTGGGCAGGCATGTACAAACAAGCTATGTTTAGGATAGAGGAGATAATTAAGAGAGGAAAGGCACTAGGATGAAGAGGGCCTGGGAAGGGCTTTCAGGAAAAGAAAGGGGTTTGGTGAGGTTTTCAAGGAAGCCTGGACACCAGGAGGTAGAGATGAGGCAGGGGAACATCCTGGGCATGGGGGAACAGCCTCTTGGCTCCCCTAGCTGCTTTAGTGCCACATCCTACAGGAGACCTTCCTTGAGTCACCACTTGCTAGTGTTACATTGTATTCATTTTGTATCTCTTTTATTTTGTGGTCTGACTACTGTTGTGTTCCTCTCCCAGCCCACCCCCTCCCCCAGGATAATGGAAGCTCTCTGAGGGCAGACTGTCACTTTGGTCCTGCCACTGTAGGACCTGGCCAGTGCCTGGCACATAGTAGGTACTTAATAAGTGTTCATTGAATGAATGAGCATATGAGTGAATGTGCACAACACCTCAGGAGATTCACAGAATGTTGGAGGTTCAACAGGTGAGCCCTAGTCTAACTCCATTATTTTCTCATGTGACTGGGAACTGAGGCCCAGAGAGGCTAAGCTTTCAGCCTGGGCTACACAGGTAACCAGTATCAGCATCAGGATCAGAACACAAAGAAGTCTCCTGACTCCTAGTCTAGTAATAAAAAAAAAACAGACAAAAGCTTCTCCCTTTTTAAATCACACTGGGCAAAGCACTTTCCTTTACAATAACCCTGGGAGGGAGGTCGAACATGTGCTGTTCCTCCCATTTTACAGATGAGGAAACAGAGGCTTGTCAGGGTGCACTGCCTAGCTTAGCTCAACTCGTTGGGGTCTGGGACAGGATTCAAAACCAGGTCCTTTGACCCCAGAGCCAGTGCTCTTGTCCTACTGTACCAGTTGTCCCCAAAGGCAGGAATGAAAGGTCATGTTTCCAAGGTGGTCATGTCTAGAGCCCTTCGAGTGTCCATTTGGAGATTATCCTTCCTCAGAGGCCTTTGTAATTATCATGAGACAGCCCCACTCTGTATGAATCCAGATCACAAGCCAAAGCCATCTTCCTTACTCCATCTCTGGCAAAGATACTTTTTAATCAGGTCAGATGGACTTTGGCAGCCACCCAGCAGCCAGCGTCACCAACTGTTTATGTTCCACTCTCTCTAGGCCCATTCTACCTGAAACGATCTTGGCCTTGTTGACTGATGGCTTCCACTGTTGAATTGCCCCAATTTTTCAAGATCAACAGCTTTGATTCCTTCTGCTATCTGAGTTGTAGGGATCAGGACATCAGAGATTTCAAGCTGGAAGAGCCCTCAGAGGCCACCAAGTCCAACCATTTCCTTTCAGAGAAGGCAACTGAGGCCCAGAGGGCGAGTGACTGCCTTAAGGTCTGATAGAGAGGTAGTAAATGGAAAAGTGGAATTCAAACCCAGATCCTCTGATTCCAGAATTTCTTAAAAGGTCTCCAAAACCTATAAAATTCTTTCCTTTGTAATAAAATGATCGATTAAAGGAAATTTCCTATACTTTCAAGTTAGATAAGAACAGACCTCTTCAATTTTTGAAGGGGCCCAAGAAGTTTGTATCTGAGACTTAGAAGCCATCTCTTTGCTGTATTCAGATTGGTCCTTTGGTCTCCAGGCTTCAATACCTTTGTGTGAAGTTAGTGTATCCAAGGAGTACAAAGTCTTGGGAGCTCTCTATATCCCCTTACTCTTCCTTCACATCCTCCTTGGTCTGGTTGCTTCCCCAAAGGTTACAGAACCCCATGGAGACAGAGCCCCTAGGTCTGTCTAGCACTGATATAAGAGGGAGAGAAGGTCCTCTGTGTGATGCGTGTCTTTGAGGGGAAGCCCCCAACTCCTACCTCATACACCCTACTGGGGCAGCTCCCTGGTTAAGAAAGTTCTTCCTAATGCAGTTCCACCCCCTCTTATTCGGGTCAGGCTCACCTTTCCACAGCTCAATCACAGCCCAGGAAATCTGATGTTTAGCCTGATTTGCTGGCCTTACATAATCATCAAAATGGAATTAATATGGGATGTGAAGGAAGGTTCAGCACTTAACCTGAATTGTTTTAGGTCACTCTCATAACAATGCCTTGAGGTAAATATTATAATGATTATGGTAGCCCATTTATAGATGAAATTGAGGCCAGGCATCACAGTAGACTCAGAGTCAGGAAGTCTCAAGTTCAAATCCAATCAATCTAGCAATCAAAACAATAAACATTTATTAATCACCTACTATGCGCCACCTATGATGCTGTGTGCCTGGGGTTACGGAAAGAGGCAAATGACAAGTCCCTGCCCTCAAGGAGTTCACAGTCGAATGGAAGAGACAACATGTAAACAAACATATACAAAGCAAGTTACAGGCAGGATAAATAGGAAATAATTACTTACTCTTCCCAAGGAAACATCCCCATGGATTTACCAGTGAATTCTACCAAACATTTAAGGGACAAATAAGCCCAATGCTACAGAAACTATTTGAAAAAATAGGTGAAGAAAAGGCAGGGGCACTTTTCCTTTTTAAGTAGTTCTTTTCTTCTTAGAATTGGTGTGCCTCTTAATTTTAACTGTTAATTCTCTTTTCATAATTTTCTTGCATCACTTTCTTTTCTTTTTCCAATTTTTTTCTCTAACACTTTAACTGCTTTCTTTAGCTCTTCCGATAATTCTTGTTGGGCTTGTGATCAAGCCACGTTTCTTTCTTTGTGGCTTTGCTTGTAGCTGTTTTGATATCATTATCTTCTAAGTTTATGGCTTAATATTCCAAGCTACCATAATAGCTTTTTATGGTCAGGCTCTTCTTTGTTGTTGTTATTTGTTGTTATTGTTGTATGCTCATTTTTAAAAGTCTATTTATTGATGTTGAACTTTATGTTGAAGTTGGGCTCTACTCACCTTGGGGTGGAGAATCACTATCCTAAGCTTCAGGCTTTTTTGTGCTACTGTTTTTAGAGCTAGTTCTATAGTCATATAAAAAAATGCCCAAATCACTACTGATTTGAGAAATGCAAATTAAAACAACTCTGAAACACCACCTCATAGCTATCACATTAGCTAATATGAAAGAAAAGGAAAATGACAAATGCCAGAGTAGATATGGAAAAATAGAGATACTAATGCATTGTTGGTGGAGTTGTGAACTGGTCCAACCATTCTGGAGAACAATTTGGAATTACATTCAAAGATTTATAAAACTATGCATACTTGTTGATCCAGTAATACTACTAACAACTAGGTCTCTATCTCAAAGAGATCAAAGAAAAAGGAAAAGGACTTGTATATATAAAAACATTTATAACAGCAGCCCTGTGGTGGCAAAGAATTGGAAATTGAAGAGATGCTCATCAATTGGGGAATGGTTAAACAAGTTGTGTCTATGACTGTGATGGAATAATAATGTACTGAAAGAAAAGACACGGGATGGTTTCAGAAAAACCTGGAAAGACTTGTATGAACTGATGGAGAGTGAAGTGGATATCATAGTAAACAATAACAGCAACTTTGTAATGATGATCAACTGTGAAAGACTTAGTGACTCCGATCAAGACAATGATCCAAGACACTTCCGAAGGACCCCTAATGAACAAGGCTATCCAGCTCCAGAGAGAGAACTGATGAATTCTGAATGCAAATTGAAGTATCATTTTTTTCACTTTCTTTTTCTTATGACATGGCTAATATGGAAATGTTTTGCATGATGTCACATGTATAATTGGTATCATATTGCTTGCCTTCTCATATTGGCATTTAATAAATGTTCACTAACTAACTGATTTAAAGAGTATATTAAAAGAACATGGTTTTGTGGATAGAGTACCATATTTGAAATTAGGAAGACCTGGGTTCAAATCTCACCTTGTGTAACTTTATGACCCTGGGAAAGCCACTGAATCTCAGTTCCCCCATCTCCAAAATGGGGACGATAATAGCTTCTATGTTACAGGATTGATGTGAGGATCAAGTAAGATGATGTATACAAAGTATTCTGCAAACCTTCAAATAATGTAGATTGTGAGATCAGAAACTGCAGCCCAGCTCAGTGGTCTGTCAGTTAGAGACTCTATTCTTTCCCGTCTTTTAGAAGTTTGGACAACTTTGACCCACTTCCAGTGCTGTGGGACCTCCTCTCTTCTCCACGATCTTTGGAGCATCCATCTGCCAGCTCTTTCAGGACCCAGAGACGAATTTCATTCAGGTTGATGACTTAAATGCATCTGGGACAGTCCGGTGTTCTTTGATCACTTCCTTCCTTCCCTTGGACATTGACTCTATAAACCAGGTTTGTTCTGTTATCGTCAATAACCCTGAGATGCTTGACCTTCTCTTGGTCCTCAGTTACCACTGACCCATCTTTTCTGTCCTGTCATTTCTCAGTCTCGTTTTCCCTGAGGTAACTTTAAGAATCCCTGCCATTTTGCTCCCATGAGTTTCTGTTCCAGTTCCAGTGAATTCTGAGTTTTCAGTGCTTCTCATGTTATTCTTAGAGCACTGAACCTGGTGACCTGAGTTCAAATCCAGCCTCAGACACTTACTAGCTGCATCATGCTCGGCAAGTCACGTGACCTCTTTCAGCCTCAGTTTCATCTGTAAATGAAGAAGATAACAATAGAAGCTGCCATACAAGGTTGTTGTAAGAATCAAATGAGATGACAGATGTTTATAAAGTGCTTTGCAGACCATAAAGTGTTATACAAATGTTAGTTACCATTATCACAATTACTGCTATTTATTATTAACTTCACGCTTTTGTTTTCACCTTCTGTTACCTTGTCATCTGTACATGACTTTTTAAAAATTTCCTTTGTGCTTTTTTGGTTTTGCCTTCACATTCATTTCCAAATATATATGCCAGGCCCTGTATAAGCTCTGTACAAATAATATCTCATTTGGTGCTCACAACAGCTCTTGGAGGTAGGTGATATTACCACTTCCATTACACAGAGGCAAAACTGAGCAAACATAAGTTAACTGATTTGCACAGGGTCACACGGCTAGTAAGCGTTTAAGGTCAGATTTGATCTCAGGTCTTTCCGACTCCAGCACTCTTTGCCCCGTGTGGCCTCCCAACTGTCTCTCCTTTCTAAAAGCTGCCTTTTTCCATCTTTTCTTCCAGACTAAGCTTGTTCATTATGCATTATTCAGTTTCATTGTAGTGTTCTTTCTGTAATTTCCTTGGTTCTGTTTTCTGTTTCCTTCACTCTGCATCAGTTCATACAAGTCTTTTCATGTTCCTTTGCATTCTTTAGTCATGGTATCAAAGAAAAATATATGAATACTGTACTTTGCTTTCAGATCCTAGTCTGCCAGAAACAATTCTACTTAATTTAACATTCTTCTAAATCCAAGTGTTTCTAGTTTAGAGAGAGAAATGTCCAAACTGTTATAGCAGCCCTGTGCCCTCAGACATCTTTCTTGATCCCAAGATGATTTGAAGCAACATGTATAGGAATCCATAGGAAGAAAAATCACACTATGTTCAAATAGACTTTGGCATGACCACTCCAGAAGAACAGGCCACCCTCCTTGAAGAGTCAGGGGCTCTATCTCGGTTATAATAGGAAAGTCTGGTCTGTATTACTTGGTTGGGTCTCAGGTCAATTACATCAGTGGACAGGGAGGGTGCTACTTTGAACAAGGCAGATGGGAAATATCTAGGAAGAGTTCTGAGATTAGAGAAATATTTGCTTCTTACTGTAACCCTGGCCCCCACTGCCTGAAGGCCAGGTATGTTACATTTCAACCCCTGCCCATTTTTAAGTCTTTCTGCCGTTGGCTTACTCCCCACCAAATACAATTCCCCAATTCTAGGGGGCCCCTGCAATCCAATTCCACTTAACCATTTGTCAGTCAAATGAACTTTTACAAAAGAATATCTACTTCAAAGACAAGGTAAGAACAAACAAAACATCCATCCTCCTTATACCTGTGACTGCCATATTCCCCCTCATAGCACCTCAGTTTCTGAGGAAAGGAGGGGGATAAGGTTCACAGCTTACCTCAGATGCTATGTAGCTTGGTGCCAGCAGGTTCCAGAATCCAAAGCCTTTCTGGACTCTGCCCCTGGCACCTTGGTTTCTGAGAGCTTTTCTGCTGGGCGGCTGCAACATCTGACCTGGATTCCTGCATCTGAGATCAGGTGGCTCAAACTCTTGGGTCTGGGGCCTTGTTGAATTAACACCTCTAGTTACCTTTCTTTGTAGCTATGTTTCTTACATTTTTGTATAGAAATCTGAGGACATGCATTTTATTGTTGCCTTCCCTCTTTTATTTTGTTTCCTGGGAAATCTGGGTGTCTCAACTGCTGTCCTTACTTTGTGACTCCTGCCTAAATCTAGAATATCTAGCAAGTGTATATCTAGAGGTAATTTGCTTCTTCTTTCCTTTAATTTTTAAAGCCCATTTGGTTATATTTGCAAGACATCAATTGGGTAATTACACTTGTAGGAAAACTGAAGATTTTCTTTGGCCAGTCAATCAGCAGATACTTTTAAATATCTACTCTATGCCATTAGCAAAGCAAACAGGCTTTGTGGTGCTGTAAGACAGATAATAAGGGAAGGAATGCCAGCTGAGCCAGTGGGTGGAGCACATACTCCCTGCCCCCTTGGCTTACCTCTTTTGGCTGTAATTCATTTTCAGCTAAGCCAGAGAGGATACTGGGAGTATCAGAACCCTAATTGAGACAGTTACCTGAAACAGATTTGATTACAACCATGTCACAGGGGTCTGAGGGCACTCTGTCTGGCTTTTGTTAGCTGGGTAGGATAGCTAGGACTCTCTTAGGGTCTCTCTAATCCTTCTGCTGTAACAGACTGAAAATGAAAGAACCTGGTTGCCCCTGGAAGTATGAGCTCCTGGGGAATCATTCTCAGAGAAAGCCTGCACCTGAGACACTATTTTCTCATCCAACTCTTATTTTCCCTTCTGCTTTTCCTTCTGGACTCCTTGATGGTCTATCAACAGCAGCGATGAATGTACTACTCAAAGGCTGCTAAAGTCTTCTATTTCTGATATAACATGTTTTCATTTTTGCAATCCTTTCTTTTTTAACTTTTTTGTAAAAATTCTAACCTCAACAACAACAAAATAATATGAATATTTCCATATATGAGGCAATGAGAAAAAGAGGATTGTATGGGAAACCATGAAAACTCTTAATATACTACTTGTTTTGCTTTTAAGTATATAATACATTCAACATGTAACTTTCAAGGCTATTTGGCTTCTCTGGGTTTCCTTTTAGCCTTCATTCTGTTCTCTTCTGTGCATTTTAAATGAATGAGTCAATGATTCTTGGATAACCCCATCGCGCGGCCTTCTCTGCCCAGGTCCGATCCCTTAGAAATAAAGGAAAACAGAATCCAACTGAGAAATATGCACAGTCATGCACAATAAACTCTCGCATTGTCTGTGTCTAGAAACGAATGTCTCAGTCTGCCCCTTACATCCATTACCTCTGTCAGGAGGAGTCACCATAGGTCTTCTGGAGTCATGGCTGGTCATTATATGAATCAGGATCTTTAAGTCTTTTAAAAATGTGTGTGACCATGTTGTTACTGCATGAATTATTCTCTGGGTTTTTCATCTGTTCATAGAAATCTTCCCAGATTTCTAATCATACCTTTATTATTTCATATATACCATAATATTCTACTACATTCCTATACCATAATTTGTTTATCTCCCCAAATGTTGGACACTCACGTGGTTTCCAGTTCTTTGCAAAAGCCAAAATAATAATTGCTAGCATTTGTATAATGCTTTAAGACATGAAAATGCTCTAAATGTTATCTCATTTTGATCCTCACAAAAACCCTGTGAGATAGAAGCTATTATTGCTCCCATTTTCAGATGAGGAAATGGAGACTGGGAGAAGTTCAGTGACTTGCTCCAGGTTCCCCAGCTAATAATCAGCTGAGGCAGTATCTGAACCCAGACCTTCCTGAATCTAAGTCCAACCATCTATCCCCTATGCCAAGTAGCTACTTCCAAGAAAGATCTGCTATATTTTGTATATATAGGTTTGATTCCTCTTTCCTCTATCTTATTGGATGTATAGTCAATCAACAAACATTTATGAATCACCTACTATGTACTAGGCCTCATGCTAAGCACTAGGGGTACCAAGAAAGCTAAAAGACAGTCCCTGTTTAAGAGGGGAGACAGCATGAGAATAGCTATAAGCAAATAGACTCTAAGCAGGAGGAAATGGGAGATCATCTGTCTAGGAAGCTTGGGAAGGTCTTCTTGTAGATCAGATTCTGTATGGGAATAGAAAGAAGCCAAGAAGCAGTAGTGATACTGCTGAATCACGTGCTTCTTCACGCTGGAGTGACCTTGGGGAGTGAGCACCCAATGCTTTCCAGCAGACTGGGCTACCTCTTCAGTGCCACCAACAGCATGTTAGGATTCCAGGTTTTCCTCAACCCCCTCCCACCATCGACATTTGACCTTTTGGTCATTCTCTCCAACCTGATGGATGTGAGGTAGAACCTAGAAATTATTTTAATTTGTATTTCTCTGATCATCAGTAATTTGGAGCATTATTTTTTTCATGTAGCTGTTGATAATTTGAATTTTTTCCTTTTAGAACTGTCTGATACCACTTCTAGGGCTGTATCCCAAAGAGATCATACAAACGGGAAAAGGACCCACAAGTACACAAATATCTACAATGACCAAGAACTGGAAATAGAGGGAATGCTCATCCATTGGGGAATGGCTGAACAAGTTGTGGTATATGAATGTAATGGAATACTATTGTGCTATACAAAGTGACAAACAGGAAGACTTCAGTAAAACTTGGAAAGATTTATGTGAACTGATGCTGAGTGAAATGAGTAGAAATAGGAGAACATCATACACAGTAAAAGCCATAGTGTGTGAGGACTGATTTTGATAGGCTTGGCCCTTCACAGCAATGCAAGGACCTAAAACATTTCCAAAGGATTCATGATACAAAGTGCCATCCACATCCAGAGAAAGAACTGTGGAGTCAGAATGCAGAATGAAGCAGACTATTTTCTCTTTCGTTATGTTTTGTTTGTTTTTCTCTTGGTTTCTCCCATTTGTTTTAATTCTTCCATGCAACATAACTAATGTGAAAATGTGTTTAGAGCCATATAAGATTGCATGTAGTCTTGGAGAGGGAAGGGAGAACTTATAGAAGAAGTGATAGTTGAAAACTGAAAACAAATAAATTAATAAATTTTGGGCAAAAAGACAACTACCTGTCAAATCTTTAGATGATTTATCAATTGGGATATGTCTCTTGATCTTGTATATTTAAATCAGACTAACATAATCAAAGACACTTGTTGCATTTTTTTGTTATCCTTCTACTTTTAACTGCATTGTTTTAGTTTTTGCAAGAGCTTTTAAATTTTATTTAATTAAAATGGTCCATTTTAACTCTTATGATCTTTTCCATTCTTTGGTCATGAATTTTCTCCATCAATTGTTGTGAAAGGTATATTTTTCCCCTTATTCCTCTAATTTGCTTATGATGTAACCTTTTATATTTAAGTCATGTATCCATATAAAATTTGTCTTGGTCTATGATTGACTTAAACCTAATGTCCACGAGACTTCTTTCTAGTTTTCTCAGCAATTTTTGTCAAATTGTGAGTCTAGTTAAGGTTTGGAGGCTTATCAAATGCTACATTATGTTCATTTACTTCTGGAGGTTGTGTGCCTAATGTATTCCACTAATAGATTTTTTCTTTGTTTTAGTCAGTACCAACTTGCTTTATCAGTTATTACTTTATAGTATAATCTGAAATCTGGTAGTGTTGGACCGCTTCCTTTGCACTTTAAATTTTTTTCCTTGAAATTCTTGACCTTTTTCTACTTATAGTAGCTCTCTTTGTGGTGGCCAAAAACTAGAAATCAAGGGGATGCCTATCAATTGGGGAATGGCTGAATATATTGTGGTATATGAATGTAATGGGATATTATTCTGCTATAAGAAATGATGAACAGGAAGACTTCAGAGAGGCCTGGAAAGATTTATATGATCTGATGCTGAATGAAAGGAGCAGAACCAGGAGAATTTTGTACACAGCAACAACCACAGTGTGCAAGGAATTTTTCTGGTAGACTTAGTACTTCATTGCAATGAAAGTACTTAAAAAATTCCCAAAGGACTCTTGAGGCAAAATGCCTTCTACATCCAGAGAAAGAACTATGGAACTGGATCACGGAATGAAACAGACCATTTTCTTTTGTATTATGTTTTGTTTTGTTTTGTGATTTCTCCCATTCATCTTAATTCTTCTATGCAACATGACTAAGGTGAAAATGTATTTAATAGGAATGTATGTATAGAACCTATATAACACTGTATGCTATCTCAGGGAGGGAGTGGGGAGGGAGAGGAGGAAAGAGGAAGAGGGAGGGGAAAATATCTCAGATATATGGAAGTGATTGTAGAACACTGAAAACAAATAAAATAATTTAATAAAAGAATTCTTGTCCTTTTTGTTCCAACAGGTGAATTATTTTATTTTTTCTAGTTCTATAAAGTAATACTTTGTTAATTTGATTGGTATGGGACTGAAAAAGCAAGTTAATTTAGGAAGTATTGTCATTTTTATTGCATTGGTATGACCTTTCCATGAACAATTTCTCCTATTATTTAACTCTACCTTTATTTTTTAAAAGTGTCTTGTAGTTGAATTCGTATAGATACACATAGATACTATGTATATCTTGATGAGTAGACTAGCAAATATTTTACAATTCTATAATTATTTTGAATGGAATTTCTCTTTTTATCTCTTCCTATTTAGTTTTTAGTAATACACAGAAATGGTGATGATTTATGTGTGTTTATTTTACATCCTGCCACTTCGCTGAAGTTATTAAGTTTTTAGGGTTCTGTAAATAGATCATCATATATGAAAAAGGCTAATTTTGTTTCCTTTTTTCTATGCTTTTATCCTTAGTGTATTTTTCTTGCTATTATAAAGGAGGAAATCTGGAGAGGTGCTATAATATAGATAGCATTTCTAACACTGTATCAAATAGTCACAGCAATAATAAAGGAAATCTTAATCATACTGGAAAGACTATACTTACTAGTAAGGCCATGCTTTCTAGGTTCCTTCTGGCACCATCCTTTGCATTGGGGTAACTCTGTAGAAGTGGGTAGTAGCTTCTTGGGAAGCTCTGTCCCATCTCAGGTGCATGCCCATGGAAGACAGCAAGTCAATCTTTCATTATCATTAGACCAACCAATACAGATCAGTGATCTTCAGCAAGGTGGCAATAACTGCCCTTTCTCTTTTCTCCTTCTGACCTTTACTGGAAGTTCTCCCTCTTAATAGTACCCATGGCTCAGTTTACCATTCCTAGAGGGCAAATAGCTACATCTTCCCTTGTGTACCTGCATTGGTCTTCTCTTTAAGAATGGCCTCAAATTTTTTCTTAGCTCCAAATGTTGAATTCCTTTTCCTTTTCTTCCTTCTCTGTGTGATCTTCTTCCACCCAGGGCACAACAGACTTCACTTTTTCTTCTTACGGTTCCTTTCCTGTGATTTTCACAGAGAAACTTTTTTTTAAGGAGCACTTGATAACTGGGAGTGTGGAGAGGTGTGCCGCAATTCCTCTAGGTTAATCTTATCTCTGGGTCCCAGCTGTCCCTGTTTTGATCTGTCTTTCTACCCACAGAGCTCTGGTAGTGAGAGCAAATAAACAAAAAGGTGCCTGAGTTGCCAAGACGGATGTCATGGAGTCCATGCATGAAGGTTCAAGTACTTTACTCACAGGAGAGACTTCTAGGCTTGTACCAAGCACCAAGTCTCATGATAATAAACACTCCCCAGTCCATATTAGATTTTTCTTTCAAACAGAGTCTGGATGACATTTTGTTGAGGATTTGGATCCATCCTCTTTATCCACAATATGTGGATCCATAGACATATTTATCAAATTTGTAGACAATTCCAAACGATGGTGGATATGCTAATACAATGGGTGACAGAAATGAGACGTGTAATCTTTCAAATGGTCAGAATATGAGGCCTTGCAATGCATTTATAGAAACCTCCTTCCATGTTGGTATCAATTCATTAATTAATGCTTTTTGAGTGTAGTTTCTTTAACTGGCTATAAATATTTTCTTCATATTCCAATATACTTTTTAAAATAATTTTTTCACACAAAGATCCACCTTCTCTCCCTCCCATCTCTCTCTCTCTCCTTCCTCCATTAAGAAAGCAAGAAAAACAAAATCACTTATTACAAATATGTACAATCAAGCAAGGAAAATTCTACATGGGCCATAATGTAAAAAGAAAAGTCTCAGACTTCACCCCAAGTCTATCAGCTCTATCAGAGTCTCAGTCCAATGGTAGGTAGCCTGTTTGACCATGAGTCTTCTGGCCTCATGATCAATCACTGCATCAGTCAGTGTTCTTAAGACTCATCTTTTTTTGTCTTTACACAATTGTTATTGTATACATAGTTCTCCTCTCTTCATTTTGTTTCAATTTGTACACGACTGTATTTTTATTCAGTCCACATTCCTCCATCTTGTCTACAAGGTTCGCAGAGAGCTCTGTCATGTGCATTCATGAAATCCACATACATTATGTCTATAGCACTCCCCTTAATCTTTCAATCTTGTAACAAACGTAAGTGAGCTTAATTGAGCATGATTTGTTCCTAATGAACCAGTATTAGCTTCTCTGGTGCTCGTTGCTTCCTTTCTTAAGTGCTCACAAACATCTAGTCTAAAACTTCATATTAACATCTAGTTTATGAGTATGTGGTTTCTAGAATTACTTTCACCTCACCTTTGACAGTAAGGACAGTTTTCTGGGATCAGTTTTGCTCTCCATCACTGCTCAAAGTCTTACCGGTGGTTCAGCAATTACATTTGTTCATTATTTCCATACTCTAGTACATAATTCATCTGGACCCAGAGCATCAACATCTTTGAGAACATCGTCACAGCCACCTCAGATTGGGGTTTCTTAATATCTAAACTAAAGGGTCTATTCTGTTCTTTTCAGTGTAAAAAACATTTTTCTTAAGGGCAACCAGGAAACAAAGTAGACATTGAATGGTTCCATTCTCCATGTAATCTGTTAGCAACACGTTGATTGAGCCCGAGCAATGAGTCAGCCCTTTCTTGCTTTTCTCTCTCATTCTAAACAGAGCTTAAACATGTCTTTTGTTGTCTTGAGTAGTTTCCCTGAGATTCAGTCAACTCAGATCTGGAGCCTCCTTTGATTGCCTTTTCAGAGGCTCACTCTGTGTTGGTCCTCGAGTCTCCCCACTCTTTTCTCTCATGTTTCTAGTTTCAGCAATCTGAGATTGTGTACCCACAAGGCAGCTAGGCAACCTCTTCCCATTACCTTAAGGCCCCCAAAACTTAAAGCCCCTTCCTATATCCTTTTGTTCTGTCCTTTCCTGTCCATGGCAGAGAAATCAAAAGCACAATCAGCATCAAACAGCTCCTTGTCCTTCTCTGCTCATGTCACTTTTCATTCGCACCAACCTGTCTCTCCTTTCTCCAGGGCAGCCAAGAAAACACCCTTCTCATCATCCTTCATGTCCCCAGGCATGATCATCCTCAGTTTTGGCACTCCTGCCATGTGCCTCTATTCAGCCTCCTTTACTGGGTCTTGCTTTCATCTCTTGTTTATTTCTCAAAATTTCAGTCATTGTGAGAGTTACCCCCATTTTTATACCTTTTTGCAACTGCCTCTCTCTCTCTCATCTGTGTGTGTGTGTTTGTGTGTGTGTGTCTCTTCTCTTTTCCTTCAGAGCTTCCCATGCTTTCTGGACTGAATTCTCTCATAGAATTTTGGATCCTGAGATTCTATCCATTCTTCCTCAGAACCCTCTGAAATCTGTTTTCCCAAACCTGGGATGCATTAACATACTATACCCTGATCTCCCCTTCTCTACCGTAAACTCTGGGAGGACTAGTTACTTCTCAATGTTCTAATTATTTCCACCCCCACCCCCAATAGTTCCCTATACACAAATGTGTCTTGACAAGCCTTTTCCTCTCCTCTCTGTTCTTTCCTCTGGTAACTCCTCAGCTCTCATGGATTCAACTATTATACACCCTATGCAGATAGCTCTAACCTACAGATCCAGCTTCAGTGTCTCTCCAGAACTCTGCTCCTAACTCGAGTTCCAGCTGCCTGCTGGACATCTTCATTTGTATGTTCCATAAATAACTCAGACTCAACATGGCCAAAACAGAACTGGTTTTCTTGTCTCTCAAATCTGCTCTTCCTCCTAACTTCCTTATTAGTATAGACAGCACTCCAATTCTGCTAGTCACTCAGGTTTTCTTACTCATCCCCCTTTCCCACCCCCTTGATTGAATCACTTGTCAGTTTGATGGGTCACATTTCCTCAGTCTCCTTCCACACTTATCCTTTGTCTTCACACTCTGACCACCCCAGGCCAGCCTCTTAGCATCTCTTCCTTGCACTATTGTAATCAGGTCTCAATTTGGCTCCCAACCTCTGCAGCCTCTGGTTTCCCATCTGTCCACACAGCTGTCAAATTGAGATCCTTGAAGCACAGGTCTAAACATGTCACTGCTTGCTTAGGAAGACCGAGTGGCTCACCATTACCTCTAGAATGAAGTGTAAGTTGATGTCTTTGGTATTCGAAGGCTTTATATAGCGACTCCATCCTGTCTTTCTTTCTCCCTCAAGCAGTCCCCGCCCCAGACTCTATTTGCAGGCGTTTTATTCATTTCACCTTCCAACACTCTGGCTCCTCAGGCTCTCAGCCTTGGTGGCCTCGATTCCTAACTCCCCCTCTCCTCCTTCCTCCCTCCCCCCACATACTCAACTGCCCAAGTCTGTCTCTCTCTGTTCCCACTTCTCTCTTCTGATGCTGCCATCAGCCAATACAGGCCCTCCTCACCGTTGTTGGGGGCCTTCCTGCCTCAAGCCCCTCTCCATGCTGGTCCATCCTGTACTCACCTGTTACAGTGACTTTCCTAAAGTCCATGTCTGATCACACAGCCCCTCCTCAATAGGAACCTACAGCAGCTTCCTATCCCCAAAATGTTTTGCTTGATGTTCAAAGCCCTTTAATCCCTACCCTGGCTTCTCATACTTTACACTCCCCCAGTACCAAGTGATCCAAGGATATCCAACTTCTTTACTATTTCTGCCACAGGACCCTCTGTTTCCCCACTCTGGCTGGCTCCTAGAATGTGCTTTCTCCTTGTCTCCACCTCCAGGCTTCCCTGTTTCCTTCAAGTCCCATCTTTTATAAGAAGACTTTCCTAGTCCACCTCAGGTGCAGTGCTTACCATGGAGATCATCTTTAATTTACCAGACACACACACACACACACACACACACACACACACACACACACCCCTTGTAGTAGAGCACCCTGGTTCTTTGAATATTGCGTGTAGCTCGTCCAACTTCAGGGTAGGAGAGAGAGTTCTAGACTTAGACACCTGGGGTCAGGAAGAGCAGGGTTCAAATCCCACCTTGGGCAGCAGGGGTGAGTCATTTAAATAATCTGAGCCTGTTTTCTCATCTGTAGAATGGGTATAACATAAGCATAGTGTAAGCCTCAGGGGGCAATTTTCATTAAAGTTCATCCAGCCAAGTCCTTCCTCCAAAGTCCTATCAGGTCCAGGTTACTCTGGCTGTGGTTTTGAATGTGCTTCATTTCCAGAAGCAGGAAAACTTCCCTTTGAGTTGTTCTGCTGTTGAGGGAGCTGAGCGAAGCCTTCTAGTTTCCACTGATTGGACCAGAGATGCCCTCGGGGGTCCTGCCCAGAAGCACCTACCCAAATCACTCCCCTGTTTCAGAAGAGGCAGAACTGCTGGGTACCAGGAGAAACATGTGTTTCCAAGGAAGCCCTTCCTCTTGAGACAGATGGTTCTAAGGGCCAACCCTTGGTGAAATGAGGAAATAGAAATATTTGTCCTTTATCCTCTTCCCTCCTAGTGTCAGATGACCCAGTAGACATCTAAGGCTTGTGCCTGGGGGCCCCAAGCTTAACAGGCAGCATTTATTAAATACTTGTGAGGAGGGGCAGCAGATAGAGTCAGGAAGATCTGAGTTTGTATCCTCAGATATTTACTATCAATGAGACCCTGAGCACTTAATTACCCTCTGCCTCAGTTTCCTCAGCTCCCAGGGTTGATATAAGGATTGAATGAGAGAACATATGCAAAGCACTTTGTAAACCTTACAGTGTTACATAATTGCTACCTATATTTATTACTGTGTGTTAGGCATTGTGCTGGGCACTGTAAGGAACACTCATGCTCTGGGAGGTAAGGTGGGCATGGTTAGAACATAGTGTAGGGAGGGGGGATGCTGCTGGGGGAAAGGTGTGGTAAAGGAGAGATCCAGCTGAGGAAGGGGGTGTCTCTAGACCCTAGGTAGGGAGGCAATAGAGAAGGGGATCTTGAAGAATAGAGAAGGAAGTGTCTTGGGGCAATCCTAGCTGTGCCAAGCACCTTGAATATAGGTGATGATGCCTCATAAACTTTGACTGAACTGAATTGACTTATATTGAAGGTTCATGTTCAAAGACCTGCGGAAAGCTGCTCCTTCAAAGGCCTGACTCTGCTCTTTATCCAGGAATTCCACTGAGCCTCTTTCTGCATCTTCTGTGTCCTTTTCAATGACGCAGCCTCCATGTGGAAGCCAAGTTCAGGCGACATTTTTCAGTTCCGCATTTTTAAGATCTCACTGCCCTCTGAAACAGTGTGTGGAGCATCATTCCAGGGCAATTTTGTCTTTTTTGTGATGGGGAAATTGCTTTGGGGTTTTAATATGTGAACCTTTTTCATCTGTGTTCTAGAAGAATCAGTCTGGTCTCATTGAATCTACAGAGTCATTTGGGCTGAATCCCACCTCTTAAGGAAGTTAGAAAGAAGTTCTAGAAAAATGGTCAGAAGTCATAGCTGTGCAACCCTGGGCAACTCACCTCATCCTATTTGTCTCAGTTTCCTCATCTGTAAAATGATCTGGAGAAGGGAATGACATACTACTACAGTATCTTTGCCAAGAAAACCCCAAATGGGGTCATGAAGAGTCAGATATAACTAAAGAATGACTGAACAATAATGAGGGAAAAAAGAAAGATCAAAGAAAGGGCACAAGACCACAGCTAGGACAACTGGGATCATGATAACAGATTACTGCAAACAGGCCACACTGACATGTCTTCTACCAGGGAGAATGACTTTGGGATAGGAAAGAAAGGGCAGAACAAAAACAGTTCATGGGAAGTTTATCTCACAAAGACATGGCAGGATGATAAGGAAGCAGCTCATGTGACCTGGCCCAGATGTACTAGATCCTTGGGGTGGAGGGAAATTGTCCGAGGGGATCATAGAGCCACTGTCAATAATCACTGAGAAATTGTGGGTGTTGGGGGACTGTGGTCAGGCCACAGATTCGACATAGACTGTCCAAAATGGGAAGAGAATGGAATGGATGGTGACGGGCCCATGGACTAGACTTGGACACAGTAAAGAAGTGGTGGAGGAATATTTAGGACAGGCATGATCCCAAAGGGCTTATTGGTTTTTCTAAGACTGGGCCTTGGCAGACTGGTCTTGGTCTTTCTCTGGAAATGGCATTGAACTGGAGGTCCAGGAGAATGCAGAAGATGTAATTGTCCCCATGGGTGCTTTCCAATTTGTTTCATAAAGTCTCTCACATTCTAATTGTGGAAAAGATGGGGAGATGTGGGCCACATTATAATAAGATGAGATGGATTCAGTACTCTGAATGACTGACCACAAGGGAATGGTTTGGTGTCTGCTGTGAAGGGGATCTCCAGTGGGGTGCCCCAGGGATCTATTTGTGCTTGGCCCTGGACTATTTAACATTTTTATCAATCGTTTGGATTAAGGCTTAGATGACAAGCTTGTCAAATCTTCAGTGGACCCCAAGTTGGGAGGAATGGCTAAAATATGAGGTGACAGCTTCCGGATTCAGAAAGGTCTTGACAGGTTAGAACAAGGGCTGAATCTATTAAAATTAAATATCATAGAAATAATTATAAATTCTCACACCAGAGTTCAAAATACCTATTTCACATGTGCAAGAACCCAGCTCAGGACTGCTCTTCTCTGTGTGACCTTGAACTGGTCCCATGCTGTCCAGGCTTGACTTTCTTCTGGTGTCAGATGACTCGGCACATCCCTCCCAACCTTAAATCTACAGCTGTAGATGGGGGAGGCATGACTAAGGAGGAAATGGAAAATTTCTGGGCTTTTGTAGGACAGTAGGAGCTCAAACCTTCAGGTCATCAGTGAGCCAGGCCTCATGCTGAACTCTTGGTCAAAGGAAATGGAGAAGAAGAGAAGACATAAGGTCAGGGCCTCACTTGCCCTGGAGTATTTCAAGGGCTGCATTGGAAGAGGCATCAGTCTGGCTCTTCTTGGACCCAGGGGGCAGAACTTGGAATAATGGGGACGAAGTGCCAAGAGGCAGATTTAGGTTGATAGCCAAGAAAACTCTCTTAAGGAGCTGAGCCATCCCAAAGTGGAATGGGCCACCTTGAGCATGCTACTGACTTCCTGATCCCTGGAGCCTTCCAGCGGTTCACAGTCATGTAACTGAAGGGACTCTTTCAAATATGGATTGGACTAACTGACCTCAGGGGTTCCTTCCAATGACCTTCAAGAAGTAGCCTCTTGGCCATGAAGTTGCATGAAGCAGATGCAGTTGCCTGAGATTCACAAAGTTATTTGTTTCTTACATAATTGATGGTTTTATTTCTTGTAGTAGGAATAAAATAAACAACATAGTTGACCATCACTGAAAAAACTGTGGCATATACCAGTAAAGGAATATTATTGTACCATAAGTAACAGTGAGTGTGAGGAACTCAGGGAAGCCGGGGAAGACTCTAAAGGACTGATGCAAGTAAAGGAAAACTCCCAGTGATGATGAGAATGCAAACCAAGATGCTGTACACCATGACGCCTTGAACCATGACTGCAGCACGTAGAAGCTGCTGAACTCCTCTGGATAATGAGAGCTAGTCTTTGTTCTGGGAGCAATGGTCCTATCTCCCTTCATGGATTCTCCTCTTTCCCCATAGCTTAACCTCATTCAGCCACTTGCTTTTTTTTTTTATATGACTATGTAAAAAGTATGAGTTAATGATAAATATGCCTTCCTCTTCTTGAAGTGAGGGATTATTGGAATAAAATTTTGCAGACATTGTCAGAGACAGTGATTTAGTGAGGTTTTGGTGAATTTGTTTCCTTTGTTACAAGGTGGGATTCAATGGTCAGATGTGGGGGAGGGGATTCCCAGAAAATGGTTATGCTATTTCAAAGGAAAGCATTGGTAGACCTTGAAAATAAAATACATACAAATGAAGTGAAACTTTCTGTCTTTAGAAATACACACTCATGAAGATGGCCATAAGAACATGAGAAATTGGAATCTTTGACGTTTCCTGGCTACACGTAATGATGTCTACAGATAAACTCAATCCATTATCATAAAAGTGGACTTTGAAGCTTATTCACATGTACGCTTGGTGGAACTGTAAATGCATATTACCAAGAGGATATTTATAATATCACTTAAGAGCTAGACATAATTAGGAGATGTTAGTGGATGAGCCCATCAGCCGAGGACAGTGATTTTCCTGCTGCTTCATCGGAGTCCTGGCTTTGCTTTTACATTTATTTTCAGAATAACTGACATTAATCCTGGAAGAATGTTCCCATCTAATCACTCTATTTTCATTTTGCCATTTGCCAGATGAAGGCTTTGGTCTAATGGAGACAGGTATTCTGGGGTAATGGGTGTGGACAAGACACTGGTATCTGATAATGTCATCATCAGAATTGAGAGATGATTCTTTCTAGTCAACTCAAGTTTTTGCTCTTTTCTTCCACCTCTCTCCACTGTTTGATTATGACTTAAAATTACATCAATTTATAGTAGGAAAGTATCAAGCTAGCTCAGGGGATCCAATATCAGATGCCATCTTGGGAAATTCTATGAAGTGTGGAAAAATCTGAAAGGAAAACAAAAGCCATTTCGTGAGTGTCAAGCATGATGTTACATTTTGGATTGTTTTCAATATCTACTTGAAAACTGAACGCAGAAAAAGAGTCAAAATGTGTGGAGATTTGATCCAGCATCTTGTAAAATGTTTTGGGGAATCTGTAGTTTCATTAAACTGAGGTAGCTGGGTGTACAGTGGCTAGAACAATGGATTGGGAATCAGGAAGACCCGCATTCAAATCCAACTTCAGATACTTATAAGTTGTGTGACTCTGGGCAAATCACTTAACCACTGGTTGCCTCAGTTTCCCTAACTGTAAAATATGGGTGATAATGTTACCTTCCTCCCAGGATTGTTGTGAGGATCAATGGGATATTTGCAAAGCGCTTTGTAAACCCTAAAGTGCTATATAAATGTTATCTATTGTTATTATTTTGAATGTGGATACCCACTCTCCAATGGTTTCAACTCAACTCATCCACCCTTATTCATTGGTGTAAGTCTTGCCAATGTCTCCATAAGACTTCTAATGGAGGGACTTTCTTTTAGACTTGACCTTGGGAGACACCCATTGGTCACCCTCCCACCCCAGTAGATCCCTTCCTTCTCTGGCTGTGTGTTTCATGGATCATCTCTATTTCTGCCACTTCTCTGATGTAGCCCTTCATTGTCAGTAAGCCGCAGACTACTCTGGTCCAGTAAGAGTTTCTTCATTGCCCTTTCAATGACCTATAACTTTATTTTTACTTAAACAAGCCATATAAAAAGTCTCAGGTTTTTCCTTTCCACCTTCCTAGACTACACTCCTTTTATTTACTTGTAGTGTTTAAAATAAAGTGCAAAATCCAGACTTTACTCTGCAGTCCTGTTGATCCCTGCCCTGCAAAGCAAAGAGGAGGCTTGAGAAGTGGACTTGAGGGATCCATTTGCATAACTTTTGCTTTTACAATGAGTTTTCCTTTTACTATGAAATATTTCCACAGAATCGAATCATTGAACTTTAAATCGAGAAAGCACATTAAAACTCATTTGAAGTTCTCATTTTAAGATGAGCTCCTTGATCTCCACAGACTGGCAAAAAGTAGAAGGCTCATCAAATGACCTTAGATTTCTTTGTTACAAGGATTCCAAGAAATGCAGCCCTTTGCCTGGGATGTGCCATTATGCAGATAAACTCAGGAAGGGCCCAGGATGAGCTGGGTGAGAGGGAGGTGGGTCCTGGGGGTCTGAGCAGGTGGTCTTTTCATTTGCTTATCTAATGGTAGTGTTCCTACAAACCAAGTTAGGTCAAGAAGCACCTACTGTGTGCCAGCCACTGTGCTAGCTCTGAGGAAACAGATAGGCAGAAAACAGTGCCTGCCCTCAGGGAGTGCACAGTTTAATGACAACCAGGTATAAGTAAGCTATGAACAGGATAAATTGAAGAGATCAGCCAAGGGAAAGCACTAAAACTGGGAAGGACTGGGAAAAGCTTGAAGGAATCCAGGGAAGGCAGAGAGGAGGGGAGAGGGCCAGCTAGGGAAAGTACCCAGAGCAGGAGATGGAAGGTCTCATTGAGGAGCAGCCAGGAGGCCCTGGTCCCTGCATCAGAGAATACATGGGCACTGTGAGGTACAAGAACACTTCCAAGTGGGGAGGGGGCCATGTTAGGAAGGACTTGGAAGACTGAGAAGAGGATTTTATGTTTGCTACAGAGATGATCAGGAGACCCCGGAGTTGATGGACTTGTGTTTTGGGAAGGTCACATCCCCAGCAGGCCTGAGGTGAGGAGACCCTGCACCTGAGGGAAGGCACAGGCAAGGGAGAGAGGGGATATTGGGAAGGTAGGTTCCACAGGACAGGGCCTGTTCCTTTTCCCCTTTGTTTCCACAAATGTATTGATTGCTCACTGTCTTGCTGATGAAAGTGACAATGTTTCACAGCTAGCCCAGCTCAGCTGGGACCAGGACAGAAGTGTCCCATCCTCTCTCTCCTAGGATCCCAGATTTAGAGTTGGAAGGGACCTCAGAGCTCATGGAGCCCCTCATTTTACAGATGAAGAAACAGACTAAGAAACACAGAAGTGACTCGTTTAGTCTCACCCAGCCAGGAAGGAAGTGTCTGAGGCTGGATTCAAATTCTGCTCTTCCTGCCTCTGCAGCTCACATTCTGCCCTAAGAACCACAGTACCGTCCACTAAACCCTTCTGGCTGTCCATGCATATGGCACCAGTTTGGGCTTGAGCCCCATAAATGTAGGCCTTTCATATCATTTTTACTGAGCACATTTCATCATGCAAACATGTTCCCATAAAAATGCCTGAATGAGATGTTGAAGTGAGATTGTGTAATAACCAGCCTTGTCTGACTGAACTCTTTGGAACCTGGTCCCAAACAAAAGTCCTAATTTTGATTCATCCCTGACAAATGGTCCTCCAGCCTCTGCTGGAAGACCTTCACCAAAAGGAGGCTCTACCACCTTCTTAAGGTAGCCCATTTCCTCTGACTGGTTCCCCCATCCTGATACAGTTAGACCCCTTGAATCCAAACAGGAATCCTTGAGGAATCCCCTGTGGTGTAAAGCCCTTCCTCATCACATTCTCAGAACCACTAAACTGCTGTACCCTCTCACCCATTCATACCATGACTAGGCCTAAACCCCAAAGCCATCAAAGACAGAGCAAAAGATCTGCAAAATTATGGACAAAATGTTTGTAGCAGCTCTTTCCATAGTAACCATAACTTGTAAGCTAAAGGCTAGTTGGAGAATGGTTAAACAGATTAGGGCATATGAATATTATCACGCCACAAAACATAATGAACAGTTCAGAAGAAACTAGAAGGATCTCAATGAAACGTTGCAGTGGTGAGTGAGTAGAAGTAGGAGAACAAGGTATATATTGAAAAAAACCCCTCTGACAACTTTTCAGATTCTGCTCAGTGCAATAACTGACCCTGAGTGTGGAGGTCTGAAGAGGAAGCGTGTCACCTGCCACATGCAAGAGAGGGGATGCAGAACAGAGCATTCCTTTTTAGACTTGGCCCGTGGGGGAATTTGGACCCTGCATATTTGTTGTCAAGGTTTTCTTTGAATTTATTTTTTATTTTTATTGCTCTATTGTTGGCAAGGAGCAGTGTGAGCAAGACGTAATAACTGTAAAAAAAAATGAAGTCTTTATGTGTTGTTGGAAAAATGCTATTAAAAATAAATTTAAAAAATAAATAAAGAGAGAAATCTCTTTCTGGTCCACTTAGTTATCAGTGTTTCTCCTTTCTCACACATTATGCATTTATTGTAGATTCTCCAGTAAAATGTAAGACCCTTGAAGACAGGGACTCTTCTCTATTCTTGTCTTCATTGCTCCAATGCACATGATAGGTGCTTTCTAAGGAATATTAACAGATCCTGGTAGAATGGAATGGGATAATTAATTTCACTGAAATCTAAGGATGATGACCATCTTCACCTTGTTTTTTTATGATATTGAGAACTGGTGATCCCAAGGGCACCATGTTAGCCCAGGCCTCTCTCTTTGGCCCGGAGCCTATGACCAGTGATTTCCCAGACAGCTTCCAATCCATTCCTCTGTCTCTTGTTCCTTCAACAGGCTGTTTTCTAGAAACAGAATTTCTTACTGAATGACCTGACCCTCTTTCATACAGTCAGAGCCTCTCCCAGATTAGAAAGTCTTATGGCCAAGTCCATAGAACACAGGAGACATTAACTTTCTCTGACCTTTGGCTAGGCTCCAACACCGGCTACCCTCTCATAGAGGCGAAGACTATTCATAGTCAATATGACACTGAAGTCATTTCTAATTTCCCGGTTCTTCTGTTGCTGTTTCCTTCCTCCCAACGGTGGCCCTCCTTTCACTATCAAGAACAGCGTAATAAAGTGACCTGAAAGTCAAAGACTGTTGCTGGCCCTTTCTTCCTTCTACTGTGGATGTCAGGCCTCAGGGTTAATCTAATCTTGACGTTAAACTATTAATGATAACTGTAGCTACCATTTGTACATCACCTATAACAGATAACAATAAAGGCTGTGTAACTGGGGTTAGTTGTGAAAAAAGGCAAGGCAGAAAGAAGAATTAACTGACACATGTGTTTCCCAAATGACTCCTTCACGTCTGGAAGACCCCCAATATGGGGCGTATGTTGGGTAGACAGAAACGAAGACAGCAGAGTTGGGGTGAATTTCCAGGTAGAGAATTGAGCATCTGAAATGTTATCTCATTTTTAAAGGCATCAGACCTTTTACTTGGATTCTGCCATTTTTGAGGATGTTTCCCTCTTCAAGCATGTCCAATCTGCAATTCCAATTTGTTTTCGATGCTCACTAAGGATTGTAGCCTTATCACTTTCAAATCTCTCTTGCTTGCTGGGACTGGAGTTTTCTTGAACATCCTTTGAAGCAACAGGCATGTGCAGGCCCATTTTGACACTCTCTATCCCTATCAAACCATCCTCCTAGGCTCCATTACCAAATTCACGATGTGGCTTCAGTGGCTTTGTGGGCAAATTGGATATCTTCAATGTCCTCAGAGAAAAATGCCAAAATTGTAACACTGCAGAAAAGTCTATAGCCCTGGGAGAAATGACAGAAGTGTTTTGAATGTGGAGTCGGGACCTGAATTCGAATCCCAACTCCACTATCTGCCACTTGTGTGATCTTGGATGAGTCATGTTGCCTCTGGGCCTCAGTTTCCCCACTGGTGACATAAGAGAACTAACTCTCTGGCCTCTGAGGTCCCTGATAGCTCTAGGTCTCAGATCATTAGCATCTATTTTTAAACACATTCTGTCACGTGCAAAATAACCAGAACTATTAATTCCCTATTGCCTGTGCACCCACATCATTTGAAAATTAGAAAACCAATGGAGGAAAATAAAAGGCTCATTTCCAGCCCTTCTACCCCTAAATTCACCCACTAGATGTCCAGGTTCGTAGCCTGGAGTTTACAAAGGAGGCCCAAGTGGAGTCAATTCCTTTTGTATGTTTCCTTTGGATGTGTCTGTCATACTTCCCATGTGTGAATGTCTGTCAGCAACTTGAGGGCACGGACTGCTTCTGTTCTTTGTTCAATGCCCAGTTCTTGGCCCAGGGCCTGGCGTACACAGCAAGTGCTTAATAAATGCTTGTCGATGGATTACAAACTTTCCCCCAGTTTGCTGTCCCTTTAAAAAAATTGGTCTTCTGATGACAGCTGACAATGGCTAGTGATGCTTGGACAATGACTCCCCTTTTTAGAAAGTTTGGTTTTTATTAGGAATCCTCTGAGTAACATCTCAGCTTCAGGGTCACCTCCATCCTGTTCTCCCTCATTGTCTGGGGTCATTAGGGCTTTGCCTTTGCTCTCTTGTTTATAGGCTATATTTCTCTCCCACAAGCTCCTGGAGGGCAGGGAATGAATTATTTTTTGTCTTTGTACTCCCAGGGTCTAGTACTGTACCTGGCACTGATATAATCTAACTTAGGAAATGCTTGTAGAATTGAAGTGAACTTCCTCTTTCTTTACTACAGCTCTCAATGTTGTTCACATATTCAGGAAAACCTGAAAAAGACCAGGAGTGGTTGCTCATATTAAATGGCCTTCGGGTGCTGCTGGGAGTGGAGTATGGGAAGGTGAACCCAAAGGCTCACTGGCCTCCAAAATATTTGTTACGGGCATCAAGAAGCTCCAGGGGCAGGTAAATGTGTCCTGGCCTGGGTCACCATTTTGATGCCTCAAGGATGCTGGAAGGATTCTGTGGCCTCCATTTGGAGTTTCCTCTAGTAATGCCAGACCTACTCATTCTTCTCCACTCATCCTGGGCTACTCTCTCCCATAGTTTTGCTACAGGAGGTCCACTCAACATGCTAGGAGCCTTTTCCTAAAATCCCTTGACATGATACACCAATGGTGCTTGAAGGCTGTCCAGTGGTTACTTTTCACTTTTGCTATGGGGTTGACCAGTCCATCTTTTTTCCAATAGGGCAGATGTTTCTCTGTTGACATATTTTATGCTCATTTTCCCACATAATTCCTCCTTTGCTCTGTGCTGCAGCCTGCTTATACATCCTTAAACAGATTCTTTATGAACTTCTGGTTAAGCCTCAACATCAATGCTTCAGAAATGGGGGTTTTAGGCCTCACAGCCATAAGCAACACTGGAAAAATATAGATATGGGTCTCTGTCAGGGAGCAGCTTGAAGTCATCCAAAGTACTGCAATTTTCTGAAGACAATCCAGCCTTCTCTCCTTCTGCTATTCAATTCTAGGTCCCTTGTTATCTATCTGCAAGGTCTTTAATCTCTATCCCTTTTCCTCTTCTCATCCTTATTCCTCTCCTTGTCCACCTCCTATTCTTGTCTTGTCTCGCTATGTATCTATGTATCTATTTATCCCCTCTGTGTTGTCCAGCCAACTGAACAAAGGGCATTCTTCATCCATTGACTTTTCTTATGGTTAGGTCAAAGTGGTCATCCACTCCCAGCCACCATTGACCCCATTTCTGTGCGTTTTCCTCTTGACTCTACCTTATCACATTTGTACTGTCATTGAAATAGAAATAGAAGCCATGAAAACATTGTGGGTCACATATTGACTTAAGATAAGCATATATTAATATTATATCTTATTGTATCTTTGTTTTTGTTAACTATTTCCCAATTAGATTTTTGACCAGCCTAACTGCCGTGGGCTACCAGGTCATCTTACCTATACCAGGTCTTCAGTGATCAGCTGGATAAACTTATGGGAGAAGAGACCACCAGAGTGAAGCAGAGGTGTAGGCTTTATTACTGAGACAGGCTAGATGTTGACATGCAGGACAAGTTCTCCCTGAGGGAGCCTCCTTCTCTTTCCCAAGGAGAAAGGAAAACCCCCTTTCTTAGGCTTTCCTGTCCCCAGTTAAGCTTTCCCAACTACACAGTTTGCTCATGAACAGCATGCTCTCAGCCCCTTAGCCAATTAACAAAACCTGCTCAGACCATGGACCAACCTCAAGGGTGGGATGCTCTCCCCAGCAAGTTCCCATTGAGAAGAGGTGGAAAAACAAGATAACACGTGTCTCACTCCTCAATTCGCAGCTGTTCTCTGGGGGGCCTCATGAGAGCTCAGTGGTTAAGCCCTCCCCATTACCTGAACTGAGACCGTTCACGTGAGATCTGAGCTTGTGCCTTAACAGATTTTAATGCTGTATTCTGCATGTTGTGGGCCACACAACATTTTTTTCCACCTTACTGACTCCCCTAACATAACCCCAACTGGAAGCACTAAAATGTTAAGAAATATCTTATTGGGGTTTTGGATGGAAATCTAGACAAATGGCTAGCCAATGACTACCCTCTGCTCCTGACTTGGACGAGAAGAGCTTCATTCCTCCATTTTCTGTCTCAGTCAAGCTTAAGTTGGATCCTTTTTTTGCCCAATCACTGATTGACGTAAATTCATATAAAAACAATCGAAACACCTACCATTTGCAAAGTATGGTATTAGGGGATGGAGACAGGGAAATAAACTATGACCCTGTTCCGGCCTTCAAGCATCTTATGGTCCAGCAGGGGAGAAAAGATAGGCAGTCATACAGACTGTGATTCAAGGCAGAAGCAAAGGGCAAAGTGCTATGAAAAAATCCAGGCTGGAAAAAACACTTTCAGCTTGGGGAGGGGGGCAGCGCTTCATTAAACAAGCTGTTGCAAAGTGCCCACTATGTGCCAGGTGCTAGAGATTCAAAAGGAAAGCCTCTTGGGGATCAGGAGAGCTCACTGGAGGCTGGGGTGCCTGGGCCTTTGCAGAAGGGAGGGATGATGGGGAGAGAGGATGGGGTCCTGGTCTGTGGAAGTGGGGAGTTGCCCTCTTGGGAAGAGTACAGCAGGGAAAGGGAGAAGGGTGAAAGAAGGAGAACTGGAGCTAGGTGGTGAACCACCATGGGAAGCAGATTCTTCCTTCTTAATCATGGGAAGCCAGAGCAGAGTTTGCAGGGGAGCCTTTACCTGGGATACACTACCTTGCTACTCTTTTTTTCCACCAAGACTGATGGTATTGATTTGAAAAATACATCGAAATGTACCTGAAAATATCACTAAAGTAACTATGAGAATTGGTGGTGAGAATGGAGGTGATTCCTAAGAGTAGGAAATCCTCAGTGTGGGAATTTCATCCACTGATGGAGATTGGTGACTCAGCTGTATAACTTAAAGAGTTTTAGAGAATTGCCTGGGATTCAAAGCAGTTAAATGACTTGCCCAGAGTCACACAGCTAAGTGGGCATCAGAAGCAGGATTTGGACCCATCTTCCTTAGGTCAAGGCCAGCCCTCTACCTTACAGGACATATTGCTGCCTTTCTGTCATCTGGGCTAAATGGGAATATATCACAATGCATCTATAGCTTGCTCCTTTTTAAAAGGCTGGTCAGCCCCTAGGAATGGCTTTTGTGGTGGTGGTGGGAGGGTGTGTGTTAGCTTTTGTTCATCAGTATATACAATGCTACAGGAGTAGTATGTCTTGGGATCAAGATTTTAGATGTAGAAAGTACCTTCCATTCAATGTCATTCAACCTGCTTACTTCATAGACAAGAAACTTGGTGCCCAGAGAGGTTAAATCACTTGTCCAGGGACAGACCCAGGGAAAGGAACTTAGTGTGTCTGTGTGATTTGATTCCAGCATTCTTCTCCACTGTAGTGCATGGGAATAATTCAAGAACCAAATACAACCTTAGGTCCTATCTATCCTCTTTTGGAGCCAGCAGGCTGCTTCGGCTCTCAACAGGCCTTCCTCCTCCTCCTCCCCTTTTCACTTTTTTTGGGACTCCTCCATGACTAGAATTTATGGGCTAGGAACTTCTTTAACCTATCCTTGCTGTTATTGTGTCTGTCCTTTGTTCTCACAGAGAACCATGACATCAAGATGATGATATGACTTGCAGTTGACTTTGATTTGAGTGAGGGAGGGCGGTGCAGGTCACCAGCCTCACTTCTCCTCTGGAGCCATCTGGGTCCAGTGGCCTAATATTCATCAGGACAGCTGGAGATGACTCAGGATGCAATGGGAGACCCTAGCCCTTTCAGGCTAAGGTCTTATAGCAATCTCACTTAGAATGAGATACACCCATTCAATGAATGGGCTTCTTTAAGGGATGACTCCATCCTACCAGCCCTGCTGACCAATCCCCAGTGGTATCCTGCCTGTGACATCAGAGGTAGGAAGTCAATAAGCTGCACCCAAGGGAGAACCCCCTTTCCTCTTTATAGATCTGTGTGGCCCTCAACTATGTCAAGTTATCCCAATGTATGGGCTGTCCTAGTGTGGAGGTGGTAATGACAAGCTAGGTGCCCCACCTATCAACTGGGGAGAGCTAGATATCACCTGGGGGGAGGGAACTTCAGACAGGACCATTGTTGATGCCTGCTATGACTGCAAGACCCCACCCATTCCCTCCACCAGGTTCCAGGGACCTCTAGGGTTGGGTCCTTGCCCCTCCCCCCACTCTGGGTATCCCATGTTAGGCCTTATGCCTTCCTTTGTGTGAGTTACAACCCGCCTAATAAAGGCCTCCTGCTTTCAACATCACTAACTGCTCTGACTCTTTGGTGAAAATCTCTGTAGGTCTCCAAATAAACTGGAATTGACAAGGAAGGAAGGGTACCAGCGCTGAGTTCATATACTCAAGCAAAGAGTATTATCAGAAGGCAAATATGGAAAGTATGAGAAACTTAGGAGTTGCATCCTCTTGAGTGACATTTAGAAGAATTAGGTTGTTCCTATTTCTCAAATGTTAGCATTATTGTTTATGTTTCAGTCAGAAGGTGAAAGGGCTTAATTCAAAGACAAATTCAGTTCTAGGGCTGGCGGTGGTGTTCTGTCTCCACTGTCATCAAATCCTGTCATTGAAAAGACTTCTGGATCAAACTCTGATTAAGGTAGGAATTGTGAGAATCAAACAAACTGGGAGTGAGAGCCACCCTCATGTGAGGGAACTTACCAGTTTTGCTCCAGTCTGGATGTTTCTTAATCTCCTAGGTCAATGTCCCCCACCTTGTTAAAAAAATTTAGGAGTCTTTTCTAAAGCTTATAAGTATCTTAATGTGTATTGATGACAGAAGCTCTTCCAGTTTCTGAGTGTTTGTCTCATGGCGCTAGCATCATAGGTCTGTGTGTATTGATAATTGGGGAGGCCAGAGGAGGGTACCCAAAGTAGAGAAGATCCTTGAAATCCTACAATATGAGGGTTGACTGAAGGAGCTGGGGGTGTCTAGTTTGGAAAACAGGAGCTCTGGGAAGGGGACAAGTATTTGAAAGGTTGTCAAGTGGGACAGGGACCAAAGGATGAATTTTGTTCTGTTGGGCCCAGAGGGGAAGTTGAAGGATGGTGGATGGGGGTTGTAAGGAGGCAAACTGAGACTTGAGATCTGAATGAGCTTCCAAATTGATTGAATTATAATCACTCATTCAACAAGCCTTCATTAAGTGTTTACTCCAGGAGGTCTCAGCAGGTGGAGGGAAGCGCCTCTAGCCTAAGTGAGGGGGCTTCTAAACTATGTTATAGTGGGATACTGGGAAGGGAGTAGGGGAGTGGTCATGCGTAGTGGGTACTCTCAACCTGTGTGCTTCACAGTTTCCCTTTAGTTCACTTTATTTAATGTACTTTAATTTTATTAAATGAACTTTAGTTCATTTTATTTTAAGTTTTCAAGTTAAAATACAAATAAAAATTTATAAGTGAACACCTACAGAAGACACTTCAAGAGATTTCTCATAGGATCACGTTGACTGAGAAATGGCAGATTCTTAACTCCATCATTATACTGATTAGGGGGATATGGAGACTTATTTGGGTTAGACTTAAGAATGAATGTGTGGTTTTACTTGTCAGGATAATCCTGTATTTTGACTTCTTGAGGCTAACCATCTGCAAACTTCCCTGCTTCTGTTTAGGGTACCACCATCCTTGTTGAAGCCTGGGCTATTGTAATAGCCCTCCAATTGGCCTTATTGCTTCCAGTCTATCCTTTCTCCCAACTACTTTCCACGTAGCTACCAAAATTATTATTCTAATGCATGGGTCCAACTGTGTCACTCCCCAGCTTTAGAGTCCCTTAGTGGTTCTCCATTGCTTTCTGATCAATCTCAAGTTCCTTAGCTTGATAGTGAAAATCTATTGCCTTCTGGCCCCCATTTTCACTCCAGTTTTATTTCATATCACTCCACCTTATGTGTCTTTGAGTTTGCACCCTAGGGATTTTTTCCCTGAAGGTGAGCTTTGGATTCTTTTAATTGCCACTGTTTTCTATGTTCAGAAGTTCTGACATATGTTCTTGTGGAAGATCTTTCATCCTTAAGTTATTTTTATATTCAGTCTGAGATAATGTGTTTTGCTTGAATGGATATCATATTTTCTTTGAATGTTAACTGCTTTTTGCTTCTCTTCCAGATTTCCCTTTACTTTTATTCTTTAAGTGCCTGATCTATTAGTCTTCCTTGTGTTTGTTCTATGAGTTTTGCCATTGTGGATTCAAGCTTTTCTATTCCATTATTTCTGCTGTGCAAGTCATAAGTTTTGCTTTCTTTCTTGAACTACTCAGGAACATAGTGTTGTGGTACCATGCTGTCTTGGGAATTCAAGAGGTTCCTCTTCTTAATCAGGTACTGATTAACTTTTGTCTTACAATATTTGTTCAGAGGTGTTTGGACTCATCTAGATAATCTGGAGGCCATATTGCATTATTAATGTCTTCCCTATTGACTTGTGTTAAACATCTTTGATGGAATTTTTATCTTCCTTTGACTTTTGTAATTTCAACCTTTTCCCCTTATAGTCTTGTATTATTCACTTTTTGACTCCTTTCTTTTTGATGGCTCTTTCCTTGGGGACTAGGCCTCAAAGTTATCTCAGCCTCTTCCTATGCTTGGGGACTCACTTTTCATCAGCCTCAGTTCCTACCCTATGTGATGGGTCTGAACTAACTACAACTGGATGCCAGTCCCCTTTCCTTAAGACCCAGGGTGTTAAGTTCCCCTGGATAAAGTTCCCCATATAACCTGGACCCAGTTTCCTTTATTATTCAATTCTCAAGCTGAGTATTGTTCTAGTACAGGGCATTCCTACACTGCCATACCAGTCAAAACAAATTTCCCACTTTCCTGTATCTCTAACTCCATGGCATTGGTTGGAGGAGTTGTTCTGTTGCAAGCCTTTGGGTTGGGTTTATGCTACCCTACTAGGGTATGGTAGCTGATAGAAGGGGGACTGAGAAACCATTTGGGTATTAGGAATTAACCTCTTCTTTTATTAGTTCATTGGGCTGTTAAGGTTCTTGGTGTCTTAGAACATGGAGGTAGCTGAATTTACTTTGCTTTTTGTACATAATTCCTGTTTTGGAGGGACTGAGTTGTGAGGAATGGAGAAAATGTTTAGTAGAGCTGAGTTCAAATCTCACCCCAGATACTTCCTAAATATGTGATCCTGGCAAGTCCTTTAAGCTCTGTTCATTGTGGGTTCTTCCACTCTAAAATGGGGTTCATAACAGCCCCTCCCATGCAGGGTTATTGTATCAAATGAGATAATATTTGTAAAGCACTGAGTACAGGGCCTAGCACATAGTAGTTGCCATATATAAGTGCTGCTTCTCTTCCTTCCCTTCCCTAATTGGCCATTTGGTTCCTTAGCGATGGTTCCTCTACCATACTCTCCACCTTCAATTCAGTTTATTTCAACAACATTGATTACTGTAGTTAGGTGCAAAGCTCGGTGCTGGGCACTGAGATCCAAGGATGGAAAAGACATAAGCCTTCCTCTTAAGGAACTTAGAATCTAATAGAAGGACAGGAGTATCCATATGAAGGAAAGGGGTAGGCAAGGTGCTGTGAGAAGTGTGGGGTACAAAGAGCACTACTGCTTAGGGAAAGGTCTCAAGGAAAGTTTCATGGGGGAGATGGCACCCAACGTGGGACGTAAAGGCTTGGAAAACTCAAGAAGAGCTGAGGACAAGGAGAAAATCATACAACAAAATGACCCCTGCTGTAAGCATAGACTCAGAACCTTCTCTTTCTTCTTTTCTCATTCAGTAGAGCAATATTTGCCCTCTCAACCCTGGATTTTCTATCTCTAATTTCAGCTTTTCAAAGAATTCTGTGGGTGGTCTGCCATTCCTGGTCACTTCTCTTTTTGGTCACTCCCATATCCTCTGAGCCTCTAACTCCCTTTCCCAAGTTGGTTAGAACATCCTCCCCCTGTCCTTTCCCCCTGTCCTTCTCCCTGTCCCTTCCCCCTGCCCCTCTTCTTGTCCCTTACTCCCTGCCCCCTGCCCATATTCCTAAGCCTGTCCTAAGGATCCCTAGGTTTTCCTTGTGTCCCTTATTGGGGGGTTAGAAGTCTGGAAATACTTCATCTAAGACATTTCAATTTTACAGTATGTTTTATGACATTATATGAGACATTTCCAACTTCCCCAAAATTGTTTCCAAATCTGTACAATAAGGAGGTTTGACCAGGTTACCTCCCATGTCCCCCCCAGCTCTAAGTCTGTGAATGGGACAATTCTCCTTAATTAAAGGTCATTGGAGGAAGGGGCTTTTTCATTTGTTCTGGTGTCCTCAGGGCCATTAGTCTAACAATGAACAAATATGTATTAAGTACCTCCTATGCTCTGGACACTGTGCTAAGCACTCAGGGTACAAAGGAAAAAGTGAAACAGTTTCTGTCCTCAAGGAGCTTAACTTCCATCAAGGCTTCACAAATATTAGTTGGAGTGAATGAACCGGGATTGGATTTTAGAACCAATTGAACCTAGACTAATGTAGCTTTTGGTTGTAGATTTAAAATTTCTTAGTCTGGTTATAGAGTCATCTTTCTAAGAGTATGATTTCCTACTCATGGAGATGATACTGTATTCTTTAGTAATGCTGAGTGGTCAGATTCTATCAGACTATATTAAGTCGGATGCTCAACCTGAATATTTGACCTTTTTAAGATAAACAGGTTTTCCAGGATGTATCTGGAGCAGGAATCCAGGAGGAGGAGGACCAGCTGACATTGTCTTGCTTAAAACAGTATAAATAATTGCACCAAGATGGGTGAGATGGCAGAATTCTATTGAGGTCTAGAAGAAAGATTACCTTCCAAGGCTCATGTTGGCAATATCTAAAAACACAAAGGGCTAGTATTGGCATTTGATAGACTTGACATTTGCAGAAATAAGGTGAGAAAGCTCCTGTTGCCACCCACACAGCTGCGTCTTAAGAAGGGCAAATTGATGATGATGATTTTTTATACTTTTTTTCCCACCTGTGCAGTTTTCTAAGTAGCCCACCAGGCATTTGTTAAACTAGATGCAGCCAAGGTCAGGCAATGTTGGGCCACTGAAAGAGCAATAGATTTGCAGTCAGAGACCCTGGGTTTCGATCCCAGGTCTGTTACTTGGTAACTGTATGACTTTGGGTGAAGGAGAGACATTGACTTTCTTCAAATATTGGCAGCATTGTTGATGGGGAAAGGACCTAGATGTGCCTTGCTTAACCCCCAGGGGCAGAACCAGGAGCCAAATGTGGCCTAGGCAGCCTGCCTGGGAAGGTGCTGGGCTTCTTGTCCTTTCTGGTACATAAGCAGTCTGGATAACAAGCTGTTGTTGATCATGTCACAGCTATAGTGACTATAGTTCACTTCAGGGTATAGTTTGCAGTAGGAGGCCCTTGATATCTCTTTTCACCCTTAAATTCTGTGTATCCACTATGTCTCCAGATCTGTCTCTCTAAGTCTTTTCTCTTCTATGAAGGGAGGGAGTTAAATTAAATGACCTCTAGCATTCTCAGAAATTGATCAGAGTAAAGGAGAAATGTAGAAATCCAATATACTCTTTATAAACGCCAAAACTATCTGAGAAGAGACCTCCCTCTTTCTGTGACTGTCCTTGAATCCACAGGATGAGATATGTAGAGAATTTATGTGTTCCCTTTGTTGAAGAGGAAGGAACTTTGTATCATCATGGAATCTCTGAGTCAAAAGATCTAATGTCCAACCTAAATTTAAGCCCCACTACAATGTCTCATAAGTGGTCTATGTTTTAATGCATGAAAGTCTTAAGAGGGGAAGAGTCCAACTCATCTTAAAGTAAGCCCCTTCAACTCTCTAGAGGAAAGTAGAAATCAACTCTCTTCTGTACAGAACATGACAGCTCTGAAAAGAATACTTTAGAGTTAACTTTTCATCAGGCCAACCCTGCCCTTTTCTAGCAACTAGTCACCCTGTATCATGAACTCCAGACCCTCCCCCTTCCTGCGTGTCCTCCTCTAGACACTCTTCAGTTTAGCACTCCTCCATGAGTGGCAGTGGGCAGAACTGAACTCAGTCTTCTGAAGAAGATCTGATGAGAGCAAAAGACAGTGGCGCTGTAATCCTGGGAACTGTGCCCCAAGATCTCACAGCCTTGCTGACTGCTATATTCCACCGCACACCCTCCTTGAACACACAGTTCAAAGGCCCTGGTCTTTTTCAGAACAGCTGCTGTCTGTCCATTCTTCTCCTATCCCGTATTTATGATGTACATTTTTTTAATCCATGTGCAAGACTTGACATTTATCCCTGTTAAATTTCATCCTGTTAGATTTAGTCCAATTCTCTAGCCTGTCAGTCTCTATTTGTAGCCGACCCTGTCATTAATGACTTAGCTGTCCCTCTCAGCTTTGTGTCATCTGCAGATTTTATGAGTATCCCATCTACTCCATAATTTCACTAGGAATTAAAAGCAAGGTCCCTCTTCTACAGTTTAGAGACTTTGTCTTCTGCCCTTTTTGGAAAATCAGGGCCTTTACCTCTTCTATTCTTGTGGTAGCTCTCCTGGGTTCCATGATATTTCCAATGTTACTACAGTAACTCATCTGTTAAAACTCCCGATTCTTTCAGTATGGGAGCATATAGCACATCTGGGTCAAGGGACCTGAATTTATCAAGGGCACCTAGGTGCTACTATGCAGGCCAAGCTGCCTCTTACCCTTTGAGCATACAAGGACAAGATGACAAAACATTTGCCTCTGCAAAATGCTTACATTCAACTTGCACCTGGTGTTACTCATTCTGCTCTCTGGGGCCATATCAAATGAGTAGAGTTCCTCTTCCATGTGACAGTCCTTCAGATACTTTGTGACAGATCTTAGGTCTCACTTCCAGTCCAGGTCTTTTCATAAATTTTTCAAGTGAAGTGCAAGTATTTCAAAACTCCTGATCATTGTTGTAAAAAGAAAAAGAAGAAAAAGAAAAAAGAAGAAGAAAAGAAAGCAAGGAAGGAAGGAAGAATGGGTAGGAGGGAGGGAGGAAAGGAAAATGAAATAGCTATAAATATAATAGGATTTATGACTTTAGGAATTTTCTTATTTTGTAATTATTTAATATTTGAGTCCCTTGAGTGCAGGTATGGAGAACAACTTCTGGTCCAGGTCCCAAACAGGATACATTCCATTGAATAAATTATTAAATGCTCTTCAGTTTTAATATCTATATTTTGCTCATGGGCTGCTTTCTGAGGAAAAAAAATGCAAGTATAGATAGGAACTGCTTTGGTGTAAAGAGTGGTAATCTTTGGGTGGCCATAGTTGGATACTTTGAAGGATCTGTGATTTTATCAATATGGGCAGTGCTACCAACAGTTTGACCAAAACCCATCCACAGCCTCTTACAACCTACATACCTCTTGCTCTTAGTGTCTCATTGCATGTTTCTATCCAGTATGTGGTTGGGCAGCCATCTGTAACCCTTCACATTATGGGTATTATTGGAGGAGTCATTGTTTGTTCTTTACTCTTGCTATATGGCTAGTCACCTTTTCTGGATACAGATCACTCTGATGGCCTGTTCTATAGTATTTCTTTGATGTTTCTCTGTTTCTCTTATCAGTAATATTTCCACCTACTCATACTGTCTGACTCTTTCTTGCCCTTTGGGCAACAACTTCTATGTTAAGAGATTGAGTATGCCATGATCCATAATCATACAATATCACTGGAAGAATATTTATGTTGAAAACTTAGGCCTTTATTTCAGGAAGAAGTTGGAGATCATTAGAAGATGGCATAACAACTCTGAGGGAATCCAGTCCACTATCTTCCTCTTATTTGATTCTTATGCCCCAGTTCACTGGCCCTCCACAATATCTGTCCAGGATATAGCCACAGATTGATGAAGGAGTTGTCCATTCAATGATATAAAATGGATTTGTGATCTCTCAGTATGGCATTCCTGTCCAATGAAGATCATAACCCCCTCCTACTTGCCTATCCTATATGGCTCTCACCAATATTCTTCTGTAAGTTTGCCCCAAGATCTGTTTACCCAACATACCAGAGATTTTCTGTGAATGATACTGACAATGTAGAGATGCCTCATCTCTTCCCTTTTCCTCTTGATTGATGACTGACCCATCCTTCCCCCCCTACATTTCTCTAATCCTTTATACCACCTTTCCTTTGTAATTTGTTTATTTGCAATGTGATATAGCCTTGCATTACAAAATTTAAGTTTTTGAATTGTGGTGCTAGAGTTGACTTTTGAGAGTTCCTTGGACAGAAATCACTAATTAATGAAATTGACTATTCATTGGAAGGACAAATACTGAAGCTGAAATACTTTGATCATATATGAGAAGATAGGACTCGTTGGAAAAGACCTTGTTGCCGGGAAAGATTGCGGTCAAAAGAAGAAGAGATGGCAGAGGATGAAATGGACAGAGCTTGGACAGACTTTGAGAGAAAATGGAGGACAGAAAGGTGTGGCATGATATAGTCCATAAAGTTATCAAGAGTTGAACATGACTCAACAACTGAATAAGTAGCCTGCTCACACCATCATGTACCTCTGTCATGCCCTTTGGAAGATTCTTATTTCCAGGTCTTTGGAAATTCTGGTATTTCATCAATCCCAGTCATATAACAAAATTGGAAGAATATTGGTGTTGGAAAGGTGGGGTTTTATTTCAGGGAGAAGTTTGAGGACATTAAGTGAACTGTGTAATTTTCCAACTGGTACCCAGTCTACTCTCCTCTTCCTCCCAGTCAATACTGAGCCCAGCTCACATTCCCAGTGTCTGTTAACAATAATGTACTGATTGAATAGCTCTTTAGCTTGCTCATCCAACTATATATCATAGACATTCTTCATTAACTAGATTTTTCCTATGAGGATAGTTAGACTGAAATGTTTTGCATGGTTATGGATCTCATTTAGGAGGCTTTGCAGTGTTCTAGGGTTGTAGAACCAGCATAATAATGTCATTTGGAAACAAGGACATCTGGAGGAGCCCATCATTTATTGGAAATCACTCTTGGCCTCTGCACTGGGCCTCTTCTGGAATGGTAGAAAACACTGGTGAGTATGTCTTGCTGCTTGATTTCTTTTTTTCTTAAGAAAGCTTATCAGCTTTCAAGGAGTCTTGTATGACTACGACCTATGCATAAAAGTCAACTTGTCAGTGGAGAAATGTTAATGAGGTGTTTTCCCCTCTGGAACCCAGTGCTGTTTTACAATTCACAAAGAATGAGCACAACAGACATCTCATATTATTGATATTTTCAGTCAGTGACGTATGGTTAGGGTTGTATGAAGTATTACAGATGAAAGCCTTCCTAGTCCCTCTTAATGATCCTATCCAGAATGTCCTTCATGCTTATGTAGATAATTCTCAAAAAGTTTGTGTTGATGGGAAGGTGGTCAAATGGATGGGCAATTATTGCTGTTCTCTCAGTTGCCTTTCTTTGGAGGAGGGTGGGAATAAAAAGGTTCAGGGAAATTTTCCATGCCTTTGGCATCCTTTTTTCTTTCACATGCTTTGAGAATTGATAGTTCAATGTCCACAAAATTGTATTATCTCTAGTCTGGACCTTCTCTATATACACACGATCTCATTTATCTCCTTTGTCAGTCTGTTTTCTTACCTCTATGTCCTTGGGCAGTGCAACCAAGGCTGTGATGCTTAAGTTTCACGATGATGACTACTCTCTTTGAGTGACAAAAGCTGTTTGGTGAGGTGACTCTGCTCATCATCTTCCATGCTCCTTTGCTCTAAGATTTGACAAGTATCCTTGTATTCTAAGTTGGTATTGTCGTTGGCTGCCATATCTCTTCACTTGGAAGGACATCAAATGTTTTGCTGGTTGAGGTGATTTCTAGGTTCTCTCTGTGCCCAACTTATGGAGATTGCTTTGCCATGCTTAAACTTTTTAAGGCAAAGGTTTTAATTTATTGTCAATGTCTGTTCCTCCTTCTATTTCCCATTTCTTGTCTAAATAAGTCAGTTTTAATTCTATGACTTTTAAAAATCATTTTTCTCTAGTTTTATATTACTCTTTATCTTTGCTCTTATAGACAGATGCTAGGCTTCCTTCTCCAGCTTGTTCCTCGACCCCATGTGTCCAGGTAGATAAGACTTGTTGAAATTACTGTCATGTCATCAAGGTCAAGACCCATAGCTTAAGAAGTGCTGAAGAAGTCGTGTGGAAAAAGTTTAAGAAGCTCTGATTTTATCTATTAACATCTAGTGAAACAATACTGGAAATCCTCTGTTTTAGTATTAAACACTTTCAGGGAGCATCCATCACCCTCTTTTCTGTCCCACTTGATAAAAAAATCCAGACAGTCATTAAGAAAATCTTTTATTGTTCTATTTATCAGCAGAGTTGATATGGCTTTGACGTATGCAGAGGAGACAGAAGGTGGGCAGCGTTTTGCTCTATTGAATCAAATGCCTTTTGAAAGTTAAACAGTAATCATAGTGAGAACTGGCATCCTCTGAACCTTTTTTCAATCAATCATGTGACTGTGAAGACTGTTCCCTTTTCATACCTTCATCAAGGATTCCTAATGTATATGTGTAGAGAGTATCCTTGTAATTAAAAGGAGGTGCCAGCTACCTTCTGTGTTCTCTCCCCTATTAGGTTGTAAGCTCCTGGAGGGAAAAATTTGCCCCCTATTCCTAGCCTTCCAGGGTCCTTAGTTCAGAGTAAAGTCATAACCATTTTTCATTTATCCATTCTTTCCCCTCTAAAGGTGAGTTGTGATTGAGATTTTCTTGATTACCTTTTTGTGTTTTTGTTTTTTTTTGGTGATAAGGTCCATGATTTTGTCTTAAGAATCTCCCTTTCTGATACATTGAGACATGATCCCTTAACCTCCTCATAAAAGGATGGCCATGATTAATGGAAGTTTTTTCTGCCTTCATTGCATTCATGTGACTTGGCCAGATATCCTCTGCTATTTTGCAAAGACAAATCAAAACACACAGATTTGAAGTCATAGCATGAAAGAATCATCGTTCTCTTACCTAGAACTTGACTATCTTATGGTATTTGGAGGAGAGAACTTGAATTCAAACCTCAGCTCTGCATGACTTTGGACAAGTCTCTCCCCCCTCTTTGGGCCATATCTGGACTGGGGAACTCTTAGGGATTATCCTGAAATTCCCAGAACTCCCACTCCTCTATATCCATTTGTCATGTGGAGAGACAGAATGATCTTCTGGGATCCTGAAGTTTCCTTCTCCCTCCTCTTTTGAAATGAGGATTATTGAAGACAACCCCTTGAAAGTGCTGCTTGTCTCACACAGCCTGTTCTGGACTCTCATTTCTAGCTGTGCAGAAGTGGTCTGGGGGTATTCTGAAGGTTTGGCAGCAGGAGAACCAACTGTTTCTGCTAATGGTATTCTGGTTTTGACCAACTGAGGGCTATTTTTCTGAGCTTGGAGCATTCTTGAGTTAAAGGGTCTGGATGATCTCTTAAAGTTCCTTCCATTCATATTGCAAGGAATATCCTGGGGGGGGAGGGAGAGGGGAAAGCAGCTCAGTTTGTGAGCCATTGGCTATCCTGGGATTGGATGAGCTCTAGAATCTCCAATTGCAAATACAAGGAGAGGGGGACCTTACTTTGGGGTTGGGTTAAAGGATTTCTGAAGTCCCCTCCAATGTTGGGATGCCATGAAAGATCCTAACATGACACTTTGCGGTCTTCAAGTTTCAGGTCTCTAAGCAGAGGTCTCACCCTGCTTGACATCTCATGAAAACTAGTATAATCCTAAAAACAACAAACCTATCAAGAGCCAAGCGCAAGACCCTAAACCAAGGGTGTAGGGTTTGTTCAGGGAGGACCAGTATCTTTGGTGTGATGGCTGCCAAGCCCTTTGCAGGGCTCTTTCCACCTTTGGTGTCCACCTGTTCTACCTAACTCTCACCTGTGCCTCCAAGAAACTGCAGCATGTGCAGTCGCCACATCCCAGTAAACCATTTCAGCAGATGGGCCAAACTAGGTTGAGGGTAACCAAGCGGTCTCAAACCCATTGGTGAGTTAGGGGGGTGTCTACCCCAAGCATGTGAAAACTTCCTTTGGTGGAATGGGCAGATGAGAAAAACTTGTTCCAAAGGCCATGAAGGCAGATGAAGCAGGAGATGTGGAGCGCTTAGAGCTTGGTTAGACACCAAAGAGCTTAGTTAGACACCAAAGACGCCAATGTGCCAAAACATGCTGCATCCTGAGCCATTGCCAGCTGTCTTGACTCTATCCTGCCACTGGACTATAATGACTCTGTAGGAGAGAGTGAGGCTGATGACTTTGTGCAACTCTGTCTCACTTAAATCCAATTTACTCACATATCAAAAGACATCACCTATATACCATTTCACTATTATGCCTCAAAGTCCTGTGGTGACAGGCAAGTGATGAAGCAATAGGTGCAGATACACTGGGAGTTGTAGTCACAACCCTGCATACAGGTGACCCAGGCCATAGAGTTGTTTCTCATTGGAAGCAGCAGTGGGACTCAGCAGCCCCCTGAGCGTCTGAGCAGCCTTTTAAGGATTGCACTGCTCACCTCCTAGTGTGAGGAAGGGGGCTAGAAAAGGTACCCTAAACATTGCCTGCTTATCCAACCTTGGCCTGATTACTGAAGCAGGCAGGGAATCCCACTATGCTGTCAAAACATAAAAAAATGTACAAAAACATCTGCAAAGATGATTCTACTCACCATTGGCACATGGAACATGCACACACTAACAGACAACACAAAAATACAGTAGACCTGAAAGAAGAATTGCTCTTGTTGCAAGAGAACTCAATAGGTATTGCATCCAAATAGCAAGCCCTGAGTGAAACAAAGTTGGCAAATGAAGTCCAGTTTATTGAAGCTGGAGCTGGATGCACTTTTTATGGAGTGGGCACAGTGAAGGGGAGTGTGTGGTATAGGTTTTGCAATAAAAACTAATCTAATCAGCAAGCTGCTATGCCTGTCAAAAGGAGTGAATGACAGCTTCATGACAATGTGATTATCACTCGCAAGAAAATGCCATGCCTCCATCCTCAGTGCCTATGCAAGCCCCATGACAAATCCTGATGAAGTCAAATAAAAATTTTGTGAAGACCTAGAGACCCTTATTGTCAATGTGCCAAAAGAGAACAAACTTATCATTCTGGGTGACTTTAATGCTAGAGTAAGCTCAGACTACCAGGCTTGGTAGGGAGTCCTAAGGAGGAATGGAGTTGGAAACAGCAGGAACAATGGTCATTTACTGCTGAAGACTTGTGCATTGCATGACCTTCTCATCACCAACATGTTTTCTGTTTACCTAAATGCAATAAAACTTCATGGATTCACCCTAGCAGCAAACACTGGCATCTAACAGACTATGTGATTGTAAGGAGAAAAGATAGACAAAATGTGACAGTGACAAAGGCAATGTGTGGTGCAGAGTGCTGGACTGATCATAGACTTATCCTTTCCAAGCTAAATATTCGCATTCATCAAAAGTGCCATCCCCAAGGCAAAATGACTACCAGAAGAATTAATGTCAGCAGATTAGAGCTCTTCTCTGAGCATGAACAGTTTATTGCTGACTTGGAGGGACAGTTGAGCCAACACACAGTTGACAACAGTGGAGCAGAAAAGGGAGTGAGCAGCTTTCAGAGATTTGGTGTACAGCCCTGCATTTGCTCATCTGGGTCAGAACACCTGCAAACACCAAGACTGGTTTGATGAAAATGATGGAGAAATTCAAAAGCTGCTAAATGAAAAACGAGAACTCCACAGGATTTACTAGCAGGATAGTTCATCTACCTCTAAGAAGGCAGTATTTAATTCCATCAAAAGCAAAGTACAAGCAAAATTTAGAGAGATGCAGGATTCCTGGCTCAGTAAGAAGGAAGATGAAATTCAGTTTTATGCTGATAGTAATAACCCAAAATGCTTTTATGATGTCCTGAAAGCTATTTATGGACGAAAAACCTATGTATCACAACTACTCAGTGCTGATGGAGCCACATTGATTAGTGATAAGGACATGATCCTAGAGAGATGGGCTGAACACTTCCATACTATTCTCAAGAGACCATCATCAATCAATGCTGAGGCCATCAACCATTTACCTCAGGTTGAAATCAGAAGAAGAGGTTTTGAGGGCCATTAGGCTCCTTTCATGTGGCAAAGCATGTGGTGTTGATTCTACTCCAGCCGAGATTAACAAGTAAGGGGGACCATTGCTCATACAAAAGCTGACTGGAAATTTTCCAGGTTATATGACAACAGGAAGTTATCCCCCAGGAGTTCAAGGATGCTTCCATTGTCCATGTCTATAGAGGTAAAGGAAATAGATTGTTCTGTGAAAATCACAGGGGGGGGGGGTCTCTCTCTTAGTCATTGCGGGCAAAATTCTTGCTAGAGTCCTCCTCCTTTACCTGGAAGATGGCATATACCTAAGAGCCAGTGTGGCTTCAGAAAGGGCCGAGGAACAAGTCGATATGATGTTTGCTGCTCAACAACTCCAGGAGAAATGCCAGGAGCAGAACAGAGGTCTGTACCAGGTGCCAGGGATGCAAGGGGAAAGGGAAGGGAATGAGCATTTATTAAGCGTCTGTGGTGTGCTAATTGCTTTTTACAAATATATATTTGACCCTCACATCACTGGGAGGTGGATGGTACCATTACCTTATTTGTCCAGATGAGGAAACTGAGGCAGACAGAGAGTAAGTGACCCTTTTGGGTCACACAGCTAACAAGCGTCTGAGTCCCCATCTGGACTTGGGTCTTCCTACTCTCAAGTACGCCTCACATCCCCTGCGCCATGCACCTGCAGGGGAGGGAGCAGGAGGTGGGGAAGGGGCATGGGGAGTTATGGAGGAGGCACATGGGAGGAAGGAAAGGGAGGGGGAGATATGGGGAGAAACGCCTGTGATGGTGAAGGAGAGAGATGTGGGAGGCAAAGAGGTGAGGAGTGGACAAGGGAGGAGCAGTGGGAGTGAGGGAGGGGGAGGGGTGAGGCAATTGGGGTGATGGAGAGGTAGGGGGAGCAGAGAGAGGAGAGGAACAGCTGGCATGAGGGTGGAAAAGAGGAGGGACGGCAGGAGGTGGGGGGAGGAAGGAGGGAGCAGGGGATAGGGTGGAGCAGCTGGGGAGGGAGGGAGGAGAAAAGGGGAGGGGTGCAGAAGGGAAGTAGCAGCTGGGATGAGGAGGGGGAGGGGCGGAGAGGGGGAGGAGCGGAGAGGGGGCGGAGCAACTGGTGGGAGGGGAGGGGGAAGGAGAGGAGCAGCTGGGGAAGGGGAGGGGTCGAAGCAGCTGGGAGTGGGGAAGGGGGAGGGGACTCTGGGGGCGGGATAGGTGAACAGAGAACTCAGTAGCCAACCGCCTCACAATCAGTCGTCCCGGGGCGGGACCTCCAGTGGGCGGAATGACGTCACCGCCCCCGGTTGCGGGCCCCGCCCCCCGGCGCCGAAAGAGGCGCCCGCCCATTGGCTGCGTGCGTGCCGCGGCGGGGCCAATGATGGGGCGGCACAGCGCGCAGGTTGGGCCTTGACGTTGTCGCCGCCGCCGTCGCCGCCGCCGCTGCCGCCGTCGCCGCTTCTGCTGCTCGCTGTGTGTGCCTCTGCCTCTGCCTCGGCCTTGGCTTCGGCCTTCACCGCCGCCCCTGGATCCCCGTGAAGAGGACCTGTCCCGGCTACCCCGCTGCCGCCGCCGCCTGGGCCCGGCCGCCCCCGCTGTCCCCCTCCCCGCCGCCTCCGCCTCCTTCCCCGGGCCGCGCTCGGGCCTGACGAAACCATGTCCTGACTGAGGCGGAGGCGGAGGCGGCCGCAGCGGGCGCGGGCCCAGGCCCAGGGCGGGCGAGGCACGGAGGAGGGCGGCCGGGCCCAAGCAGGCCCGTAGCTCTGCGGGACGAGCCGCCGCCGCCGCCGCCGCCGCCGCCGCCTCCTCCGCCCCCAGGTACCCGGGGCCTGCGGGAGGGGGCGTGTGCGGGGAGGAGCGGGGCCCCGCCCGCGCCTCGGCTGCGAGCTTGTGGGGGGCCCTGTACCCCGGTTCTGCTCTCCGCTGCTGGGCGTGTCTGCACCCCTCCCGGGGTGTTTATCTTGTCTCCCCGGGACCGAGCTCGGGGCCGGGGCAAACACAGCCAGGGCGGGGGGCGGGGCGGGGCGGGGAGGCTGCGGCCGGGGCGCCCCCGTCGGGGCCGCCTCCCGGGAGGGTTTACCCCCTCATTTACCCTTGTGACGGGGTGACGATGTGGGATTCAGCAAACTTTGGAGTTAAGACGCCGCTTCTTGGGAGTGTGAGATTTAATGCAGGCTCAGGTTGTGCAGGTGTGCCCTATTTAAAGTGCTTAAACTTAAGCGGACATGGTTAAGGATGTCCCAAGTCCATTGGCTTCTGCTGCATTCGAATAAATGGGGACTGGGAACGGTGAAAGTCCATCTCTCCTTTCTCATCTTACTTCTTCACAATTCGTATTTGGGTTTCTTTGGGTCGGGCAGCTACTTACTGTCTTGGACAGCGAAAGACTCATCCCGTCTACCCTGATCTGTGGTATTTCCTATGTTCTCTTCCGGAGCTTCTTAGCATAGTCTCTCATGCCTTTGTTCGGAGCCACCTTTATTTTTAGTGGTGTAGTATTTCTGGAATACTCTTGCTCTGCTTTGTATTTGGGACAAAATGGCATTTTATACATGTTAGCACCCCCTTCTCTAACCCCAATTCTACTACTAAACCCCCCCCCCCCCCATTCCCCTCAGCTCCGTGTTTGCAGTGGCTCCTTGCCGACTACAGCTTAGCCTGATATTTAAAGCCTTGCGGGACAGACCTAGCCCCTATCTACCTCTGGAGCTTTGTTTCCCACTGCTTTTCTACCGAAGACTCTTAGGAAGGTAAACTGATTTATTCGTTGCTCCCCCAAAATAACACGTGAAGTCCCCCAGTGCTTTTGTTCCAGCAAGTACTTCGGTGTGGAATGCCCCTCCCTCTTCCTCTCCACTTATCTAAATCCTGACTTTTTCTTCTAGGTCCATACAAAAGTCCCATCTTCTTGGAGAAGCCAGTCCTTAATGACCATTCTTCCCTCTGAACTCCAGTAACACTCATTGTCCATACCATTCATTTGGCGCTCTGCATGCGACACACAAGTGTTGTTTATCTTTTTATATATGTATTCTGTCTCCCTAAGTAGATGGTGAGCCCTTTGAGAGCAAGATCTGAGTTACACTCTTTATAGCAACGATGTCTAAGCACACCGTCTTTCGAAGTAGTACATACTCAGTTGAGTGCTGATAACAATGCTACTACGCAAAAGAAGTAATACTTTTCCCACATTTTATTTGACAGTCTTGATTGAAATATGGACCTAAGTGATTGTAGAGTGATTAGCTCAGTTTGTTAGGGCATAGTGCTTAATGAGATTCTATTGAGAGCCAGCCTTGTGGATTTAGCCATGTATGGGTCATTGAGTTTCATAGAGAGGAACAACAGTCCTGTGGCAAAAAAACTACACTCTTAAATCCCTGTAATTAATAAGACGCTGTAGTGTAGTGGAAAGAGCATTGAAATTGAAGGAAGATCATCTTATCACAACTCCTGGCTTGATTACTTGTTACCTGTAACGATTTTGAACAAATCACATCCCCTTTCTAGACCTCAGTATCTTCATGTATAATGCAGGGGATTAGCTTTATAACCTGATTTCTAAGGATCTTTGGAGTTCTAAGCCCTGTAATTTTGAAGGAAACCAGGCCATGATGAACTGTAGTTGTTCCATCTCCCATTCAGTCAGGCTCCTTAGTATGTTATATCAGTTAACAATGTAGACAGAATTGCTATGCAAGTTATTGTTAGGTGAGAGTGGTAGATAATAGAAATATGTAGATAGGATATGGTAGATGTTTTGTGATTATTTCTCTCTGCAGGTAAATCAGCTTAATTTAGCTGTTTTACATATACTGTAACTATCTGTTCTCTTCCTTATTAAGGAAGCCCTTTTTTTGATATTTTAAAACTTGTGTTCTACACCATTACTCTCTATTCTACTCCGTTACCTCTTCATGATATGGACATGATCCTAGGCTCTTCAAGGCTTTGCCAGTGGACCATAAGATCCTTCCATGTTGGAAAGATTTCCTGTTTGATTTTTTTAAACTAAATTTATTTTTAGTTTCCAGCATTCACTTTTATAAGATTTTGAGTCCTAAATTTTTCTCCCTCTCTCCTCCCCAAGAAGGCGTGTAATCTAATATAGGCTATATGTGTATAATCATATTAAGCATTTCCATATTAGTCGTGATGTGAATGAAGAATCAGAACAAAAGGGAAGGAGAAGGAAAAAAAGTGAGAATAATATACTTATATCTGCATTCAGACTCCATAGTCCTTTCTTTGGAAGTGGATAGCTTTTTCTACCATGATCTTTAGGGGATTGGCTTGGATGATTGTATTTCTGAGAAGTTAAGTCTATCATAGTTGGTCATTGCACAGTATTACTATTACTGTGTTCAAATGTTCTCATGTTTCTGCCCACTTGACTCAGAATCAGGTCATGTAAGCCTTTCCAGGTTTTTCAGAAATTGCCTTGCCCATCATTTCTTATGGAATCACTGTATTGCATTATGTTCATATACCACAATTTGTTCAGCCATTCCCCAGTTGGTGAGCATCCCTCAATTTCCAATTCTTGGTCATCACAAAAAGAGCTACTATATAAATATTTTTGTACATGTGGATCCTTTTCCCTTATTTATGATCTCCTTGGGAAACAGACCTACAATTGTTATTGCTGGATCAAAGGGTCAGTTTGATAGCCCTTTGGGTATAGTTCCAAATTGCTTTCCAGAATGGTAGGATCAGTTCACAACTCCACCAACAATGAATGCATTAATGTTCCAACATTCCCACATCTTTCCAACATTTATAATTTTCCTGTTTTGGAAAGACTTCCTGTTTGGACCTGAACTTCCAAGTGTAGCCTAGCCAAGTTTGCATCTCATTAGGTTGCCTGCTAGGCAATGAATTTTCCTTCTGCAACGACTCAAAAAGTACAACTAACTTTTAAAGCATAGAGGAATTGTGATCGGTGTAGATAATTGATTCTTGCATTATTTACTTTGTTCATAGGGCAGGTGATGTAAGATTATTTTTAAAAAGAGAAAAGGTAGTTAAGTTTATTGTCATTAATTAAATGTAGAAGAAAATCATGATTACGCTTATGATCACGAGTTTGAATGGTGGATATTGTGCTTAGGCAAAATTATTATTGTTAATGCCCTATTTGTAGCAATACTTAAAACTGGCAAACAAAGTTATTATATTTGAGGCATTTGAATCTGAATTCTGTATTTCCTGGCAAAGTATAGGATAATGTTTAGTTTTAACGAAATCATCATTTTGAATTTTAAAGTGGAAGATAGCCGAATAAATTTAACATGGTAAAATAGTTTCTCAGCTAGGCTGTGAATGAATAGTAATAGTTAACATTCACACCGTGTCCTAAGGTTTGTGAAGTACTTCCTGTGTATTATCTAATTTTACCCTCACATCAAGCTTGGGAGGTAGGTGTCATTATTATTTCTTTTATTACAGTTGAGGAAACTGAGGAGAGAGGTTAAGTGACTTGCCCAGAGTCATACAGCTAGTGATTGTCTGAGGCAGGATTTGAACTCAGGGCTTCCTGACTCCAAGACCAGCTCTGTATCTACTACAGCATCTAGCTGTCTCAAGTAGGTAAATTAAACTTGGGTTTTTAAAAAAAAAAATGGTTTCCTATCATTTTCATAACCACAGGTCACATGAACAAAATTTAAAATTTGTTCTTGTGAAAATATAATTTCAGCTTTATATCCATTGGCAATTTAGAAAAGCTTTATGTAGTGGTAACATAAATAAAAATATAATGGACTCATACATCGTTTCCATCTTAGTATTTTAAAAATGAATCTTCCCAAAGACCTGACAGCTGACAGTTTCTCTTAACTTGAAAAAAACAGTACTTGTAATCAGATCTCAGGAAACACTTAACAGTGAGATATGCCAACTGACTAAGAGCACAAATGAAGTTTTAAACTTCAAAACCAAAAATAATTTGTTTCCCTTCCTTGTTCTTTATCTGCATACCAGTAGGTTTGGTATGGTTTTTGTGCAGTTATAGTCATTGTTGCCATTTTAATAGTTGTACTTGTTTTAGCTTTATGTTACTTTATATGTCTCCATTTATATTTATATTGTTTTCCTGGTTCTGTTTACTTGATTTTGCACTCATTCATGTAAGTCTTAACATCCTTCTCCATGTTCATCATATTCATTGTTAATATTCCATTACATTCATGTACCACATTTTATAGCTATTTTCACTCTACGACCATCTACTCTATTTCCTTCTTTGCTACCACATTTATTTTAATGTTTATGGTACTTTTTTGTCACTAAGCTATCTCCTTGCAATATATACCTAGTAGTGGAATCTCTGGGTGATGGGTTACTACCCCCATGACTGTAAAAGCTTTTCTTTCTTTTTCTTAAAGTTTTATTACTTCCTTTGGTTTTTATCTGTCATTTCTGGGGATAACATCTTTTCCCTCCTACCCTCAGCTAACGAACCTCCCCTTGTAACAAAGAAAGATAAGCCAAACAGCCTATAAAGTGGTTATGGCTTTGAATATCATATTTAACATCTAGTCTCCATTTTTCTATGAGGAGAAGGGAGAAGGTGTTTCCTTTATTTTTCTGAATAAAGTTTTTCATCAGGCTTCAGCTCCCTTTTAGGGTATTAGAAAAAAGGTAAAGATATAGAGAAAAAAAACCACTGAAAAAAATTGGTTCATGAGTGAATTTTCATTCCATTAATTCTTAGAAGTTACCAAAGTGTGTTTATTAGAAAAATGTGTTGTTAAAGCTGAAATGCTTTTTTCTTCACACCTAACAGAATGTTATTAAAATTTTTAATGGTAATTTTTGTTTTTATATCAACTTCATTTCCTAATGAATCCCTTCTTTCCATCCAGAGAGCTAAATCCCTTATAGTAAGGAATAAAAAGGGAAGAGAAAAAGTAGCAGTTCAGCACAACTAGCACGTTGATGAAGTCCAAGTATGGTGCTGCTGTGTGCCATAATTTACTACCTCTGAGTACCACATGGCTCTTTCCTGGGCCTTTCTCATTTCTCTCTGCATAATATTTGACTTGATGATCTCATCAGCATCTCCATCCCGATGATTCTCAGATCTACTTATTCAGACCTAAACTCCAGTCTCTTATCTCCAGTTACCTAGTGGACATCTTGACCTGGAGACGTCTTAATCTTAATATATCTAAAACATCATATTTCCACCCAAGCCCTCCCTTCTTCCTAACTCTCCCATTATTGTTGAGGACACCACCATCTTTAAAGGAACCCAGGTTTACAACTTAATTGTCATTCTTGACCTCTCATTCTGTGTCACCTCCAGTCTGCCGCCAAATCCTTTCATTCCAACTTTGTGACATCTCTCATATATGTCTAGTTCCCTTCTCTGATGCTGCCACCAGCCTGGGTAACCCCTCATCACCACACACCTATACTATTGTGATAGTAATTAGTCTATTAGCAACAAGCCTTCTGGTTAGTTTCTGACTCAGTCCATGCTCCACTCAGCTGTCAGGTTGATCTTCCTAAAGTGCAAGTCTGACACATCTAAACTCCAATGGCTCTTTGTCATCTCCAGGATCAAATATAAAATCCTCTGTTTGACCCCTTGCTCCCCATTTTCACTGCTTATGCCTTCTACTTCCTTCCCTTTCCTCCCTCCAGTACTCCAGTGACATGTGGCACCTAGTTGGCATGGTGAATAGAGTACTGGCTCTGGAGTCAGGAAGACTCATCTTTCTGTCTGGCATCAGACACTGTTTGACCCTGGGCAAGTCACTTACATTTGCCTCAGTTTCCTCATCTGTAAAATGAGATGGAGAAGGAACTGGCAAATCATTCCAGTATCTTTGCCAAGAAAACCCCAGATGGGAGCATGAAGAGACAGACATGACTGAAAACAACTGAACAAATGAACCGCTGGCCTTGGCCTTTTTACTCTTCCTTATTTTTCACACTCCATCCCCTGGTTCCATTTGCACTGTTTGTCCTTCATGCCTGGAATTATCTCCTTCCTCATATTTGCCTCCTGCTTCCTTCCAGTTCCACCTGGAATCCCATTTGTTTTATAAAAAACCTTTCTGGATTCCCCTTGATTTCAGTGCCATCTCTCTAATTAGATCTCCAGTTTGTTTGTTAGAGGTGTTACGTTTTGTCTCTGCTCCCTTAGATTGTGAACTTGGAGAGCAAAGACTATTTTTTGCCTTTCTTTGTATCCACAGCAGGGAGCACAACACAGGACATTTAGTAGGGGCTAAGATATTTGCTTGTTTATTTGATTTGACCTCTGAAAAGAAGAGAGGGGAGTGGATTTCTGTCATTATACAGCGCTCGGTTTCAATTGTCAGTTTTTTTCATTTACTGGACGTTGTTTTGATTTTGTATATTTTTCTGCTGATAATACTTGGTTCACTTTGTCAGTTCAGAAAGCCTTTCCATTCTTCTATTCTTCATTTTCTTAAATTTAAAATATAGCCATCAGTTTTTATGGTGATGTTCAATATCATATTCACTTAGCACTATTTTTAAGCCATTTCCTAACTGATGGTCATCTACTTTGTTTCTGATTCTTTGTTACTACAAAAAGTGCTGCTTAAAACAGATTTTATTATGAAATGGATTTGGTCAGACTGTACCTCAAAAAATGTCCCCTGAATGATATGTACCTCTGTTACATAGTTAAAGCGTAAAGGAAGATAGGCTTTAGGGTAGACTTTGGAATCTTCAATACTTGCATTAAAGGAGTTGCAAACTAAATATATGTAGCATGTTATAGTATATTAGTTTCATGATATATGTATCTTCTTTCTTGATTATAACATGTTCAGTTTGTTGATGATTAAATAGAGGTTTATTTACTGCAGAAATTCACTTATGAGAGCTTGTAGTTTTAAATTTGTATCTCTACTTATAACCAGTAGTTGAAGAAGAAGATATAGTAAAGGATATAAATGTAAATTAAAGTAAATGTCAGTGTATAAAGTGTTTATTATCCATATTCAGAAAATTCAAGTCATATTTTCCTTGTCTATACAATTGCTTATTTAAGTGATGTATTTTAGATGTAGTTGTATTAGAAACCCTGAAAAAATTAAATTAGATGACAGTTATTTAAATTACATTACATTTAAGTATTGTATAGAAATTTTAACTTTTACAGGCTTGGAAGAAAAGGGACTAAAATTATAGAAGCTATTGTCAATAAGATATCAATCAGACATAAAAATAAAGCTGTTTCAAAATTATAGGACAAATCAAATAGAAAATAAAATTTTATTTTAAACAAATTATTTGGACTTAGTCTTTCATAAATATATCTATTGAGCAAAAAGGGATCAGACTGAAATCTAATATTTGAACTGCATTCAAGTAATTTTTTCCACTTATTATGAGGAAAAAATTGCGATTCAGTTAATCCAGAAATTCATGTATGTTCTAGGTTAAATTATTTGATCTTCTATACTTAAAGCTTGTACTAGTTTCAAATGATGTTTTTGTGTTTGTTTAATGGCCAAATTACTTGGGCTGAGACTTTGATATTATAACTGTTACTAGTTGTCATTTGAGAATCCATAACTTCCCTTCATTTTCAAAAACTTATTTGTTTTTTGGACATTTTGCTTTAGTATACAGACATACATAACATATATACACATATATACATACACTTACACACAGTGCCTCCTTTGTAGTATCATAGACCCACAGATTTAGAGCTGGAAAGGACCAGTCCTCCTTATTTTAGTACAAATAAGAGAACATATATCCACAGATATGTGTGTAGAGACACACTGTGACTACAGCTGTGGAAATGGAAATTAGAACAACCACCAAACAGTCAAAATTAAGCCTTTGAAATTATAACACTGAAATTTTGCTCCAAAGAGATGAGGAACAAAATAAAACCTTCTCCCCTGCCCTGATTCTTTGCAGGAGATGTGCGGCGGTGGGGAGAGAGTGAAGGGATGGGAATATGAGTGTGGAATATTGAATAAAAAGGGACTTTTCATTATGTAGGTTACTTTTATTGAAGTGTTTTTTCTTCCAGTTTTTCCCATTCTTTATTATAAGGGATGGCTCTTTAGGAGGGGTAGGCATAAGGTAAGGTTACAGTGGGAAACAAATGATTTATAAAAACTAAAGATATCAATTAAAAATGTGTGTGTATTTTTTTTTTTGAAAAGGAATGAGAAAGGAAATTCTAATCTAGTCGAAGAAAGACCAGTGAGGAGGCTGTTAGAATAGTCCTGGCATATGAGGGTGAGGGTGTCCTGAATTATGATGAGGACCCAGTGGGAGTGGAAGCAGGGGCAGATGTGAGAGAGACTCTGGACATAGATGCTGTAGGATTTGGAAGTGTTTAAGCCAAAGTTATGGGGAAGGTAAGGAAGAGAGAATAAAGATGACTTAAGGGAATGGCCTCTCCCCACCTCCACCTCAAACACACACAAAATGATACATGGTCTTTTGTGATCCCTTGAGGTTGCACAGTATAGGATTAACATGACATAAATTTAAGCAAACTTATAGTCAACAGAAATTTATCACATTCTAGAAAATGCAAGATTTATTAAGAATCTGAGTTCTTGGAATTGTACTGTATTAGAGGCCTTGTAGAAAGAAAAGAAAGCTGGACCAGAGAGTGAGATTGTAATTCTGACTGGAACATGCTAGCAAAGGGATCACAGGCAAGTCACCTTCTCTGACAGTTATTAAGCATTTACCATGTGCTAGGTACTGGATAAACAAACAAGAAATTGAAATAATTCTTGACCTCAAGGCACTTAGAATCTAGCCAGGGTAGACCTGTGCTGCTTAGACAGGCATATACAAAACAGAGACAAGTTACTTGAGGGGATAGGAGTGGGTACTACATTGTGGGATAATGTTAGAAAAGGCTTCTGGGAGAAAGTGGAATGTGAGTTGAGCCTTGAGGACCTTTGTTTTGTAGAAAGGCCCAGGCCAGCCATCCTCATTTTCTGCCACTGGTTCTGTTCTGAATTTTGGATGTGGCCTTCTTCCTGTGGAACTGGCTTTCCTTCCCTTCTGTTGGTGAGTTCATCCCAGAATCCCCATGTCATGGAAGGGCCCCAGCCCACCACTCTGCTGCTTTTCTGGGTTCTCTTGACTCTCCAGCATTCACCACTGTGCCTCAGAGTGGGCACCTTCTTTATACATTGAGCTTCCCTCATTAGATTGGAAGTTCTTGGCAGAGAATATTTTTGCATACATTGGTGTTGCCAGCAATCAGCAAGCTACCTGGTGCATAGTAGGGGCTTAACAAATACTTGAAGTAAGTTAGGGATTCTAAAAGGTGGAGGTGAAGAGGAAAAGCTTTACAGTCATGGGAGGCAGACCATGCAAAAGCATCAGAATGGGAGATGAGATTCCTCTGTAGCAACAGTGAGAGACCATTGTGTCTGGGAACGCTAGAGAGGAGACTGACATCCAGAGAGAGGAGATGAATTGATCTAGGTCCTCTAGGTTGTAGTTGTGTTCGTCCTTCGTTGCTGAAGAAGACCGTGCCATCAGAGAAATGATGACATGACTTGCACTTGACTTTATTTGGAGTGAGGGAGGGCTGTGCAGGTCACCAACCTCACTTTCTCCTCCTGAGCCATCTGGATCCGGTGACCAGATATTCATCAGGACGACTGGAGACGACTCAGGATGCTGAAAGGAAGTACCCACACCAACAAAGTAACATGTCCCTGAATTATCAAAACAATGTCTCAAGAGTAGGGGTGGGAAGGAGAGAAATGATCAAGTATCAATGGGTTCTATCGCAGAGAAGTTTTAGAAAAAAGAATAAATGGTAAAAAACTAAAGCTCTGACTACCGAAGTACAGTAAAGCCGTACTTAGCTCATCCAGCTACCTGTTCCCAGGATTTCATTTGTATTATATGAGAAGCCAATTGGGAAGCAGTGATAACTAATATTTTATCACAAGTAAAATGAATGAAATTGGGTTTCTTTCATTCTTTTTTTTTATAAGGAGGAATGACTAATGACAAGCTTGGTTAGCAGTAATGAGGATTAAATAGGATGATCTCCAAAAGAGTGTTTATTAGTTTCCAAAGTTCCTACCAAGTGAGCCCAGACCAGAGGATCCACCATACTGGAAACTGTCAGGCACGTCAGAAGAGAGTGTGACAGAGCTGAAAGTTGTGAATCCACGTCCTGGGATGTCATATCCATGCTATAGAAAAAACCTTTTGAGAATCAAATTTCTCACTATTTTAGTTAAAAGTTAAGTTTTTCCATTTCCCAGCATATAAACAATCAAAGGATATGAATCAGTGATTCTTAAAAAGAAAACTTATAAACTGTTAGCAGCCACATGAAAGAATGTTCCAAATCCTTAATAATAAGAGATCTACGTCAAAACAAAACAGCCCCAAGGTTTCACTTAAAATATAACAACCTGGTGAAGATGAAAAAAGATGAGAATTAGTCACTGGTGGAAGAGTTGTGCAAAGATCGGTGTGTTAGTGTAATGTTGATCAAGCTGTGAGTTAGTGTAAGCATTTTGGGAAGCAGGTGAGTAAAATGGTCATCCCCTTTGACCCAAAGTTTCTGCTACTAGGCATTTACCCCATGGAGAGCACTGATAAGAAGAAGGTCCTCATACCCTCAAATATATATAGCAGCCCTTATTCTGGTAGCAAAGGAGAAGCAAAGCAGATCCATTGATTGGGAATGTTACTGAGCTGTAAGAAACCAGTTAATGAGATTATCATGGAAAGAGTAAAGAACTGAGAAGAACCCAACATACAGTACATGGAAAACAATGGAGAGTGAATGTTGTAGGATTACAAAGGCAAGAAAGGCATGGCCAGGGAGAAAATGAATGAGAAAATACCTCCTTTTTCTTCTTTGGAAAACTTGGACTGAGGGGAGTGAAGGAGTGGGAGGAAAGGTCTGTGGGTATGGAATGTGGCATCTATTTTAGGCTTTTCAATGTTTTGTAGGTTTTGTTCTTTTTTTTTAATGTTCTGTGTTTTTTTTAAAATATTGTATGGTATGGCTCTCTGGTGGGATGCTAGGAGAAATTTAGGCAATGTAAAAACAGAGGCATCAGTAAAAGTTTATTTTAAGGAAGGAAACTTTTTGTTTTTAGAAGTGATACTACTATGTATAATTGTAGAATTCTTAGGGACCTTGAGAATGCACCTGGTCTGTTTTCTTCTTTCCAAGAACGGTACTTGCTAGTCTGTCCTAGACTCCTTATTTTCCTGATAAAGTATTGCTTTGAATAATTTTAGCTCCACAAACATGAAGTGCCCCCATCAGGAGAGCACAGGGAGAACACCAACTTTAGATCAGGTTCTCCACCATTCTGGTCTCCCCTCCTCCTACCTAACTAGAACCTTCCCCAGGTGCAACAGATGAATTTTTTTAAACTAACAACAAAAATAAGCATTTAGACAAATAGGTGGGAAAAAGCCCCTAAATTTCAGATGATTTACACTAGATAAAAAGAATATAGACTCAAAATATTTCCTTTTATTTTTCCCAGTTGTCAGATTTTGTTGTTCTCATCACTGTAAGTTCTGAATCTACTTGATGTCACTTGATACAAATCTTACCTATATTTATTTTAGTTTTTAATTTGTCATACTTATAGTCCGTTAAGCTGATGTAGAACTCAACAGTTTCAATTTAGTTCAACAAGCATTGGGTGCCTAGTATGTACTAGGTGCTTTAACATCTATATTTCATGATTTCTTCCTGTCTCTTCATCCTCTGACCCTGGACAGGTCACTTAGCTCATTGATAGTTTATTGAAACCTTGTCTATAAAATGAGGAGAATGCTATCCAGTCCCAAAGTGTGTCCTTACGATAAGCATGTCAGACTGGGTAGTGGAGTTAGTTCCCTATTTTTACAAGCTGAGGACATCAAGGGGTGGAGAGATGACGTGACTGGCCCATGGCCACCACGCTCCTAAGGAACACGTCTGGACCTTGTTCCCACTCCCAGGGCTGGTGTGTTTTTCCGGTTTTGCAGTTTGATTCTGTTGATATCAATGAACATTTATCAGTATTTGCTGGGTCAAAGCACTGTGCCAAGAGATTGGGGGAGAAAAAATTTAAATAACATTTGCTCCACTCTTTTAAAATCGATTTTTTATTCTGAACCTTACAAACAACAAATTACAGGCCATCTCTTTCAGTGTAGTGGCACTAAGAGGAGGTCTCTCTCTCCTGCATGGTTTGCTTTTCTTTTAAAATGTAAAACAAGTTCAGTCTTTAGCTTTCAAAGCTTCTTGTTTCTTGGTACTTTGTGGCCTTCTTCTGATTCTCTTTTCTGTATTTTTGTTAGAGATTTCAGTGACCTTCATTTTTATTTTTTCCTCCCTTGTCCCTTCTCTCCCTTACCCACCCAAACTCTCCTCCCTGTTTGAAGGGGAAGGGAAGGGAAAAGAAGACCCAAACTAGCCACCTGGGCTGTGACTTCAAAGGTATGTCCATTACTTCTTGGTCAGGAGGTGTGAGTGGAATTGTCCTGGGTCACTATGATGATCAAAGGTCTTAAATCTTTCAGAATTGTTTTTCTTCATAACATTATTGTGTTGATTGTTTTCTTGATTGTATATCAGTTCATATAAGTCTTCATATTTTTCTTGGAAACTGTACATTTCATTCTGTTATGGCACAATGATCATATTTTCTTACATTCACCTATAATTTGTTCTGCCATGCCTTTGTAGATGGGCACCCTCTTAGTTTTCAGTTCTTTCCTACTACAAAGAGCCCATGTAAATAATTTGGTACCTTTGCGTCTTTTTCCTCATTTCTTCTTTGATCTCCTTCTGGTGTAGGCTTAGTAGTAGCATCTCTGCATCAAAGGGTACACGTTGGTGACTTTGGGGGCACAGTTCTGGTTTGCTTTCCAGAATGACTGGACTAGTTTCACAGCTTTACTTTGTTGTCACTGTTGCTCATATGTGTCTGACTCTCACGACCCCATTTGGGGTTTTTTTTGGCAAAGATACTGGAGTGGCTGGCCATTTCCTTCTTTGCCTCATTAATACAGATGAAGAAACTGAGGCAAACAGGATTAAGTGACTTGCCCAGGGTCACACAGCTACTAATATCTGAGACTAGATTTGAATCTAGGAAGATGAGACTTCCTTATGGAAGTTTCACTTAGCAGCATGTTAATCCTGCTTTCCTATAACACCTTCAGTCAACACTTGTCATTCTCCTTTTTTGTTATCTTTGCTAATCTAATGGATGCAGGGTAAAATTTGGGAGTTGCCTTCATTTGCAGTTTTCTAATTATTAGTGATTTGGAGCATCTTGTGATATGATTTTTGGTAGCTTGAATTTCTTTGAAAACTGGATATACTTTAACCATTTATCTCAGGGAAAGGCTCAGACTGGTCTCACTTTCATGGAATCTGGTAATCTTGTAGGGATATACTAGTATGAAAGAATAAGATACATTTATATGTATTAATGTATCAAATGATACATACATTATATAGTGCTGCAAACCTTGAAGTGCTGTATAAATGCTAGCTATTAGGAATACTGTTAATGCAGAGCATATGAGAGGTAGAAGCAGAAAGCTTTTGTGACCCTGGGAAAAGATGGTAGAGAATGAGGGAGGCCAGGCATCTTTTAAGAAGTAGTATTTGATTTGGGTTTTAAGGAGAGGTGGGAAGAGAGTATGTGTTGGGGGAAGGGGAAGATGGGACACTTCAGGAAAGGCCCAGATGTGAGATAATATGGGATGTATATTTAGAATGGTGAATAGTTCTGTTTATATGGGATGTGGAGAAATGGCTGGTTTGAAATTCGACTGGAGAGGTAGATGGGTTCCATATCAAACAGAATGTCAGCCAAATTAATTTGTTTGAACTTTTTGGGTGGTTATTAGGGAGCCATTGAATAGTTTTGAGCAGGAAGGAGTTCCAAGATCAAATGTATTCATAAGAAATAAGAAAATGCGGATATTGGATAAGTAGTTGTACCATTGATACAGATAAAGTCAGAAGCAGAAACAAGTTTTGAAGGAAAGCTACCTTGGTGAGAGAAGATGGAGATGTTCAGGTATTTCTGATGTGGGCATGCCATGCTAAGTGATCCTGTGCCATTGTCTTCCATATTGCACAGTCAGATCCAAAGTTCTTGATGAAGGTCTTTGAATGCCAAGCAAAGAATTGATTGTATTTGATCCTGGAGGTGGTTTTGTGTTCATCCTTCGTTGCCAAAAAAGACCATGCCATCAGAGAAATGACTTGCACTTGACTTTGTTTTGAGTGAGGGAGGGCTTTGCAGGTCATCCACCCCCAGAGCCATCTTGCTAGGAGGTGGTGGGAAGCCAGTGGAGTTTATTGAGGGTGTGTGTGGGAGAGGAGCTGGTCACACCTGCATTTTAGGCAAATCACTTTGGCCACTGAATGGAGTTTGGGGAAAGACTTGAGGCAAGGCTTATCCACTAGCTATGGCCATAGTCCAAGCCTGAGCTGGTGGGTGGAGGGTCTGCAGAAAGGTAGTCACACTAAGGGGTTGCACTAAGGCGCAACTAAGGTTGGAGAGATGGAAGCATATTGGAGAGATATTGCAAACTTGGCAATAGAGAAGTTGACACCTATGTTGTGAGCCTAGGGGAACTCAACAGCAGTATGGAAGGTGAGGCAGAGCTAGCGTTTAGAGGAAAAGATACTAGTCTTAGATTTGGACTGGCTGAGTTTAAGGTGTGACTGGACATTCATTTCAAGATAACTGAAGGGGAGTTGGAGATATAAGATTGGAGGACAGTTGAAAAGTTAGGGCAGGTGTTAGAGATGAATTTGACACACAAAAAAGGTGTCAAGAAAAATTTATTAAAAATGGAGTTCAGAGGAGGGAGGGCCTTCTATATTCCTCCCCCTTGAAGGAACAGGTAACTTCCAGTGTGACCACCTGAAGGACTACAACCAGGTCAGGATGAGGCAAGACCCTTATAGAATTCCAAACTTTGGATTTCCCGTGATACCATCCCCTGGCCATGTGACTTAATGTTCTCTTCTGCTAGGCTTTCCCTCAAACAACCTATTGAGCATGTGCAGTAGTTTTCTGACCTTCACCTCACTGTACTAGGTCACACACACCCCAAAGTGTGGAAATGAAACTTACTTCCTGTTTTCCCATAGCAGATTAGGTAGATTTAAGAGTCATCAGCATAGAGATAATAATTCAGGCCAGGTAGCAGATGAGATAACCAGTGAAAGAGAGTGGAGGGAGAAGCGAAGTAAGTTCCGGACAGAGCCCCTGGGTGTGTCTGTATGGAACAGCATCTTACTGGTAGGAGTAAAAGCAGGAGAGACAGACTAGAGTGGAGAGAGTCCCAAGAATCAGCAGCACAGAGAAAATGGAATCCATGGGAGCTAATGCAGTTACCAAGTGAAATGATAGGAGAAAGGAAGAGGATGCAGGAAGGAATCCTGTGGGTCCATCGGTGTTAGAGGTGACCTGGACAAAGATCCTTCAAAGGAGACTGAGGAGTGGGTCCGTAGGTAGATCTAATAGAGAGCAGTGGCCTGGAAACCCAGAGAAAAGAGAAGATCAAGGAGACAGGGCAGTTGCTAGTGAGTTCCAGAAGGATAAAGATTGGAAAAAAAAAAGACCATTGGATTTGGCAGTGAAAGAGTATTGGTAACTCTGGAGGGAGCAATTTTGTGGGAATGATGAGGTCTGAAGTCAGATTGTAGGAGGTTAAGTGGGAAAAGTGGGAGCACCTGTTGTAGACAGTCTCTTTAAGGACTTCTGTGCAAAGGGTAGAAGAGATAGAAGACAGTAGTTAGTGGGGATGACATGATTAAGTGTGTATATGGGTTTGAGAATGGGGGGAGTCATGGCATGTTTGTAGGCAGTAGGGAAGGAGCCAGTAGACAGTGAGATTGAAAATAAGTGATAGAGTGGGAATGACATACAGGAGTCACTCTGTTGGAAGAGATAAGCGGGAATGGAGTCACTTGTGCAGGTAGAGGGGGTCTGGGTCTGTCTTGGCAAGGAGAAAGACCACCTCCACAGGGACATGGAGACATGGGCAGTGGAGGAGTGAAGATCCAGACAGGGATGTCAGCAGGGTCCAATGCTGTTGAGCAAAATGAGCACTGAGAATAAGAGGTCATTAGAACTGAACCAGTGCTATCTGGAGAGATGTTTCTTGTAGTGATGGGGAAAGATTGACCATTATAGAGGGACCAAATGAAGGGTGCCCCAAGAGGCGAGTTGGTGTCATCCAAGATGAGGGCTAACTTTTCATCTGAGATGGAGTGTGGAAGAGGGGTCTTCCTCTCAAATGGTCTCAGTTTCTTTGGATCAGATGAACGTTGCCTGATATTGTTGGCCTAATGTTTTAGCAGTCTTGGAGTTTGCCTAAACTTAGTGTACAGTTTTAATTTTAAGTAAAAACATATTAACAAAACATAATTAATAATGCAATTCAGAGTTTTCTGATAGGGTAGCTGGAGTTGACTTTAGGGTTACAGACGGAGGGAGAGAACATATGTATGTGAATGTGTATGTGTGCAGGGGTGTGTGTGTGTGTGTGTGTGTGTGTGTGTACGCATGCACAAGTGCATGCATGATACTTTGTATCACTTCATTTAGGTCTTAAGCATTTATTGAGCATCTGCTGAGTTCTGTACCAGGCCCCCTGGGAATGGTAAGGCCAACAGTGCCAGGTGCTGAGGTGAGAGGCTTACTAGGCAGACTTACTCGGCTTACTTACAGAGTAGATCAGAGGTCAGAGGAGTCCTTACAGATGAGGGAACTGAGGCAGAGAGGGTCTAAATGACTGATCTGGAGAACCTGAGACAGGATTTGAACTCAGGGTGTTCCTGACTCCAGGTCCAGCATTCTCCCCACTTTACCGCACAACTGCCTTTAATAAAGGGAGCTTTAGCTATGAAGGTACCATCATGTGGGAGGGGTGGCTCATATCTAATCCAGAAGGTGTCATCTGAGTCTCTTCAGATTTATTACTTTTATGGCATAACATTATTTTACATGAAAATGATGAATTCCAGTTATTGGACATGTAGGTTATATCATGTTTCACACTTTTACAAACCAGTTAGGAATGTTATTGCTTTGGGAGATAATTTTCAAAACACTTAAATACTATGTTGAGGGTACAGTTTCTGTTTGTGATCACTTGGTCAAAAAGTGTATTTAGTTTCGTGATTCATGCTGTATATTTCCAGATTGGTTTCCTAAAATTTTGTGGTAATTTATGGTCTTACCTTGAACATAATTACCTGTATTTCATAAGCACTATTGTCATCGACATTTAATTTGATAATTTGAGTTTGTTTTTTAGGTTTTATATAAGGCAATATATTTTAAAATTGCTTTTCTTTGTTATTTAGAAAATTAGACCATCTTTTCATGTAGTTAACAATGTAAATTTCCTAAAAAGCAGACTTTTTTCCTTTGCATATTTCATGGGAATTTCTTTGGAAATATGGATTATCATAATCCACACATTCTGGCTATATTTCCTCTTTTCTTTTAAGAGCTTTAAACAATATCCTAAAATTGTAGCAAGAGCTCCAGGTTTTTGGTTCATTTTTAAGATGCTAGTAAAATCATAATATGTTTTAACAGTTTCCAATATTTTTCATAAATACATATACTTGGACAGTTTTGTTTATAAGGCTTTTCCTGTACATTTCACTTAGTCTAATTAAACTTCTTACAGATTTTAAAAAGGTGAATTTTGGGAATTTCATGGATAAGTGTTTTTTAAAAAGCTTTCACTTTGGGAAATTGTTTAGATTTACATGTAAATAAAAACTACTATACAAAAATTGCTAGTGAATAACTGCTTGATTTCAAAAAGGCTGTTTACCCAGGTCCTACTTGATAACTCTTTTTTTTCAATATTTTTATGGCTTTAAGTCCTGTATTGATATAGGATATAGCCCTGTATCAATGTAGAAATAGGTTGAGTTCCAGAAGTTTAGTTGTTTGGAACTTAGAACACATTTTGCCATAGAAACAATACCATAATTGGTAGTTGAGTTCCCAGACTGGTCCACTAAAGTCTTTTTTAATCCATCCCTTATCTGGCTTATAATATAAACTGAGTTTTAGGTCCTGGGAGCAGGGAGCCATGTGGTGGTAGAAGAAGAAGGAGGAAGAGAATTTTCTTTTCCTGGATGCAGGGTCATCTGTAAGCAAATTTTTGAAACAGGCCAACTTTGTCTCTGGTGTCTTCTGCCTCCCATTCTATCCATCTTTCCCATCTTCAGAGGAACTTGTCTCTAGGCCCATAGGTGCCCCAATATCCTGCACCCCCCCCGCCCCCATTCCATACGTCAGAGCTGCCTGGCTTAGTCCTCCTCCTCCTCCTTCCTATAGGTCCTTTGTGTCAGCTCCTATGTTTCCCAGTTAATTTTCCTTTTCTTCACTCCTGAGCACAAAGATTCCTAAAAGCTTAAGTTTTTCACGTGGAATTCTTCCTTGATTGTTGGCAGGTATGTTATAGTCTTACAGGGAACATGTGATTCCTTCATACCTAGAAGGGGTGCCTTCAGAATGAAATATAGACCTCCCCCTTTCAGTTGGCATTAAAAAACCCTTCAGGATCTGGCACCAGCTACCTTTCCAGAGCTAATTTCATTCACTACATTCTGGCTACATTAGTATCTTGCTCTTCCCTAGAACTTAGTATTTGGGCAGGCTCCCACCTTTCTGCCCATGCTTGAAATGCACTGTCCTCATCTCTTCTTAGAATCCTTAGCTTCAAGGGTCAGCTTAGGTGCTCCCTTTATAAAAAGGATTTTTGGGTTTGAATTTCAATACTTTCCCCCTTGTTAAATGATCTTATATTTACTTGTCTGTGGACCGCATCATCTCTGTTAGGATTCCTTGGTTCCTTCAGGTCTGGGTCTTTTTGTTTCTGTTTGTGTCTTTAGTGCTTAACACATGGGCACTTAATAGAGGTTTGTGAAATTGATTGGAAATATAGGGAATTCATGTGTTGGAAGGGAGTGTTTTATAGCCTATTTACTTTGGGTGAGAGTAATATTTAATTGGTATAGCAGAAAGAGCTTGGGATTTGGAATCAGAAGAGGTAGGTTTGGATCTCAACGTCGTCCTCTACTGCCTTGTGTAATGGAGCAAAATTAACCTCTTTCCTTCTCTGTAAAAATGAGGGAATTGGACAAGATGATCTTGACTCTTTGTTCCAACTCTAAAATCCTATGATCATGTGAGCATAAGTATCGCATTCTGGAAAAATTCACATCCTTTCATAAGCATAGCAAAAATATTGCATAGTTATTACTTAGAACTAATTAGTATGTAGTTAACAGTCACAGAATATTTGGGTCTGAGAGATAAGAAAATGCGTTATTTATCACCCCGCTTGCCACCTCTCCTCCCAGTTCTCCCTCCGTTGGGAGCTGGTGCTGCCTCTGCCTCCTTGAACCTGCTGTGCCTAGTTGTAATTGGGTGCGGCTGGCTGACCCACTTTGTTTTTCCTCCATCTTTGGTGTGTAGACTCCTTACCTCCTGCATCCTTTGTCCCAATGACTCAGACTTGCCTCCTGCTTAAGTGAAAATTTCTTTCCTTTGCCTTTCCACAGTTCATTTCCTCTTGTTCCATTCTGCCCTCTGGAGTTCTCTCTGTTTGGTTAACTAATTCTTACTCTTTCCTAGATCTCTTTGCTTCACAATCCTGGTGATTTTGGTGCTGGTGGAAACCAGGCTTCTTCCTAAAAACACTGTGTTCTTGGACAGCCTCCCCAGTGCTGGATATGTCTTCTCCATTGCATCCTGGGCTGTCTCCAGTCATCCTGATGAATACCTGATCACTGGATCCAGATGGTTCCGGAGGAGAAAGTGAGGCTGGTGACTTTGCACAGCCTGCTCTCCCTCAAATCAAAGTCAGCTGCAAGTCATGTCATTGTTTTGCTGATGTCATGATCCTGGGGTCTGGGGAGAAGAGGAGGGATAGTCCTTGTTCCTCACTCCAGAGTCCCTCCTCCTTCAAGGCTCACTTTCTGTGTGTGTTTACTCCATCGAGATCTGCTAACAGTCACCTGTCAGGTTATCTTCCTTTTCCCTTTAGGAATTCAGTACCTGGAACTCCAGCTTCTCCTCAATCTCAGATCCTGTCCTCATACCTGGGAACTTCATGAAATGTTTACAACCCTTCTCTCACCTACTCTGGTCTCCCATTTCCCAGCTGCCTGAGTGCCTATGATTTACATCCTCCTTCTGTCTCAGCTCCTTACAGGTGTGGTCACACTTACAATGGTGCTACTTTCATGGTTCCATCTCTGAAATTCTTCTCATGGATCATGACCTTTGCCCTCTTTCTCTGCCTCACTTCTCTTAAATTTATTCTTTGTGCTTACTAAGACTTGCAGACTTGTCAGCCCTCTTTATTTCACTTAGTTACCTGTGTTCTGGGCTCATTTTATTTCTTTCACAGTCTTTATGTCTTGTTGATGGTTCAGTGATCCCATGCCCTTGAATCCTTTGCTCCTTTGCCTGTCAGCGTTTCTGCCTGAGGTATCCCCACCATCAGACTTGGTCATTCCTTCTGTCATGATGCTGTGCACTGGCAGAATCACACACCTGCTTAAGCCAAGCCCACTACAGATTGGTCAGTTGAGGCCTTGCTCTGTGACTGTCCTTTTATTTTTCTCTAGTTTGCTGTCACTGCCTACAGCGACTGTTCCAGACCTCTTCCTCCTTTCCTCTCATTCTTTTTTTTCTGAGAAGATATAGTCCTGGGAACTCCCTTTTCTTCCCCACTCTGTGCCTCAAAACCCTTGAACAGTCTCTCTTCCTTTGCAAAGAAGTGACCCTCTTGTCTTGTTAAGTCCATCTCCTTTACTTGTGGCCTTGATTCCCTCTCCATGGATGTCATCTGTGTATCCCCAGGTGCCATGGTCACTCTGGCACACCCTTCTCTCTCACATATTCAGTCTCTCTCTCTATTACCTGAAGATATACCTGGGTCTCCTTCTGTTTTAGAAACAAAAACAAATGATCCTCCCTGCCCCCAACTCCCTCAAACCTTTGCCATCCCCTCACGATTTCCCTCATCCTGTGTCTTCTCTTTTTCATAGCAAAGCTCCTAGAGTGAGATCTTCTTAACTTTTGTTCCTGTTTTCTTACATGGAACTTGCTTCTTAACCCCACGTGATATGTCTTTGGATCCTTCTCTTGGGGAACTGCTCTTTTCCTGGCTTCCAATGAGCTTGTTGGTAAAGTCAGTGGACTTTCCTCAGATGTTATTCTATTTGTATTTACAGCAGCTTTTGTTTTTCTTCTTTACTGTGTCCTTCCTTTGCTCTTCCCTTAGTTTACAAGATGTTCTACCTGTCATAGCAGCTGTGGATCTCCTTTGTCCCCTGCCACTAAGCATGGACTTAAAGTGCCAGTGCTTTGTGCTGGGTGCTTGTAAACTCAGAAGCTCTGATTGGATTAAATGTTATTTCTTCACAGATGACTCCTCAAATTAATCAATTCATCTATTACAACTTTTCTGAATTTCAGTCCTGCTGCCTTCTGAATATCTCATTCTGGTTTTGTCTCTTCTCAAACTTAATATGTACCAAATGAAACTCATAATTTCTTTTTTAAATTCAGCCTCTAAACTAACCTTCTAGTCTTTCAGATTTGGAACCTTGTCTTCATCTTTGATTTTTCTCTCTCTTTTACCCTTTCACACACACCCCTCCCTCTAACTCCAGTTAGTTGGCACATCTTGGTAATTCTTACACAATGTCTTTTACTTTATGTGAGTCTCCTCCTTGGTCTGTTTGCCATCAAGCTCTTTCCCCTGCAATCTACTCTGGTACCTCACTTTAAAAACAGTCTTAAAACATGTGTCTGATCATGCCACCCTCTTGTATCTTGTCTTCAGTGGCTCCCTTATTACCTCTAAGGTAAAAGACTTACTTTAGCCCTCCATGATCCGATTTTAACTTTTTCTATTTATTTCCTTTTACTTTTTTGAACATGCTCAGCGTTCCAATTAAATTGGCCTGTTGGTTAGAACTTGACTTGTCATCCACTGTCTGCCATTTCCGGGATGTATCCCTTAAGATCCCTTTCAGATCCCTAACTTCTTCCAAGGCCTGACTGGGGTTCTATCCTCCCTTCTATACTTCCAGGCTTCTCTAATAACTCAAACAGCAGAGGGCATCAGTTTTCTGAAATGTCTCGTACTTGTTCATTTATTGTGTGTCTCCATAGTAGAATATTGACTCCTTAGGGACTGAGATCATTTTGTTTTTGTTTTTGTTGTTGTCTTTGTATCCCCAGAACTTAGCACAGTCTCTTCTGTGGGAAGTGATTAATAGATATTAGAGCCTCATTATTTTTAGCCTCTTGTTTCTAATATTTCTTCACAAAAGGTAAGACTGCACATGACTGTATAGATTAGTTCAAGTTCTTCTTACTTTAGGAAAACAATCTAAAATGTGTCTTTTGCTGATCAGTAGTAAGAAATTCCTCTAGAAGGGATCACAGTTGTCATTGAGTTTTATTTGTGTATGATTTAAATGAAATTGAGAACAATTTTTCTGTTTTTGGATAACATAGGAAAGGCAGGAAAAATGAAGCCAGATTTGTAGGGTTTTGGAATTTGAATATTCATTTGAACATTCTTTAAATTATTGTCATTCCTACTAATTTTGACTTACCATGCTTTTACTGTATAATTCACTTGTGTTTATGTACATTAGTTTTTAAAAATCCTTTTTTGATTTGTGTGTGTTCATCCTTTGCTGCTGAAGAAGACCATGCCATCAGAGAAATAATAACATGACTTGCACTTTACTTTGTTTTGAGTGAGGGAGGGCTGTGCGGGTCACCAGCGTCAATTCTCCTCCAGAGCCATCTGAATCCAGTGACCAGATACTCATCAGAATGACTGGAGATGACCCAGGATGAGGCAATTGGGGTTAAATGACTTGCTCAAGATCACATAGCTAGTGAGTGTCAAATGTCTGAGGTGAGAGTTGAACTCAGATCCTCCTAACTCCTGCACTGGTGCTCTATCCACTGCATCACCTAGCTGCCTTTTGACTTGACATGATTAGCAACAATAATTTGCATTTTCCTACAATATATTATGTTCTTGTAGATCATCTCATTTATGGTAGATCATACTAATATTTCTAGATCATAGATGCATAGGGCACGAATAGCAGACTCAAAGAAATGTTGCAGTTTTCCCAAGTGCTTGATAGTGCTTTGCACACAGTAAGATACCTAATGAGAAAATAATTGAACTACTGCTTAAAGTAGGTGTTGGCATGTCCATTTGGCAGCTGAAGGCTTAAGTTATAAGTGACTTTCTCAGTTAGCCTAAGACTGAAAGAGATTGAGGGGAGATAGAAAGCTGGACTGTTTTGTGTTTTGTGGGACCTGGGAGTGATGCAGAAGGTCAGAGTTGGTGAATGATAGGAGACAAAGTTGAGGACGTTTTTGAGCAAGGAAGTGAGCAAGGTTGTTTCTGAAGGCTGGTGGCAGACAGCGGTCAGGATGCTGATGAGACCAATTGGTGGGGGGCTCAACTGGGACATGAGCAGGGGGAGTGTGGAGCAGAGTCCTGATGGGGGAGACATGGAAAAGGAGGAATTCCCAGAGCTTTTTGAAACCGGAGATGACTGATATGAGGATGCAAGTTACTGGTTTGTCTTGGGCTTTAATATTTACAAGACGCTTTCCCCATTCATCTGTCTCACAGGTTCTTGTTAGGCCAGTACTTTGTAAGCCTTAAAGTGACAGAGAAATGGGAATGACTGTAATTATCCTAACACTCCTGTTCAGCAGGAGGTACATTTATTATCCTCTCCATTTTATAGATGAAACCAGTTGCAGAAACAGTCTCTGCCCTCAAGGAGCTTACCTTTTTCTAGGGGGATACAACATGTAAACAGATAAATACAAGAGAATGTGAAAAGAGAGATAGTTAACCAATCCATGGGGGTCTTAGGAAGGTTGTTCTATAGGGGCTGGTGCCTGAGTTGGACCTTAAAGAACTTAGGGGAACGTGAAGGAGGGAACACATCCAGATATGGGGAAGGGTGTCATATTCTGAGGATAGCTAGCAGGTAAGCCAGTTTGGTCGGAGTGTAGAGTGTTTGAGGCAGAATCATGTGTGGTACATCTAAGAAGGTGGCCTGGAGTTTGTCAAGGGAGAGCACTAAGTGAAGTCTGAGAGGCTGTGTCTTATATGAGGGCTGCTGGAGGTTTTTTAGGAGAGGAAGGAGTGATATGGTTACATCTTAGTTTAAGAAGAATGTGGCAGCTGTGCAGAGGAAGGCATTGTAGTGGGGAGACCAGAATGAGGATATAAGGGAATGGATGTTTGAAAAGATAGGGAGGTCAAATTCCTAAGACTTGATATGTGAATTTGTGTGTGTGTGTGTGTGTGTGTGTGTGTGTGTCTTAAGGTTGTGAAATAGAGTGACCACAAGGATGGTGCCATCCTCGATGGAAATAGGAAAGTTTGGAGAAAAGGATGAGTTCTGGGGAAAGATAATTAATTTTTCTGTGGACATGTTAAATAAGATGATGATGTGGGAGAAGGGTTTAGGAAAGGGTAGGAGGACAGTTTTTTATTGGGTAGGATGATTTTTCTGTGGTGGGACATAGAGGTGAAATATTCCATGTGTAGTTGAAACCTAACTAGACTAAAGAGAGAAATGGAGATATTTGGGAACTTAAGCCATTTGTCTGATTGCTAAGGGGTAATGGTGGATGCTGAGAAAAAGCAGCGATTATCATTTATAAGTTGAGAAACTCACCTTTTGAAAAACAAACAAAATCATTGAGCTAAAAGGTGTTTAATGATCATTATTATAGGAACAGAATTTGCATAAATCCCATTAGGATGTCTGTGTCCAATATGACATGAGGTCCTCGAAGGCAGGCCGAGGTTTCTCTTTTTTGCCTAGTTTAATCCCGGTACTTAGCTCCATGCCAGGTATGCTTTTGAATCAGGACCTGAGATTTTATTGGATGGGGGCAATAACAATTTACATGGTATCTACCATGTGCCTTGGCACTGTGCTGAGCATTTATACAAATATCTCATTTGATCCTCATGACAACTGTGCCCTGTAGGTGCTGTTATTACCTTCATTTTACAGATGAGGAAACTGAGACAAACAGAGGGGAGATAACTTGCCTAGGGTCATAGTTGTGAGCTAGTGCTTGAGCCGGATTTAAACTCAGGGTTTCCTGAGTTCAACCCAGCATCCTGTATACCCTGGTGCCCTCAGCTGCCTTCGTGGACGAGGAAGAAACTCCCTCTACCAGTGCCTGGCATTCAGCCCCTGGGTGCCCTGAGAAACCATGAGACAATGTGCCCAGCATCTCCTGATGTGTAGGCTCTAATTCTAGTTTCCAAGGAGTTTGTATGGAGAGCTGAATGAGTCTCATTTTCTGGAGAGAGGCTAGATTATACCTACTTTTAGAACTATGCTTTATACCTGGCACACACAATATAGGTTTGAATCTGATCCAGTTCAAAGAGATTTGAGAAATGAGAACCTCTCAGAAGATGAGTAGAGAATTTTTTCCTTAACAGTATTAATACCTGACATTTCTAAGAGGCAAAGCAGTGTCTCCAGAAATGTTGAGATGTAGTTAGAATGAGGGGTAGCACATCTTACAGCTGAGGAAATGGCAGTGATCTTCTGGAGTAAAATATGAACCCAAGTTTCTGAACTCCAAACTCTGTACTCTCTCTAGCTTGACCCACTCCCCTTCAACTTGAGTCTGGGTGGAGATTGATGTGAGAGAGAAGGGTGAGAAATACATATAGAAAAGTTGATTGAAATCAGGTGATGGAGGGCTTACATCTTCAAGGAGGGAGCCTCTAGCCAGAGGCAGACCTGGTTCAGTGGAGTTACACCAAGTATCTATGGAGCACTTACCTGGGTGTACCACAGGAAAGAAGACAAAAATAGAATAGTGCTTGCTATGAAGTAGGTGGCATTAGTTTGGGGAGTAACTATGTATGTATATATTACATAAATACACATACTCTTAAATTTATGCAAAATATATACCTGTTCTGGATGTCAGAGGCCATCCCTTATACTTTGAGCTGTAAAGGATGTCTGTTCTGGTACTTCTTTCTCAGTAGTTGAAATCCGATTAAAACAGTTTCTTCCATTCTGCTTCTTAAGCATCTGATGGGTGGGTGAGGATTTTTAGCCCAGTGATTGACACTCAGTTGTGACTTCTTTAGATGCTCTAGCAGCTGAGAGAGACGGGATAGGCTTAGTTTCTAGTGTACTGGGGGGCTTTTTGATATACTGTCCCTTTCTCAATGTATGTTAAGGTTACACAGATATCCAGTTAAGATTAAGTATTTTATTGTATCATCAAATCTCAAACCTAAAACTGGAAAGGACCTCACACCAGCCCCATGTTTTTACAGATGAGGAAGCTAGGGTCTGGCACAGGTAGTTGAAAGAGGTGGATTTGAACCAAGGTTCTATGACTCCAATGCCAGTGTTAATTTTTTTTTTCATTTTCATTCTGAACTTAAACATAACATTTAATTACATAAAGAAGAAAATGATGATTGTTAATGAGTCTTTTTTATGTGTAGCTTGTTTTTTAATAGTGTATATTAGATTTAATATGATAGTAGCAACCCTTCCCTGCTTGTCTCCATGTTCACTACTAAACTTCTACCCTCTCTTGTTTAAAAAAAAAAGTATAGTCAGGCAAGATAGATTTGTATGTGAGATGTGTCTAAAACAATATGTTTAATTCTGCCCAGAGTCCATTATTTCTCCACTCAGAAATAGGAGGCATGCTTCATCATTTTTGGAGTGATGATTGATGGTGCATTGATAAGCGTTCCTAATGCTCTGAAAGTTGTTCCTCTTAAGTTACTGTAGTTATATGCGGGTTTTTGTTCACACACAATTCTTCCCAGGTTTCTTTGAATCCATCCCTTTCATCTTTTCTTACAGTGTAATAAAATTCTTTTACATTGATATACTATAACTTGTTCATCCACCTTATTTCTAGTTCTTTGCTACTGCCAAAAACAAACTGATGATGACTTTTTGAACATGGTTCCAAATTGATTTCCAGAATTGTTGAATGACTTCACAGTTACACTAATATTGACCTCCTACTGGCCCTCCAACAATAAAGGCATTCTTTTAATTGTACTGTGAGCAGTTCATTACATCCCTACCATGTTACACAAACACAAAAATGTATTAGTTTCTGCCCTGTTTTCTTTTGGGTGAAATGCCATGGACACAAGTCAATACAGAACCTATATGACATGATTTGGGAGGTAGTACTAGGAACTAGAAAGGATAGGAGAGGCATCAAGGCATCAGTCAGGAAGTGGCATCTGGGCTGAGATAGCTGTGAAGGAGGTTTCAGGCTTCAGGAGAGAGCGGATTCTGACCACTGGGAGGGAGAGCTTGTGGAAGAATGCTGGGAGTAGCAGGAAGGCCAGTTTGTTTTAAGCATTGGATCTGTAACTGTGTTATGAAGGGTTTTAAATGACAGAGAAGCCATCACAGTGTGCCAGAGCAGTGTGGAATGGGGATGGACCTTAGCTGTATCACATTAGCAGAATTGGGGAGGAAACTTGAGGCAGGAAGGCCAAAGAGGAGGCTATTACAGTAGTAGGGGTGGAGAGGTCAGGAAGAGGTATTGGGAAGCCAGTCCCCAAGATAGAGCGCTTTATTGGTTGTGGGACAATAAGGTGTAGAAAATACTGAGGTTGGAGATTTGGGTAGTTGGAAGGATGCTGGTGATTTCAACAGAAGTGTAGAATTTAGGTCAATGATAAAGTTTGGGGGCAAAGGTGAAGAGTTCTGTTTTATGTTGAATTTGAGGTGCCCTTGGGATATTGACTTCAGTAATCAGTTGATGATACAGGACTGGATCTCAGGAAAGGATGCCTGGGCTTAGAGATCGTCATATAAAGAGAGGAGAAATCTATTCCAAAAGTCCAAAGGAGAAAGCTCCTTTATCAGCAAGAGTTTATTTTTTGTTGTGGTTGTCATTTCAGGAGTGCTTGACCCTTTGTGACCCCCATTTGAGTCTTTTGACGCTGGAGTAGTTTGCCATTTCCTTCTCTAGCTCATTTTACAGATGAAGGCACTGGGACTTTTGAGCTCACTTGAAGATGTCATCTTGTCTCTGTTAGAATAAAAGAATGACTTGCCCACGTCACACAACCTATTTGTGATAAATCTGAATTTGAGCACAGGTTCTCCTGACCAAAGGTCTGGAGCTCTGTCCATTGTGCCACCTGATTACCTAAGGGTTCGTGAAATGCCTGCTCGTTGCCAAGTGCTGTGCCTATAATGAAACATTCCTTGTTTTCAGGGAGCTTACATTCTATTGAAGGAGAGAATAAGTACAGATACAATCATATACAGAACTTCATCATGATAGTAAGGGGGCGAGGGTACCAGCTTTCAGAGGGGTGGTGGGACATCAGGAGAGGCCCTATATAGAAGAAGATGGTGTTAAAGCTGAATCCTGAAGGAAAGGAGACATTCTGTGAGCTTAAGGTCAGAAGGGAATGATTTGTAGCCATGTTGGGCAGCTAGTGGAAGGGAACTGGAGTGCTGTTTGTTTAAGGCCAAGCTTGTGCAGTGATGTGTGAGATGGGATGGTTGTGGCCAGGCTGTGACCCAAGAATCTTCTGTTTGATCCTAGAGGCCTAAGGCGCCATGAAAGTTTGAGCAGTGGAGACATATTAGGAAGGAGGCAGAGGGGCATGGGTTATAGAGGATATTGGAGTAGTCAAGGTGAGTGCCATGGCTGTGAGCGAGAGGGGAGAGGTGACTGTGAAGGAGAATGGAGATTACTTTTAATTAGTAAGCATTGATTAAGTATCTACCATGTTGTAAGCACTGTACTAAGCCCTGGGATTCAAAAAAGACAAAAAGAACAGTCCCTTCTCTCAGTGTCTTGGTCTGTTGGGAGAGATACCATACCAACAACAACTGTGTACAAACAAGACAAATTAGAGAGACATAATCAGTAGAGCGGAAGGGAACTGGGAAGGGGCAGGATGATGGACAAGAATAAGCATTTTATATAATGCCTTGCTATGTTCTTGGCATTGTGCTAAGCACCTACCATATATTATCTCAGTTGATCCCCACAACAACCCCATTAAAGTAGATGATGTTATAATCCTCATTTTTCAGATGAGCAAACTGAGGCAAACAGGTTAACTGACTTGTCCAGTGTCATACAGCTAATAAGTATCTAAGGTCAAATTTGAACTTTTATCGTCTTGACCCTAGACCTAGGACTCTATCCATTGGGTCACCTAGCTCACAGGAAGTGGGATTTTACATGGGACTTGAAGGAAGTCACATAGCTGGAGAGTAAAGAACATTCTGGGCATGGAAGCCTGCCAGAGAGTGAGGAGATAGGGAGCATTTTGTGGAAGGAACAGTAAGGAGGCCGATGTCCCTGATCACAGGTTTACAGAATGGTGAATAGAGTATAGAAGACTGGATATTCATAGGTGGGGGAAGAGGTTATCAAGGGCCTTGGGCGCCAAACAGAGCATTTTTTATCTGATTTTGGAGGTGATAAAGAGCCACTGAAATTTCCTGCCTCGGTGAGTGTATTGGGTGACGTGGGGTTTGCCCTTTAATGTGGGTGGTTGGAGGAGGCAGAGCTATAGGACAAGAAGGTCAGCCAATTATCCAGGTGTGAGGTAGGGAGGGCTTGTACAGGGGTGTGGGAGGTGGCAGTGTCAGTGTGTACAAGGTGTTAAAAAGGTAGGAAGGACAAGACAGGCAACAGATTGGTCATGGGGGAGGCTTGGTGAGAAAGAGGAAGAATTGAGGATAACACCAGATGTATAAGTCTGGGTGACCAGGAGGATGCCCTTAGTAGTAAAGGGGAAGTTGGGAAGGGAGGACAGGGTTTGGGTGGAAAGATCATGATGTCAGTTTGGGACATTTTGAGTTGAAGATGTCAGTGGGACATCCAATTTGGGATATGCAGAGAGCTCGAGAAGAATGGGATCTGAAAGGGAGACCATTACATTTGTAACTGGAGAGATGTTTAAGAGCAGTCTCAGCTGAGTGGTTATCTAGATCAGGGGTGTTCTAGGTCCTTGTGGTGCAGCCTTTTGAACTGAGTTCAAGTTTCATAGAACAAGTCTTTTCATTAAGGGGATTTGTTCTGTGTAGTTTGGATTCAGTCAAAGGGCTGTCCTTGAGGCTGCACTAGTGGCCCCAGGTTCCCTCCTCCTCCCCCTCCCTTGTCTAATCTAGAAGGTGGATTGCAAAATACACATTTTCCTGGAGTTTGGCTGAGGATGAATGGAAAGATATTGAGAGATACCGAGTGAGAGTTTCTGAAGCTTGGAGGGAGACCTGGCTTTGTTGGCAGCGGGAAAGAAGCCAATAGATAGAGAGATAGAAGATTAGATACTGGGGAGTATATGGGACAAGTTCCATTCAGTTCAATTTTGTGTCCAGGCTGGTTGTTCTGTGGAGATTTGACTTCATTTGAAGAATATTTGATGAATTAGCCATTTTTCAGGGCTAAGCTATGTTTCTTGTACAAGATAATCTGGCCTGTAATTTTATTTCTAGATTCACTCAGGTAAATTTATACATTAATTTGAAATGAAAATAATTAAGTATTATTAGTGTCCAGTTTGACCTTAATTTTGTAACAGTGCTGAAGAAATTACTCATGTCTTTTTCTTTACTTATATTCGGTGATCTGGGGGAAAGTGTCTTGATCGTTACATTTCCTTGTAGTAAATGCAAAATTTCATGCATGAGCAAAATTGATTTTCTTTGCTGTCTTATTATTCATTACTGCAGGTGCTCATATTCTCAGGTAATTCCAAATGAATTCCATTGCTAATGTTCTGGCATAGAAATTATTCCCCCAAAATTCTAATTCATTTCCTTTTCTGACAGAGTAGGTGTAGTATGTTATGTGCTGGTATCACTTTTTGCTTAAAACTTTTTAAGACTGGTTTTCTTCTAACCTCTGGTGCTGTGTGACCTTAGGGAAGTCCTCTTCCTTCTCTGAATGAGAGGAGTTGGGCTAGATGCCTCTGAGGTCCCAATGGAGATCTAAAAATGATTTTGCTTGAGTGTTGTTAGGGAGAAGTCTGACTGTGTGATTGTATGAGCTTGACCACTTGGAGGCTTGTTAGCTTTAGGGGACCTGCTTATCTGTACCAGTTTTTGCCACTAATAGCAGATACTTTAGAATCTAAAAAATTGAGGAGCCTACAAAGTTGTGAAATTACTTGTGGCAAACTAGGTTTTGACTTTGCCACATTTGGCTCATTCTGCCTTTCCAAGGTGATTACATGGAGTGTGTGCTGCAGCCAAACTACCCTTCTTGTTGCACTTCATACATAATGTTCCATCTCCCACCACCATGCTTTTGTACAAGCTATGGCCTGAAATATGCCCTCCTTTTTCTCTTCTGTCTTTTGGGACTCATAGCTCCCTTTAGTGCCAGGCAAACTTCCACCTCCTTCAAAGTGACTTTTCCGATTATTCCAGTCGTTTGGCAAATCCTTTCCTATATATCCCATTTCTGTTTTACTGTGAACACATTGCATCTCTCCCAGAGACTGAACTGTATGGAAGGCCTGGGAGCAAAGGATGGTGGATGATTTCTCTGATGGAGGCATCAGCCCTCGACTTCCTTATTGTTAGCTGTGAGTGTCGTGAAATGGAATGAAAGAAATTGAACGCTTAAAGTCAATGTGATAGCTTCTTGCCTGTCTTTCAGTACCTTGCTGAGTGACTTTTGGTGAGTTACTTCTCTTCATGAGGTTTCCTGAGATGATGCTATGGGACTGTCTGGTTTATTTCTTTTGTAGCTTTGACTTGTCTTTCTGGCACCTGGCTTAGTCATTTCTGCAGATAGGTAGACGATGCACTTTTGTGGGAGTTCACGGTAGTACAATTGGAATTCATTTCCATTCAGTATAATTTTGGGCTGCCTTTCTCTACTCATTTGATGCGTTTCTATTTTTTTCTCCTCTATTAATGTTGATAATCAGTTGATTTGTCACTACTCATTAATATTCGCTATAATCCTAAATCCTACCTATAAGTAGATATAATATTGAATTTAAAGACATTGGCTTAATTTTACTAGACTGTTTAGTCATGTTAACTTTAGATTACAGATATCCTAGGTCATTCTTAAACAAGAAGATGTGAATAGGTTTAATCTTAAAGTGGTGGTAAAAGATTGAAATTTAGATCCATTTGGAAGTTTGAAGTGAAACTTCGCTCTGGTTCTCTTTGCAGAAGTACTTCTTCAGAGTTCTGAACCATGGAGGGCATCTGGGGTGTGTCTTTTTGAGCTCACTTGAAGATGTCATCTTGTCTCTGTTAGAAAAAAAGAAAGATTTAGAAGTCAGACCAGGGATCACGTTGAAAGCGAAAGTTTGGGCATTGAAACTTTAAGAGTGGCTGTCTTTTAAGTACACTCTGGTTCTGACTGGTTCTGAAGCCGTCTTTTAATTTTCTTCTCTTTCAATTTCTAACATTTACTTTTGAAAATTTTGAGTACCAAAGTATCTCCTTCCCTCCCCTCTCCCCTTCTTGTGAAGTCAAGCAATTTGATAGAGATTTTGCATGTGTAGTCAGAAGCAATTTTTAAAATAGTGAATATTTGGGAAATAGGCGTGTAGAAAAGGGCATGGATGCTCCCACAGTAAGTTCGGATTGATACTCAGGAAAGAATCCACATTTCTCTACTTGTCTCTAACTCCAACTGCCTCCCCAGCATCTCTTGGTAGCAGGGGAGGTGACTCCAGGCAGAAATTTAAGAAGTTCAAGATGATAAGTAGGACCACAGCTTTAAAGCTGTCAGCTTGTCTACCCACCTTCTTTTACTGAGAAAGTAGCAAGAAGGGTTGTTTGGATTGTTTATAACTGCATGATATCATTACATTTTATAGCTTAAAAAGCTCGTTATGTGCATTATATCTGTTCAGTTTTTTCAGACAGCTTTGTGAGATAGGGTAATGCAAAGACTGTCCTCATCTCATTTTATGGCTGAGGAAACAGCTGAGGCTCATGATAAATGATCTAAGTTACATGAAAGGTAACTGGGTATTTGAATCAAGCTTCTTTGGCTTTAAAATCCAGTGCTTTTTTCTGTTGCAAAATTAGTTACCATTGTCCTTAAAAAAGGAAGTTTTTCATGGTAGTGATCCTTTTTTTTTTAAAGGATAATTGCTTCATTGTTCAAAAGATTTGTCATTTTAAAGGTTTTGGAGATTTTCCACTGATATATAACTACTTTGCAACTTAGTAGAGTTGCTGTAGTTTAAATGTTTACTTCATCTCCTTTGACCAAGTTGGTGACGGAACTTTTCTGATTTATCTGAACTAGTTCTTGAACATAGGTTCTTAGTGTGAAGCCTTTGCAGCTTGAGAGGTCTTGCTAGATTTTGCATTCCCCTTTGAAAATCCAGGATCTTCTCTAGGTCATCCTGAATCACCAGAGTAGGATTTTAGTAGACTGAATTTTTTATTATGCTTAGAATTCCTTAGACTTAGAGCTGTTTGTAGTGGTTATCAGTAGTCTTGGGAAAGTGGCTTGAGTTTGATTAAAGTAACCTCCCTATGTGCTCAGTAAACACTTCTCTGGAAGTGTAAAGGTTAGCTCTCAGGTACTGAATTTCTTCCTGAGCTTAGGTTAGGAAGACAGGGAGTCCTGTCTCAGATTTTACACTTGTACTTAATGAATGACGAAGAATCACATCCTAACATCATCTGCATCATTTTACAGATGAGGCCCATCTTTCTAGCACATCTGATAGGAGAAATAGTGAATTATCTGTGGGTTCACATTATATCCCCTTAGCAAGATTCCTAAATATCTTAGACAAATAAATGGTGGGTGGATTGAATTGAACTAAAGCAATAATGGAATTGATTGTATTTTACTTTTTGAAATCTTAGTGTTTGATATAGGACATACTTAATAATATTTTAATTATTTGGAAAAAAAAGTAGCAGGGACTTTATATAGCTATCTCATTTATCTTTCCCTGTCTTCCTGCCTTGCATCTAAGACTCTTGATTGTCTGTTCTGAAAAGTGTGTCTGTGGGTTTGTATGTATGTGTGTGTACACATATTCTTGTATATGATATATGTTGTATGTCTGGGTGTGTATGTATATGTATGTGTATATAAATATATATTCTTTCTTTTTGGAATCTACTTTTAAGGCCTCTTCTCTTTACATCAGAAATTGTAGTTTTTAGGAGTGTGTTTCTAAAAGAGCTGTAGCATCTGTAATTTTTTATTGCTTAATTATGAACTGTACAAGCAAGTATTTTAGGAATGGTACTTTTGAAAGCACTATTGTGCCTTGGTTGAAAGCTGCCCCTCTTTAGTATATTCTCTTTTAAAACTATTCCTTCCTATGTAATTTGTAGTGAATATTTTTCTTCTGTATGTACTTCCTTTCTTTATACCCATACATAGTTTTTGAAATACAACTTTTATTGCATTTGAGGCCAAAACTTTTCCCTAAAACTTTCCTAAAATTTCATAAATGAAATGGGGGGTGGTTTATTTTTTATGGAAATTTCAAGAAACTTATTATTTTTTCAAGATACCTATAACTTGTCAACATCTTTTCAAAGGTAAAATTGTTCTGCAGTCATTATCCTTTAGTAATCATATTCTAATTATTTATAGCTTCCTGCCTGACATAATTCACTTCACAAAGTGCACAATGTCAGAACGTGGAATTAAGTGGGCTTGTGAATATTGTACGTATGAAAATTGGCCATCTGCAATCAAGTGCACCATGTGTCGTGCCCAAAGACCAAGTGGAACAATTATTACTGAAGATCCCTTTAAAAGTGGTTCGAGTGATGTTGGTAGAGACTGGGATCCTTCTGTTAGTGAAGGAGGAAGCAGTCCTTTGATATGTCCAGATTCCAGTGCAAGACCAAGAGTTAAATCATCATACACTGTGGAAAATGCTAATAAATGGTCATGCCATATGTGTACATATTTGAACTGGCCAAGAGCGATCAGATGTACCCAGTGCTTGTCCCAGCGTAGGACCAGGAGTCCCACAGAATCTCCTCAGTCGTCAGGATCAGGCCCAAGGCCAGCCCCTTCTTCAGTTGATCCATGTGAGGAGTACAATGATAGAAATAAACTGAATACACGGACACAGCATTGGACTTGTTCTGTTTGTACATATGAAAACTGGGCCAAGGCCAGAAAGTGTGTGGTTTGTGATCATCCCAGGCCTAACAACATTGAAGCTATTGAACTGGCAGAGACGGAAGAAGCTTCTTCGCTAATCAATGAACAAGACCGAACTCGGTGGCGAGGAGGCTGCAGTGGGGGTAACAGCCAGAGAAGGTCTCCTCCCACACCTCAGAGAGACTCGGACATGAACATGGACTTTCAGAGAATTGAATTAGCTGGTGCTGTTGGCAGCAAGGAGGAGCTTGAAGTAGACTTCAAAAAGCTAAAGCAAATTAAAAACCGAATGAAAAAGACTGATTGGCTCTTCCTCAATGCTTGTGTGGGTAAGTGCCTGTTTCTGCATTATTTGCATAGTCAGAGAGAGAGGGAAGAAAGGTGGGGAGAGAAGGGGAAAGGGGGCTGGACAGGGAGAAGAGGGGCGGAGGGACAGAGAAGGGGCATTAAAATGGACCTGGACGTTTTAGCCTGGGATCGGTTTTCTTCAGCATTCTTTCTTACTCTCATTACTAACATGCATGTGCTGTTATGTAGTCTGTTCACTACCTTCACTAGCATGAATGAACCTGGATTTCTGAATCTTTCTCTTTTCACAATCCCTCCTCCTCCTCCATATTTATCATAACTTATTTTTAATTGACTACCTCTTTCCTATTGAAGTACAATTTTAAAAAAGGAAACCTTTTTTTAAACAGATCAATATCAAATATATACCTGTGTTCAAAATTGCTATGTTGTTTACTCTAACAAGATGTGACCATGGAACAGCCCAGCTGCAAGTTTGTTGAGTGTTTGTAAACAGTCTGAGCATCTTGGGATGATGAAAGCTTTAGTCAGATGTTAAAAATAACACAAAAATGTGATTCAGAGATGGTGTATGCATAAGGCTGACCTTGAAGATGCTGATGTTAATGGAATAGGAATACTATTGTAAATATTATAAGCTTGAGGAAACTCCTTTTTTATGGCTGTTTGATTCCGTAAAATCAAATTCTGGTTTGTGCTTTGTTTTTAGTGCTTTCCTAAGGCATTTCTTGGTCCACACTGTGACCTCAGAGCTGTTAAAGAAAAAAAAAATATGAGAGCAGGATTTTCTTCTTCGTTGTCCTTGTGAATTAATTCTTTGTAATGAAATCTCACAACTACTATGTAGGTCTATAAGTTTTCTTGGAGTAGATTACACATTTGCACTTTAAAGTGTAAATTGTTTTGGGTAGGGGTGACTACTTGGGAATCCTGTTACAAAAAAAAAAAGAACCTCTATTTACTTTGCATGTAAAGTGAAAGACTTAAATTATCTGAAATGATATTTTAAATACTCTTTTTCTAGGACTAATTTCTTTATTATTTAATTCCATGACTATGTTTTAAAAAATGGAAAAGATGGAGTTATTTGTATATTTGAGTAGTAATATATATGTGAAAATTTTTTAGGTTTTTGTATGCTGGCTTTTGACTTGAAAGAGTAGACCTGTCTGTGGGTTTGGGGCACAAAAAAGAAATCAATGCCTGCTTCTTTTCCATTTATCTGTGTTCTTCCCTCATGTCATTGAGATATTTTCTTTGAAACTGATAAAGAGTTACAGGTAGACTGTAAAAACAGGAAGGGAGCTAAAAAGACAATTGTCCTTCCCTTTGAATTAATCACATACCTTTTATAATAATCTTAACAAATCCTCTTAGTGGTTGCTAGTGATTTTTGCACACTTTAATAAATAAAAGTGTCTCCAGTTGTGCATATGGACTTACAAGTGGAAAAGAATTGAACTCAACAACTTCGTTGTTTCCCTGAAACATGGAAACCAATCTGTTTCTTTGACTGACTCTAGGACCCTGTCTACCTTAAGCGTTCTTTGGTCAGTAGTCTTTGTACTCTCACCAAGACCTGTAGCAGGTTCTGTTAAGCTCATTTTACGTTTCGAACCACTTCCAGAATGGCGGGACACTCTGAATCCACTGAGCTCATGCTCTGAGCCTAAAGTAACTTATATTTAGCTCAGTGGCTGGTGGTTCTGGTTCTTAGTATTGTGGATTTTGACTTGTCATTCAGCAGGTTTTTTTGTCCACCTGCTGGGATAGTGCGTTTTGAAAGAAACAAGAAAAGGAATGCAGTTCTTACTTAATTGGCACTAACAACTCAGTCCTGGCCTCAGGTCATTACATAGACACAATGAACCAGAATTGGCTTAAGCAGAGTACCTTCAGTAATCCTAGTAGCAAAGAAGTCTGAGGTCTGTATTAGAAAATCATGTGAATTTCTCTTCTTTTATGCCACTTTTGTGGTCACTGTTAGACCCACTGATTGCTTGCTTTTGAGGCAGCTGTGGTGCAGGGGAAGCATGTACTGTATTTGGAGAACAGTCTGAACTTGGGCCTGTCCTGTTTACTGCCTTCCTGTGTCACCTTGGGCAAGTCATTTCACTTCTCTAGGCTCCAATTTCCTTATTTGTTAGACAGGAAACATACTTACATTATCTATTCTCAGGGCTGTCATCTATAAATGTAGCTATTGTTTTATAAAACTTCTCCCAAATGGACGGCTGTGAACTTGTAAATCTGAGGCCATGAAAAATAATTTTACTAGGTTTCCAGCTAGCTAGCTAGAAATAAGGAAGACTCATTTGTTCAAGCACCAGCATTTTTGAGTGGAAGTGTTCTGAATGATGACTACTGGATACAAATTTCACTTCAGTTCCAAGAGGTATTGTAGAGGGCAGCATTTGTGTGACTGGCAGCTGCTTTGTATGTGTAGGAAAGAAACTGCTCAACTCCTAAGATTAAACTCTCTAACTTTCTTAAATATAATAATCATCTAGTTTCTACCATTTCTGATGAGATGTCTCTGGTGCCTGTCACCACATGCACTTCCCTCTATCCCCACCCCTACACCTCCCAAAAAACCCTACAGATATATAATTGATTTCCATTATAATCTTAGGTATTCTATTTTATGCTTTTAAAATGTGATTCTGAGAAACAGTTGGTAGGCTTGACCAGATTGTTAGAGGGCTCCAGGATACATAAAAGGTTAACAGAACCTCGTCCCCACTATTACCAATCCCATTCATTTTACCTTGGGGAAATTGACAAATTGAAAGGTTAAGTGACTTCCTCGGTGGTTGTCCTGGTTATCCCCTACAGGCACAGATGGGTGTGGAATGTAACCTGGGAAGCTTTTCTGCGCTCCCCATTCTTTCCCTTACTGCTCTGCAGTTTAGTTTAGGCTTATGGCTCCAGGTGATACCTGTATAGTTGTTAGGAGGACTGGATGCTGCCTTTCAGAGCAGATGAATCTTGTGATCCTGTGACTGCTGTTAGCCGGGCTTATGCTCTCTTGAGTTCTCTCAGTGCTTCACTGCTCCATTGCTTTCTTTATTTTTTATTCAATTAATACTTTTACCCCCCAAGTATGTGTAAAGATAGTTTTCAGCATTCATTCACTTTTATAAGATTTTGAGTTCCAAATTTTCCTTCCTCCCTCCATTCCCCTGTTCTCAAGTAGCAAATAATCTGAGAATGGTTTTATATATAGTATGTATATGTATATATATGTATAATCTTATTAATCATATTTCCACATTAGTCATGTTATGAGAGAATCAGACCAAAAGGAAAAAACCATGAGAAAGCAAAAAAAAAAAAAAAGTAAAAATAATCTGCTTTGATCTGCATTCAGACTCCATCAGTTCTTTCTCTGGATGTGAAGAACATATTCCATCATGAGTCTTTTGGAGTTGTCTTGGTTCATTGTATTACTGAGAAGAGCTGAGTCTGTCATAGTTGATCATTTCACAGTGTTGCTGTTGCTACATACAATGTTCTCCCGGTTCTGCTCACTTCACTCAGTATCAGTTCATGTAAGTCTTTCCAGGTTTTTCTGAAATCAGCTTGCTCATCATTTCACACAATAGTATTCCATTACATTTATATACCACATCTTGTTCAGCCATTCCCCAATGAATGAGCATCCTCTCAATTTCCGGTTCTTGGGCACCTCAAAAAGAACTGCTATAAATATTTTTGTACATGTGGGTCCTTTTCCCTTTTTAATGATCTCTTTGGGAACCTTGCAGTGCTGGATCAAAGATTATATACAGTTTGATAGCCTTTTTGGACAGAGTTCCAAATGATTTTCCAGAATGATAGATTAGTTCACAGCTCCACCAACAATGTATTAGTGTTCTAATTTTCCCACATCTTCTTCCACATTTATCATTTTCTTTTTCTGTCATATTAATAGGTGTGAGATGGTACCTCAGAGTTTTATTTTTTTCTATGGTCAGTAGTCTATAGAGTATTTTTTATAGAAATGCTGGTTGTAAAAATTGTTTTCTAGCTTTCTGTTTCCTCCCAGGTACTTTCTGTGCATGGTTTGCAGCCATGCTTGTGTGCATTCTTAATTTGGTGCACTGACCTTATGTGTGCTTCTTGTCATCAAATGGAACTCATCATATTGATCTTATTTGCTGCCATTATTTTCCTGCCAGGTAACTTCTATGTCCATGTCCATGACCATACTATCCTACTATATCTCATTTTTTGTTGTCCTTTTGAATTTTAATTATAACTTTGATCTATCAGTAAACATTTAGTAAGTGTCTGCTATGTGTCAGCGCTGTGCTGAGCCCTAGGTATACAAAAGGAGATGAGAAACAGTTCCTGCCTTCATGGAGCCTATAGTTTAATAGGGACGACTACATACAAACAAATACATACCCAAAGTGAGCTCTACACAGGACACATAGGAAGTAACTAACAGAAGGAAGGCACTAGAAGGAAGAGTACTACTGTGGAAGGTAGGATTTTAGTTTATACTTAAAGGGAGTCAGAGAGACCAGCAGTTGTAGCAAAGGAAGAAGAGCCTTCCAGTTCTGGGGCCCCAGTAGAGAGGACGTCTGGAGCTGAGAGATATGGAGCATCTTGTTCATGAACCAGCCAGGAAGCCAGGGATGCTAGATTGAAGAAGACACGGTGGGGAGTAAGGTGGAAGGAGGAAAGGACTGTTGGAAAGGGGCTTGAAGACCAAACTGAGGCAATAGGCAGATCCTGGGATTTGTTGAGTAAGGGGCTTGACATGATTGGACCTTGAAGAAAATCACCTTGGTGGCTAAATGGAAAAGGATTGTGGTGGGGAGAAACTAGAGGCAGGCCGATCCAACAGCAAGCTACTGCCAGTAATCCATCTTGTATGTGCTGTTGGGACGGTCAGGTGGCACAGTGGATAGAATGCTGGACCTGAAGGCAGGAAGACCTGACGTTAATTTCAGCCTCAGACACCTAATAGCTGTGTGACCCAGGTGGCACAGTGTATAGAATGCTGGACCTGAAGGCAGGAAGACCTGACATTAATTTCAGTCTCAGACACCTAATAGCTGTGTGACCCCAGCCAAGTCACCTAACTCTGTTTGTGTCAGTTTCTCATCTGCAAAATGAGCCAGAGGAGGAAATGGCAAACCACTTGTATGTTTGCCAAGAAAACCCCAGGTAGGATCAGGAAGAGAGTTGGACACAACCGAAAAACAGCTGCATGTGGAGTTGATGAAATTATTCTTAGGTTAGATGGCTAGGATAGGCTTATTAATTTGTGGTTGTTTAAAGAAAAAAGTTATACAATTCGTAGTGCTCTTTAGGGTTAGGCTTTTATTTGCTGCTTCCATACTAAATCTGCTGAAAGACACTAAGAATTTCTGATTGGCTAAGCCCTTTGTTAAAACCACGAAAAGAACCTATGCCTTATGTGACTTTTTAGGCCTTGTTATTTATTTATTTTTCATCTAATTAGATTTTTCTCTTTAAATACTATACTCTTGTGTCTTATTCTTGAAAAGCTGTTGAATTGCCCAATTGAGATATCAGGATTATTAGAAAGAGGGGTGCCGTTGAGTGGAAGGAAACTGCAAAAAAAAGAAGCAAAGAATGAGTGTAATTAGTGACTTGAAATCCTGTGAAAATATTGAATATTTTCTAGAATTCATTCCATCTATGATATCTTGAACTATATCAGTAGGAATAGCGACTGGAACTGTGATTTCAGTGGTAGCACAGACCTTTGGATGAGTAAGCTACGGCTACTGACGTAGGTGGGCACCTTCTTTGGAGAGTTCTGGAGAGACCCAGAGCATGGAGTAATGTGACTTTACAGAGCTGGTATGTGTCAGCAGGGGAGCCTTGACCCTTGATCCTTGCTGACTCTGAGACCAGCTCTCTCCTATGCTATGCTGCCTCTCAAAAATATAGCAATATTTGAGAGGAATAACAGTTATGAGTAGTCTCTTTACTGTCTAATTTAATACTCTTATAAGCCTGTGCAGTTGGATATCTTTTCAGATTATCATTTGAACTCTTTGTCACGTGTCATTTACTCATTAGTTGATCAGTGGAAGACTATACATAATAAAGATGCTTACAGGGAGAGGAGAAGAAGAGTGTCTGACCAGGAGTGGGGTGATGACTGCTCAGCCAGGTGATATGTCAGTCCTGGGCCTTCCTCAAAGAGCGGACCCTTACCTCTCTCCCTCTCCAGCCCGAGGGGCAGAGGATACTGAGGTGCTGTGAAGAGCAGGATTGAATTTGTGGAGACCGGAAGAGGTCCTCATGTGAACTTGGTGTCTTAGGATCTTGGGGTAGGAGGTGGTGGGGCGTGATGACACTTGACCATTTTTTAATGCAATCTGTCATTTTCCCCTAGCCTTCAAACCTTTACTCTCCCACCATCCCTTTGAGTTTCTTTGGGTTATTTTCAGAATTTGTCCTTTTGGGAAGCTATACCCTGCTCTTCATCTTGGCAGTTTGCTACATTAGATCTTAAATTATGAAACTTGAATATATAAACTGTCCCCTACAGATGAAATCTTTCCTAACCTCATCCTCAACTGTAGTGCCTCGCCTCTGTTAATCATTAACTCTTTATCCTGTATGTATCTTGCTTTTGCTCATTGTTATTGTCCCTCCCATTAGGCGCTCTTTGGCCTCTTTTTGTATCCTCAGTGCTTAGCACAGTGCCTGACACACAGTAGGTGTTTCAGTTTTTTTGGATTGACGTAGAAAGTTTTTAATAAAGTTCTTTAAAAATTCTTGTTAATTGTATTCACATGTGAAAATGGGGCTCTATCTGTCTTCTAGTCTGTTGTGCTTGTTGCTACTATGATTTTTTGTGGGGGGATGTGAATGAGAAAACGAACTAGTGCTCCATAGAAAATGTTAATTCAGATGACATACTTAGTTTACATTGATCACAAACTGAATGTGAGCTGGCTGTGTACTGCTTTTGAAGAAGCCTCAGTGTCCTGTAGAGATGCAGTTTTTTCTGTAATAAATATTGGCAAGTGTAGCTTCAAAGAAAAACAAGCTTTTAGTGTATGGGCAGTGCCATGTATGTCTGTAGTTAGCTTGATGTCTCTGTATGTCTGTATAAATATTTTTATATATACACACATAATTCACACACACAAACGCGCTATTTTTGTTATTTTAGTATTCAAGTTTTCTTTGTTACCAAAATATGCAGTATACCTTATATTTACATAAAACTTAAAAAAACCTGAATACTGAAATAATACAAACAGTTAATAGTCACCATTTATATTGCCCTTCCTATATGTCTAGCACTGTGCTAACTGCTTTGACATTATTGTCTCATTTGATCCTCATAACAACCATGGAAAGTAGGTGTTACTTTGTTATTGTTTTATAGATGAAGAAACTAAGGCAAACATTAAATGACTAGCCCAGGGTCACACAGCTAGAAAGAACATAGGGCTGCATTTAAACTTAGGTCTTCCTGACTTCAGGCCCAGTCTCTCTCCACAGCACCATGTAGCACTGACTAGCCCAGGGTCACACAGCTAGAAAGAACATAGGGCTGCATTTAAACTTAGGTCTTCCTGACTTCAGGCCCAGTCTCTCTCCACCTGCCCTAGGTATATAGTTTATTTCTTTTGATAACACAGCCTCAAGGTATAAGGTACATACTCCACTGAATGTTTTTTCCTTTTTTTTTATTCCAACTTGAAACAAGATTTCCCTGTGTGGCATATGTCTTGTGAGATTTGAAATAACACCTGCAACGACAAATGGTTTTTCTGTCTGTGATAAAAATCTTCAGCAAACCATCTGTGAGGGACCAGCATATGTTTTTGTTCTGTTCTTTCCGGATTACTTAATTGTAAAGTTGTTAAGCTTTCCATCCCATGAAGTTTTTGGAAGAATTTATTATATAGTTTCCCAATTAAACTAAGTCTCTATCAATCATCTTTCGTCTTAAGACTTCATTGATGTTGTTTAACTTTAAGACTGCACTGGCAGCTGAGGTGTGCTGTGAATAATGGGTTGGCCTTGCTCTAGCAAGGTGATGGGGACTAGGTAAGTTATGTGCAGAAGAAGGCATGAGCTTGGTAGCTGCCTAATAGACTTAATTTTTAGTTTTTGGACTTTGCAAAGTAGGCTGGGACTTGGATGTTGGTTTCTGAAAGTTTTTTGTTTTTAAGGCTAAATTCTAATCTGTCTTAAAATTTTCTTTTTTAATGTTTCATTTTCAACTCCTACCCTTCCACTCCCCCTTTCCTCCAAGGGATGATTTTGTTGGTGATCCCTGCAGATTAGATCTTTTGCCAAAGAACTTTTGGGAAGAGGAAGTTTACATGATGGAGATTCTAGTATTTATGTGGCAATGGACATCATGTCTAATGACAATCAGAACATAAAAATAAAGTCAGTTTACAGTTTAACAGCAGCAGTTTTTAAAGCCATTCTTATGTGCAAGCATGAGAAGATGTGCTGGAATTACAAAGAGATGTGAAAGTGAAACTGTCACAGCTTTTAAGGACTACTTAGTGGCTCCATTCCTCTGAATGTCTGTTGAATCTTCTGGCTAGCATAAGGGCATGCAGCTAGGTGACACAGTGATGAAAGTTCTGGCCTGGAGTTGGGAAACTCATTTTGTCAAGTTCAAATCTGGCCTCAGATACTTAATGGCTGTGTGACCCTGCCTCGATTTCCTCATCTGTAAAAGGAATTGGAGAAAGAAGTAATAAACCACTCCAGTGTCTTTGCCAAGAATACTCCAGATGGGGTCATGAAGAGTTGGATATGACTGAACAACCACAAGGAAATCAAGGGCAGCCTGATACCTATTGGAAGTTGTGCTGAATTCAGAGTTTAAAGGGACTTGGGTGCAATATAGTTCTGTCAGTTAGTACCTTGTGTGACCGGGGTCAGGTAAGTTACTTTGTGGCCCCACTTTCTTCCACAAAATTCGAAATGAGGTACTTGGTGTAGATGAACTTGAAGAAGACTGCTTCCAACTTAGTGATTCTATGCTGTGGGATCTGCACCGGCCATGGGCACCTCCGGGGTAAATTGGAGTTGAACCTTCCTTCTCACATTGATCCTACTTGATTTAGAGGAATAGGAACATGCATTTATTTCTCCTTTTAAATTTTAACATGATAAATACTCAAAACAAGTTTCTAACTATGAGAACTTAGCAATTGATGGAGTTTTTACTCAAAAGACAGCAAGGTGATGTTGAAATCTAAATTAATAAACTATTTTTATCAATAATTACTCTTTGGATGTAGATTTTGGAAGATATTTCTGTATTTTAAAGACATTTTCCCTTCTTCTTAAATATCCAGTTAATTGCTGGTGATCGTTCTGTTGTTCTTGTTGAGTTGTTTTCAGTCATATCCAACTCTTTGTGAAGCCATGTGGAGTTTTCTTGTCTGGAATACTAGAGTAGTTTGCCAATTCCTTCTCCAGCTCCTTTTGTAGATGAAGAACTTGAGGCCAACAGGGTTAAGTGTCTTGGAAAGAGTTATATAACTAGTAAGGGTCTAAGGCCAGATTTGAACTCAGCAAAGTGAGTCTTCCAGACTCCAGGTCCAGTGCTCTGTCCACTGCAGTCCCTAGCTGTGCTCTTTTATAGATTTAATGAATACAGGATTTATCTCATCACAAGTAATTATTGGTATTCGTTTCTGACATCTTGTTACAAAGGATTCTCATTGTTTGTCTTTTTATAGTCTTCTCCTTTTGTCTTTCTTTAAAAGCACATATCAAACCAAGTGCTCTTAGTGTCATTGAAGATTTTGTTGTCGACCCGAATAGTTTTTCTCTAAAAATAAGGCAGTATCCTTATAACTCAGTCAAAAATAAAAATGTAAAAAAACATTGGAAAAATGATCTTGATGATGATAGGCCACTCTGGTTTTATACAAGCCAGACTTGGGAGTACTGGGCTATCCCATTTTAGATGGCTATGTTGAGAACGTTGTGTGATACGTGATATATACAGAGGTGAGAACTAAAAAATATCTGTTATGTATTCGGCACAGTCAGTTTTGATTAAGAATCTTAAGGTTCTTTCATTTTTCCTCTTTTCAAAGCAGATGTTTTAAAATTGTTTATGTAATTATTAAATTGATTTTGCTAGTACAGGTTATGTTTCTTGTGAAATTTGACTGGAATTAGATTAGATTCCCTTCGTAATTGGAGTTTTTAGCTGCTTTCAGCTTTGGAATATGAATATCTTTATACTTGGTATTTAGAAAGGGTCATTTGAAATGTTTTGTTTTTTAAACAGCCTTTAAAAAAATCGTTCTGTGCCTCAGGAAATTTAACCTGAGGCAGCAGCCTGTTTTATCTGGATTATAGCTGAGTAGCAGCAGCACATACAGAAAAGAACAACTGGATAGTGTTGGTTATCTCCCATTTTAACATGGAAGGAGTTGATTGGAAAGATGAAGAACTAAGCTTGGAGAAAAAGCATCCCAGGGACATAGCCACATCTGATTCTGTCTACTTCTACTAACCATGAGAAAGGACGTTCTGAACATTACCACTTAAAACTAACTTTTCTTTTCAAGGGTTCCTGAAATTGTGCCCGCTGACTCCAGGCCCACCTTGACCCCACAGCATAAAGCATGCTGTGATGTCACAGCTATCATAGAACTCCAGTGTAAGGTTGAGCTGGCCCATGTGGGCACAGGTAAGTCCTAGATTTTTTTTACCATTTGGCATTCTTTTCAAAGTTGGTTACCATGACAATTTTACGCCATAAAGGAAAAACAAAAGAACCCACAAAACTTTGAAAATTGTGCCATATATGGGGGAAAAAATGTGTTACTTTAAAACACCTGTGAGCCAGCTCCATGTTCTACGGAGTTCCATAGTAGCTGTGGGCTGAGTGGAGTCTTCTGTCATTGTGACTTCTGACCTCAGGAGGATCAACATGACTGGAAATAAAGCCTAGTTTATAGACCAGTCAAGCACAAAGCATTTTCTTGTTAGTCTGTGCTGAAAGGTCATCATGTCAAGTGGGCAAACTCTCTAGTTTCTAATAATAGAGTTTTTAATGTATCCTTATTTCATTCATAAAGATGGTTTTTTCCAAGTATGTAAATGCTGAACTATTTCTCCAATTAACATGGCTAATAATGCGGCTTGGTTCACACGTTGTAGTATATATACATACATTGTAGTACACACACACACACACACACACACTGTAGTATATATGCACACATTGTATTATATATACATTTAAATTCTGAAAGTTATCCATCATGCTTCAGGTTGTTTTTATATGACCTCTTTTTTTTGCCTGAAAGTTCAAATTGCGTTTAATTATGTTTTTTTCCCCCTCACATATTCTAGCCATTTTCCTTTTGGAGGTAGGTAGGGGAAGGGTCGATGTAATAGAAATTTCAGTATATATGTTAAAATTTAAAAATATGGAAGTTCTTCAAGGAAGGAGAAAAGTTTCAGGTGTTTCTTGGATTGAATTTAAGGTTTTGGTGACCTAGAAAACTATATATGGACCACTTTTTAACTCCCTTTTACCATAACTTTTTAGTGTCTTTTGAGTAACTTTTTGCCTTTTGAAAGTAGACCTAAAAAAAAAAATTCTATGCTTCTCTGTGAGATTCTGTGACTTGATTAGAAATGGCCTTTTAGTATAGAAATTGAAAATATTATTGGTATTTGGAGGAGCATTGCAAGAGGCCACTTTATATTCAGTATAGTTTTCCCCCTAGAAACTAGGAAGTGGCTGAACCAACATTATGAAATATAGTATTTAAAAATCATGAAGAAAATGTCTTTAAAGTTTTTCAAACTCTAGTAAGTAGCCTGGTTGTATAATACACAGAATGTGCTTTGATCTTTAGCATTGGTTCTAATAGGACTTGACCTTGTTTGATGAACGTAGACTAAATGTTGACACATTATTGCTTAACATAATCTGTAGTCATAGATAACACAAACAGATAATCAGTAATGTGAGAAATAATTTGTTTGGCTTTGGAATTTATTTTTGTGGCTTTGTATGATATTTTTGTATGTCGTATCTCTTTTATTCTGGAGGGTTATAAAATCAGAATATGTCTAAAGACCTGACTTTAGCTTCCCTACTCTGCTCACTCTCCTCCTTTTTCACCCCTTGCACTTTTTACATTGTTTGGTAATGGACAAGGTCGTCCACCATCCTGGAGCACAGTCTTGGTGAGAGCCACAGAGAACAGACTTGTAAGCTTTACTCCCTTGCTCCTGTCACGTTAAAATGTCACTAGTAAAACAGGGTGGAAACTATGTAAGCCAGGGTCCATATTTATCATCCTGTTGTGCTTGTAGGCCTTTTTTTATTTTTATATTTTGATGGTGGTGGGGGAATGTTTCATTTCTGTGTGTATGCACATGGTCATCAGTAGCTATGTCTTTGAAATAAGGTCATAGATGTGAATGCCTAAATGAGATTCTTCTAAGTTATTGAAAACGTAGTTACTAGTGAGAAATAATAAAGGTATCTCTTAGGACTGACTGATAGCGATCAACAATAAAAACATTCCCCATAACAAACCAAAAAACAACTAAGGAGGAGATCCATTAGACCTTCTGCACTAGGTTGTCTGGTGGTCTTTTTACAACTCTGTGGAAACAGTAGTCATAACATGTATGTTGTTTTTCGTTGGAGTGGAGTGAGGATTTGTGAGATCTTTGAGCTTTCCTGTTGTTTCCTAAGTAGTAGAAGAAGTCTTCTAAGTCTCAGGAAACTAAAATGAAGAACTATAATCTAGGTAATAATATTGAGAAACTTTATTAACTTGGAATTAATCAGAAATAATCACTGTCAGCTGGAGTTTGTTTTTTTTTTCATTGTAGAGAAAGGTCCTTCTAGGGAAATGGTATTAAAAAAGAGATAGTAGTGGCGATGTTGTGGGTGGTAGTGGTGGTGCTGTGGTGGTAGTGGTGGTGTTAGACTACCTCAAACTCAACACATATTTTAAGCATCGACCTGGATAATGTACAGTGATAAGACTTGGAGTTATTCAAATGAAACAAATGCCTTCAAAGAGCTAGTCAGCTGTTTTAAAGCACTCTTAAAAAACAATGTAAGCACTGAGGTATAAACTATTGATGTGCTAATTAAATTCTTAACAATTTCTTAAGCAAGTTCAGGAGGACTCCTGGAGTTCTTCAGGGACTTGAAAGTAACAAAACTGAGTTAATTTACAAAATTAAATACATTTTTCCATCAAGGCATATTTTATACATTCTCTATTCAAGGAGTTCTTAACTTGATGCTGGAGAACTTGTTTTTAAAAAATATTTTGATAACTATACTTCACTATAATTGGTTTCCTTTGTAATCAATCCCATGTTATCTTATACATTTTAAAGCAGTTCTGAGAAGTGACCGGCAGATAACATCAGACTGCCAGAGAAGTCCATGATCTAAAAAAAAAAAAAAAAAAGTTAAGAATTTCAGGTCTATACATACTATCTTCCTGTATTCCAAATAAGATATTTGAATAAAATTTGAGACCACAGCCTTTGGAGTAGAAGAGGACATTAGAGTTATTCTAGTACATTTTCTTCTTTTTACAGGAAATATTTACTAAAATACCTTTTTAGTAAGGCCTCCAGTTTTAGAATCATTTCTTATAATATTGGGGTTCTTAACTTTTGTTGTCTCATGGACCCCTTGGGCAGTCTGATGTGAAGCCTGTGGATCCCTTCCCAGAAGCATGTTTTTTTAATGCAGAACATAAATACATAGGATGACAAAGAAAACTAATTATACAGAAATACAATAGAAATGCAAAGTAAAAGAAAAGTAGAAAAAAGTGTTTATAGATCCCAGGTTAAGAATTCCTAATTTAAAGACACAGTCTTATTAATAATCAGTCTTCTGAGAAGTATGGCATACTGATAGAGTTCTGGATTTTGAATGAGGAAAACCTGAGTTCAGGTCCTGCCTCTTATAACGCCTAGGCTATATGACTGTGGACTAGTCATTTTAGCCTCTCTGAACCTCTCTTTCTTTATCTGTAAAGTGGGGATAACAGTACCTCTCTCCTCAGGGGTATTGGGAGGCTCCAATGAAGTAATGATATAAATTTCCAAGTGTTATTTAAGAGTTAATCATCATTGCTATAGCAGTGATCAGATTACTTACTTATAATTAGGTACATGGAAGATTGGGACATGGCACTGATCTAGTCCAAAAGTAAAAAAACTAAAACAAAACTAAACAAACCACGACCCATACTGTGAGTTCATCAGCCTAGACTACATATGTATGGAGAGAGCCCATTAGCCTCTTGTGAAAATTCACTGGGTGTTTGGCATTTTGTAGCATTTAAAATATATATATATAAAGCCTAAGAAAAGTATTTCTAGTGTTTTGTTTAAAGAGTTGTGGAAAATTGTTGCATTAAATAGTCTTTATATAATATCTTTATTAATATATTTATAGTTGGTCATTAAAGAGGTTTTCCTGGATAGATTTAAAGAATGATGTACTTAGGACAGTGCCTGATGCAGAGTCGGCTTTTAATGAACATCTGTTGATTGATTGTCTATTCTGTATTAGCTATCTTGGGTGGCGGGGGAAGCAAAAAAAAAAAAAGAAAATGGAAAACGTATGCCTCAGTCTGCATTCAGACTCGACCAGTTCTCTCTCTGGAGGTGGGTAACGTTTTCCATCATGAGTTATTTGAAATTGTCTCGATCAGTGTTGCTAAGTCTTTTGCGGTTGATTATAATAATATAACTGTTACTTTTTACAATGTTCTCCTGGTTCTGCTTACTTCATTTTGCATCAGTTCATATAAGTCTTCCCAACTTTTTCTGAAACCATCTCCCTTGTCATTTCTTTTCTTCGGTGAGCTTTTGAACCTCCTTTTCCATTTGGCTAATTCTGCTTTTTAAAGCATTCTTCTCCTCATTGGCTTTTTGAACCTCTTGCCAATTGAGTTAGTCTATTTTTCAAGGTGTTATTTTCTTCAGCATTTTTTTGGGTCTCCTTTAGCAAGATGTTGACCAGCTTTTCATACTTTTCTTGCATCTCTCTCATTTCTCTTCCCAGTTTTTCCTCCACCTCTCTAACTTGATTTTCAAAATCCTTTTTGAACTCTTTCATGGCCTGAGCCCACTGAATATCTATTTTGGATGTTTGGGATACAGAAGCCTTGACTTTTATGTCTTTCCCTGATGGTAAACATTGTTCTTCCTCATCAGAAAGGAAGGGAGGAAATATCTGGTCACCAAGAAAGTAGCCTTCTATGCTCTTATTTTTTTTTCCCTTTTCTGGGCATTTTCCCAGCCAGTTACTTGACTTCTGAGATTCCTTTCCACACCGCCCAGCTAGTGCTTGGGGTCTGAGATTCAAATGCTGCTCCCCAGCCTCAGGGCTATCAGCAGGGGCAGGGCTGCTATTCAATATAAGATTAAATTCAGTTCCCTGAGGGGTGGGGGGTTTACTCAGAGACCTTCAACAATGGATCTGAGCTCCTGCCTGCTTTGGGAGCCCAGTCTGCTGCTGCCTCCTGAGGGGGCCTGAGTTATGGAGACACCCCACTCCCCTCTCGACCAGCCAAACAGGCCCTCTCACAGACCCTTGCATCTGTGGGTGGAGGGAACTGCGCGGCTGCTGGAGATCCTGCAGCTTGCTCGGATCTACTCCTCTTGGGGCCGTGCGGCCAAGGCAGGGCTGGGCTCTGCTCCAGGTCCGGTGGGCGATGGACCTTTGGTGTTGGTTTTTCTGGTCTCTCTGGAATAGAAATCTCCTCCACTCCATTGTTGTACGGCTTCCACTGCTCCAGAATTTGTTGGGAGTTCTTTTTTACAGGTATTTTATAGGCTGTGGTTGCGGAGCTAACGTATGTGTGTCTTTCTACCTCGCCATCTTGGCTCCTCCCTGTCATTTCTTTTATTATGTACATTAGTATTCCATGTGCCATAACTTGTTCAGCCATTCCCCAATTAATGGTCATCTCTTCAGTGTCTAATTCTTTGCCACCATAAGCCTATTCTTTTACCTTTTTGGGATAGAGACCTAATTAGTAGTTAGTGTTATTCCTGGGTTCAGAGTTCATGCATAGTTTTACAGCCTTTTGGGCATAATTCCAAATTGTTTTCTAGAATGGTTGGACCAGTGCACAGTTAATGTACCTATTTTGCCACATCTCCTCCAGCATTTATCATTTTCCTTTTCTGTCATGTTAGTCAATTTGATAGGTGTGAGGTGGTGCCTCAGAGTTGATTTAATTTGCACTTCTAGAGTTTTTTTCATGTGACTATTGATAGCTTTGATTTCTTCTTTTGAAAACTAAGTGTTTATATTCTTTGTTCATATATCAGTTGGGGAATGGCTTTTATTTTTATAAATTTGATTTGGTTTTCTACATATATTTGAGAAATGAGAACTTTATTAGAGAAACTTGCTATAAAATTTTCTCTTATTAGAGAAACTTGCCGTAAAATTTCCCCCCAGTCTCTTGCTTTCTTTTAAATTTTGGCTGCATTGGTCTTGTTTGTATAAAACCTTTAATTTCATGTCATCAACATTATCCATTTTTCTTTTTGTGATCCTCTCTCTTTCCTGCTTGGTCCTAAATTATTTCCTTATACACAGATTTGTCAGGTAGATTTTCTCCTGCTCCCTTAATTTATTTAGGATATCACCTTTTATGTCTAAATTACTTACCCAGTTTGACCTTATTTTGGTATTCAGTATTGATCAATTGATTACTGATGACATGCACAGCTCAGTTGAAGAAGCTAGAGTAAAGTAGATGCAAGGAAGACATGGTGAGAAGAGTCTTATAAGGTCTGTCATGTAATGGAGTGATTAGACTTGTTCTGTTTGACTTCACAGGAAAGAACCAGCATCAATGGTCAAAAATTTCAGAGAAGTCATTTTAGGCTTTTTTTCTTGTTAGTGAAAATACTTATTAAGATCTGTTTCAAGTTGGAATGGACTTCATGGAGCTCCCTTGTTGGCTTGTGTTGTAGTGGGAGAATTCCTTTTGTGTATGAGCTGGACTAGGGTGGTCACTGAGTCCTGTGATACTCTGTTTTTAGCTAATACTTTGTAGACCTTAGTTAATGTCATTAACACTATTTTATATCAATTTCAAGTTAACCTACAACTTTGTTCTGTGTGGTGAATAGTGAGTATTGTCTTATGTGTGTGTTCCTCCTTCGTTGCCGAAGAAGACCATGCCATCAGAGAAATAATGACATGACTTGCACTTGACTTTGTTTTGAGTGAGGGAGGGTTGTGCAGGTCACCAGCCTCACTTCTCCTCCAAAGTCGTCTGAATCCAGTGACCAGATACTCATCAGGATGACTGGAGGTGACCCAGGATAAGGCAGTTGGGGTTAAGTGACTTGCCCAAGGTCACACAGCTAGTGAGTGTCAAGTGTCCAAGGTGAGATTTGAACTCAGGTCCTCCTAACTCCTGTACTGGTGCTTTATCCACTGCACCATCAAGATTTCTACAGAGTGAGTGAGTGGTCATTTTGAAGAGGAAGGTACTAGCAGAGATTGTAGTAGCTGGGAAAGACCCCATGCAGAAGATGGAATTTTAACTTAATTAGGAAAGCAAAGCAACAGATACTAGGGGACAGAGCATTCTAGGACTAAGGGAGAGCCCATGAAAAGGCAGAGATGGGAGATGGATTTACTGTGAAGTACAGTAAATATGTGGCTCCACAGTGCACAAAGCACCGGTTCTGGAATCAGGAAGACTCATCTTCCTGAATTCAAATCCCACCTCAGATACTTGCTAGCTGTGTGATACTGGGCAAGTAACTTAGCCCCGTTTGCTTCATCTGTAAAACGAGGTGGAAAAGGAAATAGCAAATCACTAGTATCTTTGACAAGAACCAAAATGGGGTCACCAAGAGATGGATATGACTGAAAAGAATGAACAACAGTAAATAAGGGCCTTGGAGGTCATGTGATCAAGATGGAGGACTTGACATTTAATGATTTAGTAAATGAATATTGAGTCTGATAGTCATGGCAGGTGGACAGCAGGAGAATTGGGGGCTGGGTCCTCAATATCTCTCTTCCTTCCCCAGTTGTAACAGAGGCTTTTTGGTTTTCATTTTCACTTTGGAAATAGTTTATAAAGTCAAATAATTTTTCTTTTGGCATCTGAAGCAAAAATTTGTGCTACTTATCTCAGACAGAAACAGAACAAAACAAAAAAACAGTGCCAAACAGAAACACCTTCAGAATATTGGACACAATAAGGTCAACATTTGTTTTGACCCAGCTTTAGAAGTGAAATGTCGAGGCAGTGACATTTCTTAAAGCCGAAGCAAAACATCTTCCATGTCAGTGAGTTGGACCCATGATTTCATCAATTGCTTTGCCAAGCTACCTTCAGGTCTTTCCTCTGCAGCCTCATAGTGTTGGTCCCTGCACCACCAGCCCTATGTCAGCTGCCACTGACTTCATATTTGTGGAGTGCTGACTATGTGCCCCACAGGCAGGTAGAATACAGAACCTGCTTTTGAGATAGTCCTGTTCTCTCAGTGTACTAGACACATCGAAATCTTGCTGGAGCTTAGAGCCAGCCCTAAATGGGGAAGGTAAGTGTGTAACCAGAAAATCCTGCTTTTATAGATTGCTTCCGGTTTTTATTCTTATCTGTATTTGTCTTTTACTCTTTAGGATTATAACTGATGGCTTAGTCCAGAGCCCAGAGAAGATGGGGGGGTGGGGTGGGGAACGCCACACAAACTTAACATTGAAATAAATGATACAGATTCATGCCTTCTTAAAAAAATATAATTAATCAAGTTTCTATTTTGTTGCTTTTTCTAGGAGTTGTAGAAGGTGATTTAGCTGCTATTGAAGCATATAAGTCATCAGGTGGAGATATCGCACGCCAGCTCACTGCTGATGAAGTCCGTTTACTGAATCGCCCGTCTGCTTTTGATGTTGGGTACACTCTAGTACATCTGGCGATACGCTTCCAGAGACAGGATATGCTGGCAATATTGCTCACAGAGGTAAGTAGGAACTGTGATACTTGGGGTTTGTATTCTTTGTAAACCATAATCTTCAAAGAATTAAAGTTAAAGTAACAAGTAGGTGGCACCGTTTTTCAGATGATGATCTCCCTGCTCACAAGAAATGAAGCCAGGGCTGGATCCTCTTGACTTAGATGTATGATCGGAATCAGAAATATTGGATCAGGATCATGGGCCTGTCGTTGCCATAAAGTGAAGGCTAACAGTACTCTAGCCTCATCCCTTCAGTGGTATCCCTGATATGTGAAAGACATAGGGGAAAGAGGGTTCTGAGCAAGTGGTGTGCTAGGGTATCTTGGGAGACTCTTAAGAGAGAACACAGGGCTTGCATGTTGTCTGTGTCAGTGTACATTCATTAAGCGCTTAGTGTGTACCGAGCTCTGTGCTACAAAGCTAGAAACTCTTCTTGCCCTCAAAGAACTCAGTCTGTTGGGGAGATAACATGAAAAGAACTGTGTACAGACACAATATCCATGGGACTATCTGGAAATAATTTATTGTCGAAAGCTTTTTCTGCATCTATTGAGGTAATCATGTGGTTTTTGTTAGTTTTGTTGTTGATATGATCAATAATGCTAATAGTTTTCCTAATATTGAACCAGCCCTGCATTCCTGGTATGAAACCTACCTGATCATAAGATGCTGTATTCGTTTTGCTAAAATCTTGTTTAAAATTTTTGCATCTATATTCATTAGAGAAATTGGTCTATAATTTTCTTTCTTTGTTTTGTCTCTTCCTGGTTTGGGTATCAAAACCATATTTGTATCATAGAAAGAATTTGGGAGGACTCCTTCTTCCCCAATTTTCAAAAATAGTCTATA
>CM053769.1:468016436-468239114 GCA_028658325.1 Potorous gilbertii | reverse complement strand
TTGATAAACCTTTGGTCAATTTGATTAAAAAAAAGAAAGAAGAAAATCAAATTACTAATATTAAAAATGAAAGGGGTGAACTCACCTCCAATGAGGAGGAAATTAAAACAATAATTAGAAATTACTTTGCCCAACTTTATGCCCACAAATTCGATAATCTAAACGAGATGGATGAATATTTTAAAAAATACAAATTGCCTAGATTAACAGAAGAGGAAGTTGAATACTTTTCTGGAAATAATTTAGAAGGAAGAGATTAGCTTGGCAAGTACTCCAGGTGAGGTTTCTTGTGGAAAGTGGGATTTCATCTGTGACTTAGAGGAAGCCAGGGAATCCTCAAGGTGTAGGATATAGGGGTTGGAGGCATGGAGGGATGGAGGCATCCAGGAGAAATACCTGGACTTGGGAGCAGGAAGGTCTTGTGTGAGGATGAGCAAGGTCACCATTGAAGTAGGTGCTGGAGGGGGAATAAAACAGAAAAAGGTAGTCCAAGGAGGAGCAGACTGGGCTGCGAAGGCTTTAAAAGCCAGACAGAGGAGTCCTGCAGGTGTGATAGGGGGCCACTGGAGGTTACTGACTAGGTGGGTGGCATGATCAGACTTGAACTTTACCACAGACTGGAGTGGAGAGACATGGGGCAGGCAAACCCAACATTGACTCTTATAATGGTCAAGGTGTGAGGTGATGGGGGCCTGCACCAGGGTCGTAACAGTGTCAGACAAGAGAAAGTGGAGCCAGGGGTGTATAGAGAAGTGAAATCAGTAGGCCTTGGCAATAGCTTGCATCTGGGGATTGAGAAAGAATGAGGGGGCCAGGATGATTCCTAGGCTGGGAGCTTGAGTGCCTGGAGGGAGCGGGTTACCTCTGTTAGTGTCAGGGAAGTTGGAAACTTCCACCGACAGTGGGTAATGATGATTCTTTTGGTTTTGGACATGTTGAGTTGAAGCTGTTAGTGGAGATATCCACTGGAGGGTAGGAGGTGCAAGGTTGGAGCAGACAGTTCTGAGAATCATCAGCTCAGCATAGAGATGGTAATTGACTCTATGGGAGCTAAGGAGATTGCCAGGTGAAGTGGTATAGAGGGAGAAGAGAAGGCCCATAACAAATCCTTGAGGGATCCCCACAGTTATAGGGAGTGATCTTTGAGAGCACCTGGCAGAAGAGACAGAGAAGGTGTGGTCAGATGCTTAGGAGGGGCACTAGGGGGAGAGTAGGGTCACGCATGAAACCTTAGTAAAGAGAGTGTTGAGGAGAAGAGGGCCCTTGGCTGTCTCAGAGGTGCCAAGACTGGGAAGGGGCCTGCAGAGGTTGTGGGCTGTCATAATGGGGATCCTGCCCTAGGTGATAGCATTAACGAGATACCTGCACAGGTGTGTTTGAGGCAGGATTATGGGATAGCTCTTTGTAATCATCTTTCCCAAGTATGTCTTCATACTCATCCTCTTCCTCTCTGTTGCCAAACTAGATGTCCTAGCATTAAAGAAGTGAGAGAGAGAGGGAAAGGGAGAGGGAGAGGGAGAGGAAGGGAGGGAGGGAGGGAGGGAGGGGGAAAGAGGGAGGGGGAGAGAGAGGGAGAGAGAGAGACCTCGCTAGTCCTGATTCTCATGCACCTGGAAAGCAGTGGGCAATGCCCTGGGGCAGTTGTCATTTCTTTCCTTGCAGAAGTGCCTGCTGTGGGCAGCTCCCCAGGCAATCTAGGGGAGTTATGGAAGGAAGAGCTGAAAGGGGACCCAAGAAGGCATCTCATTTTATGTCTGAAAAATTTGAGACCTAGAGAAGAGATGTGAGTGTTTTGTTCAAGGCTGTGGGGATGTGGGATTTGAACTTTTTACAGCCTAGTTTTCAAGATGTCCTTATTGTCATTGAGAAGATGCTTGGCTTTCCTCTTGTGTAAACATGGGATCTATCTGGATTCTTCTTCTCAGAGGGTTGTGAGGTAAGGTACCGTTGTCAGTGTTTACATACCAGTAGTCTTTTGGTCATGATGCAACTTCAAGCCCTGGAATGGAGGAGTTTCAAGAATCACAATTGAGGATCATCATGAGGACAGTGAAGAGTGTAAATAATCAGACAGTAAATACTTACCAAGTTAAGGCCCTGTGCTAAGCATGGGGATGCAAAAAGTAGCAGAAGACCATCCCTGTCCTAAAGAAGCTTAAAGTTTAATGAGGGAGGCTTCTGCCATTGTTGTTGTTGTTGTTCAGTCATGTCCAACTCTTCATGACCCCATTTGGGATTTTATCGGCACAGTTCCTGGAAGGGTTTGTCCTTTCCTTCTCTAGCTCATTTTACAGATGAGGAAACTGAGGCAAACAGGGTGACTTGACTTGCCTAGGGTCACACAGCAAATTGTCTGAGACAGGATTTGAGCTCATGACAATGAGCTGCTGAGGGAGGCTTCATCCAAAGTAAGCCATATACCGAATGAGTAGGAGGTATTTAACAGAGGGTAGGCTTTCTAAAGAAGGTGGGATTTTAGTTGGGACTTAAAGGAAGCCAGGAATCTGAGATGAGGAGAGAGAATTCCAGGCATAGAGGACAGCTAGAAGAATGTCTAGAACTGAGAGATGGAGGGAATCAAAGACAGCATCAGTTGGTCAGATCAGGTTGCAATCCTTTGTTCCTAGGGACTTGCACGGAAAAAGTCACATAGGAAGACAGCATCAATGTCCTGTTTGTCCCTTCCCCCCAGAAAAACAAGCCAGGTTCATCCTGTATTGAGTGAGGGATAGCTGAGTATGTCAGAGCTTGGCAGGCATGGCTGGGTACACCCAGCTGCAAGTTCTTTCTTTTCCTCTACATCTTTCTTATAGGCCCCTAGTTACTCCCTGAGGGTAAGGGACTCTTTTGGCTTGGCTTTGTTTCCCTCCTGCTTGGCCTAGTGTCTGGTAGACAATCAGTGCTTAATAAATTCTTGGTGACTGATTGATAGGAGACTCATCTTGATGCCATCACATCTCTGTTGTAGTATTGCCGAAGACCCTGCCATGACTTGCTTCAAACTTGTGTTCCTCTGAAATTGTGCAGCAGTTTCTCCAATTAGGTCTTTATAAGATAATTTTTTTTTCAGTGACAGTACTCATTACCGAATAATCAATTAATGTATAAAATTGTATCTAACCTAAAGAAAGTAGCATGCCCTAGCTTGACTTACAGCACACATGGTTTAAAATACAATCTTTGGCATATCCTTAAAATTTTATTTATTTATTTTAATTTTATTTGTTTTTAGTGTTCTACAGTTACTTCAATATATCTTAGATTTTTCCCCTCCCTTCCCCCCTTCCATCCTACTTGCCCAATACCTCCCTGAGACGACATACAATTTTATATAGATTCTATACATACATTGCTATTAAATACATTTTCACCTTAGTTATGTTGCATAGAAGAATTAAAATGAATGGGAGAAATCATAAAACAAACCACAACATAATACAGAAGAAAATGATCTGCTTCATTCTGCAATCCAATTCCACAGTTCTTTCCCTGGATGTGGAAGGCATTTTGCCTTAAGAGACCATTGGGAATTATTTAAGTCCTTGCATTGCAATGAAGTACTAAGTCTACCAGAAAAAATCCTCGCATACTGTGGTTGTTGCTATATACAAAGTTCTCCTGGTTCTGCTCCTTTCACTCAGCATCAGTTCATATAAGTCTTTCCAGGCGTCTCTGAAGTCTTCCTGTTCATCATTTCTTATAGCACAATAATATTCCATTACATTCATATACCACAATGTATTCAGTCATTCCCCAATTGATGGGCATCCCCTTGATTTTCAGTTTTTGGCCACCACAAAGAGAGCTGCTGTAAATATTTTTGTACATGTAGGACACCTTCCCATTTTTATGATCTCTTGGAGATACAGTCCTAGAAGTGATATTTCTGGGTCAAATGGGTATGCATATTTTGGTAACCCTTTGGGCATAGTTCCAAATTGCTCTCCAGAATGGTTGGATCAGCTTCAGTGCTCTCCCAGCTCCAACTCTTCCACATCTTCTCTAATATTTATCATCTTCCTGTTTTGTCATGTTAGCCAATCTGATAGGTGGGATGTGGTATCTCAGAGTTGTTTTGATTTGCATCTCTCTAATCAATAGTGATTTAGAGCATTTTTTCATATGACTAGAGATAGCTTTAATTTCTTCCTCTGAAAACTGCCTGTTTACATTTTTTGACCATTTATCAATTGGGTAATTATTTGTATTCTTGTACGTTTGACTCAGTTCTCTCTATATTTTAGAAGTGAGGCCTTTATCACAGACGCTAGTTGCAAAAATTCTTTCCCAGTTTTCTTCTTCCCTCCTAATCTTGGTTGCATTGGGTTTTGTTGTGCAAAAACTTTTCAGTTTAATGCAATCAAAATTATCCATTTTGCAGTTCATGCTTTCTGTGTCTTGTTTAGTCCTTTGGCACATTTTTTCAGGAATGAATTCCTGGTATGAAGTGTGGGGGGTGTCAAATCTTATTTTCCCATCATTTTCCATTTTGAAAGTAGACAAAGATGCATTGCTTTGGAAAAAATGGAGGAGCTGGAGGGAGTGGGAGGGGGCTGATTGTAAGGCAGCATTAGACTGGAAGAGGACTGAACTTGGCTTATTCAGCCAGCTTCACTTAATATGCCTGCTATTCACAAGGAAATAGGCAAGGCCCTGGCAGAAAGAAAAGGAAACTTCTTTGCCACAGAGGTGCTGATCTGCTCTGAACAGTGGGGTTGGGGAGGAGGCCAGGATCACTAGCATTTCTGTGGTGCTTTAAGATTTGCAGAGTTTTCTAGTCTCATCTTATTTGAACTTCGTAACAACTAGAAGGAATGGGGAAAGGAAAGGGGTACGTATTTCTGTAGCACATAACAATAATACCAACTTCATTGTTTTCATAAGACTGAGGTAATAACACCTTCTATGTTCCAGGCACTGTGGGAGGCACTTTACAGATATTATCTCTTTTGATATTTACAACAACTCTGGGAGATAGGTGGCATCATTATGCCCATTTTATAGTTGAGAAGACAAAGGTTAAATGACTTGCCTAGGGTCATACAGCTTGTCATTGTCAGAGACTGGATTTGAACTCAGGTCCTGGTTCTAGGCCCAGTGTGCTGTCTTCTGTAACAACTACTTAACAAAACTGTTAAAAGGGTGGTCACAAAAATTCATAAGAAATCTCGACATGTTGAGAGGCAGCTAGATGGCTCAGTGACTAGAATGCTGGGCCTGGAGTCAGGAAGACCAGAGTTCAAATCCAGCTTCACACACTTAGTGGCTGTGTCACTTTGGGCAAGTCACTTAATGTCTGTTTGCTTAGGAGGCTGCCAGGTGGCTTGTTGAATAGAACAATGATCCTGGAGTCAGGAAGACCTGAGTTCAAATTCAGCCTCAGACACTGACTTAGCCAGCTGTTGTGACCCTGGGGAACTCACTTAACCTCTACCTTAATGAGAAGGAAATGGCAAGTCACTCCAGTATTTCTGCTAAAAAAATCCTATGGACTGTATGGGCCATGGTATTATGAAGAGTTAGACAGGACTGGATGATGGAACGGCTATCTGTTTTAGAAGATGGTCTTTGTGAATTGGGTATTCTTTCCCGTGATGCCAATCATAGTCCCTTACCAACTCTGCAGATTGTCTTCAAGAGGTGCTGTGGACCAAAATGCCATCTCCCTGTAGCCCACACAGACCTCAGCTTTGGTATTTAGGCAGCAGATGTACAGTCCAACCTTGGGCTTAGACCTGATGTTGCTCCAGCTTGGAAGGACCTGTGAAAACTTGACATTCAGCAGGCATTCTTTGGAGAATTTCCACCCCCATTTCACAATAAAGCATGAAAAGAAGACTTGAGTAGAGAAGAAAATAGATGACTTATGGAAAGATGATGGAATCCCATTTATTTATTTTCAAAGCTTGATATGTGTGCTTTTAGTGTGGAAAGACCCTCCACTGAGAGTGAGGGAAGCCTCTCTCTAAAATAGACTTTCAGGTGGCAAAGCTTCCAAGGGCTTTCGTGGGTTTTTGTTGCTCAGTCATCCACATGGGACCATCCAAGGTGAGATCAGGGAAGGGACTTCCTTACCTCAAGCCTAGCATGTGGCGAGTTCAAGAATGACACCTCATCACAAATGAACTGTTAAAATGTCAGTAATATTGGGCAGAGTGCACTATCATTTGGCTAAGATTCTAAGTAAAACATCTTTAATCTTCCTAGATTAATGCAGAGTAACAAATACAGACAAACTAGAGAACAGAGAAGCATCTGTCCTGAAGGAGAGGCTCACTTGTTCACAGACAGTCTTTCTGAGAACCATTTGATGGGCCCCTGTTGGTCTGCTAAGAGTTCTAGCCTGGCCTGGTAGGCAGGAGGTGTCAGCTGAATAACCTTGTTCTTTTCCTAACAAAGAATTTTTAGTAAACTTCAGTCTGCTTGTCTGTAAAATAGAGACTTTAGACAAAAGGCTCTCCAAGTTCTCTCCAAGGGCTAAAATCTCTGATCACACCTTTCCATTACCTTCTCAGAGGCAGAAAATAGTGAGCAGAAGTCCATCCCTCCTACTTTGAGCTCCCACTCCAGCCTCTGACAGGCCCTCTTCTCACTTAAGCTAAATCCTTTCAAATGATCCATCCTTGAAATCCTAAAATTCTAATACAAAGTACAGGGAAAAATGCACCCATCTGGCTTTTTCACAGAGCTGGAGTGTAGTGGGAGTGCATTGTATTTACCCAGTGTTTATCACTAAGGTGACTTGGGAGGCCTTTGCTCTCCTGGTTCCTTTTACCTTTAAGCTGGGCTGGGCAACCCCAGGAACTGAAGTGAGAGCTCAGAGCATTCCTCCCAATGTGTCCTCATCATTCCTTCACTGATGCAGCTTTCCTCCCATGCTGCTTCTAGCCTCTGCTCCTCTGACCTCCATCCCACCCCCCCAACAGATTTGCACAATAGAGTTACCTGTGGGTAATGTGAACGTAATGAGATCTGTTAGAAAATAACAAGCAAAGTCCCCCTTTTGTTGATGGAATGGGGGCAGCCAAACTCTCAGACATCACGTTTACCAGCAATCAGAATCTTACCTGACACCTCATGTCCTGTTTCCTCCAACACTCAGCTCAGTCGCTGACCTCATTCTCCTTACATTATCTTGTGATAAGCACTGAGAGGCACAGAGTTCATAAAGCACCAGACCAGCACTTCAAACCTTAGACAATCGCTAGCCATCTGAACCTGGGCATATCACTTAATGGCTGCCTGCCTCAGTTTCCTCATCTGTAAAATGAGGATAATAGCACCTGCCTATTGGTTAACTGGTGATACAGTGGATAAAGTGCTGAGCCTGGAGGAAGGAACACCCGAATCTGGCCTTCAGCACTTACTAGTTGTGTGACCTTGGGGAATTCGCTTCACCTCTGTCTGTCTCAGTCTCCTTACTTGTGAGATGGGGACAGTCTCAGGGTCGTTGTGAAAATTGAATGAGATTATATCATAAAGCTCTTAGCACATTGTCTGACCTATAGTCGATGCTATAGAGTCCCAGCTGTTGTTACCGTTGTGACATAAAACGAATCCCTTTCAAAACTCTCTCCTTTTCCAGGTATCTCAGCATGCAGCAAAGTGCATTCCAGCAATGGTGTGTCCTGAGCTTACAGAACAAATCCGACGTGAGATTGCTGCATCCCTCCATCAACGAAAAGGGGACTTTGCTTGTTATTTTCTAACAGATCTCGTTACGTTCACATTACCCGCAGGTAACTCTGAAACCTTTCTGTTGTATTATTTATCTAACTGCATTGTGCTGGTGATGAAGAGTACCTTTCAAAGAACATTTTACTGGATTATTCCCTTTGTGTGGGAGTGAGGGGAGGAAAAGGAAACCACATTCTAATCCTTATCCGTTTTACATTTGTCATTTTTTGTGTGTGTCTGGTTTATGTAAATAATAAGCCTTTTGGTATGAATGTTTGTGGGTTTGGGTTTTTTTTTTTTTGCATTCTCTGCTTTTTAATGTAATCATAGAACATTTTCCTCATTGTAGCCTGTCTTCCATATTTCTCTGTAGAGCTAGTGAGTCTTCAGATTGGAATCACTCATCTTAATCTACTCGTTTTGTATATGAGACCACTGAGGCATGGAGAAGGGCCCTTGCTTGCCTTCAAGGACTCTTCCTTTGGAGCTTATGAAATCCAGCTTTGATAAATAGGCACAGGAAAGCTTTTAGCTCCCTCCTCCTCCTCTTCTGTTTGATCTCACATCATGGTTCTTCTTGACAAGCTTTTTTTCTGCAGATGTTTTCCTTTGGATATTGTTAAGATTGTTTTATTCAAACCAAGATGTGTTTATCCTAAGTGTGATGAGATTTGTTAGCTGCTGGTTATGAATCCTCTCTCTGTAGTTGTTTGAGTAGACAGTAGGAGTAGAGACCCTCATTGAATTAACTGAGCAAACCCGAAGTAGGAGGGTTTCTAAATATTGCTGCTCCCTTTTCATGCTCCATCTGTGTTTGTAAACTAGCTTTTCTTGTTTTAGAGCAGTAACACTCGACATTGTCCCCAAGATTCTTTTGATTTTGGCCAGTTGTCATTGAAGTACATCACCAAAGACCATCATTTTTAGAGTAAACCTTCAAGTGAGGGTATCTGAATTTATTGGGCAGCTTATGTCACAGTTGAAAAGAGCAGAGTTTGCAAAGGGATAAAGGGAGAAGAGTAATTCATTTTTGTCCATTTAAATGCAATCGCTATTGAGGCATCCTTGCAAAATAGCAAGTGATTTTTCTATTCTCCAAGGGATTGTAGAAATTGTTTAATAGAAACTAAAGATGAAAAAGTAGCAGTTTTTTAGGTTAACACTAAAAGTTTATGTAAACTTAATTTGAAAAATGACTTCAATATATTCTGGTATATTTTAGGGCCTAGCAATAGAAATTCATTTGTACACCACAATGATTAGAGTTTCATTTTGTGCTGAGTTATAGTTCATTGTGACTTTAAAAAGGGCAAAAAGGTGTTGAGCCAGTGTACATGAAAGCATGTATCACTGACTACTAATTGGGCTTGAGAAAATTGGTGCAGTATTATGGATAGTGGCCGCAGAGGAGTTTGATCATTAAGTGTTAATGACCTTGTGAGACAGCGTTGAGCTTAGGTACTGAGTTTTGACCTTTAAACTGAGTAGTGAATGGATTTAATTTTGGCATTAAAACATTATCCTAAGACATTATAATGAGGACTGGAAGGGAGATCTACTGTAAGGGAATTAAATATGGACAAGTGGTGGTTATGTGTTTTATTCAGCATCTTAAATGGAATTTCTGGTAATTTGTGAAATACAGCTTTGTATTTGTTTTGCTATATAAAAGTTATCTTGCAAGGTTGAATTGAAACGATGATGTCTTAGTGGTATTTGACACTATTATCAAGTTGATTCTTTTCTATGTGATGTGTGTCCCCATTTCCACTTCTCCTTCCCCTTTTGCTTCTCATTCTTCCAGATATTGAAGACTTGCCTCCCACAGTACAAGAAAAATTATTTGATGAAGTGCTTGACAGGGACGTTCAGAAAGGTAAGCAGTGAGGAAATGGTTGCTGTTCATCCTTTGTTTTTAAGACTAGTGACATCCTGAGTGATTATAGTTAGCTTTAATTATAGTATAACCTGTTGCTTTGTTGATAAATGTTAAAGAGCAGTGGTATAACTTTTGTATGGCACAAATTGTAGAGACTGAGCATACACCTTTATGTTTTTGATCACTGAAATAAAAGCTGTTTCAGTTTTTAAGATCTTGTGATAGAGTTGTTTCGAGTCTTTGTGGTTGTGTAGTTCTTATTATTATTAATTATATAATATAATAATATTACAGTTCTTGCTAGGATAAAGGAGATAGCAAGCAAATTGGTGAAATAACCATTTTTGAAATTTTACTTGATTATCTTCTAGGTCCCAATTGTTAACATAAACAAAATTTTGTAAGTTGATGAGGTTATGGGATTTCCTGACTAACTTAATTCCTAAATATTAGTTTTGTGCTTTGCATTTTTATGTATCATTTTATAATGTGTTTGTGAATCCTTATGTTTGGATAACTCAAAAGAATTTTTTCCAGTTCACTTATGTGACCACTAGTAAATCACATACCACTCCATTCCTTCTCATTGGTTGTGAATAAGCTTTCTTACTAAAATATTCCTTAATTGCACAGACACAAAAATGAGCATGTTTTAAATGCTTCTTAGAGTTAGAAGAAGAATCTCCGATTATAAACTGGTCCTTGGAATTGGCTACCCGCTTGGATAGTAGACTGTATGCACTTTGGAACCGGACTGCGGGAGATTGCTTGTTGGACTCGGTGCTGCAGGCCACCTGGGGCATTTATGACAAGGACTCGGTACTGCGCAAAGCCCTCCACGACAGCCTCCATGACTGCTCGCACTGGTGAGATGCCGCGCCGCCCCGCCAGGCAGAGCTAGAACGAGTCTGAGCGGGATAATGCCTTTTTTAAGGGAAGCTTGACCGTTTTTGTAGTTTTTTCCCCACATCTTTGCTCCAAATTATGAAATGGGTTAATGTGAAAGTGGCCTTTAAGTAATTGGTCTTTTCTTTACATTGTAAAGCATGATAGTTACAGACTCTTGATGTCTGTGTTACTATTCTGTTACTAGACATTCTGAATGTGCCCACTAATCAACAGTATTTATCGAGTTGAGACTATGTGCCAAGTATTGCATTGGGTGAAGAAGATCATTCGCATCCTAAAGATTTCCTTTTTTTCCCTTTAAAAATAAGAAAAAAAAGATAGTGATTATGATGCTTTATTAGTCAAAAAACATTGAGGCCTTCTCTGTGCCATGAACTATGTTTATTAGCACTAATGATACAAAGAGAGGAAAAACCAGTCCCTGATCTCAAGGACCTTATAGTCTGATTCATTCATTCACAAAACTTGCACGCCTCAGTAAATGATCTCTCTCTCTTTTTTTTTTTTAAGTTATTTTTCCCACAAAAATTTATCATGATACTGTGGAAAAGGCACTGTTTATAGTGCCAGAGGAACTGGGTTCAAATTTCACCTTGATTGCTTACTCTCTTTGTGACCTTTGATAAAACATTTAGTGTTCTTGGCTTTCAGTTTCCTCATCTATAAAATGAGAGGGGTTGCATGAGATAGCCTTGGAAGTCCTTTCTAGGTTCTGTCCTCCTAGGATTACCAGCTGCTGACCAGCCTTCTAGTGATAACCTTCTCTGAACTGAGCTTGATTTGATTCTTAAACAGGAGGTAGACATTGTTTAGGTGATTTGTATACTTGATGCCACTAGCACTTGTATTTGCTTTGTTATGGCCTTCAGAAACTCAAAATCTTTTCTATTTTATGGTGAGGATTTGGAATAGGACCTGAGTGAAGGAAAAACTATAAATATTACTTATATTCTCGTTATGTTTTTGGATTTACTACATTCAGTTTTTTTTTTGAGGGGGGCTGTGTATGTATATACTATATAAGTAGCTGAAAGTAATTAAAAATCATCATCATTCAGTGTCTGAAAAGGGAAAAGAAGGGCTTGCACTGTGAAGAGCTGTACATAGGGTACTCTTCTACCTTCTGGGGCTTTATTCCCCCAGTTTTAGTGCCCACAACATTCCTGCTGTTGCATACTTCCCAGAAGTGGTGCTATGGTTCAGAGAGTGGCAGTGGGTACCCTGCTTCTGTCAAGCTTTCATTATTTCATCAGCACTTGTTTGTTGTGCGAGTTAGACATGGTTCAAGGTGTTGCTGGAGTGACTGCTGGGCTCCTCTAAAGGTCAGTGGGAAGATTTGCTTGAAGCCAAAGCCATGTGTGCATGACCCATAGGAGAGGAATTGTACTAGAGAAACATGGAGAAGAAGTCAGGACAGTTTTGGATGTTGTGGGTACAGTTAGCTCTGCTTAAGAAGACCATGGAACTTTGAGACCGCCCTGCCTTTGAAAACAGACCTGATCATTGGATATGTGAGTTTACAGTAGACATCTCAGAGCTGGTGCCTTGCCAAGCTTGGCAAAACGTGGTGTGCCAGCATGACCTTTAACTCCTTGTCTTAAACCTCTCCATTTGTGAGCAGGATCTGAAAAATCAAAGGCATCCAAAACATGTTTTTATAAGCACATTGACATCTACTTGAATTGAGGGTGGAGGTCATTTAGTGCCAAATAGGGATGAGTAGATCTTACAGATTCATGGTGAGATTCAAAACATGAATTCTCAATCAAGAAATCTTCCATTATCTACATTGAGTTGTTCAAATTTATATTCCTCTTCCCACTTTGACTGTTGGATATATAAATTAAGTAGTAGTAATACTATTTGTTTGTTCTATCCTGACATATTAAAAAGAAAGATTTAATTCAAAATTGTTAAAATATGGAAATAGCCCATTTGCCAGCAATTTATGGATTTGTAGAAGTGGTTCTTAAAATTTTCTTTTTCTTTTATTACCTTTATTTCTAAATATGTCCTCCCTCCTATCCAACATTGAGTGCTATCTTATGTAACAAAGACTGAGAAAGAAAACAGTTGGTTCAGCAAAAATAACCTGTACGTTAACATTCTTATTGAATATGTGCTATTCCAAACTCATAATCCCCACCTCTTCAAAGAAATGAAGTACATTTTCTTTTTTAAGAAAAATGTTTTTGTTTCTGTAAGCTTGACAAATGCCAACAAACATGAATGTTTCCCTTTGCAAAGACTGAAAGGGCAGATGACATATGAAACCCCAAATCTGAATGGTATGGCCCTTTTTAAGATGTAACCTTTATTTGAACACTAGTCACATAGAATAGAGAGTTGAGAACATTTGTTCAGAAGTGATTCTGGTTGTGTTGGGCTTCCTCTGCCTCTCCCTTCATTAAAAACATATTTCATTGATACTACTTTTGGCAGCATGAGCTGTGTTTTCTTATTTCTTCTGTGATCAAGTGGGGTGTAGTATTCAGTTTCTGGTTATCTTTGTCCCATTGTTATAATTGTGCATATTTTTTTTGTGGGGAGTTTCCTGTGCTCTTTGTATTTAAGTTCAGTAAGTAGTTCAAGACATTGATACTCTACATTTTGTTTAGTCATTCCCATTTGATGAACATTGACTTTGTTACAGATTCTTGGCTTTTATGTAGTTGGGAGTATGTGGGACTTCACTTCCTATCTTTGACACCCTCCTTGGGGTGGGCTCTATTGGCGTGAAGGTTTCTGAATATGGAGAGGTTCATCATTTTCTGAGCATTATTTCATATGCTTTCCAAAATGCTTGCACCAATTCATAGCTCTTGTCAGCGGAGCATTAATGTGCCTGTCTTTTCACAATCTCTAACATTTACTACTCTCAACTTTTGTCATTGTCAGTTTTCTGGGAGTGACAGTTGTTTTGATTTTTCTCTTTTTAATAAGTGCTTTATATGATTCTTAATACAGAGCCTTCTTCATGTTCCAGGGAGCTTAAAACAAGTGATGAAGGATTTTATCAGAACCAAAACAATTATTTTCTTTATACTTCTTTTCTGCTGTAGCCACTTAACATGTGGGCAGTTGTCTAGTGAATCTTGCTGAATTAAGTACAGCTAACTTTAATTGGTTAACATCCTAAGGCTACTTTAGTGTGGTACTCTAGAGACAGATAATCATATTTCTTATTGGAAAACTAATGGAGGTGATTAGTGCAGGAGAAACCCATGTAGATGATTTCTTTATCATAGATATCTGTCATCAACCTTGTGGAATCAATTGGAATCAAAATTTTGATAAAGTTTTTAAAAGACAATATAAAATTTCTGTTTTTGAAGAATTTGTTCAGTATTTTAAAATATTTTTTCCAGTTACGTGTAAAAAGTTTTAACATTTAGAAAAATGTGTTTTAGATTCTCTCCCTCCCCATTGACAAGTCTGATATATTATATGTATGCAGTCATACAAAACATTTCCATATTAGTCATGTTTTGAAAGAAAACAGAAAAAAAGAAAAAGTTTAAAAAAAGTCTACTTCACTCTGCATTCAAACTCCATGGATTCTTTCTCTGGAGGTGGGTAACATTTTTCATCATGAGTCCTTTGGAATTATCTTGGATCATTAGATTGCTGAGAATAGCCAAGTCACTAACATTTGACAATTGTACAGCCTGCTGTTCCTGTGTACGGTGTTCTGCTTCTGCTCATTTCACTTTGCATCAGTTCTTATAAGTCTTCCCAGGTTTTTCTGAAACCATTCTACTTATCATTTCTTAAAGCACCATAGTATTCCATTGCATTCATGTACCACAACTTGTTCATCCATTTTCCCAATTTATTCATGTCCCCTCAATTTCCGGTTCATGGCCACCACAAAAAGCTGTTACAAATAGTTTTGTACATGCGGGTACTTTTTCCTTTTTCACAGTCTCTTTGAAGATATAGACCTAGAAGTGATGTTGCTGGATCAAGGGATATGCAGTTTTATAGCCCTTTGGGCATAGTTCTAAATTGGTTGGATCAGTTCAGACTCCACCAGCAATGTATTAGTGTCCCAGCTTTCCCATATCCTCTCCAAGAGTTACTATTCCCTGTCATTATTAGCCAATCAGACAAGTATGAGCTGGTACCTCAGTGCTGTTTAAATTGGCACTTCTCTAATCAGCAATGATTTGAAGCATGTTTTCCTCTGACTGTAGATAGCTTTAATTTCTTTAACTGAAAGCTGCCTGTTCATATCCTTTTGACTGTCAATTAGGGAATGACTTATATTCTTATACATTCGATGCCATTCTCTATATATTTGAGAAATGAGACTTTTATCAGTGAAACTTGCTCTCCAATTTTTTTTCACAATTATGATTACTGTGTATTTCCCTCTGTCCTGCTCCCTTGCCCCATTTATCCTTACTTCTCTCCTCTCACCTTCTTCTTTCTGCAAAAGTGTTGCACCTTCCCTTCTATCAGTTTCCCCTCACCCCCTTTCTCTTATCCCCCTTTTCTCCTACTTCCCTTAGGGTAGCATAGATTTCTGTACCCAACTCAGGGTGTATTTGTTCTGTCTTTGAGCCACTTTCAATGAGATTAAGGTTCGAACATTGTCCAACACACCCCCACAGTAAAAGCTCTTTCATACGTCTTCTTTGTGAGATGATTTACCCCATTCTGCCTCCCTCTCCCTCTTCTCCCTGTGCATCCTTCTTTCTCACCCCTTAATTTTCTTTTTTTTAGATTTCATTCCATCATAGTTAGCTCACACCCATGCCCTCTGTATACTTTTACTGCTCTAATAATGATAAAGTTCTTTGAAATTATAGGTATCATCCTCCCATGTAGGAGTGTAAATAGTTTAATCTTTTGGAATCCCTTGTGATTTCTCTTTCCTGTTTACAAATTTTCTGTTCATCTCTGGTCTTTGGCCTTTTCATCAGGAATGCTTGAAAATCCTCTTTCATTAAATATCCATTTTCCTCCCTGAAGGATTATATACAGTTTTACTGGATAGGTGATTCTTAGTTGTAATCCTAGCTCCTTTGCCCTCCTGAATATTTTATTCCAAGCCCACTGATTGTTTAATGTTTTTTAGTTTTTTTTTCAATTATATCCAACTCTTTGTGACCCCCTTTTGGGGTTTTCTTGTTAAAGATTGTGGAGTGGTTTGCCATTTTCTACCCCCACCTCATTTTACAGATGAGGAAACAGAGGCAAACAGGTTTGAGTGACTTGCCCAGGGCCACACACCTAGTCAAGTGTCTTGAGTCCACATTTGAATTTAGGGAGATGAATCTTCTTGGCTCCAGGCCTGCATTCTGTTCAGGCTGGGCTGATCCTTTAAGTTGGAAGCTGCTAAATCTTGTGTTGTCTTGATTGTAGTTCCACGATATTTGAATTGTTTCTTTCTGGCTGCTTACAGTTTTTCTCCTTGACTTGGGGATTCTGATAATATTCCTGGGAGTTTTCATTTTGGGATTTTTTTTTTAGGAGGTGATCAGTGGATTCTTTTTTTTTTGTCTTTTTAAAAAATGTTTATTTATTTTTAGTTTTCAACATTCATTTCCACAAAATTTTGAGTTCCAAATTTTCTCCCCATCTCTCCCCTCCACCCACCCCAAAACGCCTTGCATTCTGATTACCCCTTCCCCCAATATGCCCTCCCTTCTATCATACCCTTCCCTTCCCTTATCTATCTTCTCTTTTTTCTTGTAGGGCTAGATAGATTTCTATACCCCATGACCTGTATTTCTTATTTCCCAGTTGATGCAAAAACAATTCTCAACATTCATTCCTAAAACTTTGGGTTCTAACTTCTCTCCCTCTTTCCCCACCCATCCCCACTGAGAAGGCAAGCAATTGAATATAGGCTGTATATGTGTAGTTTTGCAAAAGATTTCCACAATAGTCATGTTGTGTAACACTAACTATATATCCCTCCATCCTATCCTGCCCCCCATTCTATTCTCTCTTTTGACTTTGTCCCTCCCCAAAAGTGTTTACTTCTAATTACTCCCTCCACGCATTTGCCCTCCCTTCTATCATCCCCCACCCCATTTATCCCCTTCTCCCCTGTTTTCCTGTAGTGTAACATAGATTTTTATACCAAAATGAGTGTGCATATTATTCCCTCCTTAAACCAAATGTGATGAAAGTATGCTTCACTTTTTCCCTCTCACCTACCCCCTTTTCCCCTCCATTTAAAAGACTTTTTCTTGCCTCTTTTATGAGAGATAATTTGCCCCATTCATTTCTCCTTTTCTCCTCCCAATTTATTCCTCTCTCATCCCTTTATTTTTTTGGATACTATCCCTTCATATTCAACTCACCCGGTGCTCTGTGTGTGTGTGTGTAAGAGTTACAAATACTATCTTTCCTTGTAGGAATGTAGACAATTCAACTTTACTTAAGTCCCTTATGATTTCTCTTTCCTGTTTACCTTTTTATGCTTCTCTTGATTCTTGTGTTTGAAAGTCAGATTTTCTATTCAGCTCTGGTCTTTTCATCAAGAATGCTTGAAAGTCCTCTGTTTCATTGAATGACCATTTTTTCCCCTGAAGTATGATACTCAGTTTTGCTGGTTAGATGATTCTTGGTTTTAATCCTAGTTCCTTTGACTTCTGGAATATCCTACTCCAAACCCTTTGATCCCTTAATGTAGAAGCTGCTAGATCTTGTGTTATCCTGATTGTATTTCCACAGAACTCAAACTGCTTCTTTCTAGCTGCTTGCAATATTTTTTCCTTGACCTGGGAACTCTGGAATTTGGCTACAGTATTCCTAGGAGTTTCTCTTTTTGGATCTCAGGAGGTGATCAGTGGATTCTTTTGATATTTATTTTTGCCCCCTGGTTCTAGACTATCAGGGCAGTTTTCCTTGATAATTTCATAAAGGATCATGTCTAGGCTCTTTTTTTGATCATGGCTTATCTCTCCTGGATCTGTTTTCCAGGTCAGTTGTTTTTCCAGTGAGATATTTCACATTATCTTCTATTTTTTTCATTCTTTTGGTTTTGTTTTGTAATTTCTTGGTTTCTCATAAACTTATTAGCCTCTTTGTGCTCCATTCTAATTTTTAAAGAACTATTTTCTTCAGTGAGCTTTTGAAACTCTTTTTCCATTTGGCTAATTCTGCTTTTTAAAGCATTGTTCTTCTCATTGGCTTTTTGGAATTCTTTTTCCAATTGAGTTAGCCTATTTTTAAAGGTGTTATTTTCTTCAGCATTTTTTTGGTTCTCCTTTAGCAAGCTGTTGACTCACTTTTCATGATTTTCTTGCATCACTATAATTTCCCTTCCCAATTTTTCCTCCACCTCTCTTACTTGATTTTCAGAGTCCTTTTTGAGCTCTTTCATGGCCTGAAGTCATTGCATATTTATTTTGAAGATTTTGAATTCAGAAGCCTTGATTTTTATGTCTTCCTTTGGTGGTGTGCATTGTTCTTCCTCATCCAAAATGATGGAAGAAAGTACTTGTTCACTAAGAAAGTAGCCTTCTATAGTCTAATTTTTTCCCCCTCTTTTTGGGGCACCTTCCCAGCTAGTTACTTGAGTTTTGAATCCTTTGTCAAGAGAAGGGAAAACTCTGGGGATCTGTAAGTGCTCAGTTCTTCCAGGGTGGCACAATCAAGGGAGAGGAGTTTACTCCTCTCCTGGCCTGTGCTCTGGATTGGGAGCAATCACAAGCACTCTTCTGCCCAGGATCTATGAGTAGAATTCCCTCTCCAGAACCTCTACCAACTCCACCAGGCCAAGGCTCCTCCTCAGGCCAGCGTTCCTCCTCACCCCAGCGCCACCTCTTAGGGCTGAGACACAGATTAGCCACTTAATTCTCCCAGGTTCTTTAAGCTGAGGGCTCCAAAAATGGATACTGCCACTGCAGTGACTGCTCCTGGCGGCTCCAGACTGTGTTCCCTTCTCGGTGTAAGAGCTTTCTCACTGACCTTTGAAGCTGTCTTTGGTGTTTGTGGTCTGAGCAGTCTGGGAACTGTTGTTGCTGGTGGTGTCTGAAATATGCTCCAGTCCTGTCCCTGCTGTGCTGTGTGGCCTACTCTGGGCTGTGCTGTGCACTGAGTCCAGTGCGACAGACCTTTCCTGTCATCCTTCCAGGCTTTCTTGGACTGGAAATCTCTTTCACTCTGTTGTTTTGTGGCTTCTGCTAATCTAGAATATGCTTAGCGTCATTTTTACAGGTATTTTATGGGCTGTGGGGAGGAGCTTCTACAGGTTCATCTTTCTACTCCACCATTTTGACCTTGCCCCTCTGGTGGATTCTTTCTGTTTCTCTTTTATCCTTTGGTTATAGGGTATTAAGGCAGTTTTCATTTATACTTTCTTGAAATATGATGTGTAGACTCTTGATCATGGCTCCTTGATCTATTTTGTAGATCAGTTTTTCTAATATTTCACATTTTTCTTTTACTTTTTTATTCTTTTGCCTTCGTTTTGTTGTTTCTTGATGTCTCATGGAGTCATTGACTTCTGCTTGTCCAATGATAATTTTAAGGAATTATTTTCTAAAATGAGCTTTTATACCTCCTTTTCTACTTAGCCAGTTCTATTTTTTAAGGAGAGCTTTTTGTCAGTGAATTTTTGTATATATTCATATATATATTTTGTATATATTTGGCATATTCTGCTTTTTGAAGAGTTCCCTTCAGTGACTTTTGTACCTCTTCTAACCATTTTTGGCCTCTTCTGTTTCTTTAAGGTGTTATTTTCTTCAGTATTATTTTGTATTTCCTTTACCAGGCTGTTGACTCTTTTTTTCCTGATTTTCTTGTTTTTCCTCTCTCTTATTTTCCAGTTTTTCACCTCTCTTATTTGAATTTTAAAATCCTTCTTGAATTCTTTCTGGAATTTCTTTTTGGCCTTACATTTTGTTTTCAGTTTGTTGTCTTCTGAGTTTGTTTTGATTTTCCCTGTCACCAAAATGTCTTCCTATGGTCAGATTCTTTTTTGTTTGCTTGCACATTTTTCTGAACTTTTTCTTGACTTCTAGCTCTGTGTTAAAGTTGGACTCTGCTCCCAGGGTGGAGTGGGCACCTTCCCAAGCTTTAGGTATTTCTGTATTGCTGTTTTCAGAGCTAGTCCTGGGAGCATGTAAGTTTTCAGTTCTTTTAAGGTGGTATGATCTAAGGAGAGCTGGGGTCATTGCTGTCTTGGCCTGTGCTTTAGTTTGTAATTGACCACAAGCACTCTTTTCTGCCCTGGAATTGTGACCAGGGTCTCTTCTCCCCTAGTGTGCTAGTGCTTCTCCTTGCCCTGGGATTGTGCACCCAAGGCCAGCACACTGTCCCCTATAATCTCTTTCTGACTAGTTGTCTGACCCCCTTATCATCTGTGGGCTCCATGGCCTAAAAGCTGCTTCGCTTGAGTTATCCCCAAGGTCTGTTGCTGGTTTGTTGGAGCCTGGCATTTGTTGGATTGAGCTCCCCTCACATCCCAGTGGGATAGACTTTTCCTACCAACTTTCTCACTTGTGTTGGGTTGGACAGTTGTTCTACCCGATCCTTTTACAGGTTCTGCTGCTCCAGAAATTATTTGGAGATTTTTAAAGTTCTTTGGATAGCTCAGGTGAGTTGCTTCCTTTCCTCCACCATCTTGACTACTCCCCCCAATCTCCTTAGAAACTTGTGTTTAGTATTGAAATTGTGAATTTGGTGTTCTCTTTTAGATAGTATTTATTGAGGATATGGTATTTTTCTTTAGGTTAATTTACTATTTTCTTTACATCTTATATTTATTGATACTTCAGAAGTTTTGGGTGATATAGCTTTATTTAAGTTGTAATATCTAACTTTGATTTGCAGATTAGTAGAGTTTAAGAACTCCTTAAGCCGAGTACACAAGTATTAATTTGTGAACAAATGGAGGCCTGGCACCCTTGAAATCTGCTATCTTGAACTTTTCAGATAAACTTTTTTTTCTCATTAACTTTAAAGTATTCTGATGTGTCTGCATACTTGAAAAACTGATAAGCAATTTTATTGAAAGAAGTTTTTAATAAAAGAATAAAACCTCTGTGTAATTGAAATGCTAAGGCTGTTGTTAGGTTAAATTATGATTTATCAAAGACCAGAAGAATCCATTTCCTTTCATTCTTTAAAAGAATATAGGTATTTACTTCTTGTTTCACTCTCGAATAACCTAGACAGGAAGTGCAGTTTTGTGAACAATATCATGTAGAGAGGTGAACATTGGAGTTAATTCATCTTTTAAGAACTGCTACTCAACTATCCCTAGTCTGATTACCTTATATAAGGTCACATAAGATTTTTAGATTTTTTTTTTTCCCTGCAAGCCAGGCCTAGGAGTTCAATGGCAAGGATTGTTTCATTTTTGACTGTATCCTTAGCACTGAGTGTAGTATCTTAAACTTCATAAATGTTTGCCTGAAATTTAATAGAGATGTTTTAATTTATCCCAGTAGACTTTTTCTGTAGGTGATTAATTGTAGGCGACTGTAGTTTTAACAGATTTTTTTTTAAACTGCAAAATATTACAAGGAAATTATTTAGGGATTTGTGATTGAGAAGTATATATCTGTGTTTTGTAATTGTTTTGGCAAGGGCTGTGGTTAAGATGAGACAGAAGAAATCTGGCTTGGGCAGCACATAGCTACCAGGCCAGAGCACTCTTGCCTTTACTTTTTCAGTCGGAGATTAAGAGATGGGTATGTACTTTTTGACCAAGCCTGTGCAATTTTGTTCCAGCTATGGGCAAGGAAGTTCAATTTACCAATACGGATCAATCCACTTTGCAGCTTTAAATAGGATTGTTGCCCAAGGGTACTGAGAGGTTAAATGACATTGTCAGGGTCAGACAAGCAGACTTTGAGGACAGCTCACTGTGCCTCACTACCAACATCATGGTTTTAAGAAATGGCATTAGAGACCGTAGTGAAGTTCTGGATGAAAACTCTCCTGGAGAATGAGCATCAATACTGCTGATATTGGATGTGCCAGAAGACCCAGAGCTAGCACATGTGCTGGGGCACTGAGCAAGTGCTCAAGAGCCTCCATTTCCTCATCTTCAGAATGAGGATGATACTAAGTCTCAGGGTGCCTAGGAAAGTGCTTTGCAAACTCTTCAAGGGACTGTAGAAATATGAGCTCCTCTTATTGAAGAGGGCGGAGTGAGCCCCATTTGTATTGGGACAACTTTCTCTCATAAGTCAGACTGCTTGGGGTAGGGAAATCAGATACAGCCTTACCAGTTGCTTACAGTGCAATGACTATTAATTTGTGCTTCTTTTTAAAAGTTTTGTTCATTGTTCTAGGTTTTATACACGTTGGAAAGAGTGGGAGTCGTGGTATTCTCAGAGCTTTGGTTTACATTTTTCCCTCAGAGAAGAACAGTGGCAGGAAGATTGGGCATTTATACTCTCTCTTGCTAGTCAGGTAAGAACACTTGGGGCCAGATGCCTTCCTGTTATGTTCTGTGTTATTGTGGATATTAGTTGCAGTGCCTGGATTGAGGGACCTGGAAGATCTGAGTTCAGATCTTGGCTCAGACTTACTGGCCGTGTGTCCCTGAGCAAGACCTCTGACTCATTTTCTTCCACCTGTAAGATGGGGATGATAATGATAGTATCTGCCTCTCAGGGTTGTAAACAGTAAGTGTTGTTTAAACGTTAGCTTTTATTATTCTGTGAGTATGAACACATTTATGGCAAGTCTCCTGCCCAAGGAGTGACTGTGGAGATGCCAGACTGGTGAATGGAGTACTGAAATTATAGCCCCCAAATGGGAAGACCTATAGTTACAGGGTGAACTAATACATGGTTGGCAGTATTTCAGTAACAGCTTTTTAAATTAGTATGGAAATTCTTGGATGTTTTCTTTTTTCTGGTATGGGAAAACAAAGGACACAGCTGTCTTTTTTTCTTTAAGTTCTCAGGTAAAAATGAATGAATGGAATGGGTACCATCTGAAGTATTTTTTTTTTAACCAAACTTTATGCAGTTTTGGTTGGATTCCTCCCCATTTCTTAGCTCTATCAGAAAGAATGTCGTTCTTTAAAAGCTCTATTAATGCCTTTTATTTTAACATCAGTTGTTTTAAAATCAGCCAACACAGTGACCATGACAGATGACAGTATATAATGTCCACAGGTGTGGAACATTTCCTCCTGTCTTTTCCGAGTCTGGGGTTATTATCATTTCACAATAAAGAACATTGCTTTTTTTGACCTTCTTGCATAGATTACTTTAGAACCCTCTAAGACATTATACTATGTTGATTGGAAGCCCTGTCATTTTTAGACAGTCACCAAATTCTGCTCCTTTGGGCATTTGGGCAAGGGCTTAAAAGACACATGGTCCCAGCGTGGTGGCATGTACTGGAAAACATCTTTGCAGTATGATTTCTCTTAAGCGTCTTTATCTGGAAAGTGAATCCTGTAATCAATCCCTGGCATTATAGAAAAGTGCTGTACCAATTTGTGGTGTCTGCATCGAAAGACCCAATCTCTAAATCTCAGTGGCTTCACCTTCTCCTATTGTATTTCCTTTCCTTTACCTGGTTTGCTTCTAAAAGCTGAAAGGGGAAATTGTTCTTCTTTGTGTTTTGCATAGCCTGGAGCAAGTTTGGAGCAGACACACATTTTTGTACTTGCACATATTCTTAGACGACCAATTATAGTTTATGGAGTAAAATATTATAAGAGTTTCCGCGGAGAAACTTTAGGATATACCCGTTTTCAAGGTAAGCCATTTGGTAATACTGTATTGTTATACTGTGGCTTGGGGCCCAATGCAATTTCTTTGTTGTCACATTCTTACATATTGATGGATGGTGGGAAGGTCTCTAGCTTGCTTTTCCTTTATTCCTCCAAATTAGGAGTAGATTATGGTGAAAGAAAAGTGCTAGGGGTACTTTACTGGTCTCTTGATGACATGAATTGAAATAGATTGAGGATGTGGGAGTGGGAGTAATGGACAGCCTCATGGGGTTGAAGTGATTCTTGCTCATTTGGCTGCAGGATAGATGGTTCGTGGTTCTTCCTGATGTGCTTCTGACTGTACCTTTCCTCCCAGGTGTGTATTTGCCCCTGCTCTGGGAACAGAGTTTCTGTTGGAAAAGTCCCATTGCTCTGGGCTACACCCGGGGCCATTTCTCGGCCCTGGTTGCCATGGAGAATGACGGCTATGGCAATCGAGGCGCTGGTGCTAACTTGAACACAGATGATGATGTGACCATCACTTTTTTACCTTTGGTCGATAGTGAGAGGAAGCTATTGCACATACATTTTCTGTCTGCTCAAGAGGTAAGAAGCAGTTCCATGAACACAGGGAGAGTTCATGGGTGAACCTACCCTTGCTGTCAGACCTTCTGGATTCCATGTAATATCAGTGGCAATGTAATAGCACTTAGACACCCTCCTTTCTGTGGTTCACCTGGGACCCTTGGGCTGCAAGCAGCCACCTTCCTATGACCCCAGAAACGTCAGGAAGGGTTCAGGAGGCTGCCTGGCATTTACTTTGATTTCCTGCCTTCTGTGTTCTGAAGATCTTTTGGTAGCATAAAATTCCCCTAACAAATTGGAACAGGTTTGTCCTCCTATTCTGGCTTTGTTAGTCATTTTTACCATGTACAGAAAATTGTGTTGTAGTAGTAGTAGTAATAAAATTTACAACATGAAAATGCTACTCTACAGTTTGTGTGTATATGTGTATATGTTGCACATGCTGAAGACACCTGACACACATGTACCAGCCCCCCCACCACCCCACGCATGTGCATGCACACATGCTCTTTTGCTCCAGCCTCCCCAGTGGGCAGCTGGGGTGTGAGGGCTCTCTGTGTGGGGTCTAAGTGCTGCTCTCTGTCTTCTCTCTCCCCTCCCCAAGCTTGGCAATGAGGAGCAGCAGGAGAAGCTGCTCCGGGAGTGGCTGGACTGCTGCGTGACGGAGGGCGGCGTACTGGTTGCAATGCAGAAGAGCTCCCGCCGGCGCAATCACCCCCTGGTCACACAGATGGTGGAGAAGTGGCTTGATCGCTACCGCCAGATCCGCCCATGTACGTCCCTGTCGGACGGAGAAGAAGACGAAGATGAGGAGGACGAGTGAGGCGGCCGGAGAGTAAGCTGTCCGTGCCGTGGGTTGGTGAATGCCCCGAGGTGGGGGTCATGCTGCAGCAGCCGGTCACTCCGGAGCGAACGAGCGGCTGGCACACACCTGCTGTCCCAGGGATTTTCTGATCCATACACCATGGAGAGAACCCAAATGCTCATCTGCTGTGCGAACAGAGAACTCTGGTTGGACTACAGTTTGTAAAAAGCTAATTTTATTATCAAGACAGAACATTTGTTTTTTCCTTTCAAATTGTAAATCTGTCTATAAATGTACCGCATGTGGTTGTGTAAGAAGTTGTGTAATAGGAAAAGTTGTACCAGCATCTTCAAATTATTGAGAAATTTCTTCAGTAAGGGCACTTACAAAGCACATATTAGATGGCTATTTGTTCTTTTGAAATTTCCTTTTATGGTAGAATTGATGTTCTACATCACTTTTTAAATATTCTGACCTATTAAGACCATTTTGTGTTCCGTTCTGCTGGTGCCACAGTCAGATAATAGGAGGATTTTTGTTCACACAGATGACCCACAGCAAAACAGAAGTTTCTTGTATTATTATAATTATTTTTTAAAAGTTCCTGCTGTGAACAGTGTAATAAACATGAAATCTTAAGGAAGAAACTGTGGAAGAAAAGCCAAATTTCTCATGGATTGAACTTTATATAATATTCTTCCCTTATTTTGAAGTCTCTAGATTTCCATTAATTCATTGTTTTCATTTTTCTGAAGGATATTTTTTCTTTCTGTCTACAGTACTTATTTATTTTTTTGGAATGGTGACCTAAAATTAAGGTTCTTATTCCAAATATTTGGCCAAGTCCAATCATTGAGTTGGCTCATCCCTGGACATTAGGGCAGGTATAGCCAGTCCAATCAGTGATGGGCTGTGGGCCGCTGTGTACCCAATGAATTGTGTGAAGTTTGCTAACTCAGACTTGATTGAGAATTTCATGCCTCTCCGACTGTCACTGTAAATGCACAGTAGAGTGTTTTTTAAGCTGGCATGATTCTTACTGTCTTACCCTTCAAGGCTGTAAGGTAAATCCTATTGGAAATGGGGCATGCCTTTGTCTAGGCAGGTGGGAACACTGTTGACAGTTCAGAATAAAGATTTTACAAAGAGTCAGATGGTTGAAATGCACTGTATGATGAATCTCTCAGTAGAGACCTCTGGGATGTTCTGGCATGTTGATTGATATGCCATTCCTTTTAAGTTTTCTTTTAAGTGTAAGTTCAAAGTATATTCTTTAGTAGAGAACCCTTGTAAATGGCTGACACTTTTAGCTATACAATCGGTAATGGGTCAAGTTTTATTCCCAAACAGCTGCAAAGGTTAGTGTTATGAGCACTTTGAAAATTGGGTGGCAGTGTGGGTGATTATAGAAAATCTTTGAAATTAGAATTGGGAAAGAAGTCTCCTAGTAAAATCCTCCTCTTTCCCCAAACACTGTAGCTGAAGGCTGTGAAAAGCCTCAAGAATTTGCTGCTTAGAAAGTGGTGTTGCAGTGTGCACAACTTCTAGGTCCTATCAACAAACATCCAAATTAGAAACACTCCTGTTGTAATGGTTCATGTCTGCAGTCCCCCACCCCATCCATTTCCAAAGTCACTACAGTTTTTCCTAATGAAACGTCGTATTTGGTCCATGTCTGCTAAGTCTCTTGGTGCTTGCTAAAACCATAGACAAAAGGCTTCTTTGCAGGACTTGTGTGGCTTACCTAAGTAAAAAAGACAAGGACACGGGACAGGTTCTACCGGACGTATGTTCAATCTTTCCCTTTTTTGCCCTGCAATGAAAAGGATCAGTTTTCTTACAATTTTAATATTGTAACACTGACCAATGGATAGATTTAAGAACAAATACTTTCTCTCTTCCAATAAGCTATGTGAATTGGTAAACAATTTTCCCCAAGGATCTTCATAGACATTTTTTCCCTCAGTAGGATCAGTATTCCTTATCCAAGAAATAGATACCTGATGTGACACCCATTTAGTGGTGTCATCCTTCTGGAGGTAGACATATGTCCTGACGCTCTCTTGGTTTGAAGCAGAGACTACCCTCCAAATTGGAGGTGCCAGAAATAAAGTTTTGAGAAAAAAAAAAACCGGCGTTACCCCTGTAGTTATACACTCAAACCTACTAAGGAGAAGTCAGGTAATGCTTTTATCCTTCAGTCGGTAAGGCTTGGCAGATTGACTCTGGCAGACTTTTCTTCTTGAGTCCAGTTGTTTACTATTTTATTACAGATTAATGATCCTGAAAATATAGCTAGCATTGCTAGTACGACATGTCATGAGATTTCCCTATGGGAATAATCGCTGCCTCTACTGTTCCCTGCTTCTAGCTTGTTTTAGGGGGCATTTCGATGGTTCCACAGTAGGTTGGCTTTTTCGGAGCAAAATGTTTATTTTGAAACAAAGAAATCTTCAGTAAATGAAAATGAACCCTGTGGGCAAATGAGATTTATGCTAACTAGCTTATTTCTGATAACCACAATTTCCAGGATGAGCTTTTTAACTTTGTAAGATGTAAGCTCTTTTGTCAGCATTGGGCTGCTTCACAGAACTACCCATGATCAGGTTCATCTCCCTGTCAGATTCCCCCCAGCACTTCCCCCCCCCCCCCAAAAGCTTTTAAGATTGTGTGGGTCCTTGGGCACTGAAATTGGGCCTGTTCTTTGAGAGATGATTGGACTGCTGTTCCCAGCCACTTGGTAGCTGTAGTCACTCGGGATTGCCAGGGAAGAGTTAATGAATTTATGGTGAGGGGAACCTGTACTGCTTATGGGGTTTAGAAGAGGTGCTAAGACTGACTACTGTTCATGACAGCCCAGTCAGGTCATCACACTGTGCCACTAAGCAGGAGGGGCCTTTGTTCAGTGTGACTCTTCAGGAAATGATCTGTGCTTGTCCTTTTGAAATAACCGCCACAGTAGTGTATGTTGTCAAGGACTTTGAAATTGTATGTATTTGTATGATGGATGTTACATTACAACCCTGGTTTTAAAGTGAGTTTAGACCACAAAGGTGACTTTGTGTTGATTTTCAGCTTTACATGTTGTCAAAATGTTTCTTTTGGGGAGAAGCACATTTTCCAAGAAAGCATACGGACCGAAGGAGGAAGGTACTAAGACACTGAAGTCACTGTCTAGGGAGCCGCTCCACAAACCATTTAATCAATGCCATATTGCTTCCCTAAGGTATTTAGAAATCAATCTTCCTAGAAGAAAAAAGACCACAAATAGATCTTGAATCATTTTGATAATAAATGGTGGATGATAAAAGTGCTTTCTTCATGTCTCTGAATTCTAATCTGTAAATTTTAGTGACCAAAAAAAGGGGACTCAACCTTCTTTTCTGTTAATGCTTTACAAAACAGGTAATTTTGGGCAAATTTTAAAAACAAAAGTAGAAATTTATGACTGTTTTAAAGTTAAAAATACCTTGAAGATAATCATTTCATCTTAAGAACAACATAGAAGTGAAAGGTAATTTCAGTGATGATACCGCTTGAGAACATGTAAGCTACTAAGTTTCACAGCAAACCAGGGAATCCTTGTAGCTCTGTGGTGTCATAGAATGGACCAAAAAGCCTCTGAGCCTCATGTGGGCAGGCTGTCCTCCATCCTTACAGTCAACTCCAAAAGTGATCTCGGCTAAAGCCTTTTGTTTGTTAAGGAACAGAAAAGAGCTGGAACAGCAGCGTTTTTTCTCAGTGTTCAAACGTCCCAAAGGGGCTGGAATTTCAGAACTTAACAAGTTTTGATCACTTTTTATTGAAAACTGCACTGAACGCTAAATGTCCACCTTTACAATAAACAAATACAAGAACAGGTAACACACTAAAACAAAACATACTGCTTGCTGATAGCCATTCTTGGTTTTCTGTTTGGGACAGTTTTCAAGATTTCTTTTGTCACAGAAACAGGAATGTACCTATACAAAGGCTCAAAACAGGCCATCTTTTTAAAACAAAAAGGCGATGATTCACAAAAGACTATGAATATAACATGTAACTAGTTGATACAAATCTAATAGGATTTGTTAAAATCAGTCACACCTAATAACACATTTGAAGTGTTCTTGTATAAAATATCACGTGAAGAAAAGAAGACTTTTATCAATGCCTAAAAAAGTGGGTTTTGTTCATAGACAATCTGACAAATTACCATAAAAAGTGTTTCCTGAGACATAAGGAAATGCAACATTATTCTTCTTGAGCTCTTTCAGCTCAAGACTTTCCACTCAATAAAATAGCTGAGGATCTGAAACTGAGAAAATATATTTGAGTACAAACAGCTTGTGAAATTTAATACTTTTTTTTTCTTTTTTTGCATCAATAAGAGGGTTTTACTGAGCTTACAGCCAACCGCTCAGGGTGTGTGTATATAGTTCAGATGAGGGGAGAAATAGGTTTCACTGTACGTAGGAAACTCGACTATCTTCAGTATCTTATGCTTTGTAGTGTCTAGCATAGGAAAACCATTTTCTCCTCATCTTTGCGATAGTTTATCCTCTTAGCCAAAGAGGTAACCAGCCACACGTGGACAGAAGAGGCTGGAGTCCCATGATTAGGTTTCCTCTCTGCAATTTCATAATCAGATGGTTGGATCTCTTGATGCAACATCTAAAGCAGATGTCTAGGACCAGCTATTCCCAAGGGATTGAGAAAGGAAAAAGATCTATTTATTCTTGTGATTGGTGCACAGATGAAAAAAACTTAACACACAATAACAGAAGTTGGTGGTTAATGTTATCACATCCTAGCTTTCCAGCACTTGTATGCAGAGGTGACTTCCAGCTGGTTCTCCCCTATCTTGCCTTTGGATCTCCTTGTTTAACACTGCAACGTCAGGGATGCATCGGTCCAGAATCCACGTTGTGAATTCTACATCAGATTCCATTTCTCATAGTTCCTGTTCATTGTTCACTGTTTCTTGGTCCCAAGTTCATGGAAATGATTCTTTTTGTTAAATTATCCTGCTATTGCTCATTGGGGTGCTCTCTATTGTCCCCATGTTTTGTGGGCTGGTTAGGAGAGGGAGCTTGGGAAGGATGGGCCACAGTTGGAAGATTATGGGTAACAGGAATTCCTCCTGGAATAATGCCTTCCATAGCTGCAGGAATTCCTCCAGGTGTTACGCTGACTATGCCAGGCGGATATCTAAGGAAGGAAACAGATTGATGGTTTAAGGCAAGTTACAAAGAGATACTTCAACAGATGTGTGAGAAGGTACATGTTTTCAGAGTCAGTTGCTAGCATTGTGGTCTGAATTCTAAAGACTAGAAAAACAGGCTATTGTACCTGCCAATGGGTACTTGAAGGCTGTGACCTGGAAGTGGTGATCATTGCATTTCTTTAGAAAATTTAGACAAAGTGTTGTTTTAAAGGGGTTTGCCTTGAAAACCGATTCAAGGCCTGCCCCCAACCCACAAAGCTTGTACAAATATGCATGCACAAGTTCTATCTGTACCCCAGGCAATCCCCTAAGACAGGCAGTCTTGGTCATGCTCACTCTAGTTTCACATCTTGGAGAATCATTTTACGAAATCAGTTTTGTTTAGATGTGAGATGGCATCTTAAGTTCAAAATGGATGAATTTCCTGTGAATACATTCTGAGGATACAACTCTTGTTTTCCTACAGTGTTACCCAGTTTCAAGTTGCAATTCAGAGGATGAAATATATTGACACATTACCGTTTAACAGACTGATGCAGTTCAAGGCAGTAGAGTTATGAGAAAAGGTGGGAAGTGTGTGTGCAAGTGCATAGAAATGTAGTAACAGCAACAATAAGAGAGGCACTCACTGCTTTAGGGGCAACTAGGTGGCACAGTGGATAGACCACCAGCCCTGGAATCAGGAAGACCTGAGTTCAACTCTAGCCTCAGATACTCAATACTAACTGGGTAACCCTGGGCAATCACTGAACCCCAACTGCCTCATAACAACAACAAAAGCTTAAAGCTTAGACCCTCAATGTCAATATTCTTAACTCCATGTATATTATATAGAGGGGAAAGAGCCAACCATCTGAGAAAACCAGGAAAACCAAAAAAGCACTGGCCTCATCCTACCACATATCCATGAATGAATAGACCCTACCCAGGGAAATACCTTATTTGGACTATGCGTCCGTCATTCCCTGCCAAATGTAAAGGATGTTTGTTGTTTTGGCTGCCTATAGATCAAGTGCAAATCTAAAAGGGTTGGGATGTTCTGAATATGGCCACTTAGGTTTGAATTCACTGCTCCCTTTCTGATAGATGATCAGATCAAAACATCAAAGGATGGGCTGGTGTTTTAAGATTTTTTAATTAAATTACACCAGATTGCGGAATGGGAGGCAGGAGGCAGTCCCCTTTCTTTATAATCACAAACGGTGGAATACCAAGTTGCCCTTGGCAAGTTGGGCAGACAACTTTTTAGAAATTCTGCAGTGGAAATGTTGACTTTCTTTAGAGAGTATGTGTGTGGAGTGATGTTGAGAGAGGAGCAGTCTTATAAAGAAAGAAGTTTGTCCTTTCATTGTTAACGTTAAGTTAGGAATCAGCATGATACAGAAGGGCTACTGAACTGGAAGAGAAATGAAGAAAATTCTCTCATGGAAGGGGATCTGAGAGGGCCCAACCCACTCAAAATCCCTCTTCATCCTGCCTTTTGTTCAGCTTGAACAAATGACTCACTGCCCTCCCATAGACCTGTTTACTTGGAAAATGCAGAGATTATCTCAGAGCTTTCTTTCCACTCTCAATCTACAAACCTGTGATAAACTGTGTTTAGCCCTAGAAAGTGGTACAGCTTAGAGAAATGGAGTGTTCAGGTCAGGGCTACTTCAGGTGGGTTGTAGGACCCTCAACTGAGGGGGAGGAGGAGGGCAGGCTGACCAGCTGGCCTGTCAGTTAAAATTTGTGATTCTGGGGAAGAAGGACCTTGCTATCTTTCCTTGGTTCAAGGTCAGTGAGGCAGAAATATGCTCCTACACAAATTGAGTGACTGGATGGAGTACGGATGCATGACTGGCTCCTTGCAGATCCCCCTGTGGTATACGAGGGAATGTGGTAACAGCTCCAAGTTTCATGGAAGGAACTTGGGCTGTGCATGGGCTGGCTGAAATCAGGAGCTAGATGGTTTGTTCAGTTCTCCTCCTGAGCCATTTCATCCAGGTAGGACCGTCAAATGTAATAGCAATTGAACAGACTTGCTGCTAATCGTGTGAACTCTGGCCTGGAGATCTTAAAATATTCATGAAAAATGTCCTGGATAGATGTGCTTACATAGAGCCATATGTGTTTAAAAACATTGCCTCGGATCCTTCCATTCTTCTCTCCCTCTTGGCTAAGCAATCGTTGGGGTGTTATGAGTTGGCCAATTTCTAGTTCATCCATTTCCACCTAAAATGTTTGAGGTGGGTGGGTAACATCTAGATCTGCAACCTCATTCATGTAGGAAGCTTCAGCACAGACTTGCACAGCTGGTGTGATACCACCTCTCTGACCTGCCTGTGTGACCATGTGTGACAGTCCATCACCCATCACCTGGGTTTGGTGTCCAAAAATGAAAGGGAAAGGGAGAACAAAAGTGGAGAAGCAAGGCCCTTTCCTTGTGAAAGTCACTGACTTAAATTGCTGATTTCTATAATTTTGGACACTGAGTTTCTCCACCATGTTCCAGGAGGCCTCTGGAGGATGGATTTTTAAAAACTGTCTCTCACTTTTGGGAATCTGACAAAGTGGCCCTTCAGCAATACTCCCAAGCCTTGTTCTCAACTCAGGAATAAATGGTTTTTGTATCCTAGACTAAAGGAAATGCCGTTCATTCGGTTCAAGGGCTTGGCCCACATGTTCAGCCAGAATTGGTTGATCAGTCTGATCGCCAAAGGGGGAGAAAGGAAGAGGGAGCCGACTTCTGCAGTGGAGAAGAGCCAGGAGCACAGGAGGAAGCCAGGACTCCAGGCTGGGGAGGAACTCGCCTCCCTCCTCAGCTCAGACTGCACACACATGGTACCTGGAGGGCTGGGAGACCAGGGCAAGGGCCAAGCAGAATTCCCCTCTCTCACCTGTAGGTGGCACCATTGAGCTCTGGATGAATTGCCTGTTGATCTATTACAGACCAGGGAGTGGAGGTGACGAAGAATTCCTTATTCACGCAGTTTCTTAAGCTGTCTGGGATGCGCCCTGGAAGCCAAGGGGAGGAGTTTCACTTAATGCTTGGAGAAGAAAGGGTGATGGGGGTAGGGGTTAGGGGGGGAAGTGACCACACTTCCCCAGCCTGAGGGTTGCTGCACTGGAGACAGGAAAAGGCTACTGGGATCCAGGTCCCTCAGTGATGGAGGCCTTGCTGCCAATCCTGGGAAGCCTAGCCTAGGACCCTCTGACCAAGCCTGGGGAGCGTAGCCTAGGACCCCCTGACAAAGTCTGGGGGACCTAGCCCAGGCCCTTGTGACCAAACCCAGGGGGCCTACCCCCAGACCCTTAGGAGGCCTCTTCATCAGAAAGTGAAATGGTAAAGGAAGGCTCTCCTTTTAAAAATAAAATAATTAAAATTAAAATAAAAAAGCTCTTGGATCCTAGGTTACGGGAAGTCCTTTGCTGTAATCTTCACTTTATGATTAATTTATTTACATGTTCAAAAAGGGAATAGGGACAAATGACAGACTGGTGCGGAGTGTTCCCTCTGGTTATTTATTTGAAGGCAGGGTGGGGCAGGATAGGGGTCTGGGACTTCCAATGGATCCAGTCTCCAACCCTGAAATGGAGCCACCCAAGGTCCCTGACTGGCCACTAATGATAACTTAGTATAGATCAGACCTTACAAAAAGCTAGGGGCAGAGAAGCACTAGCCTATGTTGCAAGGAACCAGACTGAGGACCCCTGCCCAGCTTTGCCCGGCCCCTTGGCACCTCTGCCAGCCCCTACCTGTAATTGCTCGGCGAATCTCGGTAGCAGCTGCCTCCCTCATCTCCAGTGATGCCTGCTCACTGTACCAGGCTGTGTGCGGTGTACAAATTAAATTTGGTGCATCTTTCAGTGGGCCCTGAGCAAAACTATGGAAATGGGGGAAGGAGAAGGCAGAAGATTAACAGGGAAAGCAAGTAGCCAGGTGCATGTCTGCTGGGATCCCCTCATGCCAGTGGCTACCCCGGGGTTGTGGGGCCAGGAGGCCCCTGCTGTGGCTCTCCATGAGGGCCCCATTTTCACTGCATTTCTTCTACAACCAGCCTGTGGGGCAGGGGGCTCACTCAGGACAGACACCTTGTTACAGATAGAGAGGCAGCCAGCCCTGAAGGCAGAGGGGCTGGTGGCAGGGTCAGAATCACCTGGGCTGAAGGCCTTCTTCCAGCCCACACCAGTGACCCACCCCTCAGCCCCATACAACCAAAGTGTGGGTCAGGCCCATGAGACAAAGCATCATCAGACCAACTGGACATTGGAATCTTCTGCCATCATTAGAAGCTTTGAAGGGAGATGAGACTGGCAAGCGACCTTTCCTGGCTCTCCCAAATGAACACACAGCTTTCCCCAGTTATCTGAATAGTGGTGCAGACATGTAGAGAGAGGGCGTGAACATAACAGTGAGTCTAAGGCAGAACTGGGAGGGGGCCATGGGACCGGGCCCCCTGACAAGATGATGCTGGCATCTGAAGGAGAGAGTATCTCCTTGGGGCAGGCAGGGACAGCCCCTCTTTCTCCCACGAATAGGACTTACCTAAAAGGTTCTGATTCATGCACGTCCAGTGCTGCCCCACGTATCCGGCCCTCTTTGAGGGCCTGCGCCAGGGCCTTCTCATCCACCAGCCCCCCACGGGCTGCATTCACCAGGAATGCACCTTGTCTCATCTGAAGGGAGAAGGAGAAGAGGGTGAGAGCCCGGGCCTAAAGGCTGAGTCTGTCTTGGAGCCTGGCTGGTCTGGGGGGCCCCCTCTCCTCACCTGCTTGATGGTGAAGTCATTGATCAGGTGGTGATTGTGTTCGTTGAGGTTACAGTGCAGGGACACGCAGTCGCTCTGGTAGAGCAGGTCCTGGAGGGTATAGATCCGCTGGACGCCCAAGGACCGCTCAATGCCATCCTGCAAGTATGGGTCGTAGAATATGACACTGAAGCCAAAGGCTTTGGCGCGGACGGCGACAGCCTGCCCGGTGCGACCTGCAGAGACACAGAGAGCATGTGGAAGCCTCCCCTAGCCCGAGCACTGGCGGAACCCCTCTGCCAGCCCCCTTGTGCTGGGGCCCCCATGGCAGCTTCTCAGCGGATCCTCCTGCCCCCTGCCTACCCACGTGGCTAGTGAGGGGAGAGGAAATGGCAGGTCAAAAACAACTTCCTTGTGGTAAGAGCTGACCCCTTCAGCCCTGGCCTGTGGTTCCCCACGTCACCCTCACCCATCCCTCTTGCATCTCCAGGAGAAGATTGGAGCGTGGCTTTTGGGGCATCATCTTGCTCCCAGGCTGCTGTGGGAGAGGAAGATGACCCCATGAAGATGTAGAGGTCGCCTGAACAACCAGAACTGTGGCAGGGTCCAGGCTGGCAAAGTACCGCTCCAAATGGAACATGCAACCAATATAGGTATGGATCAACTAAGTAAAATCAGATACATGAGGACATTTTCTATACAACATTCTATAAAATGAAGGAATTGGGTCAGATGACCGGAAGCTATTTCTTGCTCTAATTCTCTCATCTTGGTTGCTGCCTTGTGACCTTGGGCGAGTCCTTAACTTGTCTGGGCCTCAGTTTCCCAGTATGTAATAAGAGTGGAGTGGACGAGATGTCTCTTTTGGCTCAATGTTAAAGGACAATTCTCTAAAATCAACATCCTCAACGAAGAAACATGAACTCTTGAGAGTACCTACCTCCCTTCTTTCCCCCCCTTACATGGAGGGGACATTTTGTTCTTTCTACACTTTATCCACAACTTTGATCTGTTGGCTTCTAAAAGCACTAATCAAAAAAACAGCAAGTCACAGGATTGTATACTGAGAACTGCAATGTCCAACTCTTCCATTTTACAGGAGGAGAAACTGAGGCTTAGTGGATGAAGAGATTTTTTTCTAAAGAGGACCCGAGAGGCAGAGCTGGGATGTGAACCCAGGTCCTCTCACAGGGGAGTGGGTGGGTGGGTGGGGAAGATGACCCACCCCAACAGCAACATGTGGGAAGCAGGGAGATCCAAGTTCTAATCTTGCCCCAGACAGCTGGTAACTGTGTGATTATGAGCAAGTTACCAGGTATCTGGGCCTCAGTTTCCTCATTTGTAAAATGGGGGTGTCTGGAATGGAGGACCCTCACAGTCCTTTCCAGAGCTAGGTCCCTGAACTGACCCACTTAGTGTGATTTGGCTTGGATTTTCAGGCCACTCACTGTTTCTTGAGTTTGCTCACTATTATGTAAGGGCTATTCATGCCTCTCCCCCACCCCCCAATTTCTCCCCATTTCTCCCAGGTAGGAGGCAGCAACAAGAAGCTTTTCTTACCCATGAGGAATTCAGCATACCCTTATTAGGCACCAACTGTGTGCAGTGCTTTGGCAGGTCTTAGGAAGAGATGGACCCACAGCCTGTACGTACCAAAGCCAATGAGGCCAAGTGTCTCCCCGCGGATGCGTGCTGCCCCCGAGGCCACTTCGCGGATCTGCTCCACGCTCTGGACCCGCGTGCCCTCCCGCAGTGCCTGGTACAGCCATGTGTTTCGCCGGTACAGGTTGAGTATGTGGCAGATGGTAGAGTCGGCCGTCTCTTCCACGGCTGCTGAAGGGATGTTACACACGGCGATCCCTGCAAAGGGGAGAGGATGAAGGGAGGTTGGGACTGCTGAGGCCATACCTGGAGCCCTGAGGTCCTCATCTTTCGCCTCCATGCCTGATGTACTCTCCTCACCTCAGACTGTCAGGCTTCAAACTTGAGTTTTTTTCTGCCTCAACAAAGATGCAGGAGAGGCTGTTCTCCTAATACCCTCCCATTGCCTCAGTGTGGGGAAGAGAGTCTGGCCCAATTCTGGGTGTGAGTGAGTAGGAAGCCTCAGCCACCACAGATGGCATGTCAGCAAGTCATATGGGGCCGGTGTGTGGGGCCAGAGGGAGGCTAGGTCCCTTCCAACCACATCACAGATCCTGGTCTTAAGAAGATGAGTTCAAACTTCGACTCTGCTGCGTTTCCCCAAATCCCGATCCCTCTGGGGCCCCAGTTTCTCCTATTAAATGAGGTGGCTGGGCCTCAAAGGTCCCTCCTAGCAGAGGCTGATGTCCTCTGAATTGGGGGGATAGGAGGGTCTACTCTGGAAGTCTTTTCTCGAGTCTGAATTTGAACTGGGGCCTTCCTGACTCCAGGGTCAGTGGCTGCCTATTCATTCTGTCTGATGCTGACAAAGCCCATTAAAGTTTGCTCAGCTTTCTCCTGCCTGCTCCACAAGACAGGCAGCATTATTATCCCAGATTACAGATAAAGGAAGCCAGGCGCTTAATGGAGGCTGGACATGGTAATGCCCAGGTGTCCCTGGGGAGGACCGTCCTGAAGAGGAGGTGCCTCCCCTCCTTCACCCCGCTGATGCTGGAGAACATGAAAGAAAATGGGAGGCCTGGATCGCCACTAAACCTTGAGTTGGGAGGGACATTACTATCTGTTACTATTAGAAGGAGAAGGAACAATTTGGGGGTCCTGTCCTGGGAGAGGCGGGGGGCTGGCCCAGAACAGAATGGCTTCCCAACAGCACTCTGGGTGTCCTTCCTATAGATCTCCCCCCGCGGGCATCCACCCCAGCCAAGAGTGTCCACCCCCCAGGCCCAGCAGAAGCCCCCCTGGCATGTACCAAGCTCTCCAGCCGCCTTGATGTCGATATTATCGTAACCGCTTCCTATGCGCACAATGACCCGTAAGGCCTTGAATTTCTCCAGGTCCTCTCGGGTGAGGGTGATCGTGTGGTACATCATGGCTCCAACAGCTTCATTTAACACCTGACCGAGAAGAGTCAAGACCCCCATGAGCATGGTGGGGTTCATGGGGAAAAACTGCCCCCTGCCTACATGTGGGTTGTTTGGTCCAGGAAGGAAGATCCCATTGGTCACATGGGAAGCCCTGGCTTTGTGCCAGCCCAGTCAGGAGAGGCAAGAGCTCTGGGTTCAAATTCTGATGCTGCCCCTGCCTGGCCAGAGGAGCCTCTGCAACATCCCGGGCAGGTGACTGAGGCCAAGCAGTTGAGAAACAGGCCAGGCTCCTGCCCTGGACAGCAGCATCTTGGCCCAGTGGGCCATCAGGGCCTCGGCTTCCAGCTGTCTGCTGCCTCAGGTGACATTACAGCTCCGTCAGCAGCAGAATTTGGCAGGTTTTGCTGGCCACGCCCAGAGGCATCCTGCAGGCAGAGATCATGGTGTGTTCATTGGGAGCCTTTCGAATGACAACTGATGGACCACAGGCAGAGGGGTGGGCCAGGAGCTTCCCCCACCAGAGCCCCCCAGGGAGGGTTTTTCCATCCCATCTCTGGGGTCTCGCTGCTGCTGCTTTAACAAAGCTATTCCTGTCCAAATACCAGGCAGATTTACAGCTAACCCACTTGGCCCAAAGCTTGCCATGGAGGTTGATCCTTGTTTCCCAGGACTTTCCCAGGCCCTTCCTCCTAAACAAGTGCCCGATCCCTCTAGCAGCAGAGGAATACCTGGCCTCGCAAATCAGCCCCCAATAACTACAGAATGTGGGTGAGGTGATAGCAACCCCCTTCCTGCTCAGAGGACAGGGGATGCTCCATGCTTGTCTGCAGACCCTGCAGGGCCCAGGACAACACCTGGTGATAGATTCAGACAGAGGCTGTCTCTGAGCCATTGAGTGTCATGTAAATGTTATTGCTGTTCAAAGCAAGATGCCCGTGATACACCAGTCTGGGGGTCATTCCCGATGCCCAGGAGATTGATGGCCAAATAGTTCTCTTAAATAGAGGGAGAACAATGTGGTCAGTAACTCTGGACAAAAGGCTCATGTTCTCTTTGGAATGACCAGGGACAAAGGCCAACGCTACAGTGTCATTGGTACTCTGATGACATGGCATCGACATGTTCTAAGTGACTTGGCCAGGGTCACGTGGCCAGTGTGACAGAGACCTCGGCACCCCTGCCCAGAGTCTCCCAGGAATGGGGTGGAAGGCTGAGAGGAAGCCTTTGGGCCCAGCTACAGCCTCCTCAACTGAACCTTTCCTTTCTTGGCGCACTTCTCAGCAGGGACCCAGAAGAATCTGGAGCACAGACATGGCTCTTTCCTCCTGCTCCAGGACCCCCTGGTTCTGCCCTAGTCAAGTCCAGGGTCCTCTGCCACCCCAAGGGTTCCCAGGCTAACTGGATGTCATTGGAAAGGGAAGCTGGGGGGGAGGGCATATGCTGGGAACCGCCTTGAACCCTGGAAGGGCAAGACGTTCTCCATGGCAACCTTCCTTCCAGAGAAATGCCCACAGGATACTGAGACCCAGGCAGAGTATGCAGCAGTCGCTGGCAGCAAGGGGCTAACCCACTGACTGACTGCGTGTCTAGTATGGCATCTGACCCGCCCTCCAGCTTAGTGTCTGGGGTTAAGTCAAGATGGAACCCAGTGAGCTACCCCAAGTGGCAGGATTCCTCCTCCCACCCCTTCCCCCGGGGCCTCAGCTGCCTCATCTGTAAAAGGAGGGAGCGGATCTGACAGTCCCTTATGGCTCTTGGCACACATCCCTGAGTCCTAGGAGCCTGGGAAGGGGTCACCGGGCGGTTTGAGTTTGTGCCAGGCTCCCCTTCATCTCACCAACATGGGTGAGATCATTGGAATAGATCAGACTTGGGCTGAAGCTGGCTCAGGGCTCATTTCTTGTTTTACAGATAAGTAAACAGAGGCTGAGCGAGGTACTGTGGCTTGGCCAAGGTTAATATTGGTAGGGACCCCAAATCCAGCTGTGCTGCATCTCAGCATCTTAGCACTAGAAGTCTAGGGCTGCAGAGAGCCCAGGCACCTGAAAGGCCACTTGGTCAAGGCCCAGGGAGGGCTGGGGGCTCCCTTGTAACGGCCACGCAAGCCATGAACACTGAATCCTATGTGTGGGCCCAGGTCCACAGCCTCCAGGCTCTGTTCTCTCCACTGGATCATCCTACCCCTTCAGGACACATCCATGTTCTCCTGAAGTGCACATGAAGTGTGAGATCTAGGATCCCAAGGCTTTGTTGTGCATATATGCCTCCTTCCTGTTCCCCTGAAGGTGTGCAGCTGAAATGACCTAGACTGGGGTAGCTCTGGGGCAGCAGGGACATTGCGCAGCACAGAGGACCCAGGCCAGGATGGCCCCAGGGGTGTTTGTTCTGTGCTGGGCTTGCTTGCTTTGTCAGTGACAAAGAGATAGAATGAGAGGAGGGAGATGAGGTGGGGGTGGGACAGACGGACAGACAGATGCGGGGTGCGCAAAACGTCAGAGCACTCACCTTCTCGTGGATCTCCTGAGTTGATTGTGCATCACAAAAAGCCACTGTGGCCAAGTCTTTCAGAATGGGCATCTCCACAGTGCAGTCTCGCCCATCAAGCAGGGCCACCAGGGGTCGGGGGTGCAGGGGGCCATTCATGATTTGGGGGCGGATACCTGCGGGAGCACAAGAAGCCAGGGACCATGAGAGCCGCAGGCCACTCGGAGTATCCCAGAGGTACCACAGAGCACTCTGTTAAAAGCCTCCCTTGGAGGCTGGAGGCTGAGGAGTGGCCCAGACTAGCTGGCCTTGGATGCAGGGGCCCGGGCTTCAAGCCAGCTCTTCCCTCTTCCCCCACCTCAGGCCCCTCTGTCTCCCTGGGCATGTTTTCTCTTCTGCAAAATGAGGGTTGGGGTCTCCTACCCCTGTACCCTGCCTTCTACCTCAAAATCTCTGCTTCTCCACTGAACAGATAAGGAAACTGAGGCTCATGCCTGGTTACCTACGCTAAAATCAGAGGCAGAACTGAGCCAGGCCGCAACCCCACGCTGATTTCCCTGAGAGGTGGACTCCTGCGCCGCCCTCCTGCTTACAGCATCAGGGACATGTGGCTCAGGTCTTGGGGGACCTTCCCAGCTCCCCTCACTGAATGCAATGTCCTGAGAAGAATGGAGATTGACGAGGGGATGCTGGGCCCTCAACAAGGGAACCCTCAGCCCCCCATTCCAAAAATGCCTGGGATGCGAGGTGACTCCCGAAGTGGAGGGGGATTGGGCCTGGGGCTTCAGTTTCCCCAAGAGTGAGATGCTCTAACAACTGTGGTCCCTGAAAACAGTAACTCCCTGGAGGTGACCCAAGGAAACAAAGGGCAACCATTCCAGGATTTAGAACTGAGACAAACGTCCCGGCTCTATGACCAAGGACCTGTGTGGCATCGGGCAGGGGCCTCGGCCAGCACTGCTGAGACTCAGTTTCTCCATTTGTCACATGAGGTTCTACTGGATAAATTCCAGCTCTAACCCAGTTAGCCCCCTTTTCAAATGAGGAGATGGTTTTGTGTGTGTGTGTGTGTGTGTGTGTGTGTGTGTGTGTGTGTGTGTGTGTGATGGGTGTGCAAAACATGCCTACTCAGCAGCCCAGGCACAGGACACTTCTGAGACCTGAGCACTGACCATGCAGGAATCATCCCATGAGGCCCTGTCCCCAAGTCACAGAGGGACTGGCTCACATGGATGGCCATGTTGGAAGCCAGCCCACCTCTGCTGCCCCAGGTGGATCCGGTCCTTTCTGGCTCTGCTATTTCCTGGGTAAATGGAGCTAAGATGCACTCAGTTTTGAAGCCTTGGGGAAATTCACTGGGCAGTTGGCTACAGGGTCAAGGTTTGGGGGTGGCACAGAGGCTCTTTGGGGTGCTGTTTCCCAACAGGGCTGGTGTGTCCAGGTCCTCTACACCCTCCCTGTGCTAGGGAGCCCTCCTCTCCACTCCCATGCCTCTGCCATGGCCAGCTGGGCTTGGAGGAGAAGAGCCTGGGACGGAATCCACCTGGACAGACTATCCAAACTATTTATGGAATCCCCCGAGACCCCTTACTTAACAAACCCCAGATCCCCTCTCTGCTAATGAGAAACGCTGTCGAGCAGAATGCTCAGAGTCCGTAACTTGGGAGCTTTGGGGTCTCAGATTTAAGCAGAGGAATCCCATTTGCCAAAGCAGAGGGCCCTCTCCTGCTGTGGGGGATGTGGCGGAACTTCTGCCTTTCCCTGTCCTGGCCGAGATGACGATGTTTCCTGGCTGAGGAGGCCACCCACGTAGACAGTATCTGATATGGTGCACCCACATCCTCAGTGCTTGCTCTGGGGGGAACATTGGGGAGCCCCCATCTGGAGGGACAGCCTGGCACCCTGAGGGCAGGTCACATGCATAACTGGGTGGCTCAAGGTCTCTCCTCTCACCAAAATGCTCCCAACTGCTCGAAAATGATCTCTTCTTCAAAAAACCCACTTCTCTCTGGACTCCAGCAGCACGTGAGGCTCTAAGCCAGGCAGACAGGTGTACAAGGCTCCTGCCAGGCTACTGGAGCCAGGGAGGACCCAAAGCCCCTGCCCTTCTCTAGGCGCAGGTCTAGGAGTAGGGGGCGGGATGGCCTCAGATGCTCTTTTCAGCCTGGACTGGGGCATTCACTTGTCCATGTTCAGGCCCAAGATGAATGAAGGAGGTTGCAGCTGGTGAGAACCGTGGCTACTGCTGACTCCAACATGGGGTGGCCCCCACCTGTTAGGAAAGACAGGATGCTAAGCCCGCCCAGCCACCAAGATTCTCAAACTGTGTCTAAGGGAAGCGTTTGGGAATGAAGCCATGGCCCAAGATTCCCCTCCCAGCAGACATGCAGAGGTCACAGGGCGTTGGCCTGGACAGAGCCCTCAGACACTAGAGGAAAGGGAAAGCCAGGCTGCTGGGGTCTGAAATGGAGAGTCCGGGGTTACTACAGTCGTACGGATGGAAGATGTCCCCATCTGTCATCTGCTCAAAAGCGATGGGCCATAAGCAAAGCCTCAGATGCTATAGTGCAGTCATCAGAGAACAGGCTGGGGACAACTGAGAACATGGAATTCTGGAGCCAGGAGGAACTGCCACATGGAAATCCAGAAGGCTGGGGATCTAGAATGGACCTCAGAACATGGAACCAAAAACATCAGGCCTGAAGCAACCTGAGTCCATCCCCCACGTTTATCAATGGGGAAACTGAGGACAAGAACAGAAGTGACTTATCCAAGGTATACAGATGGTGCCATGGTCCAAGACACCGCAACCTCCACAAAGTAGGTGATGTGACCTGCCTGCATGCGAGAAGAGGTGTAGGCAGCTAAAAGCTGCTCTACACCCAAGATGATGATCCTGATGCCATGAAGGACCCCTGGGAGCTCCGCTTTAACTTTTGTCCACCCAGCCCCAGCCTGGCCTCACACAACAGCATTCATGGGGACGGCTCCATTGCAGGTTTTCCCGTGCCCTAGGACTGCTGCCACCTGTACCAGAATCAGAGACAGTCTAAAATGAAGTTGGGGGGAATCACACGGATTGGGGAGCAGGGTACCAGGTCAGGGCTTGTGGCCTTGCTGGGTCCACCCTGTGCCCTCAGCCAGAAGGCTCCTACCAGCTTTAATTAGCCTGGGCCTGCCCTGTCCAACCAGACACACCACCCAGCTTCCCAGGCACTCGGAGACCATGGTTGACATCCTTGGGCCAGCCCTGACCTCCCAGCCTGGCCTGTTTCCTGGAGCAAGTGAGTGGCCAGGGCAGCAGGGCCCAGTGGGAGGACAGCCTGGCTTTGTCTGTGTACAAAGCCGTTTGTCTTCCTTCCCCAAGCTTTGGTGGATTCCAATGATGCCCCTGCCAAGAGAGCCAGGAAGCTTCTCAGGTGGCCTGGTGGTCTCTGTGTGACCACTGGCTAGCTGGAGCAAGCTCCCAGGGAACAGTGGTGGTACGGCTGCTTGGCTGACCCTCTGTCATCCCAGTGGCTCCCAATATCCCTGTGCCGGTCAGCCCACTATGATCTGTGGGCAGGCGGCATGGGGCATCCTCTGGGGATGGGCCGAGGACAGCCATCTGTCAGACTGCCTCCACATTCCTCATTTCAAATGGCACATGGGAGCAGAGGGAGGGGATGGAGATGAGGAGTGCTGGTGGGGGTCAAGGGGAAGCAAGGACTGGGTAGAATATCACCACTCTCCCCTGGGTGGATGCTGTTGCTACCAGGACCAGCCCTGTGCAGTCAGTTGGTTAGTCCTGTAGTGGCACACCACAGTTGCATCATTTCTAGACAAACGTCCCTTTGAACATGCAGGCAAATACAAAGCTTTTGTCCGGAGCCCCAGGAGAGTGGACAGGTGAGGGCTTGGCTTTGCTGGCCTGGCTGGTCTCAGAACTCTAGAGCAGAGAGGGATCCATCTGCCCTTGGCCTCCTCTGAGCCCGGCCACGGTTCCTTAATTCAGGCTCTGGAAAGAGGAGGCTGACACATCCAGTCACTCTCGGAGCATATTTGGTCATCTGCACCAGGGGTGAGTGAGTCTGGAGGGCTTGACTACAGGAAGGAGGTGCCCTGGAAAGTCTGGGCCCTTTCACTGGCAGCAGCAGACCAGGCACATGACCTTGCCTCAACCAGTGCCCAGTATCAGGTGGGAGCAGGAAATGTGTGAGTGTGGGGGAGACGAAAGAGGGAGGAGTTCTGGGGTGTGTGTGAGGACTTGCTTGTGTCTCTGCTGAGGGAGCCAGCCAGTCCCAGCCCCAGAAAAGGGAGCCCGGGGGGCCCCTGGGGCTGAGTATTCCCAGCGTCCCCCAGTTCGCAGTCTCCAAATCCACAATAAGGCAAACAGACACCCCCCACTTCCAGTTTGCAAAGCCCCTTCCTCACAAGGGCTGGAGGTGGGGGGGACAGTTACTGGAAAAAAGAACTACTCCCATTATGTGGGTGAAGAAACTGAGGCTTGGATTTGTGGCTTGCCTATGGTCACACACTGGGGCCCAAGCATCTGGACTCCAGCCCCTACTTCCTCATCTTGTCAAGGGCAAGACTTGGTTTTACCCCTTTATACTCCAGGTCCAATAATCAAGGACCCCTGACCTTCCAACATCAATCCATAATTGGCCATTTATTAATTAAGCTCTTGCTAGGGGTGGGAGGCTCTGTCCTGAGAGCAGCCCTCCTTCCTATGCAGGGACTGGGGAGGGATGGGTAACTGATACCCATCCCCACTTGAGCTTAGCCTGGGGATTCTGGCTCTGCCCCCCTGAGCTTCTCCTCCTATGTACATACACAGAGAACCTACCTGCCACCTAACACAATCGATTCCCCCCACCCAAGGCCAAGAGGGGCAGGTCTGGGACTGGGCCAAGTGGGAAGGAGACTTGTGGGGCAGGCCATAGCCATAATCAGAATCAGGGCTGACAGAAGAGGACAGAGGGGAATGGTGCACTCCTTCACCCTCCCATGCGGAAGACCCAAAGCCTTCGCTAAGCACGATCCTGCCCACTTGGAGGGGGTCATTCAGCTTTTGCCTGGTTACTGGTCAGTGACACACCCTTCTCTCATTCGGGTAAAGGCTATTTGCTGAGTTAAGTTTATTGCCCTGGGCTTCGGCCCCTGTGGCAGGGGAGATATGAGGGGGGGCTGGGAAGTTTTATCTATCACCCATTATGTGCCTAGCACCGGCACCAGTGAGCATTACCTAACAGAATCCCCCTTGTGTCCAAATGTGTCCTTGCCACTCTGCCCCCAGGGTGGTCATGTGGAGCCTCTCAGGCAGCTGATCCCAGCAGCTTACAGGGGACAGGACAGTTAAAACCCCCCAGCTCAGTGATCACTCCTCCTTCCAAAGCCTTCATGGCTCCCCAGTGCCCCTGAATGCCTTGATGTTCAGGGTAGTTTTCTGGGAAGCAAGTGTGGCTCTGAGATGGGTCAGGGGCATTTCTCCAAAAAATGGTACACGTATTTGCACAAGTAGGTGTGCGTGTGCATGTGTGTGTTGGTCTGCAGAGCCCTTCACCGTCTCCTCCTGCTGAGGGTGACTCTTCCATTCTCTCAACAAAGCTACCTCAAAGGGCAGTGGCATAAGTACTACTATTCTACCCATTTTACAGATCGGGAAACAAATGACTTGTCTACCTCAGAGGAGGGATGTGGCCCCATTTTCTGGCCCACTGCGTTGGGGTGCTCCTGGAACCTCATTTTCTTCTAATACAGGCATATCAGGGGCATGGATTCTTATGGTCCCCTGCAGTTTGAAATACATCCTAATAAATGGGGAAAACTTTCTACCTGCAAAATCCCAACCAAAATCCCACCTTCTCCAGAAAGCCCAACCCGCCTCCTTCATTCACATCATGATCTCCTATTTATCCTCCCTCCCCCATTAGACCATAAACTCCTCGAGGACAGGCCTGTCTTTTTCCTCTCTCCAAAACTCTTAGTACAAAGTAGGTGTGCAGTGAATGGTTACCGATCGACAGATACATCCTGGGTGCTTTCTACCCAATTCCAGGTGTGTAGAGAGGTGGGTAACCCCTAAAATGAGGACTGGGTTGCTCCAGAAAGGGTATCACATGGGGGGGCCCTGACCCTAAAGTCCTGAGCACTGCCCGAACCAGATGAAAATGTAACTGGGAAACGCTACAGAATTAGTGAAAATAAAATACAACCAAGAAAATGGGAATGTGTGGTTTCCCAAGGCACTATGTGGCCGACAGGGATCAGGTTTTCTGAGCTGGACACCACTGACCACAATCAGTGTCCCTCTATGTCCTATTAAGGGTTTTCCCCTCTTATTTTAGCCCAGAAAGGGAGTGGTTTGGCTGGAATCATACCCCCTGACCTGGATAACGACAAGGGGCCCTTGAGACCATCACTGGGCAGAAGGCCATCACATGCACTTCCCCTGGCAGGTGGTGCCCACCCCTACCAGGACACACGATGCTCCAAATCTGAGGGCCCACCCTCCAATGCATTAACAGAGGCCTTGAAGAGGAGCATGGGAGTCTGCTGTGCGCATTTAGGGTGAGGGTGAAGAATAACTAGGACTGTGTGTATTTTGTGGATGGTGAAACAGACACAGTAAAACCTAATCCCACGAGCCCTGGATTCTAATCCCATCTCAGACGCTCCCTGGCTGTGTGACCTTAGGCAAGTCATTTTATTTTACTCTGAGTGTCAGGGTCCTTGTCTATAAAATTAAGTTAATGGCATTTATCTCTCAGAGATTCTGTGAGGCTCCAGTGGATCTAGAGAAAATTTTGTGAATCTGAAAACGGCTGATCAATACCAGCTATTAAGAGGGGGAGGGAAAGGATGGAAAAACAAAACTTTGATAAAAATTTATTGGGAAAAAAAAAGATCTTCCTTGCCTGTGTCTTTTGTAAATCATGAAGAAATGGGAACTTTCTTCACTACCATTATTTCACAGATGTGGAAACTGAGGCCCAGAAAGAGTCAGTCACTTTCTCAAAGTTGAGGTCACATCTGAAGTGCATATTTGAGTCAGGATATGAAATCCAAATTGTCTGATTCCCTATGGAGCCTTGTCTCTACAAGGAGGCTTCAGGGACATGCGTGGGTATACACGTGTGTTGGGAGAGCGCTGTGGGAGAGAACAGCAACACACCCCTATCTCTGAAGCTGAGCCCCAAGAGGAGACACCCCCATGGGTGCTGGCGGGACTGGCTGCATCCTTCAATATTATGCTGGCTACTTGGGTCTTAGAGAAAATAACACGTTCCCCTCACTTCGTAAACATGTTCAGCCACATGTTTCAGCCAGCCCACATAGAATATGAAGGCACAACCAATGTCCTGGGGTTGTGCAGGAGAAGCTAGCACATGACTAGGGAAAGATGTGGGGGGCAGCCCTGGGAGGCGCCACCCATAGAGGACCACTTCAGGGAACTCCCAGACCCAAAACGCCCAGAGATTCCCAGGGACAATGGCACTGCCTTCTGAGTCTAGGGGATCCACCCCCAGAATGAAGCAATCTCTGCTGGAAACACCAGCTCAACTTGGCCACCCTTATCAGGCAGGCACGTTAGGCAAACTCTTGGGTGTCTCTTCCTCCAAGGATGGCCCTTGTACTCTGGCAGGACTCGGCTATGTTTACTTCTGGCTGGAGACCAGCTTCATCGGTGACTGGGGCCAGTAAGTCCATCTATCCTTAGGAGGGAGGCTGGCAGGGTTTGGTCTAATATGACAATGTTCAGGCCTCCCTCCCCATGCCCTAACAGATCCTCATGTCAGACCCTCACACTGAAGGGCAGGTCCTGCGTTGGTTGTTAGGAGAAGAGAACACCTCTCTCAAGTGTCTTCCCTTGTGAAAGAACAAATTACACCAGCTTAGCTCAAGAGTAGAAATGACCCCCAGGGGGCCCAGCCTATTTCCTACCTAGAGCATCCAGCCTTCACAGAGCTGGTATGAATTGGACTCTTGGTGGGCAGAATAAACCCCTCTCATGAGGAAGGCTCTGGGGATTGGGTCTCACAAAGTGTGCTCGATTCTGTACCAACAGTCTACCACCTCTCTGCAGAAAGGAGGGAAAGGCATTTCCCATCAGTCCTCTGATGTTGTTATTAGTGTGTCATAGATATGTCTGGGGAAGCTGGCCATGCACAAAAAAAGAGTGCTGAGGGGGCGTGTGTGCGCGCATGTGTGTGTGTGTGTGTGTGTGTATCCCTCCTTAAGATATGTATGAGCAACGTGGTCCTGAGTCACTTGGTGTCATAGCTCCAAAGGTCCCACCATCATCTGTGTGATGGGACCAAAGACTCCTTCACTCTCGGAATGGCGGTGGGCATTACTGCTACCCTACCAGCAGCCACCTGGCTGGCAACTCCAGGGCAGCCACACCATGTGATGATGGCAGAGATAGGAAAGGGGTTTCCTAGCAAAGAATTTGGCAGGAACCACTTGGCTCATCCAATCTCTTCAATGCTGTCTCTTCCTTCTGGAGGTGTTTTATGGTGGAAGTCAGAGACACTGACAAGGGGATTAGTTTTTCCAGTAACACTTGTGGTTTAGTGGAATGCAAGGTGTCTGACAGCAGCTCTAGGCATGGAGGAGACCCTCATGCAGGGGCATTCCTGCTCTGCCTTTGGCCCTACTTCCCAGAGAAAGGCTTCAGGGATGAGAGGTCACTCAGATCAAGAGGGAAAGATGAGGGCAGACAAATGTGGACAGATTGAAAAGACACAGTATCAGTGACTAGTGAGTGTACATGGAAAGACCAACCACCACAAACCCTTGAAAACAGGCTCCAAAGAAAGAAGGGACAGAAGGCATCTTCTCCCATTCTCCTGCAGAGGAGGATCCATGGAATGCTCCTTACAGCATTAGATGTCTTTGCTGGATTATTTTTCTCTTTTTCCTTTAAAAAAATTTTTGTTGTTGTTACAAGGAATGACTATGAGAGAAAGAGGGAATCTAGGTGCTATAAAAACTAAAGATATCAATAAAGAATATTTAATATAAATTATCATGTAGAAAAAATACTTCCTAATGCAGTGAGGCAAAGTTCCCATGCCCAGGCAATTACTTAGCATTTCTGGCAGGATAAAGGAGAAGCAAGCCAATTGATGTACAGATAGTAGCAGGAGAAATTCTCCAAGGAAACTGTGTTTGCCGACCATCCATCACTCCCATCGATGAATGTTTACGGCTTGGCAATGTGCTGTTGGCACTGGATGCCACTGGACCCTGTGCAGGTGGGACCATCATCCCTCTACTCAATCCCAGCTCCAGGAAGCCTCCCCAGTGCTGCGTCACATGCCCCTCTCCAAACACAGAGGATGCTTTCTTCAGCACATCTTGGATACACACATGGATCTGCCAAAGAATGACCAAGATGAGGAAATTCCCTTTCCCAGAATCCCAGGGGAACCTGTTCTGCAGAACAGTAGAAGTAACAGTGTTACCTGGGGCACTGATAGGTGATAGGACTTTCAGAGAGGGGTGGGGGTCTAATCAAAGCACATCTTTTCTCTGCATCTTCAAATGTGGCTCCCAAGTGGGCAGGGACAGTCCCTGAACCTCAGAGATAGATAGACTTCAGAGAAAACAAGTGTAGCACTGGATGGAGGGGAGCTTAGGGAAATACCCTCCGCTCAGGGTGAAAAGAGGAGAAGGGGCTTGCTTGGTCACAGTCACAGAGACTGGAAGGAGCACAGTCAGGATTTTACCCAAGTCCTTTTGATGCCCAAGCTAGCTTGTCTTCCACCACACCTTGAGATCATCGGGGATGAACAATAGCTCATTTTCTCTCTGTGTACCCAAGCCGCCCCAACCAACACACATCAGGTTGGGAAAACAGAATATGAAAAGCAAAGCTTCAATGCCAGAGTTCCCCGCCCCCCGCCCCCAGCTCTGGCAAAGACCCACACCTGAAAAATATCTGACACTCAAAGAAGCCTCTTCCCCCCCGCCCCCCAATTCCTAAGCTTTCTTGGTGCTCTCCCTGAAGGATGCCTTCCCTCTGGCTCCTGAATGTCCCAACCTCATGCCCCTGCCTCCATGAAGGCACCAGCCTGCTAGGCAGATCCCTCTCTACCTACCAGAACCACAGTGGGTGACCTGAGGGAGGACAGGGATGAGCGTATAAGAGTGGGCTTAGATCAGCACTGCTGCTGGGGTGAACTGCTGAACACACATGGAATTGACTGATACAGCTCCATGAAAATTAGATCAAGTCTTGGACCAGCAAGAGACAAACCAAGAAAGATCCAACAAGGAAAGGAGTCCAAACCAGACCACTTCCCAGAAAAAGGCTCAGATGTGTAAGATGTTCATTGGCCCGACACACCATATGTCTATTTTCATGGGCCTTTAACATAATGGGTGAAAATACGTTCTGTGTCCCATAGTGGCAGCCACATACACAGAGCCAAACCTGGAGGAATCCAGTGTTCTATGTGTTGCTGAGAATGCCTAGAATGAGAACTATAAGGAAGAATTTTTATATCTGGGACAAGGGTCATGAAGAAAAGCTAGGGATTGGGGGGATCCAAGACTGGCAAAAAAGTCACTTAGTCTGGTCCACCATCTCCTAGCTTCTCAGGACAAGTTATGTTGTTGCCATTATGCTGAGATTAACACCCTATAAATTTGGTACCCTGGAACAGAGCCCCAGTTGCTGCACCCTCGTTACACCTACACTGCCATCCCTCACCCAAGTTTACACCCTCAGATTTGTTCTCAATGTCTCACTCTCACCCCATAAGCCCAAATGATTGTCTCATTTTGTTTTTTTCACATCCAACATTTGTTTAACACTTGCCTCCTCTTTGCTCACAAAGCTCTGGGTCTGACCCTCATCTCCTCTAACCTGGATTACTGCAGTAGCCTCCTTCAGAACTACACCTTCAAGGCTATGTGGAGACTCCTCTTCACACCTTCTAGTACTCTTCTGGTGGGCCAAGCTGGTCCCCTAGCCCTGCCTCATGCACCATGCTCCATCTCACACCATCACGCCTTTGCATAGGCAGTCCTTTCTCAGAGGCCCCAGCCCGGAGATGGAGCCTTCCCTTCCACACCCGCCTCCTATCCTACTATCCCTGTGGGTGCTGTCTCCTTGAAATGAGGCTGACTGGCGATGACAGTCAGTGTTTCTCCCAGAGATGCTCACTGTTTAGTCGCTTCTGTTGCTGCCTTTCCAGCCACCACAAACGGTTCCCTCTAAGGATTTAGCCTCACCTACCCTTTGTCCAGTCAGACCCAGGTCTAGCGGTCTGGCTTACTACAGCCTGCTCCTCAGCACCCCAAAGTCTCCTTCCAGGGCCCCACTGGCGAGCTCCCAGGGTGGTGTCCAAGTTTGTAAGCCTGGGGGCGGCTCACTGGAGTATTTCTGAGTTTCTAGAAATGTGCCCATGGCAACAACAGAAGGGGATGTTTGCAAAAATTAAATGAAATAAAGATGAGGAAGGAGAATAAAAGATGCCAGAAGGAAACTGGCGATGCCAGACGTGGCTGCCTCCCCCCCCCCCCCATCCTGGTGCTGGGTAGTATGGATTTAGTGTGTCCCGTGGAACAAGCACACACACGCATTCCCCTCACACTGCTAGTAACAGTGCATGTACTTCATTCGGGCTGGCCCAGCAAATGGGGGCTTAGGGCAGCAAGAACCTTCGGGTTAGCCCAGGCCTGAGGGGCTGCCTGACCCCAACAGGATCATGGGAGGGGCCCAAGGCAAGTTTGCTTCCTCAACTAAGCAGAGAGGGGCTCAGGCCAGGATCACCCAAAATCAAGCCCTGCAAATGCACAGCAATCTGTAGAAATCTCTAGGCTCCCTCTCACCAACCCCAACATCCCACTTTTAGGATGCCCTTGGCAGTCAAGCATTCTCAGGAATAGAAATTCTAAAATGAAACAGCCCCTCAAAAAGCTTCCATCCACCTGGCCATCCCACATCCAACAGAGAGCGTCAAGGTCAAGACTGTCCCTGTGCAAGGGCTCCAGAGCTGATATCGCATTGTGGGAAGACCCCAAGTCAAGGGAGCCTGGGTACCTGTGTGCAGACCTGTCCTCCAGAAAACGAGGTTTAAACTAGATCATTGCTACATCTCCCAACTCCTGAGTCTAGAAGCACACCCATGGGTTTCAATCATAAGCTTTGGATTAGATGCAAAACCTTCCTCAAGCTTTTCCCAGAGAAAGGCCTGCACAGTTCTGCTGAGGGGCAGTTCATGTTCCTCAGAACTGGCCACACTCAGATTAAGAGACCTGCAGCCTACCTTAATTGCATACTTCAAAAGTCACTGAGACCGGATCCATGCCCTGTACACTAATTCAGCCCTGAAGTAATAAAAGTTCAGATGATTCCAGGGAGACCCCAGGGTCCCTGAAGCAAAAGAGGCTGGTCAATCTCCCCCTAAGACCCTGAAATCAGGTCCCCTGACTAAAGCCAGAGAGCCTTCCACAAAGTAAGCTATGCAAAACAGCAGATCCCTGGACCCACGATCAGAGGATGGGTAGCGTGAAGATCACATGATGGCACTGGACCATGTCAAAGTTCCATGATGGCCCTGGACTATACCAAGGTCACATGATGGCACCAGACCACCCCAAGGTCACACAGTGTCACTGGACTGGACTACAGTCATATGATGTCCCTGGTCTGCACTAAGGCCACACAGTGGCACCAGACCACACCAAGGTTCCATGATGCCCCTTGGTCTATCCCTCTTAAAAAGTCAAAAGGAAAACAAAATGCTCCAAACACAAAAGGCACATCTCACTTAATTCTGTGCAAAATACAACAATCATCAAGAGGCAGAAGAAGCAGCTCTCTTCTTGACCAGTGCTTAATGTGGCCACAGAACCTCAGTGGGTGGTGGGTGGTCTGCTGGGTGTGGCCCAAGGAGGCTTGATGGTTTGTCAGGAGCAGCTGCTCTCCTGTCACTTCCTCCTGAGTCCGATGACCTTAAACTCACTCGGGCTCCAAGCCCAGGGAGCCCCCGGCCTATCACCAAGCTGTAACCCAAGCCAGGGCTGGGTAGAAAGACCAACCACAATGTAGAAGAGGGAGGAGTCCAAGTTGGATGGCAGGTTAGAGATCACGCAGAGCTTTGGATCTCATGGTTTGGAAAGTGAGCAGCCTCCATGCTCCCCATCAGCCCCTCACTCCTGCCATCCCCTGTGGGTGGCTTTCAGGCAGTGGTGACGTGTGTTTGGTTGACAAAGTGATGACGCATGAACATGCAAGGTGGTGTGATGGGGTGGAAAGCACAATGGTCACAGTGTTAAGAAGTAAGGGCTCAGTCTCTAGACTGGACTCCTCCATGCTCTGTGATGACATCAGAGCCTCAGCATCTTCATCTGTGAAAAGGGGATGCACCACCCACCACACTGGGGAACACTGTAAAGCAAACATCTGGTGAACTCAAGATTCCCCGTTAGGGGAGCAGGAAATTAAGGCCCCATTATGTGCTTACACTCATGGACTGAAGTCTGGTCAGATCCAGGACAGAAGTCCATGAGGTTTTTGACCCTTCAGCCCTAGCCTCTCTCTTCTGGCCCCAAGCTAGAGCTCCTCTGCAGAGGATAAGGAAGATGCTTGGCTCTGGCTTGATCACTTTCTTACCTGTGTGATCGTAGGCAGGTTCTCTCTTTGGACTAATTGGCCCTTCTGGTTCCTTCCATATGTAATCCTCTAAACCAACAAAGCTCTTCTCTGACCATCTGCCATGGCAGACAGCTTTGGGGGCTGTCTTTCACCTTTCCTCCAAAGGATGGGGTGCTCCACTTCCCAAGAAGGTTGTCTGGAACCCACTTTGGCTCAACTTTTCTTTCTGGTGTCCCCAGATGCTGATGAAGGATGCTGTGTGAGGCAGAGAAAAAGGTCTCCTCAGAGCCAGGGGCCTGCCCTCTTGATTTCCTGTGGGAAGGCCTCTTGATCTTATCCACATAATGCTTCCCAGAGACATCCAGCAGACCCAAATGTCCTGGTTTCTGAATCCAGCAAGTCAACAGTGGTTTAGAATTTCTCACTCACGACTGAGGGCAGAGCCTCGGAGCACTCCCTCCCGATCCGGTGCAAACTCCCAGAAACTGGATCTGCTGGTTCATGTGTCTGTCTGCTGTTTATGTAACACACTGTTCCATTTCTATTTGGGAAGGCTGTCCAGGAGAAAACTTTCAACTGTGCACATGTGAATGGGTCCTGGAGGTCAGTCTGCCCTCTCAGTGGGAATGGTTGTTTACAGGTTGATTTTACGCTCTTCTGGAAACTCAGCAAAAAGGAATTTGATTCCTCCATTGTTTGCTATGGCTGGGTTCAGCCTAACCAGGACACGTTCCCATCCTGGTTCTGGCTCCCTGATTCACAAAGTATCAGACCTCAGAATTGGACAAATGAATTGTTTTGGAAGTAAGTAGCCTGCAGAACAACACTGAATTTTGAAGGGCAAAAGGAAGGGTCATATTCTTCAGCTTGAGATTTTAAATCCCTTCCCCCTCCTCCTTGTCTTTTTTCCTGTATTTTGTACATTTAATATACCAGTCTGGTAGTATACAAAAGCTATTGCTTCTTTCTAAAGGAAAAAATTTCTAAATTTCAGCAAAGAGCCTGGGAAACATTCAGAAAGCTTTCCTTGTCTAATTCTGTTGACAAGATCAGTTTGGGGACACTGTGAAAACAGCCCATTGAGCTACCTGGCAGAGCTCCCACACGCAGCTTTCTGACTGTATGGTTTACACCTGAGACCTAGTGACAAGATGGGAATGATATTTTTATGTTCCCTTTTAAAGGATTCCCTTCCTACAATGACCAGAAATTCAATCTGGCCTGTATCTAGACTCTGAAATGTCCAGTCCCTATAGCTTTGGGGCTCCCTTCTGGATCCATGGTCCCATGACCCTCGGTAAGTAACTGAAAACATCATGAAGTCTCATTTGTATTCAAGCAGAAAAAAGAAGAGAAAGCGGGGTTGGGGGCATGATTTCTTGAGTAAAGAGAAAAAGCTGAATTATTGACTTGTTCAGATAATTTCCAAGGTCCAGGTCTTGGCTAGGCAAGATTTATAGGTTAGAGGAGAAGTGCCATTTCTAACCTATCCCTTGTACGTCTAGGAGGACACAGAGCCCACTTGCTTCAGCACCTGGAGAGATCCAGGAGACCCTAGGCACTCAACTTGGGGGTGATGGAGGGTGGCTCCCAGCTTGGAGGAGCGCAGCATCAGAGACCCCACATGGGGTGGCCATGCCAGCGCTAACCAGCCCACTATTCACCTTCCCCGGCTCATGATTTCGTTCCTGTGATAATTACTAGATTTCTAAATGTACAGAAAAGGAAAAACTGGTGTTTTGTAAATAAACATACGAGCTTGGTGATTACCTCTGGGATGGATGGTTATAATCTCAAAGTTGACGAATAAGGAATAAAAATGTTATTTACATCATAAATTTTTAAAAATGAAAAAAAGCTGCTCATTATCCATTTCATAAATCTGCCCTATGAAGCCCCAAGTTCCAGCCAACTGAATTCCCAAGGCACTGGATGGCAGCTTCTGACTTCCCAGTTAGTAGGCGTGAATCAGAGAGAGCTGTAAAGTTTGCAGACAGATGGCTGGAACATCCCCTGCCCATCCCTCAGAGGCAGATGCTCCAGGTAACATGAGAGGTGGGTGGGCCCCGTGGAAAAAGGGTCAAATAACCTCATGAGACCTCTGAGACCTGGGGACCCACCAGCATTTAAAAACACTTTTCAGGCTGACAACGCTCTTTCTACAGATGAACCCATCTTTGAAACAGAAAGCGTGGACCACAGACAAGGACCTATAGGACAGATGGAGACACTGAGGTCCATGATCACACAGCATGTGGGGCAGGATTGGAACCCAGGGATTCCTAACTCTGAAAATAGCATTCAATCCACTTCCCAAAGCCACCCATGTCCAAAACTGCACGTGGGAGAAAAATGTGTAAAAATCCTTTTCTATCCATGAACTCACCTGAAGACTATTAAATGACAATTTTTCTAACGGCCAAGGAGGAGGCTCCATTCACTTGCTAGGCCCAAATTTGACCTTTTCCTCATGTTGCTACTGAGGCCTTCTACAGTCCCAGGCCCAGGCTGGAATCTAAGGACAGGAATGCCTAGGCCCCCCTGAGTCAGCCAGGGAAGGTTTTCAAGTCCAGAAAGAACAAAACTTTCTCCCCACTGGGTAGCCAGAATGATGCCGTCTTTGTTCCAAAGAGAATACGGGCCTGTGCTTTGGGATGTGGCATCCATGGTGAGCGAGTTCTCTAAGTGATCTTTTTCTTCTTTCTTAATCAAGGAAGGCTCACTGGAGGAGGAGGAGAGAAATGCTGGGTCGAAATAATGACTTCGATAGAAATGGATGACTTGGAAAAACCACGGTCCCTTGGGCTCTGGGTCCAGACAATTCAGACCCTGCCCTGGAGACGGTGAGGAGGCTTTGTAGAGAGGGGGGATAGTAGCTTGCAGACAGGCTGGGGAGCACTTTATGCGGCAGGCCAGGGGCCTGACTTTGAGAATTTATGTCCATGGGGTGGGAAGCGGGAGCAGACACTTGATGTCTCCGAGGTCCTGGGACACTGAAGGTCTCCTCAACCACAGATATGGACTGTAAGGCTTCAGAAAGTATTTCTTTTCCCAACTGGAGAATATACAACAATGTCTGATACGGGCCAAGGTCTAGGATTCCATCTGCACCCCCACCTCCCCAGCATCTCTCTCCCTCCAACACTCACTTTGTTATCTGCTGGGGTCAATCACTCCTAATGAGATGGGGTTGATTTCCACACACCCTAAACAACCGGGCCACACATCTCCTGCTCAGATCAGCAGGGCTGATGGTGGGGCTCGGGCTTCCCAGGGCAGCCCACACTGGAAACCCTGGAAACCCCAGCAGGGCCTGGTCATGCAGAGGGCAGGTCAAAAGGTGATGGAAGATAAGGAGGCAGAGAGAACCACATCCTACAATATGCTGGCAAGGATCAAACTGCTGAATAAAAATACCCAGGCAATCACCTAAGTGGCGAAAAAGGATTGTGAACGCTCAGAAAACCCAAGTAACGAAGGTAATTGCTTCAGAAGAGCTCAGTAAACAGCAAGGATGACCAAGGTTGGGCAGCTCGGCCCCCAGTGCCATCCTCCTCCTGCCTGCTCCTCACGTGTTCCTGAGCCGACCCAACAAGACTTCCTCCCAGGGGCAGATGAGCCCTACCTGGTGAGAGGCTCCCACACGGAATGACATCCTGGTACCACGGGGCCCAGGATGGCCCAGCCTGGATTCCCCACCAGCCCAGACTGTGGGAGACAGCGTTCAGACTTTCCCCCAAAGTACAAGCTAGATCAATGGGAAGGAGAATGCTAGGAGCAGGAGGATCATGAAGCCCCGGATCCATCACAGAACCCTTCAAAGATTCTCAAAGGCATCTAGGACGCCATGGCACCCAAGCCCCAGTAGAATGTGAGCTTAACACCAGGAAATATCAGAGCTGTGTGATGGAGGGATGTGAGGCAGGAGCTGTGCCCTCCTGGCCGATGGTGTGACTTATGTCATGACGGACAATCTCTGAGAGGAGCAGGCTGGACCTGTATGGCCCCAGAGGTTTCGTCTGGATTCCAAGTTTTGGAATCTGGATTCTACCTCTGCCTCCTCTGCTGCCTCACTTGTCCTGAAGTTGGGGCTCGAACAGGCAGGGGAGTGAGAAGGGGGACAAGACTAACGAGAAAGATGATGAAGACTCAAGAAGAGGCCAGACTGGTATCTCCCATCCTGCAGAATCTGCCCCTCCTAACAAGGAGCACCTAGCCCATCCAGAAATAGTGCCCTGAGGAGAACAGCTTGGAGGGGAGCACAATGAGCTTCAGAGGATGTTGGAACATCCAGAAAAAGGTATTTGAAGGGGATGGAGCATGAAAGGAGGTCGGGCTAGAGGATGGCAATGTTGTTCCCCACCCCCATCCACGGAAAGGACACCACCAGGGTTTACATCCAGTGGCAGGTGGAGACCCATATATTTACACAGGGAATGGGACCAAGGATACTTCCAATTGCAGATGGTCCATTGTGCCTAAAATTCATAGAACCCAAACTCTTGAAATAACAGAGGCATGGAACCCATCCAAACCCAAACCTGTTCCACAGAAGGAATGGGGGCTTCTTCATTTTACAGAAGGGAAAAAACTCTTTTTGGTACTGAAAAGTGAAATCTCTGGGCTGCAGCCTCACTCCCACCCCTGCCCCAGGCCAGGGCTGTGGCCTCACCCCTCAATGTGTTAGAGACAGGATTTCATAACTGCATTTCCTTGATGCCAAGCAGGTGCCAATCAGTGCTGGGGAAGGGAGCTCACCACACTGAGGATTTCCCAGGCCTGGAACAAGCAATTCTTGTATAAAGGTGGATCCCCCTGGAAGGGGTCGCCTGAGTCACACATCTTGGGGGCTGAGGAGGCTTGGTGAATACTTGCGGGATGGAAGGCTGTATCTTCCACAAATGGACACTACATACACACAAGTTGACTTTGTGAGAACAGGGACTGTGCCTTTTTTAAAGTTCTGTATCCTTAGCATCCACTATCATGACTAGTACACAGTAAAAGCTTCATAAATGCTTATGATGGGATCCTACCCATGGCTCCCTTTTACCTTTCCATCCTAACCTCTGGCTACTACTTAACCCTAGGCTTCTGTCATGCTCCAAGCCATCAGTCACACGTGCTTCCAGAACCCCAATACCACCAGTCTCTGGGCTTGGTTCACACTGCTCCCTTACCTACACTGTCATCTTCAGCAGTACCTTACCTTCTCCAAGCTCTAGATTCCACGATGACAAAGAATCTTCCAATAAACTCCCCAACCTCTGTGGAGTGGCTGGCATTTCACAGAAAAGCTACCTTCCACTTCAGTTCATCAAGCCCTGTTTGCTACCCCTCCTTTCCACCAAGTTGGGAAGAACATCTAAGCCTGGCTTCTCTGGGGTCTAGAACCAGGGCTGGCACCCGGGAGAGGTGGACCTGACTCCTTACTCAGATGGAGTGCTAGAGAAATGGCCACTTTTTATAAACAGGGACCATGCTTTGGCATCTGAGCCTGGCCTGGGGTCACTTCCATCTCATGCTGTCATCATCAGCTTTGCAGAAACAGCAACTATAATGATGTGGGATCAAACTACTCATGGATCGTGTTTCCAATGTATGGACTCAGTTTCCCTAGCTGTAAAAGGAGGGGTTTGAGGGGCGGAGCCGAGATGGCGAAATAAGAAAGACACACATACACTAGCTGATCCCCCACAGTCCATAAAATACCTGTAAAGAAAAAAATCTCAACAAATTCTAGAGTAGCAGAAGCCACAGAACAACAGAGTAGTGATTTCCAGCCCAGGGTGACCTGAAAGGCCAATGGGAAAGATCTGTCACACCAGACATGCAGTGGAGCCTTGCCCAGCCTTGGTTGCATGGCACAGAGCCAGGAGGAGGACCCGAGCAGGACTCAGGGGTGGAATCCCCAGCGGTAGTAGTGGTGGTTTGCAGATCCCTCAACCCACAGGCACCAAAGATCAGTGAGAGGATTTTTCAGCTGGCCTAGAAGGGAGCAGGGTCTTCCCATAGCTCTGGCCTCAGGCAGGAGCAGTAAAGGCCACATCAGACAGCAGCAGCTCCCACAGCAGCCCACATCCATTGTTGAAGTCCCTGGGGGATCTGAGCAGCTGATCCTTACCTCAACCCTGTGTGGAGGCCCTGACCCCACCTAATGCTCTTGGGGAAATTGAGCAGCTTATCTGAACCTTAGCCCATAGTCCTGGCTTGGTGGAATTGGAGGCCAGGTGGTTTGTGGAGAGGAAACTACTACTCACAGATTCTAGGCACAAAAGTTTCTGGTTGCTCCCAGACCTGTGTACATGCTTGATTGTGCCACTTCGGTGAAACTGAGATCTTACAGATCCCCAGAATATACCCTACTCTTGAAAAAGGACCCAAAAGTCAAATAACTGGTTGGGAAAATGCCCAAAAAAGGGGGAAAAAAAATAAGACTATAGAAAGTTACTTTCTTGGTGACCAGATATCTTCTCCCATCCTTTCTGATGAGGAAGAACAAAGCTTACCATCAGGGAAAGACATAAAAATCAAGGCTTCTTTATCCCAAACATCCAAAATAAATATTCAATGGTCTCAAGCCATGGAAGAGCTCAAAAAGGATTTTGAAAATCAAGTAAAAGAAGTGGAGGAAAAACTGGGAAGAGAAATGAGAGATGCAAGAAAATCCAGAAAAGTGCATCAACAACTTGCTAAAGGAGACCCAAAAAATGCTGAAGAAAATAACACCTTGAAAAATAGGATAACTCAATTGGCGAAAGAGGTTCAAAAAGCCAATGAGGAGAAGAATGCTTTGAAAAGCAGAATTAGCCAAATGGAAAAGGAGGTTCAAAAGCTCACTGAAGAAAATAGTTCTTTCAAAATTAGAATGGAACAGATGGAGGCTAATGACTTTAGGACAAACCAAGAAAACACAAAACAAAACCAAAAGAATGAAAAAATGGAAGATAATGCGAAATATCTCATTGCAAAAACAACTGACCTGGAAAATAGATCCAGGAGAGACAATTTAAAAATTATGGGACTACCTGAAAGCCACGATCAAAAAAAGAGCCTAGACATTATCTTTCATGAAATTATCAAGGAAAACTGCCCTGATATTCTAGAACCAGGGGGCAAAATAAATATTGAAAGAATCCATTGATCACCCTCTGAAAGAGATCCAAAAAGAGAAACTCCTAGGAACATTGTAGCCGAATTCCAGCGTTACCAGGTCAAGGAAAAAATATTGCAAGCAGCTAGAAAGAAACAATTCAAGTACTGTGGAAATACAACCAGGATAACACAAGATCTGGCAGCTTCTACATTAAGGGATCGAAGGGCATGGAATAGGATATTCCAGAAGTCAAAGGAACTAGGACTAAAACCAAGAATCACCTACCCAGTAAAACTGAGTATAATACTTCAGAGGAAAAAATGGGCTTTCAATGAAATATAGGACTTTCAAGCATTCTTGATGAAAAGACCAGAGCTGAAAAGAAAATCTGACTTTCAAACACAAGAATCAAGAGAAGCATGAAAAGGTAAACAGCAAAGAGAAATCATAAGGGACTTACTAAAGTTGAACTGTCTACATTCCAAATGGAAAGACAGTATTTGTAACTCTTGAAACTTTTTTCAGTATCTAGGTAGTTGGTGGGATTATATAAACACACATACAAACACACACACAGACAGAGAGTACAGGGTGAGTTGAATAGGAAGGGATCATATCTTAAAAAATAAAATGAAAGGATGAGAGAAGAATGTATTGGGAGGAGAAGGAGAAATGGAATGGGGCAAATTATCTCTCATAAAAGAGGCAAAAAAAAGACTTCTCAATGGTGAGGAAAAGGGGGGAGGTGAGAGGGAAAACGTGAAGCTTACTCTCATCACATTTGACACATTTGTCATTTGCACACTCACTTAGGTATGAAAACCTATCTTACAATACAGGAAAGTGGGAGAGAAGGGGATAAGCAGGGTTGGGGGAATGATGGAAAAGAGGACAATGGGAGGAGGGAGCAATTAGAAGTCAACACTCTTGGGGAGGTACAAGGTCAAAAGAAAGAATAAAAGAAATGGGGGCAGGATAGGATGGAGGGAAATATAGTTAGTCTTACACAACATGATTATTATGGAAGTCATTTACAAAACTACATATATATAGTCTATAATGAATTCCTTGCCTTACCAATGGGGATGGGTGGGGAGGGAGGGAGGATGGAAGAGAAGTTGGAACTCTAAGTTTTAGGAATAACTGTTGAGTATTGTTCTTGCATACAAGTGGGAAATAAGAATGCTTGGCATTTTGGGGTGGGGGGAGGGGAGAGATGGGGAGAAAATTTGGAACTCAAAATTTTGTGGAAATGATTGTTGAAAACTTAAATAAATTTTTTTTTAAAAGGAGGGGCTTGAATTAGATGTCTTCTGGGGAGTTCTATTTTCCTACTGGAAAGCTTAAAAAAAAGCAACATACATGGGAGTCCTACCAAGGAGTATAGCTGGGGTACCATGTGGTCTGTCCTCAGGAAAGTATAAGCATCATGTGGATGAAGACTGAGGGGAGCTGGCCTGTATGCAGTAGGTACTCAATAGATAAATGCTGGAGAATCAGACCTCAACAGTAAAAAGCAGTTCTAAGGTGAGAGCCTGAGTGGAGACTGGGGAGGGGTGGAGTTGAAAGGGGACTCTGGGTGTTCTCCGACTGCATTTGGAGTTTAGTCTAATGCAGCAGAGAATAGTACTAAGGTAACTTTATTCCATGAAGATGGAAGCCTCGAAAATGACTTTAAATGAATGGCCTCCCTCCCACTGTCAGCCTGACATCAGGCAAGGACTCTTGTCCACCTGAAGATGGAGAGGAACAGTCAAGACACCAGCCTTGCCCATCTACACCAGCCTGTGTATATGTATATGGTCCATCTATCTGGCTGCTTCAGCAGGTGCTAAAAATGAAAACAAACCCAAATGCCAAAGGAAAAAGTCAGAGGCATCTCCACCAGAGTCCCCTGAGCTATGGGTGGGCTTCACACAATTTTAAATGGGTCAAGGACACCTCTGTTTGCTGGGAGATGGGCTCTAAGCTCCTTCTGCAGTTCCACAGCCACACAGACCCTTTGCTACGATGGCCAAAAATCAGTCAGGGCCATCGGAGAAGTAAAGAGAGACAACTGAGGACCCAGTAAGCAACGTTCCTTCAGTTCTCCTGTCACAGTGGCTGCAATGAGATGCTGACCTCTGCAGAATGTGCTTTGGGGAAACTGCTGCTTTCCCTGGAGGTGGTCCCTGCACCAGTGAAAGACCAATGTTCACGTTTCTTATTTAAGGAAAAAAATAAGGACAAGGGCTCACGAGTCCACAAAGAACAGAGAAATTTTGTTAAAGATGCAAAATAAAATTCCTTGGTAAAAGTTGCTGAGTCCTGCAGCACTGCCTACCGCTGAGATATGGCAACTGTTTTCTGACCTAACATTCCATGATCTTGCAGGTTCCTCCAGATCTGGTGGGATTATCCTCCTCAACAAGGCACAAGATTAGTCTGATTCATCCCTGCCCCCAAAACAAAGAGAAGTAGCCAGACTGAAGCTGGTTCCTTCAGACCATCAGCATTAAAGTCAGCCTGGAGGCAGTACCAGCCCTCTGCAGCAGGAGGACACAGGTCCTAGAGGCCTCCCAGCTGGCTGGAATTTAAGGGCAGCTCCATCTCACCCCCCCTCAGGGACGCAGAGATCTTGGCCTGGCCTCCAAAAGCCCCTCCTTGTACGAATGAAGATGGAGAGAGAGCAACGCCATTTCTGAACTGTTGCTCTGGGCAGGGGTGGAGGTGACCCTGATACTCCAGTCACTCTTGGGAGACATGGGCACTACCAAGGAAATCAGAGGCTTTCTTAGGGAGTGAGGGTGATGGCAGCGTCTGTCTGGATTAGTGAGTGAGCACTGGGTTGAAAAGTGCTACCGATGGTTTATTTGACAGAGAAATTGATTTATTCTCTGATGAGCTTCCTATTCTAATTGTATGAAATTCCTTGAAATTGATATGGAGCCAGGAAACAAAGATGAAAACCCACATCCCTTGGTCTGTCATAATGTATCCTGACTAACCGCCACCCTTCAAATTAAATGGGAAACAAAAAAGAGGCGGCCGGCTCATGTTTGTGGCAAGGTAGCATCAAATTTAAAAAAAAATTAAGGCAATTTTGCAGGTCCTACTTTAGCTAAACCTTTCAATGACTTCAATGAGGAGATAATCTTCCTGTGATTATGACCAAACCTTCCTGTCGCCTAGCAACACATAATTAAGGAATATGTTTTCAGATCCGCTTTGCAAGCTGGCCATTATCAGATGAGATCGCTACAGCAACAAATGTGGTCCTCATGCAAATGAGCCGGCTGGAAAGAAAGCATGTCTGGCTTGTGAAGGACAGGGGGGCACAGGAAGGACCCCCAGAAATCACAGGAGATTCTGGTCACATATGGGCCAAAAAAAAAGAAATCAATGGTGGAACCAGACAGATAAAAAATAAAGTAACAAACTAGAACCAAAACCCCAACAGAGAAAAGAGCCCCAATGTCGTCTATATGACAAACGGCAACCCCTCCCCCAAAATCCAACCCAACCTACCAGATTCATTTTTTAAAGAATGGTAACAAGTGATGGTGAAGGCGCCCTGGGGATACCTATCCGTGATTGTGTTTCAACCTGAGATTCCACCACTCACATTTAGTGCAGACAAAATAAACAGATTCACCTTCAGAGCAAAGACAGAGCACCCCCCTTTTTTCTCTTCAGGCTAGGGGAGATTTAGTAGCTATTCCCCAATGTTGCAGTTTGTCTCTCTTTGGAATTTCCCAACAACCTCCAAGCTGTGGTTGTTTCTCTGGATATGAGAAGACCATGCCTGTCCCCTAAATGGTACCTGTGAGTGAGTGGGGAGGAAGGGGGTGGCCAAAGATAGGCCTCTGTTTCTGGCTTCTATTGGTCATCTCGGTTGGGCCACCATTTCCTCATGGAGCTGGGAGGCAGAAGAACCCCATTATGGGCTTGTGCCCAATGGTGTTCAGAGGCGGTCTCCATGTCAAGGACAAGCTGTCCTATCCAACCACAAAATAACTATGGTCAATGTCCCTGGGGAACAGGTTTTTAGCCGAAAATTGCTAGTTGGTACTCTTGTTCTTCCCAGTCTGGTGCCTGACCAGATACTTTAAAACATTAAACCTGTATCTGAAACACATCCCCACATTTCCCTTAATTTAGTTCACGGGCATTAAAAGGGGACAATCACTGATTTAAGTACAAACCCACTTCACTAATGGTTCATATCCTACTACCCTGTGCCAGGAACAGACCACATGCCTGGAAATTCCGTGAGGAGGCAGCAGATAAAAGACTGTTTCTTCTACCCAAAGTCCGAAGGACTTTTGAAGGAGAGGAAAACCCCATGGTATCACTCAGGTTCAGAGCAGAGCAAGAATGGAGTTCCCTTTAGGGAGCCCAGTTACAGATGGGCAGACAGATGTGTCAGGACAAATCCCCCAATCAGCCCTTCAAAGCCTCACTGCCACCTCCCTCTAAAGCTGGATCCATGTCAAGACCCCCTGGCTTGGGGCAAGCTCCCTATTAAAACCCGGGATGTCAGCATCTCCCTGGTCTTGTTCCCTCTTCACGTATAAAACAAAGGTACTGGACACAATGACTTCTCCCACCCCATCAGCCCAAGACTCATGACTGTAGGAACCCATGTGGGCTCATCATGCTCTTGTTAAAAATACCTCCTTGGCCAGAATAAGCTAAGCTAGCTGAGAGTGCCCTCAGTCTAAGGACTGGGGTAGCCCAACGGTCAAGGCTTACTGCCTGAGCATGGATGGACAAACCACTTGGGATACATATCACTCAAAAACAGCAAACCAAGGACAGCCATGAGACAACCCTGGACCCTGCCCTACAGACCCCACTAAACTAAGGAGCTCAGGCAATTACTTTGCTCAGGTGAGATCATGGTGGAGACGATGATGGGGGCTCCAGTGCGCCTGGCCACCTTCTGATATGGAGAGTGAGGTGTGTGGAGGCTCTGACTGGCTGCGGGTGGCAGGCTGGCATCCGTCGGGGCGCTGGGTTTTCTCAGCAGCTGGGGGCTGCTGTGGGGGCTGTGCAGAGGAGACATGGAAGCAGTCCGGTCTCGCTTCATAAGCTCCATGGGCACTGTGTAGGCAGTGGAGTAGGCAGTCTTGGGACTGGGGTGAACACTGTTCTGTACCGTGGTGGTCATAGCTATCCCAGCCTGGGGGGAGTAAGATGGTCCCAAGCGGGCATTCATGGTGCATGGCACAGGAGAACTGTATCCTGGGTTTGTTGGGAAATGAGTGTTTGGATGGGTCATGCCAGCAGCAGAGTAAGTGGCTGTCTCTAGAAGGTGCTGAGATGGTGCACTAGAGGGTCTCCGAGTCAGTTCTGAGCGAGGTGACACAACATGCTGTGGGAAAATGGACTGATGCTGGACAGGGTTACAACCAACCATGGTGCCTGGGCCAGGCTGTCCCAAGTAGTGGCTGGGCAGAGGATCACTTGGATGGCTGAAGCTGTTGGACCGGGTCCTGGAGTGTGATGCGGGGCCCTTGCGGCCTTGCAGCTCAACCCGGCAGTGACTGGCCAGACGGGAGAGGACACGTGCCTGACCCAGATTGGGGGCCACAGATTTGATATCGTTCTCCTCCATCATAGCCAACACATTGGCACAATCAAACCCCTGCTGAAGTAAGGCACTAATGGTGCTCTCGGACAGGCCTTCCGTCTTCAGAAGGACTAAGAACTCAGGGTCCATGTTCCTCTTGCTGTCCTGTCCAGATGCTGGGGCCTGCGAAGGGGCCACGCTGGGCTCATAACTCTCATATGCCACCTTGGAATTGAGGGCTTCCTGGGCTGGACCATAGCTGCGGCTCATGGGGCCTGCCGAGAGCCCTGGATTCCCCGTGGCCACAGTGGACAGATTGGGGTCAACCACTAAGCACGTTGGTGCTGTCTGCCTGGCAACGGGAGGGGGCTCAAGGGGCCTCGCACCAACATCATTCAGGAGGGGCCGGTTGGGATAGGCTGGTACCTCTGCCCTGTACCTCATGGGAGGAGGTTCGGCTCCATACCTGGCAAAGGAGGCGTCCTGGCTCCGTATTCTCTGGCCCTCGGGGATTGCTTTCACCCCTGGATCTCGGTAAAGGCGACTACTGGCTTCATGAGCGGCAGGTGACCGACCTTGTATCTGATCCCACGCCAATCGGCTTCCGGGTATCCCATAATTCAGCCCTGGTCTGTTAACTGTTTGTTCCCTAAAGTAGGGAGGCTCTTTAGGGGATCTACCTGCTGCTAAGGAGGGGTCACCGTAGAAGTCCTGTGAGGGCTGAGGGCTCCGTCCAGACATTGTTACCTGCCTGCTGTCGTAATAGAGAAATTCAGGAGCAGAATTCTTCCTCGGGGGACCTGCAGCAAACACAGCTTCCTGGTACAGGTATGGTTCTTGTCTCAGCTCGAGCCCTCCATGCATCATGAGCTCAGGGCCCTGAGGGCTGGGCTGCTCGTACCATACATGCTCACCACCGGGAGTCAGAGAGTTCCTTCTGCCAGGGGATGGTCTTGGGTAATCCAGGGCACTATTATTTCCCCAACTGCCATCATACCAGCCGGCAGCGTCCCAGCTCTGAGAACGACTGATGCTGACAGGCTTGTTCGGGACCGGCATCGGAGAAGGAGTAATATCTGAATAGGAGGGCGGGTAGGATGCTTCCTTTATGAATCTTCAATTACATACGTCCCAGGAAGACCAGTCTGCCCGTGAAGCCCTCCAAGACGGCAGCGTCGACCCACCGGTGGTTTTGCGTTTCCAAGTATTTCCTGAATTATTAATTCTCTGAAACTTTAGTAGACAAAACAGAGAGAGCTCCTGGTAACTCTGCCTCTTCCCCTCGGCATCGGTGAAAGGTCTCTTCTGTTTCATTCAGTCCCAGAAAGTGGTGGGCCCACTTAATCCGGCCCAGTTATCCCTTCCTCCAGTCCAGGCTGGCGCTGGCTCACAGGGCTCGGGGCAGAACCAACTGGGGATTAAGAGCTAAAGAAAGCCTGAAAAGCTTTGTTCCATGTGACACAGCACGGAATTAGGCCGCTGAGCAAGGCAGCAGCTCCCACCCATGCAGACCTCGGAATTCTGTCAGCAATCACTTTCTCATGGAACGCAGGCAGCCCGGCCTCCGCCTCCTTGGGTGCTCTCTACCCTTGCCACAGCCCTTTCAGGATGGTCTGTCCCATTTTCAAGGAGAGGGGAAATAAAAAGGCTGGCTTCTAAGTCCATTCCATCCTAATCCCCCCTGATATGTTAATCCACTGGACACAACAAATAAAATGGGAACAGGCAGACACAAGGTACCCCACAAGCCAAGGAGAATGGAAATGAGCTGGAGTTGGGGAGGAGGGGGATGATGTGCTGTGAATGGCTCATTTACTCCAGAAAAGTTCTCTCCTCCACCTCCCCCCAGTTCTATTTCAAAACAACCACAACAAAACCCACCCAAACGTCTTTTCCTTGTTGACCTAAAAAACAACCTTCTAGGGAGGAAGCATCATCAGGATTGGGAATTCTCAGACCCTAGGAAAGGTTGTGGGAGAGGGAGGAAGGACAGCGCTCCCTTCTGCATCCCACTTCCCTTTCCATGCTTTTAGGCAAAGAAAGGATGCTTCCTATCTTGGGTGATCTTGCAGCCTTCCACCATTCTCTGATTTTGCACAGGATCCTGACTTCTTTTGATAAAGAAATCCTGCCTGTGTATAGATAAAGCTCCGGGGAGGACCTGTGACTTTTCCTTTGCTTCAGGATTCTAATTAATAACATGTCAAAGAGGAGCAAATTTTGTAAAGCATAAATTCTTTCAAGGCAAAGCCCTCCTGCTTTGTTGTTTTGTTTCAAGAAAATGGTCTTTCACTTGCAGCGGCTCCTCCGACATCCTCACCTGACCCCTGTGGCTCGGGCACGCTCACCACGGTCACAAAGTCCCTGTTCACTTAACCATCATTTAATACTCAGAGTTTTTCTGAGGTGATGGGGTCTGTGTCTGTGGTTGGAAGCAATGAAGAGGACCACTTGTATGCACCACAGCCCTCGGGAGACAGCAAACCAAATCTGGATTGTGTCGATTCACACTTGTGTGAGACAGGTGAGAATTTTTCTACCTTAAAACGCTCCAGAATGAACAACATCTCCCTGAGTCTTGCGGTGGCCAAGAGCGGGTCAGATTGTGCGCTGGACCCACTCATCTGTTAAAGCTCATTAATGCCAACACCTGCTGATGGTCCCATGCCTTGGCCCCTTGCTCTGACCCAAATGCTTACTGCGTCACATGGTCAGCCACAAAAAGCCTTTCATTGGTTAATGCCCCAAAGTCAAAAATCCCTTCCAATATGGTATTTTAAAAAACTGCAGATCATCCCTTCCTAGGATCCATCAAGAGCAAACCCAGAGGATTTGGAGAGAGAATCTGCCTTCAATCACCTAGGCCCACCTACTAGTGGGAGGGGGGAACATCAGGTGGGAAGGTTTATAAAATGCACAGCATGTGACAAACGGCCTGGAGCACAGTGAGTGCTTCTTGACTCGGCTTCAGGTCTGAAATCCAACCTGAACCCTAATCTGACATCTCATGAGAATGTGGCCATCCACTGTCTGATGGGAGATCCTCAGAGAAGGAGGCGGAGGGTGGGGCAGGATCCCACAAGGTCCATGAAGGCAGCCTCTCCTACTGCAGGCTCTTTAATTTATAGCCAACTTTCCTTACATTTAACCAATCTCTCTCAATTTTTACCCACCCCTCTGCTTCCCTCTCCTGCTGGATCAAACCAATAAAGAACATAGTGGAGGGAGAGGAGGGTGTGTTCTACACTGGATGGAAGCAGAACCTTGCGGAACCTTGAAGGACTCAGGAAAACCCAGGTTCATATCTCTCCTTGGCCAAATACTAGCAGAACAACTTCAGTGGATCAATCTCAGCTTCCCAAGATGGGAATGATATCATCTATCCCAGCATTTGTAGCAGTTCCCAGCACGTAGTAGGTGTTCCAAGCTTACTGACTGAATGACCCACCTCACAGAGTTGTTATCAGGAGTCAATGAATCAAAGCACTTTGAAAGCCCTGAGATGCTAAACAAAAGGCCACATATTTCTATCAGTCCAATAACAAGGATGCCCACTATGTGCTGGCTATTGGGCACATAGTAGGTGCTTAATAAATACCCAATGAAGGAATGTTCAGCAACTGATTTGCTGTGAAGAAACCCTGGTTTACCTCCCAGGTCTTAGCGTATCCTGGCCTACGGGCTAGGGGCAAGGACTGCCCCTAGCAGTAAGGTGCTTAGCGCACAGTCAGTGCTATGGAAGTAGTAATATTATTAAGTGATAATAGCATCATTATAATTTTCTAGGATTTCTGTCTAGCTTTCAGGCTCAGGATCTGGCCGAGGTGAATTTTCCCTCAATTGCTGCGGCTCCCAGTACAGGTGCCACTTCAGCCCCTGCCTCACAAACCACTGCTGCTGGGATGGGTCGGGATAAAGGTGGTGAAAGTTTGAATTGTGCCCTGACTAACCAAATGCACCACACACTGTGCCAGGCACACAACATCTGCTGGCTGACAGACTGAATACTTCATTTCCAAAAGATCAGAGACTCCTCATGGGAAGAACCTGTTTCATTTTTGTCTTTGCATCACCAATATCTGCATTTGGTACATAACTGGCGCATAATCAATGCTTGTGGGTCAGTTTATTATAAACTTAGGCTTCTTGAGGAGCAGGGAGGATGCTGTATCACCGGTGCTTAGCACAATACCTTGTACTCAGTTGGCACTTAATAAATGACACAAAATGCCACTTGTTTTCCTGTGGGGAGAATCTCCCAAGGGAAACTCATGAAATCTAACTTTGAACACACGCGTACTCACAGCCTTTCCCAGAAGTCCATCTCAGAGTGGGAGCCTGAAGGCCAGGCATTTGGGCTGGCTGGGCCTCCCTGGCCTCCCCAGTGGCAGGGATGGCAGGAGCGACTGTGACGCAGATGCAAGCGCTTCTTAGCCTGAGTGCGTCCGAGCCGTGCAGACGGCCCTTTGTTGTCCTCAGAGATTCGATTCTAAGAATTTGCTAAATACAGAATCCAGCCTGTTCTTGTCTTTTTGAATCCCCCACATGCCCTGGAGAAATAGCCTCTTTGCTTACCCCAACTAGAGGAAGAGGGAAAAAAATCCAGAAACGGTTAAAAAAAAAGAGTTCCACCGAGCATGGAGGATCTGCTTTAAAGCTGTCTCTTCCCCTAAATTGGATGAGGACAAAGGGAAAATTAGCTGAATTCTACAGGAATCATTTTCACTAATCAAAGGCCCAGCAGAGCATCTGAAAGCACTCAGCTCTTGGATCAGAGCCACCGGCTTTTACCGATTTCCAACCCGAGCTTGGAGGCTTGAGGACTCCAACACACACTCGAATACCAAGGCCAAGCATCCTAACCCAAACCCAGTCAGTTAGGATTCACCGAATGTTCAGTAGCTCCAACACTGAGGGGCTTGCCAGGCAGCCATATTCAGCCAAACCTGCAGCTGGGGCCAAGTCAACTGACGTTGGGGACATGCCAAGAAATTCACTGGGAACCCTGGGATGGGCACAAAGTCAGAGATTCATGGCCATGCTGGATCCACCCAAATTCAAGGGAAGACAAGGAGAGGGCACAAAGATGGTCATCACAATTTTTCTTGTGTCTCTACAGAAAGTAGAGGATTCAGAACAATGGAGACCCCAAAGTTCACTTATATTTTACAAGTCCCAGGAGCAAAATACCCTTCCACCAAGCTTCCAGAGTTTGAGATGCGCAGCCACTGATCACAACAGGTGGACATTCTCTCTCTTGTCCATCGTATGTTTTTACAAACTGTTTCCAATGTACAGAATGCATGTCTCCTTCCAGGGCACAGCTCAGGGGCCACCTTCCACCTAAAGTGGCCCCTGACTAATGCTTGACTTATGAGTGTGTGTCCATTGCCCCTGGTTGAGGGCTATTTGTTTTTCTCCCTAGCAATGTGGCATGGTGCTGGGCTTAAAGTGAAATCATAAGGGGTGTACTACCTACCACATGGGGGTGGAACACTTTGGAGACTGCTTTTTAAGGTAAATACTTTGCCAAGTTTCATGAAAATTTGGGTCACACTACTATGTTATCATAGGAGGACCTAGTATCCCCAGGCTTAAATTATCCTATGGAAAAAAAGCTCTGGCTATGGGGAGACCCACTTCCGAGGACCCCATGAGTGAAGTCTGTTCAGAAAGAAGTACAAACACAAATGTGCCTTGTGGTTTCCCGACTCTCTTCTCCTCCCCACACCTAGATGGACAAGTGCACCATGGGAGGTCCTTTCAAATCAATGCTTCCCTTTGGGATAAGAACTCTCTCAACCACTTCAGTGACTGTGTCTACCCCTCTAGGGTCAGCCAGCAACAACTCTGCAGATTTCAATGTTCAGGAAGCAGTAGCAGGTGGCCAGTGACAGGATCTGAAAGGTGGAGATTCTGCTCCAAGGGAAAAAGGTCTCATGGTGCCCACACTGCATGTGATCTTAAAATAGTGGGCAATAGGAAAAGCATACTCTCCCTTTGTTTGTTTTCCAAAGAAGTATGCTACTACACAACGAAGGCACCGTCCATTCTGGAGACTGTCAAGGCAAACAGCAGTCTTACTTTGTAACACATGAAAGAGACCATATGCTAAACGTTAAACAAGAGGAAAGAGAAGAATTCACTGAACATGCATGCATCAGACACCTACTATGTCCAATACACATGGCGGGCCACTTAGGAGATGCAGAAATGCACCTGACTCGCTGTTACTGCTGCACTCCTGAAACCTCTCCAAGGGCAATAGTGACCTTCAAACTGGCCTCAGCAATGGTCCTTCCTCCAATCCAAGCCCCTGACCTCCCCCAGTGACCAGCACTTAAATAGAATGATGTCTTTCCTTTCAGAGACCATTCAAATGAAACTGATGTCAGTTAAGTACTTGGCAAACCTCACACGCAGAGCTATAGGAATGTCGTTCTTTTTCTTACATTGGCTATTTTATTTATAATCATTTCCTAAGTATTTCAAATCTCAGCTAATCTTCCTTTTCCTCCAGGAACAATCAAAGTCTGCCTGCCCAATTTGACCACAGACAAAAAGAAACAAGTATGGACAAATCTGCCGATTTGATTTTGTCTGCCACTGCAACGTCTGGGATCAGGAACTGTTTGAGGGGTTTATGGTGGCATGAACTTCTCCATCCTCACCCTGGTCAGGTGCCATCTGTACCTCTTTCCTACATTATTATTTCTTGGATGACCATTAACTTCTTAATATTGTCTTGACCAAGATGTCCACAATAGTGTTTGGGTTTTGGGGAAAAGAACGAACAATGAACCCATTCTTTTGGAGGAAGGTCAACTTCCCCAAAGCCAAACTGCACAAGCTCCTTTCCAGGTCAGTGGCCAGGATGCCCACAGCAGGCTGTTGTAGTAATGGTTGTAGGGGAAGCCAACACGGTGACTTCCAAACCCCAGTCATCCCTCTGCTCCTACCATGCAGGAGGTCTGAAATGGATTCCTCCTCCCCCCCAGATTCTTTCTGTCTGTCTGCTGAAATCCCTCTCCACTGCCAAGTCCAAATTCATTTAGAACCCCATTTGTGATGCCTTATCTCACCCTTCCAGCAAAAACAATCACTTCCCTCCTCAAATTTTGCATCATTAATAAATAGCATTTACTGAAGCGCCAAGCACAAGCCAGACACATGGCAACAGAGAGAGAAGAGAGAAACTGGTTCTAACCTCCTGGCACACTGACGAGGTATCTCCCTCTTAACCGCTCACTGACTTTGTTTCTGTTTTCTAAACTAGCCCTGCTACCTCCCTAGTAAAGGGGACTCCTGATGAGATATACAAGGGCAGACTTGTCCCTGCTCCGATGTACACAGTCTAATTAGGGGAGTCTCAGTGACGGGGCAGATGGAAAGGACCAAGGCCCCAGCATCTTTTGAGCGTATCAGTAGGCTGGATGAGGCTCCCTAGAGATGAGAAATAAGGCTAGGATGAAAGCCAGTGACCCCTAACTCATCTGGGGAAGGTATGCGATCCAGTCCCCTGGATGGGGCTGGTGTATCCCAGGGGCCAACAGAGGGAGAGAAGAGGCAAAGGTTTTTTTGTCCCTGCTCCCCAGAAAAAGCATCTAAAGAATCTTTTACAATGGACAAAGTACAAATAACTAGCACTTCTACATGGCATTAAGGTCTGAAAAGTGCTTTATAAATATTCCATGCATCCCTCACAACCCTCCTGGGGCAGGGATGCTCATCAAAAGGTTGTCCTATTGTGTCAATAGATCAAAGCCATGTGACTGAAAGTGCATCCATCAAAAAGCAGTGTCTACAACTTAACAGTCAAGGTTCCTAAGGCTCAAAGATATTCAAATGACTTATCCAAGGTAACACAAAGGGTAAGCTTCAGTCTTCAGATTATAGTACAAAGCCTTCCTGATGTCACCAGGCTTCTGCTCACAAGGGTTAGAAAAGACAGAGTACGTGAAGCCCCTATGCATTTCTCTAAGTTTTATAAGATGACAGGAACATCTATTGCTTAACTGGACCACGCCAGCAGATTTGTATAAGTCAAGGTCCTGAGTTTTCTCTATGATGTCAAACATTTGTCCAGGACTAACTCTCAGAAACCTAGAGGTGGCTGGGGGAGGTTTGTAAATCTCACTAACTTCTGAAGCTCATTCTTGTCACAAATTCCTAAGGGCCAGAAATAGTGATGGTGGTATGGGTATGCCGAGAGCATGGGTGGGCTCATACAAAAGCCTTCTGTCATGGTGCACATGAATGGCCCATATACCCCATTTGGCACTCGTGTGCCTAAACCTGAAACAAGCCCCCACTCTACTTCAAGGGCAAAGTGACCCCGGAAGAGACCTCAAGGACTTTGAGACCTCAAGGACCACCCACTCCTGGGTGCACACATCACTCCAAACCACAGCTTGCTAACAAGCTGGTCTAATGTCCTGAGCCATCAGAAAAGGGAAAGACATAGCCCAAGGGACCGATGAGCTTGGGAAGACATCAGGGCAGTGGTGCGCCTGAGCCCCTGTCGATCCTCGGAATGCGTTTCCATTTCAGAGCTGTTCCTGACACCGCAGGGGATGCCACGCTATATGGAGATCTCCCATCAGCAGAGAACGAAGAAGGTTTTGAAATTTTGAAGCCAAGACAAAGCCTTCCAGGCGAATATAGAAAACAGGCTTCTGGTTTCCCCAAAGAGAAGCATTTAAGCCTTCTAGCCAGTAACAGTGAGGCAATCTCCTAAGACCAAAGCACACTTATATAAACTGAAGGTTGAAGCCTGAAAAAATAAAATCAGGAAAGAGCAAAGGGTTTTGGAAAAAATCGAGACAAAAGGGCAGTCCTTCTTGGGTTCTTCCTTCAACGATCCACCAGTATCTAAGAGAGGACATGCTCTGATGTTTGAGAAAGTTACCCTCGAGGACCCTGCGACAAAGTGCAGTGGTCTGGATAATCACTGCGATGAAGGGGAAATCAAAGGGCCTTGGGTTTGGGGCTAGAAAGAGCTGTAGATAATGTGTTCTGAATCCATTCACATCAGGAGGGAAGAAAATGCAAGCATTTTCTGAGGTGACACACAGTTAAGTTATTCTTGGGGCTGGAATTTGAACCCGGGTCCTCCAACTCCAAACTCTTCTAAGTCCACACTCCACAGGAGTTACAGATCCTCCAAACAGACCAAAAGGTTGAGCTGGGCCACAGGTGCTCTAGTCCACAATGAAGGTGGAGACCTGCCCTGGCTTTCCTGCCAGGACCCCAGTACAGGAGAGGGGCTTTATGTTTGCCAAGAAGCGTCCAGCCTTCCTCAGACTGGAGAAGCTCACGGCTAGGCTCAAAGACCCTTTTAGTCACAGTCATGTCCAAAGACAGAGTGCCCAGGAGCAAGAGGGGCTGCAATCAGAAAACTGGAAGAGCTCGCCCACACTAAGTCATTTCCCGGATTAGAATCTCGAATTCTTAGGGGCCTCCCTTCCTGTTTCCCCACCCCCACACTTCCAGCACACGCCAAAAGCTGGGACCTGCTCTGATGAAATCCAACAGAGGAACCAGATTGTGGGGAAAGGGAGTAGGTGCAAAGGCAGAGAAGATGGCTTTCTTCTGAACCCTGACTTCTGGCCAGCCCTGCTTCGCTTTCAGGTACTCCCACTGTTCTCAGAACAATCACATTGTGTCACTGGGTTCAGTCTACATGGTTTAAGTAATGTCTAGTTGCCTATTGTATATTTACAGAACTAATGTAATTATAGCTAATCACCTAATTAGTGGAAGCCCACATAATTGCTTAATTGGAACATGCCGTTATGATGTATAGCCAGCCACCTTGTAAATCCCACTTTTAAAATACAAGTTTTGGGGGGTAGTTCAAGATAGTTATCAGAGGTAATTAGTAACTAAAGCTGCTGGCCCCCATCAGACTTGGGGGGAATATTCCGGTTTCTTTCATGCTTGTAGGATTCCAACTTTGCTTACTGCAAAGGAGTTTAACTATATGCACACACACACACACACACACACACACACACACACACACACACACACACACACACACACACACATTTCAGGACCATATTTTATTTAAGGGGGAAAAAAAAACTCTATACTTGAAATCTCACGGGAGCATTTTGACCCTACTAAATTCTATTGCTACCTGGCCCTCTCATGGTTATTGGCCTGGAATGGTGATCTGCTGAGGCTTTCTTTCCTTTCACACCAGGTGGGCCTTTTGGCAGCCAATGGAAAAAAGGCAGAAGTCCTTAATGGCCCTGGGCCCCACACTCTGGGAAGAGGGAATGGGGTCCCAAGGGCATTCCCCCATGGCTAAGAGACGTGGAACGTTTGAAACATAGATCTTTGTCCAAATCCCCTTCCTTCTACAGGACTAAACTTTGCAACTTAATTTTCCTGGTCATTCTAAGCAGTGTGTGAGGGGGAATGAAGAGAGCTCTGGCGCAAAGGCAGGGTTAGAGACAAACCTTAAAGGGCTGAGCATGCTGGGCTGTGGAGCCGGTATTTTGGAGATGGGAAGGAGCCAAAAGAGGTTTCCAAGCAGTGCACGGACAAGATCACTGGGTCTCAGGACTATCGCTTTAGGGGTCACAATGTCTAGGACAGACTGGAGAGAGGAAGAGAGTGACTAGGAGACCACCTGGGAATGATGTGGTGGAGGCCTGTTCTAGGGAAGAGTGAGACAGTATCTCAGACATTTAAAAAATATTAAACCTTCCAACGCACAATGATAAAGATGGCATGTTGTTCTTGGTCCCCTACATGGGAAGTATATCCTGCTTGATGAAAAGAAAAATAATGTAAAAAATGTTGAGAATGTGAATAGCAGGTCCCCACCTACATTCCTCCAACCTAGGGAAGCCAACTTTCTAGAAACAATCCATGTATCCAAGTCAGTTTTCTCAAGGACAAACAAGCAGAGCTTTACGAAGCAGTCAAGGGAAACGGCATTCGTTCATCCAATCCAGACTGGCAGAATTCAATAGATCATTTCTTTTATTCCCACCCATCTTAAATGCAAATATCACTCAGTGATTCTCAAACAAAATGGACAATTTGCTACTGCTTTCTTGGCTCCAATGGGCTGTGGTCCCCAAATCTTTCCCTATGTTCTCTGTCCCCCCAAGCTTTCTCTATACAACAGTGATGGGAAACAGACCCATCATCTTTTAAGCCATGGCTAAAAGCGTCATTTACTTTGAAGGAGGTGCTGCCATATGTGTTTTTGGAGAAATGAAAGGATCCCTTTGAGCTATGGTAGAAAAGGGGCTTAGCCTGGCCCAGCTGATCTAATCCTTGGGTCCTGTACACTCAGACAAACTCAGGTAAAGTAAACTGTTGGTTTTCTTTTTTTAAGTTCCATCTTCAGCAGCCTCAGGAATGGATGATCCTGAGTGACTAATTCATCTCCAGTTAACAAGAAGGGATTTTTGACAAAACCAAATGTGGCAGACCCAAATCTGGGGCGTATCAGAAAGTTCTGGGGGATTCTGACCATGCTGATAATCAGGACTGAGAAATTCACACATCCTCTGAATCGAGGCAACAGAGAATTCTCTCCCCTTTGGTAGCATTTACAAGAGGTTTTTACTAGGCAGCTGATGTAACACCATCTAATACTACACGTGACATGTGAAAATTAAAATAATTCTAGAGGAAATGAGGGTCTGTGTTTGGGAGTCAATGTTCCCTTTGATCCCTGAGTTCTTACACATACACCATGGGCTGGAAACACGAGAAACAGCAGCAAACACGGGATGAGATGGTAAACACACAAATGGAAATCAGGACTCGGACGGCTCAGCCCTTTTAAGTCAGCTTCAAAGTCCCTTCCTGATGCCTTTCAAGAGTTCTGAGTCTCGGTGACATTGTGTGGGTCAGAAGCGCACTGTGGTTCCGCACTAATATCCAAGGACTGATCTCTAGGACTGGCCATCAAAGCTTGTATTCATGGAAATGAAGGGCAGCTCATTATTGACACTACTCATGTGACCTTGGGCATCTTGTTTCCCCTTTTCTGGCCTCAGTTTCCCCCTTTGTATTGTAAGGAGCCTTTCCAGCTCCCTCCAGGTCTGTGAATTAGGCAGCTGGAAAACCTGAACTGTGTCCTCCTGGGCTGACAAACAACCAGGAAATAAAAATACCACAATGTGAAGGGAACAGGCTGGGTGTGGAATGAGTGCTGTAAGAGAATTAGGGAGGAGTTCAATCACCTGGCTTCGTGGAGGAGCTGGGACCTCCAGCCACTCCAAGGAGCATTTATTAAGTAGGGCAGGGTACTAAATGCCGGAATCTGAGGAAGGACAAGTCGCTGTTAAATGAGGGGGCTGGACTGGGAATATCTCCACAGCACCTTCCAACTCCAAAGCTGTGACCTACAAAAACCAGGCCCTGGGAATGGCTGAACTAACTGCTGAATAAAAGATATGGGAGAATGAGAAGTACTGTGACAGGCAGGAAACTGGGAAGACAGGAATAAATCAAAAGGAAAGGAAGATGGAAAAAAAATACAGTGCCCCTCCAAAAACCCAGGAGAACCAACACTAAACCCAATGACAACCCAGGAGAAAACAACTCAGAAAGGCTTCAGAATTCTGAGCCCTGGGCTGACCCCATCGCAACTGCCCAGGTCTGATGAGGAAGCCCAGCTTGGGATTGACTTAGTTTGTCAGATTCTGCTTTTTTGTTACAAAGGAAGATTCTACCGAGGAGTGACACCTCGGAGCCACTAGTATCAACAAAACATTTTTTAAGAAGCCAGTCTTCCCTCAAAGAGCTTATAAGAGAAAACACAGAATTTGATTAAGAGAATCAATCAATCAAGGAGCCTTCATTCAGTCCCAGAACTGTGCTGATCACTGAGAGTACAAAGACACAGACGAAAATGTCCCTGTCCTCGAGGAGCTTACAAACCACTAGGGAAACAAAGAATTTGACTAAGACAATCCATTGATAAACACTGGTGGAGGACCTACTATGTGCTGAGGCTACAGAGACACGAATGATCCTTGTCTTCAAGGAACTTACATGCTATTAGGGGAAAAACGAAATGTTCCAGGTCTCAGAATTTGCAGAGCCGCTGGGGAAACAGAACTGGAAGGACGCAGTACATCAATAAACAAATATTAAGGTGAGTCCCCTTGCAGAAATGTAGACTAGGGACAAAGGAAGCACTAAGATGCAATGCATATTATTTTGAGAAAATAATTCTGGTTGTTATGTATAAAAGGTATCATTTCAGAGATGAGGATACTGAAGTGAGAAGGTACAAGTACCATCTTGAGTGAGATAGTAACCGTAAACAATATGCTTGGTAGACAATAAGTGCTTAATAAATACTTATTACTTTCCATATCTTAAAGAGATCCTCATGGGCAAATCTTTTTCAAGCCTCATTATTTTCAACTATAAAATGGGCACAGGAACAACATTCCCTATCTTCCCCATAAGGTCACAGAAGCCATCCCACGCATGTGGCTATTAGGATAGATCAGATGGGAGCTAATTAATGACAAGGAGAACCTAGATTCAGAGAAATTTAGAGGATGATGGGAGCTCAGAGTACAAGTGGTCCAAGCTCTCCTTGGCTGGCATGCTGCTACAATGGTCTCAACATGAAGAACTGAGGGTCTGGCCTAAGGAAGGGGAACAGGGGAAAAAACAGATGAAAAACCATTAAGGGCTGGCTGCTCACCAGACTGGAGGAGAAGCAGGGCAGCAGTGGCAAAGGGAAAGATTTGGAGGGAAGACAGATTTTGGGGTGACCACAGGATATGGGGGCATCTCTAAGGTATAGGCAAGTGAAAGCTTTCGAGGGGAAGATGTCTGAGTCCTGGCACCAAAGCCAGGGGAGCAGGGAGGAAGTGGCCACATGTTGAAATGCTAGATGAGGCAAGAGGAGCCCAACATCATGACATGGAGAATCAGATGGGCCCAGGGACCCGAAACGTCCAGGACAAAGAAACTGAGGCACTAGGAGGGTGAGTCACAGGAACCTTTATGAGAGGAAGGGCGCATGTCTCCCCTTCTCTGAGTTTCAGTTTCTCCACCCATAAAATGAGAGTGTTACTTCCCAGTGCCCAGCAATCCTAGATATGCCTGATATGAGAACCCAGGCTTCCTTTCATGGTATTGGGGTGTCAATTCCACTAGCGAGCTTCAGGGACCACCTGGGTGTCTGACAAAATCAAGAGGGTCAAAGCATCTATCTAATCATCGCTGAAATGGTTTCTGCCAAATCCTGAGATCCTGAGTCTATCCCCCCCAGCAGCAGAATGATATGTGGGGAGTCTCTCAGCTCAGCCCTTAGGCAGCGCAGATTGTGTGTCTACAAAATGAACAGGCAGCCCCTGACCCCTTGAGTCACTGCCCATAGAGAAGGATTTGTGTTCTCATCAGAAAAGGGAGCTTCAGAGGGAAAGAACTGAGTGAGAGGAAGAAGGAGAGAATGTGGCCCCAGCCCCATGGACCCACTGATCCACTGGGGATTTATTGGCACAATTAGAAAATTTCAGTGCAGCCTCTGCAGAACATGATTATGTGTGAGATCAGGTGATGAACGGGTGAGGTGCAGCACCCCCCCCCCCCATCTGGCTGGAAGCCCCTTTGGGTGCCCAGAGTCACACATGCGTCAGAGCTCAGGTCAACTCCTCCACTGCTCGTAAAAACGTTGTGAAGTGACCCACAAGGCCAGGGAAAACAAGCCAGGAACAAGGAGGGTCTGTGATATGGCCTGTTCCAAGAGGGCCCCCTGCGTGGGCAGAGAGCCAAGGGGAGCTGCCTGGTTCTCTTTTGGGAGAGTATGTCTGGGCATGCAGTGGGATCTGAAAGCTGGGTTTTGGGTCAGATAAAATAAATATTTGGATAAAATAGAGTCAGCTTTTGAAGTAAAGAAACCTGTTCTACTTCTACCCTGCATGGAAGATAGTAGAGGCCCAATGGCCAGGGTCCCGACCCTCCCCAGGCTGACAATGCTCCATAGATGTCTCTTTCCTTGGCAAGCTACACTTCAGTGACAAGAAGACACAGTCACATAACTTTTATTAAAGTATATTCAAAGGACTCACCTTCACAAATTCTGTCCAATCGCTGGCGTTTGACTTTGTGCTTATCCACAAGGGCCATTCTTGACTGGACGTCACGACGCTCTCGCTACAAGGGCAAAGCAGTCCACTTGGGATTTAGGAATGCTCCCCGGAGCCTGCGTGCATCACGCCTCCGGAGACCCTGCAATGACACGAAGGAATCCTCCTTTGAGACCGTGTCCGCCTGCTCACCACTGGCTTGAGAAACAAAAGCTCTGCTAATGACAGCCTGTGCGGCCGCTGGTTTCTAGACTTCTCATTCTACCAGCTCCAAATGTAACCACTTCTAAAAGTGGTTAATGAGCACCTGGGCCCTCGGCGGTGGGATGCTGCTTCAGATATCAATTCTGAGCGATCACCTACAAACATGGATATTAATGCTCAGAGGTCAAGGTCGGAGGCAGGAAAGCTAGCTGCTGCTTCCCGAAGCTCTGTCAACCAACCACCCAAGGGCCACCATCAAAGAAGCCAAGCAGCCAGCCACCATGATGGGGCCCTGCCCACCTTCCTCCAGAAGTTCCCTTTAACATGTCTCTTTGTAGCATCCCTCCTTTGGGTAATTGTTGAGAAAACAAATCATCTGAATAAACCCCCAAAGGAAGAACCAACATCAAGTATTAAATAAACACCATGTCTCCTTTACAACCTTGGGGGCCCCCTTTTAAGTTGTAGTTTGATATGGCTGCTGGGTGAAGCCAAGGCAGAGGCCAGGCAGAAGAATGGATCCAACAGCAAGAGAGCCAAAGACTGAATCGTAGTCTGTACATGTCCTTGCAGTTCTGGGTCTCAGCTTCCCCATGGATAAAAGGGGGAGACTGGAACAGTTGGAATAGTCCCCACTGATACAAAATGGGTAGACTGGCTAAGTGAAAGTCAGGTCTGATTCATCAGTAGAATGCTCATGGGCAGGAAAGGCCTTGGCTTTTTTTTTTTTTTTAATTTGCAGCCCAAGCGTCAGGGACAATGCCTGGTTCATCCTCCTGCCCCTGACTGAAGACTTCCAATGAAGGCAGACATCAAGACCACCAGACACACCTTTTCAAGATCTGGAGAGCTCCTTACTTCCGGCCCATCAGTCCTCAGTCTGCCTGTCTACCACTTTCCACCCACTGCTTTCATGTTCTGCCCTCAGGGCTGAGCTGACCAGATCTAAGACTTCTACCTACAGTCACCCACGAACTCAAGTAAAGTCACCAGGGTCTCTCTTCAGAAGGCTTTCAGGCTTACAGGTCCCTCTGTATTTACACCTCATGGACCCTACATAACAGACCCAAACATGGATAGCAAGAGAAAAGGACCAACCTTCAGAAGAGGCTGGGGTCTGGTGGGTAAGACCTGGCCTACCAGACAAGAGCAAAGCTAAGGACGGGAACGTGGAAACCATCTCCTCCAGAGATGACAATTTCATGGAACCAATGATGATGATTATAAATTATGCACAACATTGGGAATTAATTTGTGAAGCAGAGGGCTATGTGGTACAATGGTAGCTGGACGGATGGGAGGGCAGGGGCCTTCTTCCTGCTTGTTAATGGGTAATTTCCCAGCAATAAGGCAGAGGAAGAACCTCCAGGATTTATAGCAATAATTAATTGATTGGTGGGGGTGGGAGAGGCCAACACTACTGAGTGAGATTCTCATTGGCATTCATAATTAATGCACCATTTAAGAAGGACCCAAACTTCTACCCCAATCAAAGGAGTTTCTGAAAATTAGACTCACTGTCCACCTTGCATGGAAACAAAGCAAGCTCAGTGAACAGGCTGGCTCCTCCCTCCTGGGCATGAAATCTAGAGACCACAGAACTCTTTCAAACTCAATGAGCTTGGTACTCAGCAAAGAGGACTGTCCCTTCTGTCTGTCTTGGGAGGGTAAATGACAAATTAATCGGAGGATATGGGAGAAAAAAGACTAGCTGTAATTGGTGTAGAAGTATAATCTCCAGGTGTTCTGCCCAGAGGTCACCCTAGATCTTTTCCCTTGTCTCCCAAGTACTGCTTCCTAGTCTGGGGGTCTGATCTGCGGAGTCAATGGAAGAGGACACACTTTGCACCCCTCTACAAGGCTGTGAAAATTAATTAGTTAATATTTGTGAAGTGCTTTGAGAAGGATAATGCTATCATTTTTCATCTGAGATGAAGCGTCTCACACCCTCCTCTCTAAATTCCCAGAGTGAGACCTAATCACGATTTTGCTTTCCTTTGAATTTTAATTTGTATAATTAGATGACTTCCTCAAGAAATTAAAAAAAAAACAAACCCAACCTGATCACCTGAGTCTCTAGCATGCAATCAAAGGAAAGATTAGTCATCAACGAATCACAGAACACCCCCATTTATTTGTGCTGGTCTAATAAAAGCTCATCAGACTAGGAAGCCAGGAGTTGGTTTGGGGAGGGGAACAAGTAAACTCCAATGGTAAGGGCCTTCCTACCAGTTCATCTTTGTGCAGAAACACATCCTCTCTTGCTGGATACAAGAATAAGAACTGGTACCAATGGAGCCCTCAACCCTCAATGAATGTTCTTCACCTTGGATCCTACTGGTTGAGGAATGGATACTCTGGGCACCTATGGGGGCCTGCCCCAGAACTGACGCTAATCCCTATCTGGATGTCAGAGGATTCCTTCTCTTGAATGATCTTCCACCCATTTCTATAGAAACAAACCTCTATTGAACATGATGATTTCCTTCCCCATGTCTCCCCTTCTTGGTCCCTATAAGAAATTATTTATGATAACAATTACATAAAATTTCTTCTTCGTATTGACAGTTCTCAAAGGGCTTAAACTATATACAGGAGGGGTGTTTAGTCTAATAATGGGACTGCTGCCCCCACAATCTGAGGGCTCCTGGGCTCTCTCTGCAATGGTGTGAAGACTTAAAAGCCCTGTATGAAAGTAGCCACCAGAGAAAGAACAATCTTCAACTCAAGATACAGCAGCTGTTTACAATGTAGCTGTGTATAAATCTTGCCTACATAGATACCCCCAAGTTAAGGTAATTTCTCCAGGTATAGAGACAAAACAAGGCAGTGGGGACGGACGGATGTCTAAGGAAGGTCTTGATTTGAGTCCAAAATGGGCCATCTTCAATGACCTAAGAAAGCCTTAGGGTTAGGGGAAGAGCTGAAAAAAAAGAGAGAATTTATGAATATGAGCAAACTCCCTGAAGGTGACGGGAAAAAGAGAAAAGACAAGAATCAGAACTAAGTGGGTTTCTGGCCAAAGGCTGATCAATCCTGAGAATTATGGAATGGATGAGTAAGAGAAGACTGCAAAGGATCCTGGGAAGTACAAACTGACCATTAGCCAAGGAGACCATCCGTACAATCCCAACAACATGGTGGAGAAAACCAATTTCTGAAGAGACAGGATGAACCCTGATTAATGTAATGGACACTGTAGGCAGGAGAAAAAGGTACAAAGTAGGAAGAGGGAGGGAGAGGAAGAGATAATGGTTTATTCTAAATATCAAATTAAATTAAAAAATCAATCATGGAATGGAATGGAAATTCATGGTTTCACACACAACCCTCTTCTGTGTTCTGCTGTGTATATGGAATGTTCTTTTTGGGGGGTTGGGGGAGGATGTTTAAGGTCTGAATAAAAAATAAAAAAAGATGTGTGGCCATGGGGAAGTTACTAAATCTCTGTAAGCCTCAGTCTCCTCATCTGGAAAATGGAAATGATAGCACCAGTGGTACCTAGTTCACAGGGCTGGCATACATATCAAATACTACAGAAAAACCTGCATTTCCTCCTGGGACAATAAGAATGGCTGGATTTCACCCACAGCATTTTAAGATTTTTATGATATTCAGTAAATATGAACATATTTGATACAACAACCTATAAGGTTGTACTAAAATGACTGATTTTACAGCTGAGAAATGGGCACAGAAAGTAAAATTGCCTGGACAGGTCACACAGGTATGAATCAGCGGAAGCAGAGTTAACAATCAAGCCCCAATAATCCATGCTTCCTTTCTGATCTAAATTGGGCAAACTCTGCCATTGACACAGGCAGCACTCAGAGAAAAACTGGGAGAGGTTGGGGAAAAGTCAGAAGCAAACACGAACCTTCAGGAATCAAAGGGAACTCAATACCCATCACACAGAGACTTCAAACCACATGCACCTGAATTCATGGTGTAGGGACCTGGGATGCCAGGACTGCTTGGCAGCCTGCTACAACTTGGCAGCCCAATCCCTCTGAACTGAGCTGGGCTGGTCCTCAGACATCAGGCACCCATCTGCTCCACCACAGGACGCACAGGCAGAGCCAATCCAAGATGGCAGTAAGAGTCAGAGTGTAGGCAATTCCTGATGGGACCCCAGCATCCCTCCCAGTTCCACAAAGATGGGCCATGCAAGAAGGTGAAAGAGAACAGGACCAATATGTGAGCATCAGGAAGGATTTCTGATTAGATCCCTTCACACCCTATACCAGATGTGCCCAGACTTGGAGCCACTGCTGAGCCCCACCGCTTCCTGTCTGGAGAACACAGGAGGTGGCCTGAGGCAGGGGTCCACTTGGAATAAGAAGCTCGAGTGTGATCTGGATGCTTTCGATGGCACCCACCTCCTCCCGGGCGGGCTGTGAGGCCCAATGAGAAAGTATCTGTAAAGAGCATTTAGCACATAACAGACGCTCTATAAAGGCTGGTTATCATTTTTACTTCTATCATTAATGTTATATTTCCCCTCCATTGGCTTGGAGAAGGAATGACACATGACGATTAAGACATGGGGGAAAAATGGCTTTCCCTTCAATTCTACACCTACCCAAAAGCAGCAGCAACTCACCGGATAGAAAACAGTATTTCCCTCAGGAAGACAGACCCCAGGATCAGATCAGAGGGTCTCCAGTCTCACCCATTGCCAAGAATGATTCCTATTTACCCTGATGGTAATTAAATCATAAAAATCATCCACTTACCAATTACAGAGCCCCATCCATCCCTCGCTGATTTTAATTAAAACCCAAAGATTTCTCATCCCCCAAAATACACTCCGACAATTCCTGGTTTGGGGTAGTTCCTAGCCTTCAGCCAGTGGAGACAGCGGGGAGATTTACATAGAGTAATTGCATGTCCTTGCCAGGCTTCAGCAATGTCTTTCAAAATGTAAATTTCCTTAAAAACATTTAGACATGATGAGAGCCTTAAATTATATTAAGGAAATCGACTTAAATATATTCATTTTAAAGGAGTGGGGATGGGGGTGGGGAGGGAAAGGACAAAACATTCAAAGTCTCCAGCTTCCAGTGCTACCCGTTAACCAAAATGCGTCACCACCGTTCCTGATGGTTCCTGGAGGACACTCCCTGGAGTGCTCAGAATGCATTTCATCTGGACTATTCAGCCAAGGAAGCTGCCATGCAGAACCACGGCAAACAGACCGTGAGAGAATTACAATGGAAAATTTGTCCTCTAACGAAAAAGCCCAGTCAGGAGAGGGAGCTAAGAGCATCAGAAGCCATGGCATTGCTGTCTCAAGCCTGGCTGGACCGTATTCCCCACATGATGGTGGCGATAGTTAATATCTATCCTGGCCTAAGATGGGCAGTGACAAGTCAATCATAGGGACGCCTGATTTGAGCTTGGCAGAGACCACTGAGATCATTAAGGATGCTAGGGCACATTCCTGTTTTTGCTAAATCCATACCTTTGGATTCTTAATTCTTACAAATGATTAGAATGGCACCATCTTGTTTTTGTTGAATTTTGCTAGTTTCAGGGCCCTGGGCACAACTGTAGATAGGAACTTGATTTGGACGTAAGGCAGAACACTGATTTGCTTGGATTAAGAATTCATTAGAAAACTAAGGTATCACTTCACTATCGTCAAAATTGGCAAAGGCGGTAGAAAATGGGCAGATTTGGTTATGGCGGGAATATGGCAAAGTAGGGCCACTAATTCTCTGCCTGGGCCTAATGCTTTTGGAAATCAATAAAGAATCATGAGAGCAGCTTCTGAACTTTGACCTAGCATTCCCGCTGCTGGGCTTAGATCACAAGGCATCCAGTGACAGAAAGACAAGATTCCAAATGAAGCCAAAATGTTCAGAGCAGCACTTTCTGTAGCAGCCAAAAAAATTTAAAACATCAATCCTATGACTGGGAGGTAATTGACAGCAAGAAAAGACCCATCTGTAACAAAACATTCATAGCAGCTTTATCTGAAATAACAAAAAGTTGGAAAGAAATTGTGTGCCCGATGACTGAGAAATGATGGAATAAATCAATCCCACTATATGAGTCTAATGGAACATTATTTTACCAAAAGAGACAAGGAATATGAAGAATTTGCATGGGAAGCCTTGCACAAGGGAATACAGGGCAAGGGTACTTACAACTATGTGAATGAAGGCAAAACCAAATGGCAATCAACTCAAGCCTAACATGCCAAAATTAGAGTTCTCCATGAGAAGGTGAGCAGCTGGATGGCGCCATAGTGAACAGAATGCTCATTTTCCTGAGTTCAAGTCTGGCCTCAGCCTCTTCCTAGCTAGGGGACCCTGAGCAAGTCCTTTCACCCTATTTGCCTCAGTTCCTCATCTGTAAATGAGCTAGAAAAGGAAACAGCAAACCACTCCAGTATCTTCACCAGAAAAACCACACATGGAGTCATGGAGAACCAGACATGACTGCAAAACAACTGAACATATACATATATACATATGTACATACACACACAAACACATACACATATAGTTTTTAATCATTTGCATTTTCACCCAGAAGTAATATGGAGGGAAAATGTAAACAATTAAAATTGTTTCTTTCTGGATCTCATTTGTTTTTTAATAATTTTAGAAGGAATACAGGGAGACATCTGAAAGACTAAAAAACAAATGAGATTCACACACAATATTTTTTTAAAAATTTGAGATCATAACACAAAAAAAACAAAAACACCAAACGTGGAAGGAGAGCTACAGATTCCAAAATGAAGTATGCTGTTTAGCAGAGCTGCCCATGGTTAGCCTGAAAGTTGTTTGCTGGGCTAAAACAAATCTATCCATTAAAAGGAAGAACTTCCTGTCCCTTTATTGACACACCTGAATACACCAGCAATGTGATGACAACCTGTCCTTGGTCTGGGAAAAGAGACAGCCCAATGATAAATCAAGATGAGCTCCTCACTCCCACCTTGGACCATGAAGCCCCAAACTGGGGATTCTACTCCACCAGTATCTGGAAGTCTTGGTAAGCCAATGTCTGATCTTCCAAAAACACCAGTTACAACAGAGTCCCTGCTGCACCATATCTGAAAGTCTGCAAAGGTTGGGCTAGGCAGTGTCTTGCGCTGGCTTCATGAGGATCACAGCGCAGGTGCTGAAAGCTGAGGAAGAAGAAGGGAGTTCACTAGTGGCATGCCCCCGATCATAGGTGTTTAGCAGGAAGGCACTGTGGAGGTCACCCTCCTCATTTTAAGTACAAAATGGGGCATGGTCTGTCTCTGTGTAAGTAACACTTGGCTTCCAGCTCTTCTCCTCCATCGCCAAACTGTCAACAACTCCCACATACTAGTTGCAGAGAGGATTGGGAAGGGTGTGTGTACACACACCTGCCCCAATGTCTGAGCAGAGACTGGTACAAAAGTCAAGGGTCCTAGAATTCTCTCCCACATCTAATGCTGCTTGATCCATTTTGATCTGAATTCTTTGAAATGTTTTGCCTGAACATTCCCTTTCAAAACCATTTTGTACACATTTGCATGGCAAGGAACCAACCTGATCTAAGCTGCAGAGCAAATTCAAATGCATAAATCTGCCTGAGTGATATAATTTCCTACCTGGGCTACAAATTGCAGCCACGCCCATGGGCAGCTCCTTGCTTCGTGGCCATGGCTCCATCCCATTTAATTCAAGATTTCAGACATTTAGTCAATGCCTATTGGGTAAATAAAGTCCAAAGCGTGGCTGAACACTAACACCAAAGCCCTCTCTCAAGACACAGGGTGGTCTTGGGAAAGGGCGAGAAGGCCTAGGCTTTTCTGATCTGTCAAATGGAGAGAGTGATCTGGAGAGGGGACTCATCCTATCTGAGCTTCAGTTTTCCTCTGTGAGAGAATTTAGAACCCTCTGTGAGGGTTTAGAGATCTGATTGAAAGCCATCAGCAACTCTGAGCCGCCTCATTCCACCAGATGAGTAAACTAAGACCTAGAAAAGCTATGTGAGCTGGAGGGGACCCTAGAAATCCACGGTCCAAGAGAGGCATTTTATAGATGAAAAAGCTGCCTCCCCAGCACCAACACCCAAATAATCTAATGCCTTCCCACTACTGACTCAATAGGTATTGGGAGCAAAGTCTTCTAGAGCCTTAAAGTAGAGTTCACAAGGAGACTCTTACTTCCCTCCCGATATGATCAATGCACAGGAAGGGCATGCTGCCCGCCACCAGCGCTGTCTCTCCTGCCCGCCAGGATGATTTATCACTGTGACCTTTTACCTGCCACCATTTAAACAAAGCAGTAGATTAAAAGGACATTAATGGAGAAATGAAAATGTTGGTCCTCAGAAGGTGAGTCTGAATCGTAAGTCTCCCCATTACTTTGTGACTTTTTGTCCATTCCCAAAGTCTGCAATGATTTCCCAGGAGGCCCTGAAATGAACCTGTCTCTAAGTCCTCGTGGTAACTGGGAGAAGTTTCCTCTTCATTCTTTACCTTCTCACATATCACCATGGTGCATGTGCGGAGAAACGAGGCTATCATAAATAAGAACCTGAGCTTTTCACTGGAGCTGGAGCACCACTGGACATTGGGAGACAGTGAAACCATCTAGGGACTGGTCCCAGGGCTTGGGTTTGAGTCCTACCTTGGCCACTTAGGAGCAATGGGACACGGGTCAAGTCACTCCCATAGAAATGGATCCCAGTTTCCTTGTCGGTAATAGAATGAGATCCAGAAGTGACAAAGTCCACACTGTCAAGGCCCTTCCACTTCACAGGATTCTATGGAAATGTGTTATGGCCAGCAAAAGGAATCAAGACGACTAGCATGCTGCAATTATAACAACTAATCAAGAGGGTAAGAGCTGGCCTGGTGCCCAGCTCACGGCCAGCACCGTGGATACCAAAAATGGCACCATCATAGGGCAGTTAGAACAGCATTCGCTGGAATTCACAGGAGGAGAGATGATATACACAGATCTAGTCTTGCTGGAGGTGGAGAACTATAGGTATGGAAGGGTGCATACTCTCTCAGACTTGATGTCCTTTGCTTCCTTCCTTCCATTTGTTATGAGGGAGGAATCAATGGAAGAGTGGTAATGTCCTGATGTAACAGGCATAAAAACCCTAAAAACTCAAACCACTTCACTTACAGAGCTGGAGAAATGCTGGATACTAGAAAAACATAGATTTCATCCTGAGCAAACGTGTGAAAGTGGTCTGAGAATCAGGGCAGCCCCATTCCATGAGATGCAGAGCCTCAGTTTTCTTATCTGTACAAAGGGGGGTTGCCCTACAATGTCTCTAAGGATGGGCATCCTTCCTGCTCTAGTGCTGTCATCAAGGAGAGGATGTTGGCATCAAAGGAGTGGTGAGCCCAGCACACAGGAGGCTCTTCATAAAGGTTTACTGATTGACTGAATGAATGTTGCAAGGAGTTCAGTACTGGACTCTCAATCCTCACTCTTAACCCTCACTATACCTGCTTGACCTTGGTCATGGAATTTATAGGCTGAATCTGTCATATATGTGTATATATGTATGTGTATATAAATAGCTTTTTCCAAGTTTCACTTTCCAAGCTATATGAATAAAATAGGGAAAGACACCCACTTGGCTACCTCCAGATTCTATACCCAAGTGCCTTAAACTTGGGGTCTGTCAGGTTTCTACTGGAGCCCTGACCATTGGGGATGGAACCAAGAAAGCTTAACCTCCTCCTCTATTTGGCTGTTTTGTTTCAAATTAAAAAGCAAAGAAAAAAATTGAAACTCAAACTAAACCCTTTCCCCCCATTAACCCATTTGGACAAAGATTTTTCTTAATTTGCAGATCTGCACCCGGCCTCCCCCCCACCCCCAATCAGATACCAATCTCACCTTGAGCAACGAAGCCAAGTCTGAATGACAGTTACTGAGCCCTCTGGCCATAAGAGCCACACACACACACACACACACACACACACACACACACACACACGCATGCACACGCACACACACCCCTCCATCTGTAGCTGCTAGAGAATATTTTTAGCTGCTTGTTGTTTCTTAATGTTTGCTTTTCAAATGCTCCTGATGTCACATGCGGACAAGGGGAAGCTGGTTGAAGAAGACAAGACAAATGGGTCAGGATCTTCCCTCCCACCCCTACTCCCCCATAAGAAAACAGGCTTCCAAACCCCTAGAGCCTCCTGGTGCTGTCAGAGATGCCCTCCCTGTGCCCCAATTCATCTCAGAGCAATAGATGTTTTAATTTCTAAAATATGATCAGCCAAAGGAAACAGTGAAATTAGTGTCTGGGCGGTCATGACCCATTCATTATCTATTTAATCATCTAGAAGGAAAGGCATGCTCATTCCCTCCAAGCTGAACCAAAGCTAACTGAAGTTTCACACTGTCAAAGACAAGTCTTTTGCCCCTGAGAGGGAGGGGATGCTTGCTAGGGAGTCTCTGCATCCCAGGAGAGCCAGACATCTCCCCTCCATGTCAAACACAAGGTTACACTCACCCTCTCCCTCCCATTCTGATTCTCCATGTTCTAGGCTCTCATTTATGGAGGCACAGATACCTACAAAGAGCTAAGGATGGGGAACAACCTTTAAGTCACAACTGGTATTAAGTCAAGAACTGTCAATGGAAAGGGAAGAAAAGGGACAGGGCGAGGTTCATGTGGACACATGCACACTCGGTGGATACCTTACTGGTGTGGGATTTTGGAAGAGACCCTCCTTCATGTACACAGGAAACCTGTCTGCAGCCAGTCACAGAGAGGTATGTGGATATCTCTCTAGGACCTCTGAACAAATGGACATCAGGTCACACCATGGGGAGGAAAGCCTGCCCTTTTTTCACTGGGTTACAATTTGACTCAATTCAATTCTGTCAGAAGGAGTTTCTTACTCTATAGAGAAGAAGAAAGGGAGAAAGGAAAAAAAGGAGGGAAGGAGGAAGGGGAGGGAGGGAAGGAGGGTGGGAGAGAGAGAGAGAGAGAGAGAGAGAGAGAGAGAGAGAGAGAGGGAGGAAGGGGGGGGGGGGAACCCTCCAAGACCTTATTAAACAACCTAGTGGATACAGGAGGATGAGCGTCTAAATGTCACCACCAGCCGCCAGCTTCATTTGTGACTGGGCAATCATTCCACATCTCTCTCAGCCTCATTTTCCTTCTCTGCAAAGTCAACCTTATAACAACCCCCACCTCCTAGGGTGGTTATGAGGACCAAATAGGATAATATATGCAAAGCTTTTTTCCAATGTCAAAGCTATTTTGTTAACTATTACTGGGGGGCTGGAGAGGGGGAGGGAGATAAAACTTTACACAAATAAGTAAATCCAAGATAACGTGATTAGGGAAAGAACCTGCAGCCAGGAATGTCATTTAAGGCTGGCTGGCTGGGGAGAAAATAGTCTGTTATCAGTCGCTGTTTGCCCAGGAGGCAATGATCATAAATTCAGGGGTCTGTGAGACCACCGAGGGCCTTCAGGCCAATCCCATTCTATAGGAGACAACGATGAAAATTTACTTTATTTTCAAATGGCTCTTTAAGGAGAAATCTGATGAAGGGATGACAATTTTTTGGATAAACCAGGGTTACAGTAGATTCCAAAAATCTGGTTTGACAGGTCTAGCATGGGCTATATTTTTTTTTGTTTTCAGAAAAATCAATGGGGTGTGAACAAGCAGGTGTTTTTTCTGACTCGTTCTGGGCTGAGCTGGGAAGCAGGCAGTACAGTCGTCACTCTGAAAAGGCCAATAAGCAGACCACCAAAGCACCTTGGTGGTTGAACCGTCAGAAAAGAAAAGCGCTGTCTGCATTTATTGTGTTTTTAAAAGGTTACAGAAAAGTTCTTTCTTGGTCTCATAACTGCTCATGTTCCCTTGCCACTCTCCAAAAAAACCCCAAAAAACTCAAGTCTACTTCATTTAAACAGGTTCTTTCTTCACTGGTGGGTTATGGAGATCCTTGGGCTACTGGTAAAGCCAGAGACCCTTTTCCCCAGAATGTTTTTAAATTTATAAAAAAAATGAAATGTAAATTGATTACATTAAAATAGTTCTGAAAATATTAAAAAAAAAAGCTAACAGACCTATGGCTAAAAACCTATGCTTTAACAATTAATATGCCCAATTAAAGTCCTTTAGAACTGACTTCAGTGAGACTAGAGATTGATTTTTGATGTGCAGTTGCCCTTGGCGTGGAAGACCAAGTGACTGGCCCAGGGTCACTTGGTTAGGAGATGTCAGAGAAAGGACTAGAATCTACGAGACAGCTTTCTTCCCACTTTGCCAAGCTTCCTCTATGATGTCTTCACACTTTAAAAATTGCCAGTTATTCCTTGTGTAGCCTTTCAGATCACCACTGTCCTTTTTCCCATCTTACTTAATAACTGTGCAGTCAGGTATATGAAGGTACATCTAGTAGGGAGTTCTTGTGTCTGCCTCTCTACCCTGCCCACCCAACTCCTCCCCTTCCCATCCTCATATTTAATTCTCATTCAGAAATGTCTCACCGGTCCAGAGGGGAAAGCCTGCCTTCCCTGGCATTCCTTCTCCAATCAAGCTCATTACTGAGTTCCTGGAAGTAAGTGGAGACATCCCACCTGGTGGAGCACACAACACAGAGCTCTTAGGTGCATCTCATCCAGCTCTGGACTCATCTCCAAACCCATGGGGAGACTAGAAAGACTCTGAGAATCCAGATGGCACTTTTGATATATCTGGTACTAGAAGGGCAAAGAAAATGCTGAGAAATGGGGACCGTTTCTGGAGGGGACCTGGGAAGGTAACTTGGAGCTGAAAGCAGGTTCAACTCTTCAGAAAAATGGTAGAAAGGACAAGAATAATTACTAAATAGCTCCTGCCCTTTGACTCAGAGATTCCACCAATGGGAAAGAGGCCAATGACAAAGAAAGCAGATACCCATGTACAAAAACCATGCATCATTGCTGGAAAATGGCTGCATCAGCTGTTGTCCAAGATTCTACTGGCCTATGACTGGACCATCAGGAGTCATGAATATGAAGAATTCTGAGAGAAGGGGAAGAGCTGGAGGAACTGGTACAGCATAGAGAACTTTCAGCCAAGAGTCAAACACACCCAACAACGTAGAGAAAACAAGGATGTTGGCAAATATAGAAGTCAATGTCAACAAGGTGCAATCCAAATCAGAAGACACGCCCAATCTACAACAAAGTAAATAAAATGGAGAAACCAAAGCACAAATACAAGGGTTTGGGTTAGTAACGTATTATCAGACCTTTCGCTGACAAGTCACAAACTATCTGTTTCCAGGGAATGTAATGGATCATCAGGGGAGTCTGGGTACTAGTTGGGTAGCACTCAGGCATAGAACGCTGGACTTGTGCATTTAGGTCCAGTCTCAGACACCACCTGCATGGCCCTGGCAAGCTCCCTTAGCCTCAACCTCCTCAGTTGAAAAATGGGGCTAAGGGTAGCACCACTTATCTATATGATTCTGACAACAAACCTGTAAAGTGCTTTGCAATCCTTAAAGAGTTATATGAAGGGTGGCCAGGATTATGACTAATAAACTGGAAAAGAAGATGGTGTCTAGAAATAGGATTCAGATTTCTGGATCATGGCTCAAGATAGGAAAGAAATAAGCTATTGGCCAGGGACAGAGTGCATCCATCAAGAATGGAAAAACAATGTGTTTCCTGAAAAGAGAAGGAAAAACCTGCAAATCACCTATTTGTATCCATATCTTGTACACCAAGCTAGATGCAAGAAACAAATTAAAATACCAACAAAGAGAAAGAAATGAAACTCAGAGTCATGAACCAGATGAAGGCATCCTCTTAGTACCTTTCTATCCAAGGTTACCTACTCTGTCCTCTTGAGAGAACAAATTTAAATGGTTCATGGTGATCTAGCCTTCTCCAATGGTGTCTGAAGATGACCTTGGGTCCTCTCTGGACTGGAAGACGGAGTGACAGAAGAATCTATGAAGATCATTTCACCCTCAGTGATTTTGGCCCAAGCTCAGAGCCCCAGGAGCCCAGAGGAAAACAAACCCTGGAACATTTCCTACCCTCGTGGTGAGTCTCCCATCAAGGACTGTATCCAAGTTCAAGATTCCCAAACCACTGCTGTGTTAGAGCAAGAAGGGTGCAGAGAACAATTCCCAAAATCTGCTGCAATATTTCATTAAGCAAAGCAAATGTGGACGGAAATAAAGATGTTTACAGCAACACAGGGCTAAGTCTCATGCTAAATAGTTGTGTGCAAATGATGAGCAGAAATCTGGCAGCTGTACTTCCAGGAAGTCTCTGGATGGATAAATCCTGGTTATCTCACAGTCTCATTCTTCCAAACCTGCCTTAAGGAAAACCTCTTAATCTTGTATGTAGATGGTTAGCAACATGAAATAAAAGACCTGGAAGGGAAAGTCTACCACACTTTTCATGTAGATGACGCTGGGCATAAAGAAAATTCAAATGGCAGAGGCAGCGTGATTGCAATTACCAAAGACACTCAGTCCAAAGGAGGAATGCAGGCCATTTCCAGGCTATGCTCACGGCCCACATTCTAGCATCACCTTCTTTTCCAATAGCACCGTGTTCTTGATACTGACCAGTCCTATGAAGTGAAGTAACCAACCAATCTGGGTTATTTCCAGGCACTAGACTAGACACTGGGGATGATTTAAAAAAAATGAAATTGGTCCCTGCCCTCAAAGTGCTTACATTCTGTAGGGGAAATGTCACAGAAAACTGAACTTTAAAAATAACAATTATCAGGAGGAGGACCTCAGTGCCTGGACGGAATAGTATAGGGTGGTTCCTATAAAACATGGCCCTTGGGCAGGGGAAGGAACCTAGACAGTATTTGTAAAAAGGTCTGGAATCAAGGGACAATGGCCAAGAAAGGGTTTCAAATCTAAGAGAAGCTGGATTCTTGCCTTGTGGGAACAGGGAAATTCAGAGACTTGCTGAGCTGAGGAAGGCCTGGTCAAGTCTGTGTCCTTGGAATGGGAATGTGGTGGCTGTCTTGGTGATGGACTGGAGAGAAAGGAGGCTGGAAGGTAGGAAGTTACCTGGGGGATGAAGGCCCAGAACGGGGTGGAATCTGGGATGGGGAAAGGGCCAGGAATTTAAAAGATTTTGGAGGGTGGTGCCCAGTGCCAACTTCCTTTCATTCTAGCCTCAGAATCTTGGAAGTAGAAGATTCAGGACAATTTTTCTACAGCTCTGGGCTGGATCAAGTGGCTGAGGCCCAAATGCCTTTAAGACCCAGCAACAAAGGTCCTGGAGCATTACTGCTGTCCTGGAAAGGATGAACCTGGATGGGGAAATACAGAGAAGCCTGGGAAGATTTCTATCAAGTGCATAAAGAAGACCCAATAACGCATATGATGATCCTATCAATGAAAATGGGAACAATGATGAAACTGGATGGAATGATGACCAACATGGCCTCAGAGAAGACCTAAGGAAATAATGGAACTCCCTGCCTTCTGTAGGTGAAAAGAATGGGTATCTGGGCGGGGGGTGGGGGGGGTCCCCCGGAGATTCATTGCTTTTTCTCTCTCTTCTCATAAGGAAAACTTCTCTCAGTCTTGGAGGAAGATGATGCAAAATGATACAAGATGTTCTTCAAAGGAGCAGAAAACTCTCTCCTCGACCAGGCCACACTGGGTGTGTAAGGAAGAATTTCAAACAGGGTCCTTGGGGACTAGCTAAGCTCTTCTATATCAACAGCATGAGGGGAGGACATCTTGGTTTATAAAAGAATCTGTTAAAATAATTAAACTTCACTGGGTGCTGATGTGGATGAATCTTAAGTTTTATTCCAACATCCTATAAAAGAATTCTTGACAAGACAATGGTCATTTGAAGTTAATAAATCTGCTTCCAGCCCATTCAGGTTCTTCTATACAAAGTGGAGGCCCAGGGAGATCAGTAGCCAGGGCACAAACGTTGCCCTTCAGTGACTGAATATCTGGATGCCAAATGTGGGCCCACAAGAGCATGACCCAACAAACAGGATTCCACATCAGAGCTCAAGAAGACAGGGGAGCTTGGGAGCCCTTCCAGGCCTTCAGCAGACTGGAAGCTCACTGGAAGGAAGGTTGTTGGGGGAGGAATGATGACACTGTGGCTCCCCCAGGGACGAGCAGCATATTTTCTTCTTTCCCTTCCTCCCATCGACTGTCATCTCCTCGAGGACAGAAGATGTTTCCTACCTGGCACTCTTAGCTGAGGCACCGAATGAGCTCTGGCTAAAAACCCACAGGTGACAGTAGACTTAAGGTGCCTTTTCTAACAGAGAGGAGAGAATGTCCATGCAAATCCGGCCCCAGTGCTTATCAGGGCTTTCCCGGGTTCAGCGACACTGCTTGGACCAGCTCCTCCCCTGGGCCCTTTATTTCCACCTGGAGGGACACATGTCCAAAGCAGATCCATAACCCCCTGTCTGAGTCCTTCCAGTGGCATGACTGCTGACTGGTCGCTCCAGAGATCAGATGATACCCTATCTCTGGCACTCTGCAAGCTTTACAGCATCATTATCATGGTTAACTATCATCACCATCAAAGGAAAGTCGTCACTGGATCAACGTTGAGGGAGTACTTGGTTTTAATATTTTACATGTACAAAGTTATACAGAAGACAATTTAACCTGGTTAAGAGTTAAGGCCCATTACTGAACTCAACAAGCATTTGAACTATTCATTAAGGACACAGGGCACACACTTAAGACACAAAAGGGATCTGAGAAGGTCCACCAGTCATTTTACAGTTCAGGAAACAGAGACCAGAGAAGAGGGGGCCTTGTCTTAGTCACACATTCACAGAGCACAGGATTCAAACCCAGGTTCTCCATGATCCCAACACCCCCAAAGCAGCCCCACAGGTATGTCTGGCAGAATGCTCCAATCCACAAGAACAAAGACTCCTAGGAATGATAAGAGTCACGTAAGCCATGCTGATGGAGCACTTCTGATGTGTAAATGCATCCCTCCTGGCCAGTCCATTGTGTAGTTCTTTGTACAACTTTTCAGTCCTGCATGTTACTCAGAACTGGGGAAACTATTCCAAGGTGTGTAGAAGCAACAGTTCCTTTCCCTGAAGTTTGAAGGCATCTTCCTAAAACTGTTTAAGACAAATACTGACTTGAGCAGGCGGACTTGCCTGTATGTAACAGGTGTGGATGACCCGAATTTGACAATGGCTTTCATGAAAGTAAAGACTCCTGAATGAAGGGAGGAAACACCAAGGATTCTCTACCAAAATGTTTGGCTCTGTCCACACTTGCACAAGTATTTTATTCCCCCTCCCCCTCCCTCCTTGGCCCAGCACTCTCCTGGATCCTCGGAGGAAGCAGGCATTTTCCTTTGCTCTGATCAAACACACACGGCCTGGGGGCTGGAGCCGAACCACTTTCAGAGATGAAAGCTGCCTGGAGTCTATCTGGAGAAAGGGACCAAATGGAAGAAACCCCAGACTCACTTGGTTGACATTAGCTGGACAAAGGTTATGGAGTCAGGGTCAGGGGTGAGCCCACAGCCCTTGGGTAAGTCTGGGGGCATATACAGCCACAGACAGGGGGCGGGGCCAAGAAACAGCTCAATGGCTTTTCTAGCGGACCTTGGCCAAATTTTAGGCCATGCATGAAGCCAAATGACCAGTGCCCCTTCCACCCATGTGATGGGAAATAAAACCCCCATCTCTCACACAGAAGATTCACTATGCTTCCCCTGACTTATCATATCTGCTACACACAGGGATGCAACATAATTAAATAGAAGAGATGCAAACACCCAGTGATGTGTGCTCCAGGGCCTGGGAGGATGCTGGGACAAAAAGGGCCCAGAATGTCCTCGATTGCAGGGATGATGGATGCCCTTGAGGTCCAGTTTTATTCTCTTCACATCAGCAAAAACTCCGAGCCTAAGTGATGCTAAACCTGAAGTTATCTTTACTTACCTCCGGACCCTTAAAATAAATTTCAAGGCTGTGCTCAATATTCATAGAGTTAACAAAGGCACTCTAGGGTCTGGCGTCTGACTTGTGCCCAGACATAAATCCTGGGAATGTGAAGATGGAACGGGCCAGTGGCACCAAGCTATAAATGCAGCTATCTGGGGGGATCTGGGAGAGGAATTTTCTGGGCAAATAAAACTTGCTCTCCCTCTATCACACCCAGAAGTTGTCCTTGAACCAGGGTCACCATAAAAAGAGACCTGTGGTCAGTTGGTCAACAAATATTAATTAAGCATCAACTACACACATGGTGATGTGCTAAGTCCTGGGCTAGAGGGGTCAGCGTGAGAGCAAGGCTGATGAAGCCTTTTTTTTAACACCCACTGTTGGGAAGGGCAGCAAGTGGTGGGAACCCCTGTGCAAGCCTGCAGTGGGCCAAAGCATTTTGGGAACCTTCATCTCTAACAGTTTGGGGCTACACAAGAACGGCAGCTCCCTAACTTTGAGGGAGAACCCTCATTCTTACCCCAAACTGCTCAAGGAGGCAGGTAGACAGAGCAAGAAACAGACTGTCTGACCTGGGAGCATCCAGGCAAGATCTCCTGGAGACCCTGGAGTCCCTCGAAGGCTCTGCATTTCCTCAGTATACCCTGAAGGAGATGAGATGACCTGGTGATCTCTGAAGTGTCCCAGGGGATCACAGGTATGGAAGAAGCAGTCCCAGAGGCTCAGTCCTTTTACAGAAATGGAATCTGAAGCCTAGAGGGCTGAAATAATCTGCCCAAGAGTATAGAGAGAAAGTATCTGAGGCAGGATTTGAACCCAGGTCACAGCCCTGTGGGATCACAGATTTTAAGGCTAAATTACATCAAATCCAACTTTACCCATTTTTACAGATAAGGAGATTGAGACACAGAGATTAGCAGACTGCCAAGGTCCAAGAGCTCTGGAGTATCTGAGATTAGATTTAAATGCAGGTCTTCCTGACTTCAAGTCACGTAAAAGCCCAAGTTCACCATGCCGGTCAGTACTGGCAGGCATTGCATGGTACCAAGCTGCCTCCACTCTAACCTTTGTTTCATGTTCTCCCCAAGCCAGCTCTAAGCTCCCAGACTTCTTACCACTGTTTGAATCACTCTCCATCAGCATGCCTTTTATATATGAGTCACATTACCAAATAGGTCTAGGACCAGCTTCCCAGAGCTGAACCAAACCCCTACCATGCCTGAACAGAGTCCCCTGGTGCCCTAAATCATAGGCCAGTCTTTAAAGGCCAAATCTGAACCTCTACTGGACACGTTCCTCTGACATCCTTGAAGCTCCCTATCCAGCTCCTGGATAAGTGTCTCTAAGACTAACACACCAGGCCCCCTCTTCAGGCAGGAGCTGTTGGCACGCAGGGAAGGGAAGCTTCATTTTTGATTTTCTATACCCAGTATTTAGTAAAGGGCCCAGCACAGCAGGAGTGCTTCACAAAAGGTGGCTGAAGTGAACTGTAAAACTCAGACAGCATTTCTCCCACTCCAAATCCAACTTTGTCTACACATGTGAAGTTGGTGTTGTGAATGAATGACAGGATGATGAATGAGAAAGCCTTTCTTAAGTGTTTACCCCAGCCCATGGATGGCACTTGGTGCCAGGGACACAAGATTAAATCTTCTCGACAGAGAGGACCCTAATGGGCTGAAAGCTCAGGGGCTGGAGAGCTGCAGGGCAGCAAGGCAACTTACTCTTCCTAGGAGCAAGACAGAACTGATCTGAGATCCAGAGATGGAAGGGGAGGACACCAGGGTGGTGACTGGGGGGCCAGGCAGAGGCCAAGGCAATGGGGCTTTTTACAGTTCTGACCAGCATCCCAGCCTGTTCTTGGCATTTGTCCGCTGAACCAAAATTCACTCTGGCCACCTGCTGCTTTACATGGTGTTTACAAGAACGTTGGGAAATCCACAGCTACTTACTTGTTGCTAAATGACTGTGGGTGAATCCTTTCTGCCCATCTCTGAGGCCCCCTGGGGTGGAGGTGGGGCGCACTGGCACCCCACCCACAACCCATTGGCACAAGGCTAAGGAGGTGGTTGGGACCTTGAGGGTACCTTGCAAAGGGCTCATGGGACAGATGGGCAGGGAAGGGTTAAAGAGGTTTGAGAAACAATCCTCAGGAACAGAGCCACAGCCCAATTGGATGAGGTCAGCGAGGAAAGCTGGCCTTATGGTGCTTGTGCAAGAGAAAACATCTGCTCCTGTTAAAATGTCAGCAGAAAAGGAAGGTGATTGACTGGGTTCTGATTGGTCATCTCCGGACTCCCCAAAAGAGCCACACATGGCTCAACTTAGTGCTAATGAAAGTCCCCAAAGCCCTCCCCAGTGCCTTCCTCTGGGCCACCGGCATGCTGGAAACAAGAGGCAAGGCCAGAAAAGCTGCTTAGGATACTCCTCTATTATCCCTTCATTCACTGAACTAACCAGAACCTGAGCAGAGATGTAGCCAGCCTCACACTGAGCACTCTGTAAAGCACTCTACTGTCATCTCTAAACCAGACCTGGCAAGCAAGTGCTTGGGTACTGCACCAGATCAGGTGGGACCCACACCACCAGACCATCCTGCCTGCAACCTCCCACAGTCCCCAGGCACACAGGGCACTCCCATAACATGAAAGGCTCAAATATGGGGCAGAGAAACATCAAGTCACCTGGATAACAAAAAGTTAAATTAAGTCCAGCAACTCAAGAAATTTCCTACATAAACAGGAAGCAGGAGGTTCATGGCAGGGATTAAAACAGGCTGCAGGGCTCATTTGTGAACAGGCTGCAAGCCTTGCGTGGGTATTTCTCTATCCAGAGGCTACCTTACCTTTATCGATGCTCCAGGACATATCTCACACTGCCAGGGCAGCCCTGGGGATCTGGGTTGGCCCTGTTCTGTGTTACAGTCCTGACAGGGAGAGCCAGGGTGGACAGCCCATGGCGCCTGGCCCAATCACACTTCCTGTGAGCCTGGCTGAGACTCTCGCAGGAAACTGTGGTATGAAGGGACTCCAGCAGGGAATCACCACTGGCTGGGAACAGACGGGAGGGATATTTTGGGCTCGCTGTCTTAGTTGCTGGGACATTCTGGCTGCCAGGTCTGGGAAGGGTCACAAAGAGCCTTGTTGCTTGAAGAGATAGTTGGTTACATGGCTCAGAGGGAAAAGTCCAGGGTGTTGGAACTTGTGGGGTATGGGGACAGGAGGCTGGGTCCATGCAGTAGGCAGCACTACAAGCCAGGGCCCTGACCTGGAGGCCCTTATATTGTGAAAGGCAGAATTTGTTCCCCTTTTGTATATCCTAGACCAAGAGTGAGGAACCTGCAGCCTTGAGAACATGTGGCCCTCTAGATCAAGTGTGATTCTTTGACTGAATCCAAATTTCACGGAACAAATTCCCTAGAGCCCACAGGTTTCCCACCCCATCGTAGACCCTCTGGTCATCTCTAGGGAAGTGAAGTCCATGAATCCCTTCCTTCTCCAAGTCATATTTCTAAATAACATAAAACCCATAGGCACATCAATACTGAAATAAAGAAAAAGACAAAAGCCCAATTCACAGATGTTGGCGTAAGAACTCCTGCGCTTACAGGAAAGCCACGAAACTGCAGAGATTACTGTGGAGGAGCGAGCCTCCTCGGCTCTGGGGTCTCCAGACACAGACAGGGACGGAGAATTCAAGGTCAACAAATAGGACTGGTTTTTAAAGCCAGTTAAATTCTCCTGAATCACAAAAGTAGCACAAATCAAACAGGAAAGAAAAGAAGGGAGCCTTTCCATGACTGCCCCAAACAGAAGGGAGTTCAACTGTGGACGCAGTCATTGAGTGGTCCCTCAGGCAAGTGACCCCAAGAGTGTCTCTTCCTGACAGGCAGACTGTAGGTACTGGGCGAGGAGGGTTTTTGCTTCCCTTCTCCTACTCCCCCCAAATCCTCAAGAAGCAAAAGGTAAGTCACACACTGGGGCAAACTGTTTTTAAAAAATAGCCAAATAAATCTAACCCTAAAGGGCTTTTAAAATTTGAGAAAAAAAAAATAGTGGCAGAAAGGCTGTGGCAATGCAGTTTCAGCCAGGGCTATAAGTCCATTTCATAATCTAGAGGGACTTCACAGGCTTTTTAGAAAACCAGCCAAGGGTCCCAAGGGTCCCCACCATGCCTGCTCAGCCCTCACCCAGAAGAGAATCTATCTCAAGGAATTAAAGAATGACTGGAGACGCAACCCTTCTCAATTGCCCTCTGATATGAGAATTCTGGGTATTTTTCAAACTTCAGCAATGGCAATGTAAAGAACAGCTGCAGAAATTACAAGTGGGCTAAAGCAGCAGGCCAGCCCACCGTGCGGGGAGAGCGCGCCATGTGGATCTCGTTGCCTCTCCAGGGTCTGGTGAGAAGCATCCCAAGATTCAATGCAGAGCAATCAGACCACTCCTTGGGGTGGTCGCATCTGGGGCTGGAGAACCAGATGGAATGTTTCAGTGTCTTTTGTAACAGAGCCAGCCCACCATGTTGCTAGGAAGCAAATACCATCAGGACTTTGGGGGGGAGGCTGCAGTGCATCAGGCCGGGACCTGTCAACACTCAGAGAATGGAACCAGGGAGCCCTCGTGGGAGGAAATCTTTGCTGGGGACAGATGGAAGTGATAAAGAGGAGGAAAACGACTTCTCAAAATCTCCTCTGTGGAGCGGCCCCCAAAGTGCACGCTCAAGGCCAAGTCAGGAACGACATGTTTTGTTAATAATGTTGCAAACCTGGGGAAAGGGGGTTTTCTGTAGAAAATCAGAGCCACTACTCACCATGATCAACAACCTTCCTCTTACACTCATATTCTGTCTCTGGCCCTAGTTCTCATTCGTGAAAACAAGATGAGAAAATGAATGAAAGACCCCGTGGCTTGCCAACGCAGATGAGTTAGTGTGCAAGTCACAGTTGAAGGAAACCAAGTCAGAGATGCAGGAGAAAAAAAGGCCACAAGGTAGGATCTCCCAGGTCCAAACCACTCGCTGTCACTTTCACAGATTCAAGGATGTAGGAGAATCACTACCACTGAGGAGGGAAACCATCTGGCTGAGGTTAAAAATACCCACAGGCCATCCCTGTGCAAGTGGTAAGTGGTGGCTGATCCTGGGGACACGGTGTTGAAGAACCAGACCAAAGAACACAACCTCTATCGCAGGACTCTAAGGAATTATAGCAGTGGGAAACATGCCCCTGGCTGGAATCCACCACACAGGGTATTTGAGTAGGGGCTTAGCTACGGGCTACACCTGTCTTTGGAGAACAAGGGGTTGGAATTTCAGGAAACTTGTCATCATGAGGCTGGCCACCAGATTTTTCTTTTCCTTTCCAGGAATGCTGCCATCACTCCAGGGAGGGGTTGCAATCTTCGCTGGTGGAGGGAAATACCCTCAGAAAGGCCCAATTAGGCTCTTACATCATTAGGCATTTATTAAGCACCTACCATGGAGCAGGAAAGGAACTTAAAAACATCTATTTCTTATCCCTCGTGAAAGGAAACTCAGGCCCGGAGTTGGACCCATGACTGGCCCAAGGTCACACAGCTAGCCCTTAGTAGGACTCTGGCTCCCAGACTGCGCTCATTCCTCTGACCCAGTCTGAACGTGCACAAGCAAAGACTACCTGACAATATTTCCTTTCTATCTGAAACATGGAACCTAGAACTAGAGCAAGCGGCCAAAGGGTCCTTGGTGCGAATCTGCACGTTGGTGGAAGGCTCTCAGACTCTACAAGTCCATGCATGTAAACATCTGATGGGGGGGCGGGCACCATCAGCAGCCATCTGCCTGAACATCACTTTTCCTAATTACACCTAAGGAATAGCTCCCCATTGTCCCAGGCTATGTCCCAGACTAGAACCCACCTGGACAGAACAAGTAATGGAGGTGAGGACACAGAAAACGCAAGCTCTCCTTTGGAACAGATGGGCCCTAATGTGAACCAAGTGACCCCCAAGCCCTGAAACATGGAAGACAAAGAACTTAAACCAATAACCAGGAAATCAACAAGTGACAAGTTTGCTCATACTTCCTCTTCTCATAACCAGACCAGGCATTCTAGGCATCAGGCACAAACATGGTGAAATGTAACCAGGTGCCATTTTGAAGGACATTTCTAATGCTGGCATCATAAATAGGTCTCCGGAAGAGGAAGACTGGATTTCAAACCATACCTCAGCCACTTGCTGTGCCACCCTTGGAAAGCCAGTGCCTCAGTTTCCCCATGTGTAAAATGGGAGGCATGAACAGATCTCCTTTAGATGGTCAACCCTATTATTGATTGCAAACCCTCAAATTCAACCAAGTACCTGAGAGGACACTGGGGATGCCACACTTAACCTCTAATCCCCCAAAGAAGGCCCCTATGCCCCTACAATTCCACCCCTCCAGGAAGCAGCTTCCACCTTAGCTCCCATCAGGGCAAACAAAACTGGGTCTCCATCTTTGATTCCCCACAGTAGTAAAAATTAATTACCACATAAAACTGCTGATTCCAGCCAAATGAAGCCACACAATTTATCAGCTCAAGGGTAGTACCAACAGAGGAGCTCCTGAAATACATCACCTGCCTTAGGAGTATATATTGTGCCACTGACGGTTTTATGGGCAATGTAAGTTTTATAAATTCATTAACACAGGACAAAATTTCCAAATAAACAAAGGCATTCATTAATACTGGCCAGGGAGTATTTATATGGAGTCTCCAGGCGGTAACTGGGGTGGGGAAGCAGAGTGCTGAGGGCTGACCATGAGGACAGCTTAATGGTCTGCCAATAGAAAGATCGAACTGTTCACTGTTGCCAGTGTTCAATGGTTATTTAATTAAAATTTATTAATCTCTCCAACTGCATCTGGTGGCATGCAGAACAAACACAGGCTCTCATTTGGAATGGGATGGGCCCCAACATGTACCAGGTGGCCAGCTAACCCCCAAAAGATATGGTGCCCCAAGTTTAGTGGCAATTCTAATTTAATTATCCGGCGCAGCTTTCCATGTAGGGGCCTTGCTATTTAAAACGCATTAAAGAAATATATCACCATTGATTGCCTTTTCTTTTTTTTAAATTTTAAGCAAGGGCAAGGAATTTCTAAATAGCTTGTAATGCTGCCTGAGAAGAACTCTAAAGCACTCTTTGTAAGGTCAAATATTATAGATTCCCAATAAGATTGTTAGTGTGTTTGTATGTCTGTTTATAAAGCAGATGCCACCACTTTTCTCTGCAGCATGTTCCTTCTGAGTCTTTCCAGAACTCACTATGGCTGTTTTACCATCAATTACCTACCTCCTCATCACAAGACCCAGTGCACTGGACTCTGGCCAAGGAGTCCTGAGTTAGGGGGCTAGTAACTCACAAGGCTGCTCTCCTGATTTCATACATGGGAGCATCCAAATACCGCTTTTTAATTTATTATTAACCTGGCCATCTCCAAGCCTGTGAGTGGAGGCTGGAGCTGGCCCCTACTTCAAAACCCTCCAAGGATGGGAAGGAAAAGCATGTCTGAGGACACCCATCAACGATTTCAGAGACACTGGGGTGGAAGGGGCACTGTGCCCCACCATCTGACAGAGAGGATGGATGTTCTGGACAGGGTCAAGGCAGGAATTTGCTTTGCTCAACTAAGCTGTTTCTCTCAAGGACCATCCTTCCTCCCTCATGAGGGAAAGTGGACAAAAACCCAATGCATTTTTGTTTATGAAAACTAAACTGCATTTAAAAAAGTAAACCTTTCAAAGAGGACGCCTTAAGATTAGGAATTCCTTTTCACTGAACTGATTCTTGAGAGATAACATCAGATGGTGTTTGACAGTGCCCTTGACCTACACTACGTCTCCTCTGACCCTGTGAGTTGCTATTATTACCCCTTCTATTTTACAGATGAGGAAACTGAGGCTCAGAGGAACCAACACCTGTTCCGTCTCTGAGGCGGGATTCAAATCTAGGGCTTTCTGACTGTGATTTTTGGGCTGTTTCCACAGTACCATCTTGCCTCTGAGAGATGGCCCAACTTTTGGCAATGGAATTTATTCAAGTGCATCGGAATGAGCATAAATGCCCAACTTGTGTAATTAGTGCAGATGATGCTAAAATACAAAACAAAGGTTGACTGACTCAAGGGTTGCATTGAGGCAGACCCAACTCCTGATGGCTCTGCCATCCCCATGCACCCAAAGGAGACAAAAGCAAGGCCATTCTTGGCTGGATGGGTGAAAGAAGACAGGATGGGTCCATATATAGCCTGCTGGCTGGCTGTGTGTGTGCTGAGTAAACTCACACCCAACCCCTGCCAAGATTTTCCAGCTTCCGGATTGAGTTTCAGAACCCATCCCTCGCACACGAGTTTTACTACCTACCTCATGAACAGAAAAACATTCTTCAGGATTATCTTAAACACCCCCAGAGGTAGCCACATCTGGGCTTTTTCACACAGAAAATTAGATCCTTGGAAAAAGATCAACAGAAAAATCCAACATCTGTAACCTCTCCCCCACACTCACACCCCTCCCTGATGGGGACAAATTTAAGTTGGTCTCCATTAGCAACAGACACAGGGTTCCATCCTGTCATCTATTCTTACAGACCTTCTGTGGACCACCTGGAGGTGACCTCTTGCCCATAGAGAGCTCCCTATCTAGATCATGGGCATCCCAACTTAGAGATGCTCACCATTCTGAAAGCTCCTTTTATTTATTTACACACATTCATTCCCATTAGAACTCCCTGAGCCCAGGGTCAGTCTGGGAGGCTTGTCTTTGCATTCCCAGAACCTGGCTGATAGAGAGTTCCACGGAATTTAATCAATGAAGAAAGAGTTCTCTTCCCCCAAGCCCTTCATAGCATCCTGGACAGGAACATGACACCCCCTCCACCAGATTCCATTTGCTCCTCCCCAAAGCTGTCAGCAGCCCCGGCTGTTTTCTGTTTATTCCATTCAAACTGTCCACGACTGGTTTATTGTTCAGTCCCTGCATTATATTAAATAAAAATATGCATGTTTTTGTGACTTTTCAGGCTATGACTCCCTGGAGAGACCCCAAAGGCCTCACGTTTCACTCTAGTGGGTAATTATATCACCAGATGCCCTGTGGACAAGAACTGCCCCATAATTCAGTCATATAAAACTTAATACACATGAAAAGAATCTAAACTATGTTAGGAGGGGGTTAATTTAAGCCTAGGAAAATATTAATTTTTAGAGTCTTCTCTCTGCTGCCCCCAACCCTCCCTCCCTCCGCCCCAGTGAAACCAAGGGAAACGCAAGGAAAATGCCTTGATAGCTTATAATGTTAGTTTTCCTGGAAATAAAAATCTGGGGATCATGAAACCTCCATTCCCAAACTGAGGAATCAAGACCAAATCATTAGCACTGTGCTTTGGACAGATCCCTTCTTGGTGAAATGCCAGAAGACTTATCCTGTCCATAGTCTCGCTCTCAGACTCCCAAGGCACTACCCAAAGGGGTAAGGACAAAGCCGAAGAATAATTAATAAGCAAATAAAGACAGATAAATAATCACTGAAATGGTAACAATAATGCTATTATTCCAGTTATCTATATGAAGAAACACTGGGCATCAGATTTCCCCACCAGCGTAGGGCAGCCTTCCCCCGCTAGAAATGGCTCGGCCTCTGCCTCCGACCACGGCATTTCCCTCAGTGATCAGCTCTGGTGACATAATCCAATATGAGCTCTCCTGCTTCGTCTTTGAAGACCTTCCTCACAGTCTGTCTTTCTAATCTTGTCCTCCATGGTTCCCTTCCTTGCACTGGGATCCTGCCACCCCTCACAAATGAAACCCATCTCCCACCTTCATGCTTTTGTACTGGCTGGATGTCTGCCATGCCTGAAATGCTCTCCTTCCTTATTTCCAAGAATCAATCCCTTATTTCCTCCAACTTCCAGGCACATAGTACACATTTTTTAATGCTCATCAAGTGAATGGTGACTAGTTAGATACAAAGGTATAGGGCCTTAATGGGGCAAAAGATTTGGATTTTGAGCTGGTAGGGTCAAAGAGGCCAACCAGACCACACCCTCTTTGTTTTGTGGGGCAAGGTAACAGGGTTTTGCCAAGGTTACCTGCCAGCTGCAGAGCCAGAATTCCAACTGGTTCTTATCTAATCTAATTCCCCTAATTGCACAGGAGATAAACTGAATTCAAAACTGAGGGCTCCTTGGCACCACCTTCGTCCCTCATCATGGTCAGAACGCGGAACAAACATGGACTGAAAAGCTGACTCTGTGCATTGTTTCCTAGGTGACCCCTTTCTGGACCTTGGTCTCTCTGTCTATAGAACGAAGGGGTTGGAGTAGTTCTAGAGCAGGGTCTGCCTCTAAGTGGAATCTCTCCTCCACCTCCACCTCCAGAAAAGCTCCAATCCAAGGATCTGTCCTGAATGGTGGCCCCTGCCACACATGCAAAGTGACAGCCCTGGGTCGTTCATGTGCCCTCCTCCCTCTGTTACTAACCACCAGATCAAGGATTAACAATCACATGAGCCACAGAAGTACCAATCACTACCACTCAGAGAACACAAAACTGGGTGAACGTTAGCAGACCGAAAAGGGGTCTTGGCACAGACCAACTCGCAATGGCACATGAGCCGTGGCCCTGGACCCTTGGGAAGAGAGTGTGTGTATATGCATGCACATGGGTACACACGCATGCACATGTATGTGCCCTTTCTGAAGGAGAGAGGGTGCATGATTTGGGTGGATCTGGCCCACACCAAGAATGAAATTTCCCAGTGGGCAAAGTCCAGAAACCATTTTTCCCTTTAAATTATTGAGGAATGATTTGTATAGAACCTAAAATTGGGACCCAAGAGAAAATCCATTAAAAAAAAAATCAGTTTCATTTCTGTGCCAATGTCCTATGTTATAATCGGCCATTTCTGTAGCATTTCTGGAGAACTCAGCAAGGGAAAACATTCCTCCCAAGTGGGAAATCCTCCATCTGGGTTGATTACTCAGTCCCTCTACACAATTATAAATATAGAGCTGGAACCCAGCTTAGAGACCATTGAGTTCCCCTTTTATTTTATAGATGAGAAAGAACACCGAAGCTAAGAAAGGGACTTGCTCAGGGTCACAGTCATGCCTTCAGGATTTCAACTGGAGTCTTCCTGACTCCCTGTTCAGCCCTCTCTGTGCCGCATACTCCAGCCTTCAGTTTTCCGTTCCAAAGGGCTCTTCCTGGACAATATTCCTCAGGGGGTGGGGGTGCGGATCAAGGATTCTCCTCCTTTTTGAATCATGAACCCTCCTGGCAATCTGATGAAATCTACGGACTCCTTAGAATCAAGTTTTTAAAGGCACAAAACACCTCAGACCGAAGAGGAAGCCAGTTCTATGCAATATGGCCATACAAATGTTTTAAAAGCCCGTTCATGGATGACAGGTGAAGTAAGCTAGCACAGCCCACACCTGTGTGCACACACCCAGATGACATAGGGCCCCCACAGGTGTCTGCAGACCTCCTTGCAACCATGGTAATTCTTGCCTTGTGTCCAGGGAAGAGTAGTCAGTGGAGCAGAGGCTGACTTGCCTGTCCTTGACCCTGGGGATGCTGGGGTAGGAACAGTGATCACAAGGACTTTACAAGTCTGGTCACCGCCCAATTCGCCTCTCTGTGGGTGGGGTGCCAGACTGTAAGAAAGGGGACGATGCTAGGAAGGTGGAGAATTAAAACGAGAAGACCAGGAAACGAACTGCAAAAAAATCTACCCCAAGAGCTGAGCCTGGAGGAAATCGTAAAGCCTCTTTACAAATCAGTCTGTCTGGGTAGTGAGCCAGAGCAGGGGGAGCACAGGAAATTAAGTCCGGGTGTGGGGAGCTCTCAGAAGGGAGAGGGGGAGGAGAAAGTCAGATTGAGATATCATCAAAATGAGGCCAAGAGAAAGTCACAGAGCTTGAATGAAGCAGATGTAATTCCAGGAGAAGACACTGTTGGAGGGAGATGGCCCATACTTTCCAGGGCAGTTTGGATATATTTACTATGGCGGAATAAAGCCAAATTTAAGTCTGGAATAGATCTGTGAAGTAGAAAGCCGATCAGCTCGTTATCAATCTGGACTTAGCCTTGGAGAGGAAGCAGAACTGAGCCTGTGGATGGATTCTTCTGGAATCCAGGACTAGGTCACCTCTGGATCGATGCTTGCCTTTCTTTGGATTGATTTCCCCCGGTGTAAGGTCGAAGCAGAGATGTATGCTTATCAAAGACCTATTAAATGATTTTACACCTTTTTTAGATCCCTTTTGCCTGTACTGAGAAACCAAAATATCAATGCAGTTCAATGTGCACCTTCTATCTATCAAGCACTGTACTGGGCCCAGGGAGAGACAAATGTGGAAAACATCTCCAGCCTTCAAGGAGCTGACCCTTCATTGGAGTGAGACCGACTCTGAACCAAGAAATAAGCACAAGTTAATCTGAGGAGGAAGACACTGCTTCTGACAAGCAAGGCAGTGAGGAAGGCTTCATTCACCTAGGAGGTGGCATCTATGCTCATCACCTAAGGGGTGAGGCAAGAGGAAGGGAGGGAAAAAACCAGCTCCCACTTAGGAGACAAAGGATTGGGCCAGTCATTTTCACCCAGCATGTAACTCTTAATCAACCCGTTCCCCTCTCCCCTCCACATGCTTTCAGTGGGAACTGTCCTACTATTAGCCAAGGGCCGAAATTGTGTCTTGGGTCTCCTTGGAGTAGGTGGGGCCGCCTGGAAGGAGGTCAGTTATGATCAACTGCCAATGATTTGGGATAAATATTTGCCTGGCAAACTGCAAGGGAAGCGAGACATCTAGGATAGAGAAAGACAGATGGGTGTGCAAAGCAAACAAACTTGCCTCACCCACCTCCACTCACAAGGTCACCAAGAACCTACTTGTGGCACCTGGTGAGAAGGAGAGTTGGTTATTTTTATAAAGAAAGCCTTGAAGAGTTAAAAATCCAAATCCACAATTAGTGCCACAGGGATCATTATATGGGCCATTATTTAAAATGCTGGATGTAATAAACAGAAGCATGGAAAAATGGGGAACAGCTGAGAGGAATCTACAAAGCCCAAGAACACTGCGTCTGAAATGAGCTCGGCTGTAATGGCTGCAATCAGAGCCTGCGCGTTTCAACACCATAGGTTCATCAGGACAGTGAGGACTGTCAGTCTAATTACAGAGAGCATCGTCAATCATTTTATAATAGTTTTTAATTTTTCTCCACATTCATTTGTTGGTACCATGCACTTAAGATACTTGGAAATAAAATATGATTTCCCTGCTGGATTTCATTCCCTTTTTAACTGGCTCTTCTTTGAATCTAATTTATGAAAATGGAAATATGAAAATGCTGTTCCAATGGGCCAAGCTTCCAAATGGATTTAATGGAAAGGACACACAAGAAGATTCAGTGCTCTCCATGGGGCTCAGTGAATTCAGGGTCCCCAAAGGTGGAATTCAACACAAAGAAGCTGTTTGGCACCTTCTTGGCTCTTGTCTTAGAGAATGTGAAACTACACAATGGAGAGACACTTCGGTCAGTTTGCTGAATTGACCTCAATTAACATAGCAGCCTATTTTCATATATCATAAACTTACAGAATCACGGAACTGCAGGGTTGAAAGTGACATTCGAAATGTGGCTGAACTCACAACAACTGATTAAGAGTCCTGTCTAAACATTGCTGGACAAATGGCCATCTATTCTCTTGCGAACACCAGAAAAATCAGTATATAGCCTAAATCCTATCCATGGGAGGTAAGTACAGGAATCAACCCTGCATGGGTTGTTAAATGGTACCATGGAAATGGCATAGAATTTGAGGAAACGTGTTATGAAAGTATCACAGGACACATCAAAAATATTACAAGGCACGAGGAAAATAAATCTGAGATGTAGCATATAAGATGCAATGAAAACATTATAGAGCAGTGGGGAAATTGTAAGTTCAAAGAAAAAATGTTATGATGAAGAAACAAGCGAAATATTGGAGGGTAGGACCAAATCATCACCATCAATGCAACAATCAACAGAAGAGTGAGGACAGGGGAGTTTAGTGAGGTTATCATGCCTTCGTGAGGACATGGTAGAAGGACATCAGAGCAGCCTTAGTTGGGCTCTGATTCTCCTGGTTTAAAAAAAAAATAAGAGGGCAGTGTGTTGGTCTATGAACTAGAAGCCTGAACTAAGTAACAGTCTCTCCATAATCATCAAAGACTTTAAGGCCCTTCTGGGAATGATGAAGGCTGCATCTGGCTGGGCATTGATGAATTAACTATCCTTCATCACCATTATCTCTAAGAGCCTGGCCTACCCTGTCGATTATTAAGGTAGAAGAAAAACAAAGGCAAGAATACCCAAGTGTTTTTGTTCCTACTTATATCTGTTATTTTTCAGAAATGGTTTGGAGAAAAATCTTTATTTCCAACAAGACTTCCTTTAAACGACAATCAAGTCCAGTTGGCTGGACCCCTTATGAACTGGGATGAGAGATGAAGGCAAAGCCAAATGAACCCAGTCATTGCCAGTGGCTTTCACCTACCAGATGATATTGGGTGTCGGAGGGTTTCCAAATTCTAGGTAGCAGCTTCCCCTGCAGACACACTACCAAGGTATTGGGAAAGGGTCTTACAGGAGGCCACTGACCCAGAATAAAAATATTTGCTCTTAGTTAAAGATGCAAAATGTTCACAATATACCACTATCTCTGAAAAAACTGCTCTTCCCTTTATTCACCAAAACATTCTACAGCCAAAGGACTGTTAGTCAATTAATAAACATTTGTGTCTGAATCTTGAAGGAAGCAGGAGTTAGATCTTCAGACAACCAACCCAATAGACAAACCCATCCCATTACAGGGTGCCAGTCACTAACTGGCAGTTCTTACAAAATAAGACATATTCTTCCCTCCCCCAAATACTACGGAATTCTGAGTACTAGAGTTTTCATCACTGCTACCACTACATGAGGGCAAGGATGGTTTGTTTCACTTTTGTCTTTGTGTCTGCACATAGCAGGGCTTACTACCTGTCTGTACTAGCCCCTCTCTCCTATTTCCATGCCTGGGACGCTCTCTCACACCTTTGCCTTCAAGTACCTCTTGTTGCAAAGGGGGAGACAGCATGTTTGTGTACCCTTTTTGTCTTTGTACACAACCTAGCAGAGAGTTAGCACAAAGTGGGAGGTTAATAAATGCTTGTGATTGGGGTCCCTAGATTTATGCTTTTGTTAAGAAACCAAACTAAAATGATGCCCAAAGAGTTATTAAACTACCTTTACCCTTTGACCCAGCAATACTCAGTCTACTTCCAAAGATGATTAGGAAAAAGGAAAAGAACCTTTATGTTCTAAAATATTTGCAGCAGTTCTCTATGTGGTGGCAGAGAAACAGAAATTGTAGGGATGCCCCTCAGTTGGGGAATGGCTGAACAGGTTGTTGGTATGTAATTGTGATGGAGTCCTATCGTGCTACAAGAAAGGATGAGATCAATGATCTTAGAAAAACACGGAAAGACTTGCACAAAATAATGGAAGAGTGAAATGAGCAGAACCACAGAGTATACAGTACATTATATACAGTAACAGCAATACTGTTTTCAGAAGGACTTTGAGTGACTAAGTTACTTACACTATGACAAATACCCAAATTAGCTATAAAGGACATATGAAGAAAGATACTCTTCTACAGGAAGCAACAAGACTGATGTGAAAATGTGTTTAATAGAATGTATGTGTAGAGCTCACATAAGACTGTATGTCGTCTCGGGGAGGGAGGAGGGAGGCAGGGGGAGAAAATCTAACACTTATGGAAGTGACTGTAGAAAAGTGAAAACAAATAAATTAATAAAAAAAAAGAATAAAGTATCTCAATGTGAAAAAAAAAGATGCTCTCTGCATCCAGAGAAAGAAGTGACAAGTGAATGCATGTATAGAATAATTTTACACAGAGAGACACACACACATTTGTGTCTAATGGTAGCCTCCCTTGGGGGGGGGGGGGTGTGTGTGGGAAAGAATAAAAGAAATTTATATGATAATTTTGTTGTATATTTGAAAGGAATAGCAATTTGAACAGAGCAATAGCTTCATATGCAATCTTTCATATTCATCTTTTTTACTGTACTGTTATATAAATGCTTGTTTTATTGCATAAATTAAAATTTTATTTATTATTAAAAAGAAACCAACTATACAATTTCCATAAGCTTTTTGCAAAGAGTAAAAGAAGGAAACCTACCAACTATAATTTAAGTATGATCTTGTTACCTAAACCACAGGGAGATAAAGCAGATAAAGAAAACTACAGACCAACATCTCTAATGAATACTGATGCAAAAAATATTGAATAACATTAGCAAAAAATTTACAGCAATGCATTAAAAGATGACCTGGTTTTATATCTGGACAGGAGCCTATGCAGACCACTCTTGTACATAAACAAGTCATACTTTGCCCTGCTTTTCATTTCCCTCTCACAACTTCCAACTTTTGCTCCCCTATTAGAATTAGACTATAAGTTCCCGGGCACATGGGTCTATCTGGCTTGCTTATCTGTAGCCTCATCATTTGGTACAGAGTAATAACATTGAATAGTTAAACATAGTAAATGCTTTTGCATTCACATGACCAGGTTGGAGTAATGCTAGACATGAAAATAATTTAACTAATTTACATATTCATTGCCATACCAAAGTGACCCAACTGTTACATTGTAGGGTCTACAAACAATAACAACAAAATATATCTGAAGAAGTCAAGAATTTCATAATGAAAAATTATGAAATAACTAAAGGACCAAGGTGACATCACTGTGTCAAGGTCAAAGTACAGTGTGTCCAACTGTGGCTGATCAGACCCAGGACTGTGTCCGTCCTTCGTTGCCGAAGACCATGCCATCAGAAAAACGATGACATGACTTGCACTGGACTTTGTTTTGAGTGAGGGAGGGCTGTGCAGGTCACCAGTCTCACTCCTCCTTCAGAGTCATCTGAATCCAGTGACTTGATATTCCTCAGGATGCCTGGAGATGGCCCAGGACGTACTGGGAGACCTTGGGTCCTTTAGGCCAACGTCTTTGCAGGTATTCACTCAGGGTGAGGCAATGCCCGTTCACTGAATAGGCCTGTTTAAGAAGTAGCCAAGGCATAGTCTCTTTAATGAGATCAAGAAAAAGAAAGACATCAGGCTGGGTGGGAACCAGTAACAGTTACTTCTGATAATCACTGTAAAGGTAGAAGGGTCCAGAGAAGCCCTTAGGCAGGGGCCCATTGGAGTCTCAGTTTCAGAGTGCAGTAGAGGGGAGAGGAGAGGAGAAGGACCAGTACAAGGTTGAAAGGCTCTACTACAGTTTGGGCACAAAGAGTTCATATGAACATTTGGAGGGGAGACGCACTGATAATGAAATAATGGGGAAAAAAAGAGGGGTTTTCCTGAACTGGGTCTCAATATATACTATACAGCAGTAAAAAAAATGAATAAATAATATAAGTAAGTAAAAAATAAAAAAAGAGGTAGATCAACAGACAGCAAACAAACAAAGCAACACAATTCAACAAATCCCAACTAGTAGTGTTAAGACTTAAAATTTACCCAAAGTCGCTGGGAAAGCAAGGAAATCGTCTGGTACAAATTACGTCTAGACCAACCGTCACACCATAAAAGCTCCAAATGGATGCATGGCCTAGATGTAAAAGAGGAGAATGGAAATAAATACTTTTTGCAACTAAGGATAATCCAAATTCCTGAGAAATAGAGATGAAATGCTACAGTGCAAATGAATTTAATGCAATTAAAATTAGAAGAGAAAATTTTCTTTGCAGGACATATCTATTATAAAGGAACTACCCAAGACAAACTTGGGACTGATTAAAATATATAGGAATACCATTATTTTTATACTGTTATATGTTATTATTAGTTTTATAAAATATAGAGGATCACTTCTCCAATGACAAGTTCTCCCAAGTCAGTTTTCAAAGAAAGTAATCTAAGCTCTCAACAGCCATATGAAAAATGCTACCAAGAGACAAGCAAGTTCTGAAGTCCCATCTCACCCCCAACCAATTGGCAGGGATGACAAGAAGGAAGATTTCGACTGCTGGAGGGCTGGTGGGAGGAGAGGCACACTGGTGAACCGTGCATAGAGCTGAACACTGCAGAGTCCAGCCCTTCTGGAAAGCAATCTGGCAGGACATGGAAGTTACTAACCTGCGTATGTCTACCTGCTGACCCAGCGATGCCACCACCTGGCACTTACCCAAAGAGATCAAAGAGAGAGAAAACCCATATGGAGCAGCAAGAATGGTTGAACAGCTTGACAGATGAACACAATGGTCTGTTATTGCAAAGAAACGCTAGAAGAGATGGAATGGGAGAAAGCTAGGAAGATGTATATGAATGGCTAAAGAAAACAATTTATGAAAGCTCTAAGGACTCTGACCAATCACAATTCCAGAGGCCAAATGATGAAAAGCCAACCAGGAAGGTGGAGAACACAAGATTCATGATGAAAGGCCTACGTTCAGACATGGCCAATGGCACTTGGGTGTCACGGGACTACACTTAGGTGTTAGAGAGAAGGTTTGGGGTGCTAAAACGTGTCACTGGAAACATTTAAATGAAGCATAAAAAGGTTCTGCAAATAGCAGACAAGAAGGACATCTGAAATGAACGTGCTGAAAATATTATAGGCTTTCCAAAAATTAAGCAGCTCCTCACGGAATCTTGGTTTCATATATGGTCCTCTTCTTTCTGATCTTTGTATGTGGAAATGCTGATTATGTTCCTGGCATTTGTCAAGTTAAAAATAACAAAAGGAACCGACTCCAGGCACGGTGCTGGCCCCAACCAAAGGCTTCTCACCACAGACACAAGCTCAGGCTTCTTCCTAATGGAATCCCAGGGAACATTGCCTCCTGGATCCAGGTCAGGGAGTCCCACAGCACAGGGACGCAGAATCAGCTCCAAGTGACACTACTGACTGTTCCCCACAGCCCTCTCGTGTCTCCTTCTCTAATTCCCCCTGTGTTCCTGAAGACCCTAGTCAGTGGCTCCTTATGGTCACTAAGGTAAGGGCCGAGGGGACGACTTTCATCTACAGGGCAAGGACCCCCATCCTCCTGGAACTATTACAGGATCCCAGAGCTAGGGCCAGAGGAGATCTGAAGGGTGATTCTAGTCCAGCCCTCTTGTTGGACAGATGAGGAAACTGAGGTCACTGAGAGATAAAATAACTTGCCCAAGGCCAGGGGGAAGATTCTAACTCTTGCGACTCCAAACACCTAACCTGAATTGTTTAAAACATGGTGTATCTTTCTGTTTTGTTTCACATTTGCGTGTATGTTCCCCAGCATTCCTCCCTTCCCTTGGTCAAAGAGCCATTCCCAAAAGGTATCTGGTGTTATCTGAAAGGAAGCCTCCATGTCATCCCATCCCATCAGTCATTCAACCCCACAGGTGAATAAGCTCACAGGGGCATCAAACCAGAATGTCAGCTCTGGCCCGTAACAAGGCTTCTTCCTTCTCTGATCAAGATGGATTGCCTTCATGGAAGGCTCTTGGATTTCTCTGATGTTTTCAATCCACCCAAGGCTCACTTTCCAGAGACTGTCTGAGAGAGCTTCCCAGGAGAGCTGGCCGATGCACATTCTTCCCTCCCAGGCCTGCCCGCATCCTTTCTTTCCCCTGAAATGACTGTTTTTCTGCCAAGAATGACCAATCTCTTCATTTCCTGCTGCTCCATTAACTACAATAGCAAGAAATAACCCTGTAGATGTGTCATCCAAACTTTTATTTCCTGAAGGGAAGAAACAGGTCAGTTGTAGGGCTCAGAGAACCCAGAGGTGGCCCGCCCTCCATGTTAGAAGAACAAAAACTAACCCTTGGGTGCCAACACAGTCAAGCACGATTCATTTTATGTAAAGATGGTGGAAAGGGCAGAGCCCAAAAGCTAGAGGACTGACTTCCTATGCTACTTCTAGCCAGAGAGAGATGGACTCTGCTTCCCAGGCCTCAGCTGTCTCATCTGTAGAATGAGGATACGATTAGGTCAACAGGGCCTCTTCCAGTCCTAAATTTCTTTGCATCAATGCTCTGTGTGATCACAAGCATCATGGCTTCCATCTCCTATAGTCAACAAAGCCCCCAACTTTCAAGGATCACCTACATCCTGGGAGGCCATGTAACTCATCTCCTTGATTTCACATTCTGGCAGAGCAAGAATGGGGCTCCCTCTTAATCTGACTCCCTTTTCCAAAACAGAAGAGTCAGTTCATACAAACAGAGGCCTATAGATAAGGGGGCCCAGCACCACCCTGGAGATGCCTCTCTTGAAACACCATTCTAAAGGTTTCCAAAGTGCTTTGCAAATACTATCACGAATCTAAAGAACTCCAAGGAAGGTGTTATGATCACCCCATTCAACAGATGTCAAAAATGAAATCAGACAGATTAAGGGCCACAGAGTAAGTGTTGAGAAGAGTCTTCCTCACTTCAAGCCCAGACCTCTGGATTCATCTTGGTTTCATCCCTCTGTCCCTCCCTTCTTCCCTCTACAATCAGCCTGTATTCAATGGAGAGCCTTTGGGTGTTTGAAAGGAGTTTTTAACCTCAAACATCAGCCAATGGAAACCAAGTCTTTTCCTCCTGATGATCCAGAAGCCGCCTCTACTACAGGCCAACTATCTTTGGCAAAATTCTTCTGGGGGTGGATGACCTTGGCCAGCCAAATCACCTTGGACTGGTAGCACTCATTTCCAAAATACTTTCCAGCAGATCAAGTTTTCAGAGTCTAGTATTATGAACTGTGAGCTCATCCAGGGCCTGATCTCTCCTTGTTCTGAAGGTTCTTATGTAGGTCACATCTGGCTTATAGATTCTAAAATTCTCGGAAACCCTCCAATCCATCTCTTCTATTAAAGGGTGCCCAATGGCACAGTTTGCTCACAGTGGCAGAGTCCATTGGTTTTGGACCAGACGGGTGCTGAGAGCCTTTCCCACTATCAAATTTGTGATTCCATGACAATACCACTTTATTAACAACTATGCCAAAATCACCTGATATGGATACAGTGCAAAATGTCAAATGTAATTCATTTGCAGGGCAGAGAGTTGATGAGTCGATGAGAGTCTTCTGTCACATCTCCTTTGGAGCACCATATTCAGTTCTGAACATCACGGTCTAAAAAGACCACAACTGGACAGCAACAAGAATAGGGAAGGATCTAGAGTCAACATCATGAGTGGTCTCACTGTGCCCTGCAGACTTTGTTTGGAGTACCTTGGGGGGGAGGGGCAGGCAGCCAGGGAAGTAAAGGTTTCCCATTGGAGGTCTTGAGGAAGAAGCAAGATGACCATTTCTGGGATTGTGAGCACAGGATTCCTTTGTGCATGAGCCACCCTCGATGGTAGCTAAGGGGCCCTTCCAACTCTGACTCCCAAAGACTTTTATTTCCCTTCCAAAATATGGCTAGTTCACAAACAAACCAGAGCATTCTATGGGAGGCCAGAGACGCCTGGAAGGAATATTTGCTATGGAGTCAAAGGCACTAAATTCAAATCCTGATCCTGTTTCCCACTGGTAGTGTGACCTTGGGCACACAGGCTCCAGGTCTGCCATCTGTAAAATAAGAGATTGGCATGGATGACCTAAGGTCCTTTTTAGCTTTAAAGATCCAGAGCTGGGCAGGGCTTCAAAAGCTACCAAGTTCAAACTTGTTATTTTACAAATGAGAAAAGGGAAGCAACTCCCTAGTCACATAAGCAATGAGGTGCAGGATTTGAACGAACCCACTATATTTGAAGAACTTTCCTGTAAGTCAACATAAGGGACGTCTGGGCAAATTGAGGAAGCGAACCCTCCTCAGATCCCTAACTAACCTCATGCTACAACCCCCTCAGAAGTTCTGGGGGAGAGGGTGTGTGCCATGAGGCCAGGCCCTCCTCTGCCCCTATGCTATCTGCTGTAGGAGGGGGCAACCGGGTTATGGGTAAGACCCCTTCAGAAGCCTTCCTATCACTGACCGGTCACCTCCAGGACAGAGGCCCTTGGACAGTAACCCAGATGTGCAGAGGCTGACAGCTGACATCACCTTCATTAAAGCCAGCAATAGGAAGAGGGTCTATCTGTTTGCAAACTTTCTAGACTGAACCTGATGGCCCTCGGTTCCCAGAGCAGCTGAGCTTATGAATAATTCACAGGCCCAGGGCCATCTTCCCTCCTGCCCATCTGGACAGGCCAGGTCAAAGAGACAGGTTCAGCACCATGCCCAGAACTGGACATGGACACAATAGAGCTCTGACCACCCAGAGACCATCAGGAGCACTTTGGGGATAGTGGAAAACAGGGAATAAAGCAGGCACAGCCCATCAGTTGGGGAGGTCCTGGCCCAGTCAGTATAATGGAATATTATCACTGAGAAACATGGGAACAATTGCATGAACAGATGTGGGAAAAGGAAGGCAGAGAGCCAGGAGAACAACACACATAGAATTATAAGAAATGAAAAGAACACAAAAAGGAGGACAGTCCACTTAACTGTAATGACCAGTCACTCACAGAAGAATCCATGAAGCACACCCCAAGTGGTGGACTCCAGGTTCAGAATGTGGCATACATAGGCTCATCAGATCTAGTCAGTTCACTCATGGGCCTAGTTTAGCCAAAAGGGTCACAGAGTGGAGAGATGGCAAGAACACCCTCGCATGGACAGGACATGGTGGGGGAAAGGGGAGCTATCATGGACAATAAAACTTGGGACTTAGTAAGGTCAGTTTCCCCAGCTTCCAATTATAGTAACAAAAATGGACCCTTGTAGAGATGGCCCATTCAAGGCTGCAAAGCACCATTCAAACATGATCTCATTTCATCTTCACAACCACCCCAATTACCATGGGCATTATTTCCCCTACTTTAAAGATAAAGAAACTGAAGCAGAGAGCAGTTAAGAGCTTTGGGCATGGTCCTGACACCCAGACTGAAGCTCTCTCCATCGGCACAGCTGAATCCTTCCTTTTAGTACCACAGAGTGGACCAAGTCCCATTTCATGCCACCTGCCCCCATGCCCCATCACTACAGAATCCCCTAGTCTGAGAACACTGGAGGGTGGGGGCCAGCGCTGGAGGAAGCTAGGTAAGCCACCATGAGGAGTGTTAACGGTTAGTGGGATACTGGGACGACCACAAGGGTGAGATGATGATGGAATGTTTTTAGGCTGCAAAAGGAGAGACTCATAGAAGCAATGGGAGAAGAGGGTGTGAGAGTCTCTCACTGGAGGGCAATAAGCAGAAATGGCAAAATGAAGGAAGGGGTGAAGTAGAGAGAATAAGACAGGAGGGGCTGGAGCTGGGGGGACAGGCAGACTGTCACAAGTGGTGGATAAGGGAATCCTCCAGAAAAGAAAGAGAACACCCCACATCTGGTACTTGGGCATCTAGAGGCTCTAAACCCTGGCTCAGCTGCCTCCAACCCAGCTGGTGACCTCAGGTGACTGAGTCATCTGCCCCCCAGTTCCTGATCCACAGAAGGAAGGGGGGGTTGGCATAGCTGGTCTCTAAGGTCCCAATCCACTGGCATGAGAGTGATGTGACCAGAGACAGTCACAAGGGGGCAAGGGAGAGCCTCGGATGCCCACTTGGAGACTGAGCACATTTTAGTTTCACACAATTTCTGAGGGAACAGCCTCTGAGGCTGTCAAGTCCAGCTGATCCGGAAACCAAAATCCCCTCTATGACATCCCCAACAAATGAAGAAAGCAAGGAACTAGGAGGATAACCAGGGATTCTGTATCCTGAAGCCAACCCTCCCACTCAGGGAGAGCACCAGCTCTTAGGAAATATTTGCTTACAGGGAACTGAAGTCTCTCTCCCTCCAGGATCCTGGAGATCCCAGTTCTGCTCTCTGGGGGCCTGCCACCATCAAGTTCCTCTTTTCCTGGAGGGCAGTGATGGGATCTCTTCCCCTCCAGATCAAACCCCCTCAGATATAACAGTTTGCAGTCTCCAGACTATGAGTCATTTCTCAATAAACTGCCTCCTTCCTCTCAAAATCGGCCAAACTTCCAAGTTAAAGGCAGCAAGTGAGAGGTAGGAGGGTTGCCACTGCCTGGAAGGGGAGCAAGGTTTGGGTGGGCAATTTCCTCAGTGCTCTGGCAAGGTACAAAAGCACAGGGTTCAGGGAGTCCCAACCACCTGAACAGATGTCCTTAAGAAAGGGACCTTTTTAAGTACCTGAAGATAACAGGCCAGGACTGAGTCAGGACTATGCCCAGTCTGTCCAAGTTTTGTCATTATGGCTCACCTGCATCTTGACTGCTTTTCAAATGTACAGACTTTTATATCCAAAAACCAAAATTTAAAAAACCAAACCAAACCTCTTGGTGGATTAGTGTCCCTGATGAAAACTTCTGGATGCCAAAGTTCTCACAGTATTCTCTGCATTTATATTTTAAGAGTGGCTTCATCAAAGTCACCATTTTGGTAACGTCTTTTTTTTTTTTTTTTTTTGCTTTCTCTGCCCAAATGCTGTTTCTTCTTCTTTGAAAAAGAGATAGATGCACCTGGTAGACACCACCCCTCTCAAGTATCAAACCCTCTATCTGCAGAGGGTGATGGATGGGCCCAAGAAACCCTAAAATCCTGTGCTTTTTCACTCAGCAGCAAAAGAGCACAGGGCTGGCCTCCAAGGAGCCATGAATTAGTCAGTGTATGCACATACCCTATGCCCATGAGGATCATGAGAACTTTTAGGAGTTATTTTGGCTACAAATGCTCATCATTTGATCAAGGTCCCTCCCTATGTAAAGCCTTCCCAGAGTGGTGAATCCCACCATGCCTAGATTCTGAGGACAAAATCTCTGGGAATCTACTTCTATCTGCAGCAAAAATGAGCTGCAGAAGTGGATCTCAGTGGAGGTGACATGTTAAAAAAAGAAATACCAGAATTCGTTGTAAACAACTATTATTATGCATGAGGCCCCAGATAGATAGGTAATAGGGATAGAAGGTTGAGAATAAACCCATTATTTTACTAAAGTAGAGTATGATGGGGGTAGGGGAGAATGTGTGTAAGATATGTATGCAGATTAATAAATAAATTCCACCACCCACTGGTAAGCTCTCAAGAATATGACTATTATTGACATTCATCAAAACAAGACTTGACTGAGTCAATGGACCCATTCCTTTGCTGAGAGCTTGGAGATGAGCCTTCTTTTTGTCAGCAAGGCCAAGTGCAGCTCCAATGGCCCAATGCAGGGTTTGATGAACACCTAACAGGCCCTAATGGGCACCAGTGGGGTAACGTGATCCCTCCCCACAGCCTGTTAGAGCATCCCTCTTCTTTATGGGCAGGCTGTGCTTCCCAACCCAAGAATCTTTCATTGAAACGATTCTTCCCTTGTCCATAAACATTCCCCCAGCCAACAATCTGCTCTGTGGGGGAAAGCTTGACCTCTCACATCTGTTCCTTCTTTATGCCTGGGTCGGTAAAATCACTTGACATGTAACTGATTTTTCGGTGGGAATTTACATTGGGATTGCATCACTGAAACATTAACTATGTAAACCTTGCACGTAAAAGCCGAGAGGATTTCAAGTGGTAGCTTCCATGCAACCAAATAACCAACCAACTGAGAGCCAAAAAGGCATCTCTGGTTCTGGGAATTTGTGTAGACATGTTCCCTCTCTGACCAACCAGCCCAGCCATATCTGGAAAAGAGAACTGAACCTGAAACAGTTACTCTGAAGCTGATGGAGAGTATGGAACATGGAGTGGAATGTGGCAGTCAGTATGAGGGAAGGCTGCATCACCAAGAGCTAGGTCAGAACCCCAAGTGGGGACATATGCCCACATACCCTGCCCCCAAATGCAACAGCTGCCGACTTCCAAGGTCAAGAGCGTTTTATCCTGGTGACTGGGGAGAAAAGGAGAGCAAATACTGAAGCATCTTTACTGACAGCATAATTATATCAGAAAGAACTCATCCCTATCTGATTCCCAAGACGCTTTGATAGCAATTTATACAGCGGAGAAAAGATGGTGGAGACAGGTGGTGTTGGGGTGTGGGCTCAGGGCTCTTTCAAAGATGCTTGTGGAACCCCCATGGTGTGCGCAGCATGCACAGCATGCAAGCCACTGTGCATGTGGACACGGCGGTCAAGCATTTCCTGACTTGTCCATTTCCAAGCCTATACTGAACATTCAGGCTTGGATATCACGCTAAAATTATTTGGAAAGGTATTTTTGCCTGTCCTGGAAATGTAAATTTGCAAAATCCTTTCTCTTAAATACAGGGAGCACACTGGGGAGAATGGGCTAATTCCAGTCTCACCTTCAAACTCAGAGATCAGGTCTGCAGGGTCTGTCCACAGGTTCTCCAATAATCTTTAAACCAGTTTCCAAAGAAGCCTGTGTGGGGCGTGCATAATGAGGGCCTGTCATAGGCACTGTAACTTAATGCAACTTGTCTAATTGGGTCCCATTAATTATAGTACTGATGACAGATCAGTGGCTCAGGGCTGATGATAGGGCAAACTGAGAAAGGGAAGATCCACCCCAAGCTTTTCTAAAGCAGCAGGAAGCCAAAGTCAGTGTGAGCCACAGCATTCCACAGATCTACCTAGAACCCACAGAGCAAGAAGTCGAGGTGAAGGAGGGAGGTGAAGCCTGATTCTGGTACTAATAGCCAAAGGTAACCTGTAACACCCTGAAACACAGCCTGAGGGGCTATAGAATAGAGAGTTAAGTATATGGCAGAGATGCAGGATCCCTGTCTGTCATGCAAGGGCTCAGTCCAGTAGGAAGAAGAAACCTAGAAGGATAACTCTGGAAGGTGCAAAGGGAGGTCTGAGGTGGGGAGGTCTTTAGCAATTAGAGAAATCAAAGAAGGCTTTCTGGAGGAGGTTGTCTTTAAGGAAGGGTAAGGCCTTCACAAGAAATAAAGGCTCTCCTAAGTCTTGATGACTTTCAAGTGAGAGAAGTCAACTTGGTCAAGGCACAACCAACATTTACTTGTGTTCATTATGAGTGGAAGAAGGGAAAGCCTCCAGACCAACTGACAAGGATGCCTGGAGGCTTACCAGCTAATCCAGGACTTCACACCTAGTCTTCAGGACTGAGACTGGTCATTATGGTCAATTCACATTTGCTTAAAAACTCACAATTTCAAATGAAAGAACAGGAGAGAAAGGAGTGTGGTCAGACTTGGGGAAGAGAATAAGCACTTACAAAATGCCTATTACATATGGACCAGGCACTGTGCTGAGTGACTGGAGATCAATGTCACTGTGCAAGGCCTCTGCACTGGGGTCTTGGGGAGGAGCAGCTCACTAGGGCAGCCAAGGAAGATCAGGCAGATATGGTGTAAACACCAATACTGTCTCTATCTCAGTTCTTAAGCCACTTTATGCCAAAACTGGTCTTAACTCCAGCACATCCTTAAGGCCCTCACTAGGTCTGACAAAATGGAACATTTGAGGTAGTCAATTTGAATCCAACCACACCTGACCCACAGTCTACTCTACACCCTCCTTGGCCTCGCCCTGAAGACCTCTAGGGAAGGAGAAGTCTGCAGCTTCTGACTCAGACTCTGAGAATGCTAGAGTTCATAGTGTCACCAACCTAGGTCCAAAAAACTTTCCCCTGGATGACTGAGCAAGTCACTTAACTACTATGTGCCTCTGTTTCCTAAATTATAAAATGAGGATACCCACCTCCTTTCCTTTCTATCTAGAGAGTCATCATTTCTCCAAGGCGAAATGGCTTCCCAGATAAAATAAGATCTGACCAAGCAGTCTAGGTTACACAAGACCCTAAGTTGGACTTAAAAGGTATAAAATTCCACCTTAAACGTTGTCCAGAAAAGCTTAGAGGAGGAGACCTCAGTAATGTGAACTGAGCTGGAAAGGCTGTAGGGTTGAGTGGGAACGGCTTTCCACATGGAAACCGTGTCGTCAGGGAGGGCAGGGGATGCCAAGATGGACAATTCCTACTTCATTGATAGATCACCTCTGCTTCCCAGATATCCAGCTCTTTGGAAGGGCCAGAATGCCCTGTTTATCTCTGGCCTTGGGTGTGGTATTGAGAACAGAAACAGATCATAGGCTTTTCTAACACAGGAGGTGAAGGCCCACAGGGCTAGGCTTAGCTCAGAGCCCCCTTCCCCCTCCCAGTTGTTACAGATGAAGATGGGTGCTGGGCATAGAGGATACATAAATAAGCCAGTCATTCCCTGCCCTCAGCGGGCTTACTTTCTATGGAGGGACCCCATTACCACCACAGCAACATGAGCTACCATTTCCCCCCTACACATCCTAGAGAAAATGCCTTTGTATTAACTTTTGTGCGCATATGGGCAAAACCACCAGGAATGAGCTAAACTCCTCAAGGGCAGAGCTAATCAGTTGGTATCTCTATGTGCCTATCACCTGGCACAGGGGAGGCACTTAATAAATGTTTATTGAATTTCATGGCTATAATGATGATCATGATGCACGGATTTACAAAGGATGCGTGACCATTGTCAGAATCCTAGAGATTGAAATGAGCAAGTCAGTAAATCCACAAAAATTGATCAAGCATCTACCATGTGCCAAGGACTGGGCTAAGTGCTGGGGATGTATGGAGTCAAAAGACTGTCTCTGCCCTCCAGGAGCTCCCAGTCTCATGGCTTACACATGAGCTGGTTTTCTACACTGGGCAGTTTACCTGTCCAGGCAAAATCACAGGCCTGGAACAATAACCAATTAATAAATGAGCATCTGTGAATGACTTTTATGTGCCAGGTATTAAGAATTTGGAACTCAAAATTTTTAAAAATGTAAAAAAAACTTATTTTATGTAACTGAGAAATATTTAACAACACACAAAAAAATAATTTTTAAAAGACCCTACCAACTTGCCAAGCCTATAAACATGTCTATCTTTTCCCCCTCACTAAAGTTTACTGGGTAAGTTTACTGGGTAACACAGTAGAGGGTAAACTTGAGGGGGGGCCGAGGGGAGGAGAACTGCTTTTCTTTCATTCTTTTCAAATAAGGCTGTAATTCAAAATTTGGAAAAAAGGCCAGGATGATTTCTGTGACCTAAGCAGCCAGCCAGCCATCAGGCACTGAACCCTCAAAGCTTCCATGGTTGGTGAGGAATCACATAAGATAGGCAGGGAATCCAGGTGCAAAGGCTGTCTTGCTGGCAAAACCCCAACACTCCAACTGGCAGCCAAGACAGAGAGAGAAAACCAGTCCCAGAAGCCTTCACATTGTTTATTTTTCAATCTGTGGATTTCCAGCACCCAGCCCTGTTTGATGGCAAGATAAAAGTGCCAGGAGCCAGGACACCTAAGGTGAAAGCCTGCCCCTGACCCCAGCCTTGGGGCTCTGGGCCAGTGCCCTTTACCCCTCCCGGGGCTCCAGTTTCCCCATCTGTGAAACAGGAAAAATATTCACCTAGCTATCCTTCAAGGAGGCTGGTTCCTTCCTCCAAACCTGGCGCCTATCCACTGCCGCACCTACCTGCCCCATGTAATGTACACTTCTTGTAATTACATAGTTATTTAAATGTTGTGCTCCCCACCCCACCCCCAAAATAAATCCTGGGTCTGAGTGCAGGGATGACATTTATCTTCATTTGCATCTTTGGTACTTAGCAAAGTGCCTGGTACACCATTGGAGGTTAACCAATGTTTTTTGACTTGACTCACTAAGGTACAAGAACAAACAAAAAGAGAAACAGCAGAACAGAGGACAACATTCGGAGGAGAAGACATGGGGCGAATCAAAAGGGCTGATGAAATACACCAGACAAGGTGCTTCACAGCACCGTGGTGGTCGCCAGCCTGGCTTCCCACGGAAGGCTCCCCAGCCCATCCCCTTTTCCCCCTCCATGGGGGATTTTCATACAGATTTTTTCTACAGCCCAGCAACTTCAGCAGGTCTGGTTTTAGACTGACCTCAGTCACAATTACCCTTCCTGTTTCTGCCCACCTGAATGCCAGGAAGGCTGAGGAACCACATGGCATCTCTGAGCACAACTCCTCTCTCGGTCGGGGCACGGGGCAAACAAAACAGGACCATTTGGGGTGCCTGGGCACTTCCTGGGAGCCAGGTCAGGGCTGTTGGTGTTAGCCAGGGCAGGGCAAACAAAAATGGATGGTGTGGGGTGCCTGGGCACGTCCTGGAAGCCAGGTTGGCGCTGCCGGTGCTAGCCTACTTTACTTTCAGACTTGGATGAGGAATTTGCTGACCTAACATCACTGGCCGAAAATTCCTCGCCTTAAGGCAAAACTGTCAAATTCTCTAGCACTTGCCACTTCCAATCTGTCCATGGAAATAGTGAAAATGAGCCAGGGCTGGGAGCTCATAGATGCCTGGAAAGAATGAGCTCACCACCAGCAGAACTGAAGAACGCAGCACAGGAACAAAAGTCACAGTGATTTGGCACCATCTGTATACCTGGTACTGTGCTGGGGGATCAGAACTTTACATGATGCCACAGTCAGATGTGGCCAATGCAACACATGTGGGAAGCAAGTTCACACCTCTCGGCTCCCGCCGGCATCCTCTCACCACTGCAGTTCAGGCTCATCAGCCCTTGCTAGACGTTGCAGTGGCCTCCACACTAGCCTCCCCTCACTAATCTGTCCTCTGCAGAGCTGACAAAAGGGTCACAGGACACAAGAAGGGCATCTGATCTAGGCAAGGGCCTGATTTCAACAGGAGAGAACAGGAAATAACACCCAGCAAACTGTGGTCTATGAACATATTAATGCTCCTGGTTGAGCAGCAGGACCAAGTACCAGGAACATGGAGGAAGAAACAGAGAAAGACTGGCATGAACGGATTCAGAGTAACGTAGGCAGGTTCACCAAAGCAAGACCTGACCGTGGGAAGGTACACTAAGTAACCAAACAAATAAATGTGTGCCTGTGCATGCACAAATACTTATATAAGTGAGCCAACTGATGAATGAATAAATAAATACTAGTGAAACCTGAGCTGTCTCACTAAAGGGACTCACCCCAGCTCCAGAGAAGAGATAAGGAAAGGCAGGCCCCCTTCACTGGCAGGGTGAGGGACCACAGGGGCAGAATGGTGCATACACTGTACGTTCGCTGAGTAGTAAATAAAGGTGATACTGGTTTAGAGGTGATTCTGCACCTCAAAGCTGATGCCCCCCCTCTATCTGAGGGGGCATTAATGGAATCACTGAATTCCACTTGGGCGCATTGCCAGGGAGGATTTGCCACCCTCCGAGAAGCAGCTTGTAGGTGGAGGAGAGAGGGAAGTTGCTTTAAAAGTCCCCAGTCTCCTTTCAGTGATGAGGAAAAAACCAATATCCTGTGGTTCAAAGGACAGATGGGGCTTCCTTAATTATCCCCAGATTCCTAACAGCAGGGGTGGCAAGTGAATGATTTCAATTAAAAGTTACAGACACGAGGAAAGCCGCCAGGCACTTATGCTTAGCACGGGCTGATAAGACCAACCACATCCCGTTTGAATGACGCCCTGCACAGACTTAAGACCTCCGAGCGTCGAGGACAGGGGCGGGTGAGCCACGCAGAGCTGTCACCGTGACAAAGTGACAGAGAAACCTGTCTGTCCTGGGGCCTGTAACAACACCCAGACAGAACACAGGAACAGAGCCAGGAGGGAGCACCAAGGAGGAGGAGGAGGGGTCCTTGGTGGAGGAGGGGAAGAGGAGGCTCCCAGCCTCCCCTCCAGCCTCTGGGTCTCCATGCATTGAGCATCAAGGGACCTGGGAATGCTCCAGGTGACAGTCGGCCAGGGAGGCAGGTGTGGGCTGGAAGCAGCACCCCAGGGACAATCACCCAAGGATCAATCCTGTTCTGCCTGAGCCCAGAGAGAAGGAACAATGAGAGGAGAGGCTGGGATTGCTGAGAGGCAAATCTGAACAATGTCCTGAACAGGGGGCTGTGGTTTATCACTAGAGGCCTGGGGGTTCACCTTCTTAGAGGAGCCCAGGGAGAGGCAGCATGGTGTAGTGGATAGAGCTGGACTTGGGGCATCGAAAAGTCAGAGTTCAAATCCTGCCCGTCTCTGCTTCTTACTAGATGTGTGACCTGGGGTGAAGCCCTTAGGCCTCAACCTGCAAACTAGGGTCTGCATGAGGCTCTCTAACATCCCTTACAGATCCTTTTTCTGCTTTTGTGTTCCCACTTCATGAGGTCTCTTGAGACAAAGTAGATCAGTGACCTCATCTCCAGGTCCTAGCCGCATTTTCTGCCTATTACATCCACCCTCCGCCATGACCCTGCCAAGGCCAGTTGGACATGGACTGAGGTTCCCACCAATCCCAAACAAACTAGGGATTCTGTGAACCTGATGACTCATGGCAGCTGCAGAAGACCCCCAGGGTCACAATAAACATACTGCAGACATATGGAGAATCTGGGGACATCCAACCTGGAGAACAAACATTGTGGGATACAGAAGGAGGAGCTCCTGGTAGATGGACTGAAGTGTGTAAACAGCTGTCACAAGTCAGGGAGACTGTTCTGTGTGGTTCCCTCAAGGCCCTGATATTCCTATTCCTGACATAGTCCTTTGAAGTCAAAAATCACATTGCTATTTCTGAGATAGCCTTTTGAAATCACACCCTTATGAAGTCTTGACCCATCCCAAGGTGCTTCACCATCCTGGCTGCCCTGGTCTCTGGATGTCTTCCACTCCTTGATGCCTTTCCTAAAGCATGGAGACCCCAAACTCAATCAGTCAATACCCAACATCAAAAACAATATCCAAGATGGGCTGTGATCAAGGTAAAGAACCACCATGATTGCAAACCTCATCACTGTCCCTGAATAGGCCTTGCCATTGGCTCCATAGCCTGACACATAGTGAGCACTTAACAAGCCTTCTTCCCTCCTTTCTCTTTCTTTTTCCCTTCCTTTCACTGCATTAGCTTCCAGCATCCTCCCCCTCTCCCCACTAAATGCCAGGTCACTTTCAAGTGAATTCCCCTCTACAAATGCTTCTGCCATCTTGCACCTAAGGAGCTGATGTTCTGGAGGTCAAGCCTAAGACTTGGTGCATTTACTCCTATACAATTTTGTCCCATCAAACCAGTCCCAATAGTCTATCCTCTTGAGGGCTTTTTGGATCCCAATTACACCCAAGTCATTATCACCTACTTTGTTCAGGAGGGCAGCTACACACCAACTACCCCAGAAATAAACAAAAACATCCACTAGCCCAAGGCCAGGTCCATGGAGAACAGCACGCAAGGCCTCCTGTCACTCAAAATCCAGCATTATTTCCATGTCCCCCCAAACTCCCAGACTCTTAAGAATCATTTCCTATCTCTTTATAACTTGTTTTTTATATATTTGTTTGTATGTTGTCTCTCTACCCTCCCCCCACAACTGGATTGATTATCAGTTCCTCCAGGGCAAGGGCTTTTGCATCTTTTTGTATCTAGTGCTTAGTATGATATGTGATGCATAGTAGGCATTTTAAATAGATTTTTACTGCTTGAGATGGAAATTTCTCTAGAAAAAAAGTCATGTGGTGACTAACAAACACAAGCACTTAATTCTACAACTTGCAATGGGGGATGGGGGTGGAAGTCAGTGATATATAATGAGCAATTATTAAGCACCTACTACGTGCCTGGAACTGTGCTAGTGTTGAAGATACTAACAGAAAAGTGTCCAAGTGCTGACCTTCATGGAACTTACGTCCTACTGAGTGGCTGTCAATGACTGCACCACCCAACTCACAGGTCGGAAGCAGACCTGGGTTCAAGTCTTTATTTTGTCATTTATTAGCAACAGAACCCTGAGCAAATCTTCTAGGAATGATGTGACCCACAAATAAATAAGCTACCCTGTGAGCAGCATCCAGTCAACCCTAACCCTATGGAGCTGTTGGAAAAAAAGAGCACGGTAATGTGAAGCTGCTATAAAAAACTGAATTATTCCTATGACTGCCATCATCGGGGCAGTAAGGCAGTAGATTAGAGAACCAGCCTCTAAGCCTAGGAGGAGCTGAGTTCGAGATCACTGGTATGACCCCTGCAAGTCACTGAACTGTCCAATGCCCTAAGCAGTTCTCTCAAACTCTGTGTTGTGAAGGAGAGGCTGATTGGCATTAGTAGAGGAATTTTCCTCACCTGAGAGTACTCCATACCAATGAAATCCCCGGCCCAGTGTCCGTCCCTTAGTTACCCTAGCCTCCATCCAGTCAAATCCTTTTCCAATATTCCCTGCTCCAGTGTGGAAGGACCTTGGGTTCTCGAAGGCCATACTGGCAAAGTGCTGATTCCAGTCTGCCAGGCTGGGTTTGGTCCAGACACACCCCAGGTTGACAACTGGGTGTTGAGCCATCTAGGCCAGATGTGGCAAGAAGATCAGTAGAAGTACTGAGTGACTGCTCTCATCCTCCTGCACCTCCACTGTGACAGACATTGGGCTTTCTCCAGAATGTCATCTGTCCCAACAAAATTAGAGGATTCACAAGCCTGAGTGCCAGAAGCCCAGCTGGGCTTCACCACCACCTTCCATCTCCAGCTTTTGTTGGTCAGGACCTTGGTGAGTGCCTGGAGCAGGGCATGGGCTCTGGGGGAGAGACAAGAGTCCCTGAGCATATTTGTGGTGGGGGGTCTCTAGTGTACGGGATGGGCACCTTCTCATTGTCCAGTTGGAAATCTGCAGGAACAATACAGTTTCTCAAGTTGGCTGTGTGACCCAGGACAAGTCTAGCCCCAGTTTCCCCATCTGTGGAGAGGGCACGGATCTCACAGGGTAAGAATCAAACAAGATAATCCATGTGGATTTTCAAAGCACTAAATAAATGTGAGCTTTATTTCTGTGGGTATGATGATCGATATTTGGGGAAAGACTTCAACTCGGAAGATTCATGCCCCCCATGCCATGAGTCTTGGGCTGGTGATCAGGGGTTTCATCCAGCAAGTCCCCTAGGAAGAGCCTAGACAGACAACACAAGCTTCATCCAATGGGCACCCCGCCCCCCATTCAACCACTGAGTATGTACCTGCCAGAGTCAGAAAGGACGCCAGAGCTCACTTGTTCCAACCCTAACACTAGACAGATTGGGTAATGAGGACCTAGAATTCCTTGAGAGTACTGACAAGGTTAAATGACATGTCCAGGGTCACCTGGCCAGTATATCTATATATCAATATACTGGGGTGGGAGTGGAGCAGGACTTTAACCCAGGTCTTCTAGATTCTAATGCCAGCTCTCTCTCCACTGTACCACACTCCTCATGTCTACCCTTAGCATCATATACGCTGCCAATCTTCATCAATCTTTTAGTGCTAAATCAGCCTCGGAAAGGACACATTTCAAAAAACACTAAAGGGGGAGAAAGGAGGTCACAGAAATGGATTCATTTCTTTATGAGAAAAACACTGGTCTGAAGAGCACTGAGCAGGCTCTGTTCTTCAAAAAAAGGAAATACTCCAGAATATCTTTAGTGGCCCTACCTCCAGCTCCACCCTCACTGGGAGACCAGGATATTTGCCCTCACCCCAAGCCGCTGTCACCGGGTCACTGAGATTTAACAGACGGCCTTTCAGAATTGCTGCAGCTGCAAAAAGTCAACATCCGGTGGCAGAGATTTCCAGTTTGGGATGACCTGCTAGGGCTTACTCACCCCTGGCAGAGCCTCTGAAAATGCAGGGTCGCTTCCAGGCCATGCAGATGATCTGATAGGAGACCAAGAGCCAGATTGGACCTCAGAGACGACCCAGGCCAATCTGCCCCAAGACATGAAGCACCACGCCAGCAAGCAAACGGCTTGGCCAAGCTCACACAGGTAAGTTAATTGGCAGGGAGCCGCCTGCAGGTCCTCAGCTTCCAAAAATCCTGCTTCCTTTCCACAGGCTCATGCCAGCTGTTCTTGGAGGAAGGACATTGAGAAAACACACAAGAAATATAGACAAATCTGAAAATGATGCCTGAAACTGAGTGCTTGTCTACCTGCTCCAACCTGCCCATACGGAATAAGCTCCAACCACATCAGGACAAACAGAGGGATGCTTTTATCACCAAAGACAGGCACAAATCATTAGCTGGTAGAGGACAAATCAGACTGTCAATACTTAGCTGAGGAAAAAAATTTCATACACTAATGAAATCCACCATTGGATCAAATTAAATAATAATAATTAAAAAAAAACCCAGCCAGCAAAGAGCTTGGTCAGAAACATTAAAGTCTGGGGGGAGGAAGTCAGCTGGGTGAGCTGGGGTATGTGTGTGAGCATTTAATATAGCCAACTCAGGTAAGAAAAAACCCAAATTTATGTTGCATGAAATATCTCTTGGAGACCTGTTTGGTGAAATTATCTAGTGGTTTAATAGGGAGAAGAACCAGGCTGATGTACAAGAGTGCTCCAATTTCTTCATAGAAATTAACATTTCAATCCTGTTTTTATCTAGAAGTCATTAAACTGTGCGACATGAATTATTCGAACTGTAGCCGCGAATTAAGTCTATTCATCAATAAGCCCAAACAGTTTAGAGTGCATCGCTGGTAAGAAGAAACAGCTCCCCATTTCTATCTCTTCTCATTAAAGAAAACCAGTTTTCCCTCTCTCAGTATATAAAACTGTCTTCTCGCCGTGTAATTTATATTACCATAAGCCAGCTCACATTCTAAACTATTACACGCCTCCAATTAATTTTTGTAGCTTTTGCCTGAAAATTTAATGAGATAGTAGTATGTGAACCTGCTGACTCCAGATTATATGTGTACTTCCAATATTAATGTTGGTGTGACAAAATAATCCGATACCTGCATGTAGAGAGGGTCTCCCCACTGCCAGAAGGAAAAAGGCAAGGGACAAAGCAGACCACTGATTTTACCTTTTTAAATCCAATTAGGAAACCGACTAGGCTGGAATTAGCCAGCTCCACTCATCAGGAAACCCAAAAGGGAAATAGAGCTGTCTAAATATTTCCAACAATGAAGTGACAGCCATTTTAATAAGCGCTTAAGATGGAATCAACAGTCCAAGTATGGAAGCCAACTTTTAGAGTCATAATAATGGATCACAGAACCACCAATTCAGAGATGGAAGAAGAGGTCTTGGAGACCATCTACTCCAACACTTTCACTTCACAGATCAAGAAACTGAGACCTTGAGAAGTTAAAGGTACTGTGTATAAGAGAATGGTGGAACCTGGGTACTATGAAATGGTCACAACTGACACCCAAAGCATTGGGGCACCTAAGAACTCCCTACATCCCAAATAGGACAGAGTGCACCAACTCCAGGATGCCCCAGTGGGAAGTGGAGGGAAGGGAGAAACCCAAAGTTCTGATTCTAGATGAGGTAGCCAGAACCATACCTGAGCTGACCAAGACCTCCTAGGCTATACTGTTGCTCCCCAAGTCCATTCCTCTGCTCCCCCTAGTACTTCCACCTCTCCCAATTAGAAAAGTGACTGACGCTATCTCTTCTGGAAAGGATCTGTCCAGCATTACTATGACCTAACTCTCCCACCTCACAGGGTCATCACAAAGATAGAAAAAAATGGATTCATATTTTAAAGTTCTTGGCAGAGTACCAACCACACAGTAGGTGCTTAATATATATCCCTTTTCCTTCTCCCTGGTACTCTCAAGATGCTCCCACAGCTCTCCCATACGTTGTGTTCCCTGCTTCTTGAGGGCAGGACATGGTGCCCTGCTCCATTCATTTCTATATATGACTAACTGTATGGATGACGGCAAACACCCAACTTTTGGGACTTGGCACCTTTGAGCAGGCGCATCCTACTTAAAGGATCTTCCTTTGTTCGAAGTAACCTGATGTTACGTGTTCGAGACCAGATGATGGGCAAAGAGAATTCACCACAGTTCAGTTGGCACCAACGTTGCAGATTGTACATGCCTGCTAAGTTTGTTACAAGTCACTCCCTCATAAAGAAGGTAAAGTGTCAAGGTCATGGGAACCACACCAACCTTGGCATGATGGATTACTGCCATTCTCTTGACCCTTACCATGAACATTCGCAAACTGGCCACCTCCCAGAGACACACTTAAATCTTGACAATTCTCAAGGTCCCATTGAGAAGGGCCTGGTCTCTCTGTTAACTGCTTGACAGGTGGGCACAGCCATGTGGTGGGTCTTAAAATGCTCAACTACATCCATTAGAGCATTCTGGATTAATAATTCCCCTCCATATTCCCTTATCATAAAATCAAAATCAAATGCTGTGCTTTAAATGGACATTAAGTGTATAAGATGTGTTATTAAAATGGCATTAATAATAATTAGCCCTCTGATTAATGCTCAAGAGTAATTTCTCCAACGCTCTAAATCTCTAGTGAGGAATTCCAGCTCTCGCTATCTGAGGGCCCCCAGCCTCGGCCCATCATGTATTTGTAGGATGGGCCTCGACAAGCCACTAGCTCTTAGACTCGTCTGGAAAGCACTCCCAACAGAAAGGAGCATCATCCCTCACCCCTCCCACCTGAGTCTCTCTACCCTGCTGAAGTTAATGTGGTCCAGACCCTTATTTTTCTTGGTATAAGGGTTATGGGGCTCCCCCAACTACCACTCATTTGTGGTAACTTACTTGTAACTTATTTGTAACTTTTATTCTAGAGTTGTCCGGGTCATTAAGAAGTAAAATGATTTGCCCAGGGTCACACACCTAGTTTGTGACATATCCAGGGCAGGCCTTCAACACAGATCTTAGAGGGCAAGGATTCAAATCCCATTTCCTGTGTGACCTGGGACAAGTTGGACCCCTGTCCTTTCCTGAGACCTTAGTTTCCCTTGGTCTAAAATGAAGAGCTGGCCTTGAAGGTTCCTCCCAGCTCTACACTGATCATCCATCCCCCCCACAGCATTCCTCCAGGTGACTCCTCCATCTGGGTCAGTGCTTTCCAAAGAATGATGGCCTTGAAAGTGTGAAGGGGATTTTCATGCCACGTGAGTCTTAGTAGCACTAACTGGGCACATTTCACCTGGAAAAAGGAGACCTGGGCTGGGAGGCCTGAGAACTGCCCAGTATTTGGAAAGCTTTTCTGGACCTGTAGACAGAAGACTGAGTTTGAATCCCAGCTCGGATGATGCCGAGTTGGGGGACCCAGGACAAGATGTCTTTAACCTGCCCAGCCTCAAGTCTTCACTTATACAAAGTGTAGACTTTGTGTAGCTCTAAATGAATCACCTATGAGAAATAAGGTTTGGGCTGCTTGGCAGAACTGAGCAAAGGTAGGCAGAGAAACAGTAAGCATTTATTATATGCTTATTGTGTGCCAGGCCCTGGATGGAGCACTGGGGGCACCAACATGCAGAAGGATAGGCCTGGCCTACAAAGAGCTGCTGCTTTGATGGAGGACAAGGACACAAGGGGTAGGGGAGGCAAAGTCTCCAGAATCCCAAGCAGAGTTGGCATGGAGGGAGAAGGAGGCCCATGAGGCAGGGTGACAAGATGGTGGAGCCACAGAGGCTGCCCCAACTGTGGATGGCCGCTTCATAGTCATGGCTAGAGGGATGAGCTAGTGGGGGTGATCTGTGCCAGGCTACAGTCTTAGTCCATGATATCAATGAATGACGTGGATCAGGGTGACTCTGACAGCAGACTCAGGTTGGGAACCAAGGATCTCTGGGCCATCTCTGCACCTTGGGACAGGTTCTTACCCCCAGAAACACCCTTGCTCCCTTCTGATTCTTAGAATCTGAGACTTCCTTCAAGGATCAAGCCAAAGGCTACCTTGTGCAGAAAAGTCTCCTTCTCCTCCCTCCTCCTCTATATCCAGTATAGACTCATCTGTCCCTGTGTGATATTCCTCTTGTAAAATACAGGCCCCAGGGACCAGTTCAAAAAAGCTGTCCTGGATAGATTTCCACCACTCCATGGAGGGAGCAGAAATTTCTTAGGTTAATCTTTTGTTCAGTTTTCTTTTTAGTTTAAAAAATGGCTCCCTTCTCAACATGGCCCTGGGGGATGTATCCTTTTCATACGGCAATGCTCTCCATCCAAAGGGAGAGATGCTTGGTCTTTAGCTTACGTGTGTCTAGAAGGAAAGGTTCCAGAGGCTTTCTGGATTTTCTCTATGCCACTGGGGGAAGGAAGAGACTGGGAAAAGGAGACGATGCCAAAAGTTAACGAGATCAACCTTGAGACTCTAAAATGGTTCATGACTGTGGATTTACTTATGGGGCAGTCCCAGAAGAAGGAAACTTCAGGCCAGATTTTCTGCTTTTATCTCTCCTGAATTCTATCCACAGAATGCACTTGGACATCAACACTTTTTAAAAAATAGAATATTCTCTAAATGCTTCAAAGTGAGAGGCCTGAGGGCACAAAAGCATTATGGGCTGGGTACAAAGGGATCAGCTGTCTATGGGTGAGCTGCCATATTGAAGATGGGCTGATTAGGCTCTGAGTGGCTGGGCTATCACTATCATGACTGTTACTATACCAAATTTCCTTCTTCTAAATGGACATTTTCCCTAATGATAAACACTATTAATAAAAATAATATGGTATGATATCATTCTCTCCATTCCAATCCCAGAGCAGGAGGGAAACTCATCCTCTGGCCCCATCTCTGGGGCTCTTATTCAGGGTGAGATGCACAGTCTGAATTCATTACCATGAGTTGAGACCAATCTGCATTTTCAGACTTTGCCACGAAATGCAGCCGCCCAAACTCACTGACCTGAATCTAACAACTATTCATGGGCGGCGGCGGTGGCCCCCTCGCACAGCCTCCCCGAACCCTCGCTTCTGTTGGGGAGATGGGGGGTGGGGATCCGGGCCCTCCTCTTGCCCTCTGCCGTGGATGACTGGGCTACAGCAAGAGAAAGCCAGGGAAGCCATCAGGGCCTCCCGTCACAGTTAATTTTCGGCAAATTGCAGAGGCCCCTGGCGATGAGCAGCTCAGCAGAGGACATCATCCTATGGGAGGATATGTATAAGGAAACAGGTGTCACGTTACATATAACAGAGACAAATTCTGACACGGCGGGATCAGGTCAAGCCCTGGAAGGGCCAAGGAGAGCCAGCCCACCGTCATTTCAAAATTAACAAGACCATGTTCCTGAAGCCAGCCAGTTAATTAGGCAGCAATTCGGTGAAACCCTGAGCCTTAACCTACATTAAGCAAACTCTCCGTCTAAAACTGAGCTTTGCAGAAGGAATCCAATGTCACGGTACATGGCATTTTAACCATTAAAAAATAACTTAGGCTCAAGAAGCAAATGACTTCACATTAGCACTAGGCAACTCGAAAGCATGCCTTAGTATGGGGCCCTTTTAAGGCTAAAACAACATTTCCATTTCTTTGCAAACTTCTTTTGGGGTTGATTATTGTTTTATGGGGAAAAAAGAAGAGTTGTATTGGGCCTGTGGTCTACAAATAGAGGGCTTGACAGTTGGCACAATTTTCTAAACGATTTATGAGGCCCCAGACCTAAATAATCTCATTTCTCTGAGGAGAAAAACATTCCCAGGAAAGATGAAATTGGAGAAAAGAAGTGGAATGGAGTCAATGGACCTGGTTTTGAATCTTGGTTCTACGTTCTACTGGTTTATGTGTCTGTGACCATGGGCAAGTCACTGCCCCGATTCATGCCCTCAGTTTCCTTATCTGTAAAATAAGGGGGTTGAGTGAGATGATCTCTAAGGTTCCTTGAAGATCCAACTCTTTGTATCGAGATGGATGACTGTTATAGACATCAGCACTTTAAAACCTTTCCTGGGCTCCCAGAACTGCAATCCTAAAACAGAACCTAGCATGATGACCAAGAAAAAGAAAACTTTGTGGGAGAAAATGGAGGATTTAGAAAGGGACCTGAGAAATGTCATGAAATATCCAAAGGTCTGTCCTATGCAAGGGGGAGGAGACTCATTTAGCTTGGGCACAACAGTAGAATTAAGAAGGATTTCAGGTACAGAGAAAATTTCCTAGCCCAAGTGGGTGCGAAGGACCAGAGACTTGTCATGAGTGGGCAAGTAGAGACGGGGGCCCTTGGACTCCTCGTTACCAATATTATATGGAGAATCTCGATCAGGCACAGTTGGACTTCTGAAGGAAGTCCCTTCCAAAACTGCCCAATTCTATATTTTGGTAAAGATGTTTTATCCCACATATATAGAATTTAAATTCCTTGAGGGTAGGTCTTTTGTTCTTCTCATGCCTGACACACAGTAAGCACATAATAATGCTTATTAAACCGAATACTTTCCTGCTTTTTAAAATGCAACAGAAATATGAATTTACAAAACAATGTCCTTAGATGCAGGTAGGTATGTGTGTGTCCATTATACGGAAGAAAAAAATGGAGATACCAGGTTAGATCATTTCAGATGACAGGACTTGGCTCTGAGTTCAAATTCAACCTTTACAGATTAAGGAAAATGAAGCCCAAGGTAGCAAAAGTGACTTGTTTAGCCATCAGACTCATAGCTGAAAGCCCTCATTTTACTGAAAAGGAAACCGAGTCCCAGGTGTGGAAGCAACCCATCCAGCAGAGCTGAAATTCAAATCATCTTCTATATAATGCTTTACCCACTGCACCCCACTGCCAAACCAAGCCTCTGCATTCCTCCTCTGATGTGCCCTCTTCTGTCCCACAGAAACTCAGAAAGGGACACACAAGAAACCTGTCTATGTCTCTAGGATGTTAGCTGCTGGCGTGGCCTCCTCATCCATCTGCCCTCCACCCTCCAGAAGGCTTAAAAGCCAAGGAATCCCCTGGGATTCTCGGCAGGTTCTGACTTCATAAACCACGGTTTATCTACATCTAAGGAAATTCTGTGCAGCAAAAAAAGGCCATCCCCAGCTGGGATCACTCACTCCAGTGGAAGCCCAGGCACGCAGGCAAACGATCTAAAAATTTTTTCTTCTATTTGGTTAAAAAGAGGGAGTCAAAGTGGGTCCACAGCCTTGTAACTCAGACAGCCCCATGCAGCTCTCCTCTACTCCTGAAGGGGTATGTGTATGCGGGAAAAGAAATCACAGAACAAAAATCAATGAGTCCTCCCTCCTGGGTCAGCTGCATTCACATGAGGGGGAATGCTTTCAGCAGATGGCATAAGGCTAAGGTGGCAGTCAATTACACATCCAGGGAATGTCAGGTCTGGGGTCATCCCAAGGCTTAACTGTCTTCTTAAATTAGGAAATTAGGAGCAAGTGAATCAATGCGTTGTTTAAAAAAAAAAGTCTGGTCCATTGGAGGAAAATCCCCACCCAGTGAGCAGGAAAACCCAGCAGCCTCTATGCCAGGCACCAAAGACAAGTATCCTCTCTTACAGAGCCAAGCTTATCTTAGGGTATAGGGGGCACAAAAAGAATGCCCCAAATATGAGACAAGCCCTGCTGCTATGCTCCCACACATCACATTGCCAGTTAACAAAAGTCTCTGCTATTAAAAGAGCCTTAAAACAAACAAAAAGGAGACACTTGGCCAATAAGCCAGTCAATATGCAGAATTTCACCTCATTACCAATAGATAAATAGTCAAACAATAAAATGCATATAATTAAAGGCAATATGAAAAGATGCTCAAAAACAGTACTAGTAAGAAAGAATCATCCAGTCAGTACAAGAATGAGAAATATTTTACCTCCTGTTCACTGCCCATGAAATGGGCAAAGCCAATCACAACAGGCAGAAATCAGGTTAGAGATTCTGAGGGTCCATGAGAGCTATACTGAAGTAGCTGAAGGACCGTGAGGAAGAGAGGGGTCTAATTTGCCCTACAGAGTGAGAACAAGTTGCAGAGGGACCAAGTCAGCCTTAATATGAGCCAAACTTCCCAACAGATCCAGACCTATCCAAAAGGAGAACGGGCAGCCTTAGGAGGTGCCAGAATCTTCCTTCCCTAGTGAGGGATGGCTAGCCCTTGTCAGCTACACAGGAGCAGGGAATTCTGGACCAGAGCTGGCCTCTGAGGTCCCCTGGGGGACTTGGGCACTTTGGTGATCAATCCAGGAAGCTGAAAGCTCAGTTTCCCCAGTGGCAAACTGGGAAGCCAGCTGCCTGTTTTCTAGGACTATGAAATCTTGACGTGACAGACCCCAGGGCCCTGAAAAGGAGAATTATGAGCCTTTCCCATATGGCATCTCTGCTGAAACAGATATGTGGCTGTTCCACTTGGGTTGAATTTTTCAAGGAGTTGCAAGTTACACCATGCCCCTGACAACAATGGTCCCCTTTGAGTTGGGACAAGGTATGGACAAGTGTAAATGAGAAGGCTCCCTCGCCACCAGGCTAGAATTACAAGGGACTGGACATAAACCAGATCCCTTTCCCAGGAGCAGGCAATATCCACAAATCTTTTATTTTAGGTCCCACTCCAAGCTGCAGTTGACTGACAGATCATGCTGATAACTGGATCCCGCCAGGCCCCAGGAGTGACCCAAAGGACCATTTTCTGTGTGCCTCCTGTCTGAAGGGGGTCATCCTGATGAGGAAATGGTGCAACAGCCGTGAGAGAGGCCCCAGATATTCCCCACTCCTGCACATGTATGACGCTTCCCACATTAGCACATTTTTCTGAATGTTACATCTTTTGCCGTTTATAATTAATTTTAACAGCTTCCGCAACTCAACCCACAGGTTGTTGGTGTTTCTTTTAAACAGTGCACTGCTGAGAAATTGATTTGTTGGGCCTGCATGCCTATAGAAATCACGCTATGAAATGTGTATAAATATCATTTCTTGGGTTGTTTCTTAGGCTAAGGAAAGGAAAACTGGTTCTTCTGATCTCCTAGGGCAAAAGTTCACATCCTGCAACATTCTTACGTCCTGTCCATCTGTACTTGCTAATGTAGATGATTTAATGGGTTCAGGACAATCTTGAGTCAGGCAGAGAACAGAGAATCCAAGCTTACTGGTGTTGGTTGTAATTGTCAGAGGCCTGATGTATGGACGTGGAGAACAGACTCCAGAATTTTCTCAGTTGCCTGAGATAAATGTATTTTTTTATGGTACAAGGAGACATTTACAAAGTTCAGGCACAAAAAGACACAACCAATATTTAAATTAGAGAAAGTCGATATTGAAGATATAAACATTGCCTTCCATTAAGGAAGCAAAACAGAAATGAACACAAACCCTGTGGCACGTAACTTCTTTCTCCCAGCTGCCAACTTTTCTGCCCTTCTGTTAAGGACCCACTTTTCTAGAGAAACTGTATCATAGTTTTCTACTTAATCAAGGATTAACATTCAAGTCCAGGCGCATGAATGCCATAGACACGCAAGTTTTCAACACCTAACAACATCCAATTTTCCACATGTGCCATTCACTTTGTAACACTAACAACATGTTTAAAAGCAGTTGGACTCATCTGGCTTGGCTGCCCCAGACAGAAGGGGAACAGAGAGGCAGACCTGGGCTTAAAAGAAGGAAACCTTCCTGATGCTCAGATCTATCTCAGAGTGAAATGGGCCGCTATGTAAGGGTGTGAGTGGGTTCTCCCTGCAAATGAAGGCTTCCCAATCACTATGAGGAATGTAGCAGAGGGTTCTTAATCAAGCATGGGAGGCCTCTGGGATCCCTTTAATATCTGAGATTTATGTTGAATAATCTGTGGAAAACCTAAACGGAAGGACGTGACATGAGAATTCCCTGTTCAAAAGTGAAGAGGCGATATTTGTGTGTTAGATCAATCAGCTAATCAACATTTATAAAGCACCTGCTGTTAAATAAGCTGCCCAAACTAACCAGCATCCGAACTGATCAGTGTCCCAGCTAACCAGTATCCAAGCTCACCAGCTTCCGAACTAACATCCAAGTTCATAAGTGTCTGAACTAACCAACATCCAAACTAACCCAGCATCCAAGCGAACCAGCGTTCGAGCTAACCAACATCTCCTCTGGGCTTTGGAGGTCTGTAAAGTGCTCACCATCTCACTGGTTTTTCACAACAATGCTGGGCAGAGGAGGTTATGATGACCCCCGTTTTACAGATGAGGAAACTAAGGCAAGCAGAGGCGAAGGGACTTGCCCAGGGTGATCAGCCTCTGAAGCAAGATCTGAACTCACACCAAGGCCTGAATCTCCAGGATCCCTTCCAATTCCTAAGGTTCCACGGAGATGTCAGAGGAACTGAGGACTCCAAGATCACAGGGCTAATAAGCCTCCAAGTCAGGACATGACCTGATTCTGAAGGACCCTAGGTTTGGGTTTTCTCACCCACATGTGGGAGGTCGGTGCCCTGTGTGACGGCTGCCAAGATGTGTCTATGCAGCACCAGACGTGGGGGACGTCCTCACCCCACCCAGAGAAGTCACCATCACAACCGCTGATGTTTGCAAGTCCAAGACACTTGGCAGAAATGACCAGCTCTGAGCCTCATCAGCACCTTTAAAAGGAGGCTCCATTCACATGATAAGCTCTACTTTTTAGACGACAAAACTGAGGTTCAGGGAGTTTAAGTGACTGGTCTAGTGTCCCAAAGGACTACTTTTAGGGGTGGAATTTGAACCCAGGTCTGCTCCCAAATCCAGCACTTACTTACCACAACACATGGTCTCTTCCCAATCTAGGAATACCATAAATCATACCTCTGCCTGCTTCAGTTTCCTCATCTGTAAAATGTGGATAATAAGAACATTTGCTGCCCAGAAGTCTTAATTCAATTTTAAGGTGTTAAAATTTAAAATTTGCGCTAAGACTTTTAGGACATCCTATATTTGGATCCTGTCTGGTCCCACTTCTCTATTTTATAGATGGGGAAACTGAGGCTCTGAAAAGTTAATATCCAGCTACTAAGTGTCAGAGGCAGGATGTAAACCACATGCTCCTGACTCCAAGTCCAGAACTCTCTACCCTACACACAGCACACACCGCTTCTCTGATGTTTTTTGCAGAGGGTTTTGTGGAATTTGTCAAAGAGCATCACAGTGGAAAGGATGTCAGTAGCTTTCTAGGATCCATAAGGAACAGAGATCACAGGGGAGACATGAGTTCAGATCTCTCAGTTCCTGAAGTTCTCAAGGAAACTTGCCACCAAACATCCTGATACTTTCCAATCAACCCTTTTCTGCCTCTGAAGGCTCTTTTCTCTTCCATCACCAGGATCTTCATGGAAGGAACTCCTGAGTCCAGCTCTGGCTACAGGCCCAGGACTTGAGCTTTTTTCTGGTTTTCTGAGTGGGCAGTGCTACCCTCAGCCAGACCAATCGGATGTCCCTGGTGGAGACTGGAAAGGGGGCTGATCTGCAGGAAGATCTGCAGGAGGTCAGGAGGCCCAGGGGACAGCCAACCAAGGCTGTCACCACCATGACTGCATGAAGCCGGGACCAGGCGAGGGATGAGCTGCCAGGAACAAGAGGACCATGGACTCCTGACCACAGAGGCCATTTGGAAGAGTTTCTCAGGCCCCATGCAGAAATTGTGAAGTGTGCATTTTCAAACGTTTCAAACATATGACTTCAGCCTATTTCTTCCTGCATGGAGCTGGAGTTCTCTGGGTGGAGTACTCCTCCCAAAGACTCTGTTGTCCTTCCTGGGTTTCCGTGGGCAGTTTGGCCCAGTGAAGTCCAGGACCTGTCATCACAGATCTGGGAGAGCCAGGTTGCTCTCAGGCTGACTGACCCAGGGCAGTCAGAGCCACTAGGCTCTTCTCCCCCTTAGGGCATGACCCTGGAGCCACGGTTTCTTCTGAAGAGGATTGGATGAGGTGGATGGTCTTTGGGGCACCTTCTGGCTGTGATGTTGTAGGAGTCTAGGAGTGTCTCCACTTCCTTGGGCTTCCATTTTCCCGTTTTTTCCATGAAAGCTTGGATTAGCTGGGGCAGTTAGGTAGTACAGTAAAGAAAGAACCAGGCCTAGAGTTAGGAAGACCCAAGTTCAAACCCAGCCCCAGATGCTTGTTAATTAGCTAGGTGGCCCCAGGAAAGTTGCTTCACCTCCGTCTGCCTCAATTTCTTCCTCTCTATAAAGGGTTAATAACAGCACTACCCCACAAGATGGTTGTGAAAAACAAGTAAGTTAATCATCAAAAAGCACTGAGCATGCAATAGGGTCGGACACATAGCAGACCCTTTACAAGCACCAGCTAGTGTTATTTCCACAAAAAGCCAGTCTATTCTGGGGGGACAGGAAGAGTGCCTGCCCCAGGCCCAGCCCTGCCTTCTGTTCTAGGGCACCACCCCCAAAGAGCACACCTGACCTCTCCCTGAGGCCCCCATCCTGCCACTGAGACCTGTGCAAATAGCAGGGCTCCGGATTTCCTCCGTCTGCACCCGCCAGTATAATCATGCTGCTATCAGCGGAGCTGGGCAGGTTTCTGGCGCCATTATCTGTCTTCCACAAGAAGAGGCTGGGCCTTTTCTTTACAGACCCACTTGTTTGGGGGCACCAAACAAAACAGGGCTCCTTTTTCCTTGGCACCTTTGTTCAAATTACAAGATAATTGGCTGCCGCTGCAAATATGAATGCCTGATAACAAAGCAGGAAAGGAAGGAAGCCAAAGATGGAGAAATCGGCCCCTTCCCCAGTGGCTCAGTCAACTTAAGGAAGGGCTGCCCAATTTTCAGTTTTCATCAGCAATGACTAGAAACCACCAAGTGGGCGCCAACTGAAACCACCTCCTGGCTCTGCGGACCTGGGTTCACATCCAACACTGGCATTTCCGAGCTTGACCTCAGGCCGAGTCACTTAAACTCCACTCCTAGCCTTATCTGTAAATTGGGAGAAGAGGATGGACACCCAGATCCTGATCTGATTGATTTCTTCCCTGCCTGCCTTGCTAGTTCCCACAGCTAGCACACAGTAGGCACTTTATAAATGCTTGCTTACTTGACTGAAAGGCAGTAGCTAAAGTCAGCTCCCTGAGGTAAGAACTATGGTTTTTGTCTTTACACCCCCAGTACTTAAGGGGCTGGGTTCGGGGCTTGCTTCTGACCTCTGGGTCCTCTCAGGCAGTGAAGGCACATACCTGTGTTGGCAGAGAGGTTGCTCATCAGGGCGATTCCTATAAGGATATCAGAAGTCCAGGCTCCATCCCTATCCCTAGCACAGAGCAGAGCAGACAGCAGACACTCGCTAAAGGTTTAGTGAAAACCTGGACTAACCCTTGACCAGTGAAGGAAACCCAAGGAGGAGAGCAATAGACCCAGTGAATCCACTCACAAAGGCAGCTGAGGTTCAATGGCCCGGCCAGGCATGGTCCTTGAGAACAGAGGAGAGGTGGGGGGCCTACAGGAAACAGAAGACTGAATACACTAATTGTCAGCTGAGCCTGTTCTGGCCTTAGGTTTTGCTTTTTTAATAGGAGGAGAAAATACTATCAAGAAATAAAAGTAGTATTTAAAAAAAAATCTCAGCTGAAGTTTTTTACAAATCCTAAAATGTAAGTAGTTTTGTTGCAGTGGTTTAAAATTCTGAATTGCTGCATTCACTATAATCACTCCGTACTTGGTAGTAGATTTGGAACGTTTGCCCCTAAGGTAGAGATGCCTCAAAGTGGCCTTGAGCTACTTCAGTTTCCCTGGAGGTAAGCGTCTGAGCAGACTCCGGAGAACATTTGTCAAGGACATCGTACATGAAATCCCTGGTCAGGCAGGGTCTGCCTAGAGGACTCCAAGGTCCTCTCCAGCCTGGACATTCTGTGACTTGGCAATTTCTTCCCAAGGCAGAGCCACAAAACAAAAAGCCAACAGACCACATCAGGTCAGATGGAAACCTTACAATTTAAACAGGAGGCAGGTAGCTAAAATGCAAGACAAAAATCGTAATGCAGAATAACATGTAGATAACACAGAACAAGGACACTTCTGAATGTCCATGGAACTGAGATGAATACCACACAGTCTCTCTGTTGAAACCAGGCGGGGTCATGGATACCAAGAGAGACGGACAGAAGGATGGATGGAAGGATGGACAGATGGAGGGATGGATGCTCCCAAGTGGGGAGGGCTGCATAAAGAAGTACAGCAAAGTTCTGTCTGGTGACCCCATTTTGTCCTAACCAAAGATTTCATCAGTAAGTATGGAGTCTCCTTCCAAAGGTGCCAGGGAATGACTAATTTCTAACCTGGAGATTCAGAGCTGAGCAGGTATTGTGAGAGCCAGTCCTGGTCAGAAGGCAGACTTCAAACACTTTAACTCAGGTAGACCACGCTGCTATGCTCATTCCATGTAGCAGGTCGGCCATACACACTGCCATATCTGCGGAAGGGCATCACTCACTGTATGATGAGAGACTCACCCCTTCCACTTGCTCTGAAACTACTCTTGGAAAACACATCGGCAGCGTCAGTGCATACAGGTAGGGCCCGTCCTGGATGGAGGTGTTCCCCTGGAACTTTAGAAGATGAGAGAGCAGAAGAGCCCTCTCTCCTTTTGAGGAGCTCAGTGTGATAGGTGGCTGAGATGAGGAAAACCCCACCCAGCCAGGAGTGAGAGGAATACTCAATCGATTGGGTACATATTCTCATCAAAGTCCCTAGAAACCCAGGAGCGACTCGTCTACCAGAGGAACTGCACAGCCAAATTTCTATTTGGAAATAGATATGGACAAGGTTTTGTGCAGACTCCAGCTGGTTCTACAGACCTAACACAGCCAGATCCTGATTAGCTCACACTAATGAATCCCATGTGTCCAGCACAGGCCGCTGGGACAGATGCTGGAGGGAACAAGGAAAAACCAAGTCTACCATTCTCCTGGGGATGATGGAGACAGAGCCGCCACGTGAACATGGATGAGCACATGCTACTATGAAGAAAGTGCGAGAAGCTGGAGTGGGGAGCAAAGCCTCCAGTCAGAAGAAGCAACCCCTGACAACCCCTTCCCCCGGAAAAGCCAATCATCTTCTCTTGGTGACACTAGCATAACCAGAGCCATGCTTTCAGAGTGGCATGAGCTGGAACGGACAGGCCAGAGATGCCAGTCAGTCCAGCAAGGAGGGCCCAGCAGCTGAGGTCACTGGCCCAAGGTTGCCTGGGTAGGAAGCATCACTGGCATGCCCTCCTACTTCAGTCAGTTTTCTACTGGTCTACACAATCCCCCACAAACCCCCATAGGTACTTCAGACAGAAAGGTCTCTCTGGATGGAAGGAGCACCATGGCATTGGGGGCTGGACTCTCAATGCCAGCTCTTTGCTCTGGCTGCTGATGTACAACACAGCTTTATAGGCATGATCACCTTGGAGTTCAAAGCAACAGCTCCCCTGGGGCTGGCCAGAAGGATCTGGAGCCAAGCCCCTTCTCCTTGTTCAGGCTAAAGTTCTGCAAGGGAACCTCAGCACCAGGGGATGCGCAGGCTGTGGCGGGTCAACTCCAGCCCTTTCTAGGGAATAGGTGGTCAGCCTGAGGCACAGAAGGGGACTGACCAGAGCCAGTACAGCCCATGGATTCACACTCAGGCCTCCCAACTCCCAATTCCATATTCCCTCATTCCCCCAGGCTCATTAGGTTGCCTTTCAAAATAATGATGAGAAACTCACATTTACATAGAGTTTGAAAGAATCCCTTCCTATTAGATTAACTCCATTATCACCTTTAGCGTAAAAACAGGCTAATTCAACAGAGAATCATCACCGTTGGCATCACCATCACATTCTCATCTGCTCCTGTATTATTACTGTTAAAATTAATTTAGCAGACGTTTACTTTAATGATCATTGGAGGCAGCTGTGGCAGAACGCAATGTGATGACCTTCGTGACCCTGGGAAAGTTCATCCCCAAGGCCCCCCTCACCTCCACCTCCTTGCGGAGCCCCAATTCGCCTGGCTGCCCTCCCTCCTCTCCATCTCCCCAGCTGGGACAGCAAGCATCCCATCCCTAGGTATCTTTAGGCTGGAGGATACCTCAGCCATCCTTCTCAGAGAGGGAGGGGAGTCTGTCCAGAGCAGCAGGGTCCAACTCAGAGAGAGAAGGGAGGGGAGAGAGACAGAGATACAGAGAAGAGAGGAAAGGTGTGTATGGAGATGGGGGGTGGAGATGCCCATGCATACACTGTCTTTTCTCTTCCTTTAAATTAAGGGACTTAAACAGATCACTGAAGGAGAAAACTGGATTCTTTTTCTCTAAATTGAATGCTTACAACCCAGGGGAAAACTCCACATATTCCCAAAGGTTGGCCAGCCCACTTCTCCTCCCATTCGGTTCTGGGCTAGTGGGCTGCTTGGATTGGCACCTGAGACCAGGAGGAGATGAGAAGGGCCTCCCCCTGCTAAGAGAACTGCTGAGAGAACAAGGACAAAAGCCACATGAGATAGGGAGAAGAATGGGCCACAATCCACATCATGGAAGGGACTGAAGAACAAAGTCACACGTGTCCGTTGGCATGCGGGGGTACGATCAGTAGCCATTTCATGAGAAGGGAGTTTGGGCGACCACAGCAAAACAAAAAGGCACCTTCCATGCCAAATTCAGACTGGGAGGAAATCTGCCCCTGAAGGCTGCACTGATGAAGCAAAACCGCTTTGGTCCAGGTACAGGGGGGCAGAGCCGCCAGCCCTCCCCCTCCCTCCACCCATGACACCACCAAAAAGCCTCCCTGGCACTGACCACTTGTCTTCCCAAAGCTTGAGAGGACCCTGAAAGTCCTGGGTCCCCCACCGATCAAAGACCTTCCCTGAGAAAGGGTGGCTGTTTTTTCTTAAAATTTATTTTGCCGAGAATATTGCTCCGACTTAAGGCCATTAGAAATGATACATTTTCAGTAACAGACAATTTCCCCCCCAATACACTTTCATTCTTTCTAATTATTACCGTGATAGAAGTAATAATGTGACTCCCATTTTGACTAGTTTCCTATTTGGATAATTCCACCGACATCTCCTGAGCCGCAGCAAAATCCCTCTGCAGTGAACCGCTGAATTAATCACGGCTGCAGTCCTGAGAAACCTGGCTTTTCGAGTTGAGGCTCTTTCTGCCCAGTGGGGCGATCCCTCCCCAAGCCATGGGCCTCCTCTTTCAGTCTGGGACTCCTGCTTCCTGCCTTCTCTGCTCTGAACCACCCCCTCCAAACCAAGAGAGCATTCCAGTGTTCTACCTGATTCCTGGGACTCCATACCCATGAAATGAAGGGTGGGCAGCCCTGACGAGGACCACCCTTCTCTTCCCTATATAACTTAACTTTGCTATGGCCTGAAAACTAGCCCATGGAGGACTCCCTTGGGGCATCTCTGGCTGGATCTTCTGCCCAAGGACCAGTGGGAAGGTCACTGTCTGTGACAAGGTCAAGCTTGAGTGTGAGGGGGCTAGCTTAGGCATATCAGTGTGAGTCACTGTAAGAGGGACTCAGTGGGTCTTTTGTTCCTTCCTCTATGCTTCCTTGGGAGTCTTAGTTCAGTCATGTGGTCATCCCCTGACTATAACAGATTAAAGGGTTCCCTCATCCCTACCCCCAACCATCAGATTCTTCTGCAAGCCCTGTCTGGCACCTTCTACCCATCCTGAACACATTTTTGGCAATGCCATTCATGATGTTGCCACACAAGGTAGACACTGAAGCTGTTCTCAAAGAGATCTGGATAAATCCAAGGCCCCCCCAAAACCCACAAAGGAGGTCCCAACTCACCAAGACCAGGTTGTGCATGGACCACGCAGCTCACGCGGCAACGTGGGATTTGTCTGCTCTGTAGGAACCAGGCTTCATCGGCCTAAGCCGACTTCCTTGAAACCCTGGAAGGAAAATGAATGTGGTCAATAATCCTGGAGATGTTGTTACTTATACCTGGCCATCCTATAACTGCATGCTTCCAAGGTCTCTGGTCGCCTGAGGTTGAATGGATGGTTTCATTAAAAAGGCTCCATTTGTCTTGTGTTCATTGCCAAATCAGATCCAACAGTGGTATACTAGAACCAAAAACCCTTTTCATCCTCTCTGACACAAGGCCCAGTGCTCAGAAACATGAGGGCTTGGGCCATCCTCGGGGAGGTGAGTATCCCCTAGTTTTTGTTACATCTCCAAAAACCACAAAGAGAGATGGCACAGATCAATAATATCAGGGGGAGAGGGGAAAACATGACCCAATATTTGAAAAAATGGGGAATTCTAAGGTGCAATTCATAAGCTTCTGGTTTATAAGGACTATTAGCATAAATGCTGACCACTGTTAATCCACTGCCCCTCTGATGGATGGCTGGAGTTGTCCATTAAGAGCACGCATTTTAACTTAGTACAAAAATTGATTAGTCAGTTAAGAATTCAATCCTGATGGTCAATAAAATTGCACTTTCTTGGCAAATGCAATATGAAACGGGGTGATACATTAAACAGCCTTCCCATTCATCACAGGATACATAGGAAAGAGGAAAGAACAGGCGGACGCCGCATGATTTTAACTCTCACAAACACCCAGGGAAGGACAGTAGACAGATTGTTAGGTCTGTGGTTCATCCTTCATTTCAAAGACAACCAATGATGTGGCAGGGTGATGTCTTGACTCCCTCACGTTAGATTTAAGTGAGGCAGAGCAGCACAGAGTTATTGGCCACACTATCTCCTCCAGAGTCATCCCAGTCCAGCGGCATGACCAAAGTCAAGATGACTGGTGATGGCCCAGGATGCCATGGACAACCCTGGAATCTTTGCTTCCCGACCAAGCTCTAAGTGTCCCACGGTGCCTTCACAGTTGACAGAACAAACTACTCTTGTCCACCCATTCCACCAAATGGAGTTTCACCTGCTTAGGTTAGGTAGGCACCCCTCTAACTCAGCCTCGCCTGTCAGTGACCCTTAACCTGGCTCAGTCTGTCTGCTGAGACATTTACCAGGGTGTGGCTGCTGTGAGCTACAGCTCCTGAGTCACAGGTGAGAGTAGGGCGAATCATGACGATACCAAAGGTGGAGGAGCAGCCCTCTCCCCAGAAGGGTTGCTCCACCCTGAACCCCCCCAGTGGGGTCTATGGGACCAGTGGTGAGCCAGTTCTTCCAACATAAAAAGGAAGGTAGCAGAAAGGGAAAGGCCATCCTTGGGAACATCCCTGGGAATGTTTCCCAGGCTCTGAGCTACAAGCCTTCCCCTATAAACAGGGCCCTCTGCATTTTGTGGGTTCTATTTTTAAAAAACTGCCTCTGTAAAGTGACAGGAATGAAAAAGCAGTGCCCCCTCCCTTCCTCACATATGAGTGCTAACCAGCCCCTCAGACTTCAGGTCATCAGGTCCCACCTGAGACATCAAAGAGGCACCTTCTGGTGACCGTGACCAGAGCCCTCCCGCCAAAGGAAGCCCAGCCCACTTTAGGGTGCCCTCTCGTGTCAGCTAGTCCTGCCCTACATCGAGCCAATCTGCTTTTCTGAAAGCTTGCATTTGTTGTTGCTGGCTCCGCCCTCTGGGGCAGAGGAAAAGGGGGCTCTTGGCAGTCCTGGGGGCAGGGTTCCAATCCAGCCGAAAATGTTCTCGGGGTTACTGGTGAGTCGAACAAGACCCTTAACGGCCTCACATTTTTCATTTATAAAATGAAGGGAGGTTGTCATGGTCCTGTGCCTACATCCTCCCTTCCTTCCTGAGGCTCTTCACCATCAAATAACTGCAAAGTAGCTTCTATATTCTACATGAGCCCGTATGTTCTTCCCCAAAAGATGCTGAATTCTTCTGGCTCCTTCTGATTTCTGTACCCCCTGGGCTGGGACAGTGGCTGACATGTAGTATGCCCCAATGTTTGCTGACTGACTGATTGAGCCCTTGTGTATTCCTTTTTAGTCTCTGTTTGCCTCTGAATAAAATGAGTGGCATCAAGTTAGGGTTGGGCAGAGAACTGAGAGCTGCAAGGGACAGGCACACGGAGGCCTCAACTGGGGAGGTCACAGAACAGCAGAACCGGGACCTGGAGGCAGATCTCTGGCATCAGAATCCTTTGTCCTCCATGCCTCCAATGGCCTATGACTCAGTTACCCCAAATCCTGCTTCTAACAGAGCCCTCAGGACAGAGAAGGAGGCAGCAGCAACAGCAGGTCATCTTTCTGTGGTCATTTGTGGAACACACAGCGACATCAAACTGACCTCTTCTTCCAATGATGACTCTCTGTTAGTTCTTGGCAGCCATTCTACCTGACCTCTACCTGGACAAGCACCTCCTAATAAAAGTTCTAAGAGTGGGCAATGTGGCCATGCCAAGCGTACAGCGGCTTGAGGCAATTTTACAGAGAAATCACAAGGCCAGCGCTCACACTGAGGGCAGAAGAAGCAATACAAGGACATCCTCAAGGTCTCTCTGAAGAACTTTGGGAGACACAGGCCCAGGACCACCCAGCATGGTGTGCCCTCATCAGAGAAGCTGGGGTGCTCCATGAGCAAAATAGAATTGAAATGGCTCAAAAGACATGGGAGATGTGCAAACTTAGGGACCTCTCCATTCCAAATGTTTATATAGACTATTTGTACCCAACCTGTGGTAGAGCCTTCCAAGCTCCTATTGGTTTGATCAGGCACAGTCTGACACTTGTACCTTCACCCCAAGATACTGATGTCACCTGGGTCCTCACTGAGCACCAAGGACAACAACCAATCTTGGGCAAATCAATAAACCTGTTTGCCTCAGTTTCCTCCTCTGTAAGATAAGGATGACCAACACCTATCTCCATGGTGACTGCTAGAATAAAATGGGATATTTATAAAGAGCTTTGCAAACTTGAAGCACTATAGAAATGCTAGCTACTTTCAGCATCCTCATTATTTTATTGTTATGTGACACTTTCACTTGTCTCATTTGACCCCCCCCCACAAAAGGACCCCCATTGGGGTGAATGGAACAATTGTTATCCCCCTTTTAGAGATGGGGAAACTGAGGCTGGAAAAGGCTTTACCTCCTGTGACTCAGCTAAGTGAATCAGTGGAACTGGGGCTGCAACCAGCCCATGGGGCAGCAGGTCTCTTTCCATAATATACAACCAACAGTCTAAAAAGTCCAGCTTATACTCTTCAAAGAAAAGAACTGAATGTGGAGCAACCCCCGAATTAATTCCCATCTTTACACAGCAGCAAGAGCCAAGGGTCCTGCAGAGGACATGGCCTGTCCTCTGTGCTGCCACTGTGACAGATAATCCAACAAGATCCCATCCAAGATAGCAAAAAGGACCATGAGAGGGAAGGCAGGAGGGCCATGGAGCTCAACCCCCTCACTTGTAGAAGGACAAGCCCAGACTTAGGGGAGGTCACGTAATGAGACAAGTGGAAAATCAAGGTCTTAATAAGGAATATTACTGATCTCTGGGCTCTCTGGGTCCTGGTCCCCTTTGGCAGCCAGTCTACTACCAACTCCTCAGAATCATATTTTTATATGCTTAAAATAAAATACACAGGATTACAAAGAAAACCAATTATAATGAAATGTAGTTATCAAAACACACACACACACACACACAGTTCATAAACCCATGGCTGGAGTTAGAGACCTCTTGGGTCCTGGACATGGCCACATTTCTCAGTCACCACTGATTCCTGGAACTATGCTGAGGCCCGAAGGAACAGATGTTGGTCTCAAGCTCGACTCCCACCACATCTGGAGAAGGTACCACTTTCTTCTGGTCAAGCAGTAGAACTACCCCAAGACCAATGAGGACAAGTCGCCCCATCCAAGAGGCACAGGCCTTGTGGGTGGCGATTACTCTAGTCCTTATCCCCAGTGCCTCCTGGCCTCTCACCCCCTGGCACCTCCCAGGGGCATGTAATACCAAAGCAGCTTTTCCCCAGGGTCTCCTCAGGTCAAGGCAGGGCAGGAAGACCTCAGCTGGCAAATGTCCGTGAGTCAAATGAGGGAAGCAGATTATGTAAGAGGATGTGGCAAAGTCTGATGATTCCTGGAGTCAGAGAGTACCCCCTGGCACTCTGAAAAGGTCAGGCTTGTCCCAGGAGCAGCCCAAGTTAACTGAGCACAGCTCACTGAATCAAAGCAACTCTGGGGCAAAATGCAAGTGTAGAAACAGGCCGTTACAAAATGCAATCCTGCTTTCCCAGCCAATCCCCCAAACTGTCCTGCCTCTCCCATTACAAAATAAAAGTCAGAAGTCATCTGAAGAAATTGGGTCACCTGCCCACTCCCCAGGCCCAGCCCTACCTCCAATTCCCAAGAAACAGATTTCCCCAAACACTCAGTAACAGGAACAATACGCATTTCTACAACAACCCGGCTGCAGATAAAATGCATATGATCATCCCCCTTTAACAAATGAGAAAACAGGTTCAGAGGTTCAGTCACAGTTAGTACAAATGCCAAGTTAAAAGTCCAGTCTGACTGCATGTCTGGGTGACGTGACCGTAACGGCAGCAGACCTCAACCGCCGCTCACCAACCCCTGACAATCCCAGGCCTTAAACAAGTGCTAGGATGAGCCAGACTGTTTGCAGAAGACTCTTGAGGTCAAACTCAAAGGAGTCATCAAGGCCCAGAAATGGTGACTTCCCAAGAGCTGGGGTTAAACCAAGATTAGAAGTGATGATGATGAGATGTTGAGGCTGGATGCCTCCTGTCTTCTCCCTCCCACTCCCCTCCCCATAGCCCTGCCTGGGGTCTCACCACAGCATTCTCCCTGGCTCATTTCAGCAGACTTCTCCAAACTGGAGTCTCCCATACACACTCCATTGTTCAGGACAATGGTACAAGAACCAACGGACCCACTAAACCCTGAGCTCAGCTCCCTAAGAAGCCCCAGAGTGGCATCAGAAAAGTAGTGGTGGTGGTAGCTACACTCACTGGGTCCCAAGGACAGGTGGTGGAGCCAAGAGCACCCATCCCATGCACTCACTGACTGTCCGAACAACCCTGTGAGAGACCAGGGGAAAGGTCAATGCCTAGGGCCACTTCTGTCCCTGACCACCAGCAGTCACTCACTTCTCTGGGCCTCAGGTGCCATCACTAAACTCCCTTGTGGGGGCTGAACCTGCAATTCCATTGCCAGTGATGTGTCTGTGGAGGAAACCTCCTCTACCAACACAAGTCGCTGTCTGTTCTGTCCTCACAGCCTTGAGTGGCCTCCCTGCCTTTGTTTGACAGAGGGGGGAATCTGAGGCTCTGAGAGGTTAATGAAGTGACTTTCCCAGCACGGCATGGTGGGTTCACTTTTCACCTAGGACATGGGAGGAAGGCTTCTGCCAGCTAGAGGGTGTATACGGAAAGAAGTCCCCAGTCTAGGTCCTCACTGGATCTCCCTGACCCATCATAGCTGTGGGGAGTGGAGGAGAAGGGGAGGTGACACTCACACAGAGGTCACTGTGGGCCCAGTAGGAATGAGCACAAGCAATGACCCACTGAGGGCTGAGGGTCACTCCCCACAGAACCCTCTCTTAGGACCCAGGGAGGAAAGAGACAAGGCAAGAGGCTGAAAGGCACACAGGACCCACTTAGCCAGAGGATTGTGACCATTATAACACCATTTTCTGGTCATTCTGAGGGGACAACACTCACCTGGGCACATTGGCCCCATCCCACAGTCTTCTAAATGACAGGGGAAGGGACTTGGTCAAAGTCACACAGCCTAGCACCCTCCCTTAGGCGGATGGCCCCAAGTAGGGTCAGTGGAGGTCCAGGCACAAAATGCTCAAAAGAAGGGGGTGGGCTATGCCCACAAAGCAGAGGGCCAGCAACCAAGAGAAAACAAATGCCTTCAGGGAGGGGTTAAAAACAAAAGTGATGTGGCAACCCCTCTGCTGCCATGACTGAGGGATGAAGGGGAACAGTGTGCAAATATTAGGCACCTACTCTGTGTCAGGCCCTGGCCCTGTTCTCAGGCAGCTACCAAGTGGGAGCGGTCCTGCCATGAGACTGGACAGATCCATGGTCCAACTCGTGCTGCACCAGCAAAGTCTGTGGAGGTTGGTCAGCCGGCAATTAGGCCAGAAGCCCATGGCACGGCAAGGGCAGAGAAAGGGGCTAAAAGGGGAGCAGGAGGACTCAGTCAGTCAGGCCCCATCGGTCTGAACCGATACTCAACCTCTTCCTCAGTAAAGACATTTCACAAGGGCATTAATTCTCATTCCAGTCACCATCTGTATATGTATGTGTGTACATACACACTGCGCATGTATGTATATATACATGCTCACACATACACACCTATACATACATCCATACATGCATATGAATACACATGCAGGTATAGATATAGACAGACATGCATATGACTGGTCCCTATCGTCCATGTACATGAGAACGTATGATTTTGAGCATGGGATAGAGAGAGCCCATCTCTGTCCATCAGCATGCCAGAATAGGAGGCCTGCTGAGCTCCTGGGGTGGGAACAAGATGCTCAGCCCCCTTGGGGAGCCACTACAGACTGTCCACAGGCAATCTGAACTGCAAGGCTCTGGAGAGACATCCAGTGCACCCCCAGCAGTTCATGGATGGCCCTTCAGGGGAAGGCCTTCTGTCCTCCATGCCTGGGGTGGGGCTGGACTACAGCATCCAGGCCATGGGGACAAGGGGAAGTTTCAGGTGGCCCCTGATTATGGGACCTACCTACCTTCCCTGGACCAGTTCTGCCCCTCTGGGATATCACCGCTTGGTTAGAAGACCTTGGAGGGCCCCTGGGGCATTCCCCATCCCACCCTAGGATTCAGCCCTAATCCCATCATCACAGTTACTCAAGCCTGAGCAGGGTCTTGCCTTCTTCGTGTTAAGGCGTGACACATGGCCATGACCTTGAGACAAACTGGTTGGGTAGCTTTTCAACAAATGGTTTGAACTTTGGAAAACCACCTCAGCCAAAGGAGATGCCCAAGAATGAGCCTTTTGTCTCCTTTGGGTTTTAAAGGATGTGGCAGAGCTGGGACGGAGATTTGGGGGCTGCTGGAAAACCCAAACCCCCACCTATTTACACAGAGCACAGAGAACAGGACAGGACCAGGCAGAAGGTGAAGTTTCCCTGAAACTGGATCAGTCCAACATCAGTTCCATTACGGAGAAGAGTTTATGATGACCACAGGCCCCTGACCAAAGGGGAGCACAAACCCCCGAAGGCTTTCCTGGCTGGGCATGAAACTATCAACTCCCACAGGCCTAGGGACACCCAGAGAGGGGACCCTGCTTGGGCCCCACCTTCCTGCTGCCTAAATGGGAGACCCCAGCCCCGGTCTGGGGCAGCCCTGGCACATGAAGCCAGGGGCATCCTGGAGAGGGGAAAGGGCAGGCTGGGAAAGTCCGAGAGCAGCAGAAAGGGGGAAAGGAAGGGGCGAGTTTCCCAAGGTTAGTCTAAGTGCCAAGTCTGTGCAGGAAACCACAAGTGAGGGTCCAGACCCTAACTGATATTTCCTGGCTATGTTGCCTTGGAAAAATCACTCCCCAGCTGGGCCTCAGTCTCCCTCTTCATAAAATAGAGATTTTTGGGTGAGACAGCAATTGCTTCCTGTGTGCTAATGTTTGTAAGCTCAGTTTTAACCAAACCTACATAGAAAACGTTTCCCACTGTCCTTTTAACATGACCCAAACTGGAGCAGGAGACAGACCAAGAATCCCCTCTCTCTGGGGCTTCAGTTTCCCTTCCTGTAGGAGACCACTGGCCCAGGTTGGGTTCTAGGGTTCCTTCCAGATGCTGGTGTTTGATCCCATAAACAAGTGGGGTCTTTTCCCTGCCCCTGGAAGTAGCCACTCTCAAGGACTTGGAATGGTGTCCTCAAGGTTCTTATCTATGGGATGGGCACAGCAGCCTTGGAGGGTAAAGTGGTTTGCAAACCTCCAGCAGCCTTCAGACATCTGAACGAAACAAGCAGCCCAGGGACATTCCAACAGCAACATTGCCCGGGGACCTTCCAGTAACATTCCATCGGAGTCTCTTCCTACTCCACTGTGACAAGTTAAAAAAAAAATTTTTAAAGACAGAAGGTCCCCAAAACTAGGAAACAAAAAAGTGTAGGGATGGTGACACTGAGTTAACTGAGACTCAAAATCTACATTCACCTGGGTAGGAGTGAAGGAAGGAAAATTAACATTTATATAGCACCTACTATGTGCCAAGCACTTTTACAGTGTCTCCTTTCATCCTCAAAAATGACCTTGCAAAATCAGTGCTATTATGAACCCCATTTTACAGTTAAGGAAACCGAGGCAGGAAGAAGTTAACTGATCTGCCCAAGGTCACACAGATAAGTGTCTTAGGCTGTATCAGAACTCAGGACCTCTTGATTCCCTGCCTAACACACCATCCACTGCATCACCAACCACCTTAGGATACACCTGATGTCCCTGGTGTGGGAAATTCTAGTGCAGAAGCTCCCTGTATCCCCACAGAATATCTGAGGCGCTATGAAAGGACTTGTATGCGCTCATCCAGTAATCCAGTGTCAGAACTTGAATCCAGGATTTACGGCTGGGCTCTTCCTGCCTCTCATCAACATCCTAAAAAGCCATTTATCCAGAAGCTTCATTGTCTGGCTGGCCAGCTTCAAAGCTGCTAAAAATGGAAGAAGCAAATCTTTCCCATGAATAAAAATTACATTTTACATAAATTAAATATATAATTTGATTAAATATGTTTATGTCTTTAGGATGGCATTTAAAGGAGTAGTACTCATTTTCTTTTTTCAAAGAAAAACTCTTTCAAACGTAATGTGAAGCTGTCAAACCAATCTTCCCTGTAGATCTTTTAAATGTCACCCACCTTCCAAAGGGGACGGTAGCTTCCTTTTAAATATGCAATTCCAAACAGCACATTCTGAATCACGAATTTATTAAAATACACCGCTGACATTTATACTGATTAAGGAGAAGCTTTTCCTGGCTCCTTTTGATAGAAATGCTCACAAAAAGCACGTCCTAACATCTCCAGAGTGTGATATTTTCAGCAGCACCACTCTCCCATGATCTGTCCCTTGAAGGGACAGTGGGACCTCTGGCTAAGGAAGCCAGGCCCCTGGCCAGCCAGGCCCCTAGGGTCCAAGCTGCCCTGGCCAGAGTTATCTGGCCTCTGCCTGAATACCTCCAGAAGGAGAGTTCCCCCTCTCCTGAAGACAGTGGGGTACGGTAGGGAGTGTGCTGCTGGCTGTGGGGAGTGCACTGCTGCCTGTGTAGATGTGAGTTCCAATCCTGCCTCAAACATACACAGGTTGCTGACTCTGGCCAAGCCACACTCGACCTCAGTCCTTGTCCATAAGGACTCAATTGCCCCTCACGCCCTTTCGGGCTCTGGAAGATAAGACTGCAAGTAGCTCTGACCAAGGGGGTGAACAGAGAGAAGGAGCCAGGACCCCATTCAGGAGGGCTCTATGGGACCGCGAAGGCTAGAGGCCCTACGCTGCTGACAGGAATTGGAGGATGGCACCTGAACAAAACCAGGGACTGAAGAAAAGGCAAGACCTGGGGTCTGTCACGTCTGTATGTGATGCAGATAACTTAGATCTCTTCCAATCTCAGTCTTCCCATCTGAAAGATAAGAGGGTTGACCCCGGGGTGTCACTTCAACCTGTGTGCCTTGGTTTCCTCCTTTGTAAAATGAGCTGGAGAAGGTAATAGCAAACCCCTCCAGTACCTCTGCTAAGAACACCCCGAATGGGGTCACAGAGAGTCAGACACGACTGAAACAAGGACAAGAAGATTTTGGGTCTCAGTCGGTCACCTCCGTTTCCATCCCTCAGTTTTCTCCTCTGTAAAACAAAGCCCAGATGAACTGTAATCAATGAGTGAATCTCTTCCCTCTGGTGCCCAGTGCCCCATCTAGCTATACCAATGGCTCACTGAACTTCTAAACGGGAGGCATGGTGTTTCAGATTCCCTAACTCCCACTTTCACATCCAACTTCCTATTCCCCCAAACAACCAATAGTGGCCCTGGTAGCTCCAACCAAGGTCCTCGAGGCAGGCAGGGCAGAAGGAAGGGAAGAGACAGGGAGGCACAGAGCCCATGGAGCAGGAAAAGGAGGACACACAGGTGTCCATGACCTCTCCTACTCCCAAAAGACAAAGTGGGGCAAGGGCCCCCTTGGAGAGACCATAGCCATGCACAAACATGTCAGGGACTGGGAAAGTGGGCCGAGGGGGCCTGAGCTGCCATCAGCCTTAAACACCCACTCATTGGGAAGGAGAGGGAAGGCACCAGACTCATGGATGTAGGACACAAAGGGCTGGGACTGGGAGTTGGAAGATGTGGGTTCCAATCTGGCCTCTGATCCTTGACCCACCATCCATTAAGAGAAGGGTCAGTGGAGCCAGACTGATGAAGCATAAACTGGTCATGAGTCCAAGTTCCCAAAAGGAACACTCAAGGATCAGCTACTGGAGTTGGCAAAGAGGTAGCCTGGTAGATCAGGCCCCAGTGTTTTAGAGTCAGATGATCAGGGTTTGACACTTGCCTCTGTGATCAGCCATGTGATCTTGGAGGTGACTCAGTGACCTGACCTCGAACATAAGGTTCAAGCACCTCAAATATCTCTTGCAGTTCTAACCTGATAACCCCTCTATGAAGGTCTGTGAAAGGAGGCTGGTCCACTCACTTGTACAGAACAGTGCAGGAAGGAGAGCCCTTCAAGGTCCCTCCAGACCTCCCCAGCCATGTTGGTAATGCTCCATTTTTAACAGTCCCAATTCTTCCCTACCGAGCTTTGCTGTCTGGCTTATGTGACATCCTCTTTAAAATGCACAGAAAGCACATAACGTATATTGATGAGGAGGATCCAGAGGAAGACAATCAGGCAGAGGCAGATCCCTGGGACCACCCATCCCCCATGGCCGTCTGGTCTCCACATGAACAGCAGACTTGTTTGCTGCGAGCTCCAGGAGACCAGGAGGAGACAGCCCCCCAGTCAGGACCTTGGATGGAGAGACAAGAGCAGCCCCCGTCGCAGGTGATAGCCACAGGTGATGGCCACAGGTGACCACCACCAGGCTGGGCCGACAGCCAGGGAACACATCTCTCAGATGAAGCAGGCCAGGTGGTCCGTTTCCCAGACATGACCACCAATAATAGCAGCTGGGTTTAGGTGGCATCTTAAGATTTACTTACAAAGCGCCTGATGGATTAACTTAGCTGATCCTCACACAAGGCTAGGAGGGAGATGTTGTCATTATCCCCAATTTTCAGATAAGGAAACTTAGGCAGAAGCTGGATTTGAACTTGGATCTTCCTATCTCTAGTTCTAGGGCTCAAACCGATTCCTTCCCTCTAATCCTTCCAGGATCCACAGATGGAAGTCTGGGATAAGATGATGTCAGGACTTTGCCAGCGGTACTATCTGGCCCCTCTCAGGGAGAAATCCCAAACCCCTATTCTTTCCTGCCTGGATGATGCTGCAGAAATGCTTCCCTCTCTTCCCCCAGGAATCCAAGGGCACTCCTGGCAATCAGTAAGCAGTGGTAAGCTGGCCAAGCACTGTACTTGGTAGTGAACGGACCCCAGGCCACAATGGGCCAATGTTCTACTGGAGAAGACACCAGGTACACCTGGGGGCAATCACAGATTCCCAGGGCAGTGGGAGGGTAAGGCAGCAGGAAGAATCAGGGAAGGATTCCTGGAGGAAGTGCCTAAGAATCCTAGGGACAGGGACTAGCCATGGGATGGGCAGAGGGGGAGAGAGGATGAATTGGCCACATCCCAGGGTATGTAAAATGGAGAGTGTGTAATGAGGCTGGAAATGTAGGCAAGGGCTTTCAATGCCCAGCAGGGAAGTGGGTATTGATCCAAAAGGTAAGAGGGAATCACTGGAGTTCATCGAGTAGAAGCCTATCACATCTGACTCTCTCCTCCCATTTGAGGTTCTCTTGGCAAAGGTACCAGAGTAGTTTACCATTTTCTTCTCCAGTTCATTTTATAGAGGAGGAAATGGAGGCAAACAGGGTAAAGTGACTTGCTCAGAGTCACACAACTGAGGTCGGATTTGAACCCAGGTCTCCCTGTCTCCAGGTCTGGTTCACCACCTAGCTGCCCTAGGACACCCCTAGGAAAGGAAAAAGTGGGGATGCCCTTGACAGGGGTCAATGGAGGGATGGGCCTGGGTGTGGGGGAAGAATAAGGAATCTCACCATCCAGGTGGTAACGATTCTGGAGCTCAAGAGATGAACCATCTATAATGAACCACACTCACCTTGGAACCCAGGTACAACCAGTGTCATAGACTTCCCTCCCTCCCTCATTTCCTTCCTTCCTAACAAGACAACTCTAAATTCTCTGGAGTGAAATCTGAATCATCTCCCAGTGGGAAAGCCCAGGGACCATCAATCTACCATGTCCTCAAGAATGACTGGCCTGGATCTCCTGACTCCTGTGGATGAGGGTCATTATTATACAGCGGTCATAACATCGTTACTATTAGCTCCATGAGGGCAGGAATCATTTTAAAATCTAAACCCCCCAGGCCTCATGAAGCTTAGAATGCAAGTAGGAGACATGACATCAACAGGGATAAATCTAAGACATCGCTACAGGAGAAATGCATCATAGAAACAGGAAATTAAATGCCCTAAAAGCGTTTGAAGAGAAGGGATAGAGAGGAAGGAAGAGAGAGGTGTAAACAGACTCTGGAAGATTGTGCCTCAGTTTCTTCATTTGTAAAATAAAAGGGATGGCCCCTAAAATCCCTTTCCCCTCTTAAATCTAGAAGCCCAAGAGCTGAGCTTTAAAAGAGTGAGTGAGATGTCAGCAAGGGAAGGAAGCTGTTCTGGGCATGGGGTTTATCGACCCAAAACAAACAGTATCACCAAGATTTGGCTTCTTATCCCTCCTAAAGTTATCTCACAGCCAAGCCCCCATTCACAAGTGAGGAGCAGACGCTGCTCTGGACGCAGTGCCCAACTGACAATGCCAACATGGGAGATCAAACAATCCACACCTCAGTTTCTCATTCATAAAATGGAAAAGGGGGTGCAGGGAAGAGGCTGGACTAGATGACTCTGAAAACCCCCCCAGCTCCAAACTATGATCCTACAAGTATCTCCAAAGAGTTAGAGGAGGCTCACACCTAGGAGGGTGAGGGTCTTATGTGCAAGATGGCACCTGAGCTGTCCAGAGGAGGACCAAAGAGGAGAGGCAGAGATGGGGAGGAGACACGTACAGAGATCAACATTGCCCCTGGGATCCCATTAAAATGTAACCTGTCCCTTAAATAGGGGACAGAACTGATAATTATCAACTATGCCAACTCCTCCTCATCTGCCTTGTCTGGAAGGGCCAGGCACCTTGGCATTGGAGCCAAAGCTGCATTTGCTCCTGAACTTGATGTCGATGGAGTAAAGTCCAAAGAGGAGGCTGTCCAGGAGGCAGAAATCTGTCTGTGGTACGCTGGCCTTGTTTCACTGTCCCCAGCTGACTGTGACTAAGCGTCTAAAGAGCCATGAGACAGTCCCTTTGTGAGGAGGGCCCTGCATGCCTGAGAAACGCCAGCTTGGCTCTATAGCATCAATTTCCTAACCACCCCCCATCAGCTACCTTCAAGTAAATCGAAAGAAAAGGAAGATCAGGTAAGTAAGACAGCACATTCAGGGACTCCAGGTGCAAAACCAATCCAACAGATCCGGTAGAAGAAATGACGCAGGACAACAAGCCCCACTCCTCAAAGGAGGCTTTTCACCCGCCCAACTCTTTACCAACAAAATCCCGCGGCGTTCAAGTGAGAACAGATGATGTGCTGAAGTCTCAAAAATAAGGCTCCAATTTAGTAAACAGCTGAGCTCTGTTTGCACATCCTTCTAATGAATTTAGTTCAATAAATTCAAATCAGTAAACACTTCTAAAAATTTAATTTTCCATCACTCGATGCACCAGGGCTCAACAGCCCTGGCGGTTCCATCGGGCTAATGAAAAGGCAGTATCATGGAGAGATGAGAGGCCCGCTGGGAGACCTGCCCCTTCCCTCAAGGATAGGACGGACCTTTCAGTGTCCACCGAGGCCAGGATCCCTTATAAACAAGACCAGTAAAGAACATGCCAGCCTTCTGGTCATTCTCATTTGGGGCTTTAGTGGCCTTGAGGAAACAGCATCTCAGATGGGGAAGGTCAGGTCCCCTGTTTCTCTCCAGATTTGTAAAATACAGGGATTTTTCCAGGGATGGAGGAGCTGTTTCTACACATGAATGGGTGGGTTTGTTGGTCCTTCTGCTGGGCCAACACACCCTGACACAGGATGACTAGAGGCATCAGAGAGTTTAATTTACTCTACTTGGCCCCAGTGACCAATCCACAACTGTTTATGTTCCATTTCATCCCCAAACTAAGGACTGGAGACAATCAATCATCTCTTCACTGGCAAAGAGAGAAGGAAGGTCCCTTGTTCTAGACAAGTCACACTATCTCTCTTGGCCTCAGTTTCCCCCTCTGTAAAATGGTAACCAAAGCACTTTTAGAATCCGAAAGCGCCATGGAAATGAGTTATTTGTATCGTTACTGTAAATTAAGCCATCTGTGAGAATGAAAACAGTAGAGAAAGAAGGGCCTCCAACAAACCAGGCCACCCAACAGCCACAGAAAGATGACAATGGAAAAGGGGGTCACAGAAGAGATGGAGTGGTGGGAGTGACCCCACCAGAATGTCAGGGTTTGCGTAGGCAACTGTTCCTCTTCTCCTCGGTTGGGATTTCAAGGAATTCCTCCTGTCCGTCGGACCAGACCTCAAACCTGCACCTGTCACGGATGACCCACCAGTGTGGCCTGGGCAGCCCCACTCCTACGGCCTCGGTTTACTCATTTGTGAGGGCAGCTAGGTGGTGCAGTGGATACAGCACCACTGCAGAAGTCTGGAGGACCTGAATTCAAATCTCACCTCAGACACTTGACACTCACTAGCTTGACACACTAGCTGTGTGACCTTGGGTAAGTCACTTAACCCCAGCTGCCTCATCCTGGGTCATCTCCAGTCATCCTGATGAATATCTGGTCACTGGATTCAGATGACTTTGGAGGAAAAGTGAGGTTGGTGACCTGCACAGCCCTCCCACACTCCAAACAAAGTCAAGTGCAAGTCATATCATCATTTTTCTGATGGCATGGTCTTCAGAAACAAAGGACGAACACACATACTCATTTGTGAAACAGGGAGCCTGGACTACCAGGCCTCTAACGATTTCTGAAGCGACATTCCTAGCCTAGTGGGCTCAAAGGTCCCTTCTTCCTACTAAGGACAGCAACGCTTCCAAGGGAAGCTGTTGGGGAGAGTGGACAAGGATTCCGCCCCCCCCCCCACCAGGAAGCTTTTACTGTTGAATAGAAACACCTGGTGGGAGCCTAGGGAATGGCTGGGGGAGTCTTGCTTTATTCACTGGACTCCACCCAGGGATGAGGAAGGAAGACACCCACCTTGGCCCAGGGCAGGCAGGTCAAGGGTATCAGGCACAGATCACCATGTGCCATGCTTCCTTCCCCACAGCCTGTTCCTGTACGTGCCCCCTCCCCCTGCCCCAGAGTGGAAGCCCCCTTCAAACTCAACACTATCCATGAGGAACCAGGTCATCCAGGGCTAAGGGATGAAGGTTTGAAAAAGGCCCTGGGGGAAGACTGCACAAGATCACCTGAGGTTGGGGGTGAGGGTCCCTCTTCCAGGTCACAGATGGCATTGTGCAGAGAGTGCAGACTGAAATCAGGGGAGACTCAGGTTCAGATCCTGACTCTTACATTCACTGGTTGTATGAACAGGGCATCCGTCTCTCTGACCCTCTTTAAAACAAGGAGAGTCTGAGGGAGGCTTGGACCAGATGCCTTCTAAGACCACAGGAAGGGCTCCTTCACAGTCAGTCCAAACCCCTCGTTTTACAGATGAGTAAGCAGAGGCCAGAGAAAGAACCTGCTCACAGTCTAAGAGAGACACCCCCAAGTCTGCTGAATCTACACCCATCATTCTTTCTACTGGACCCAACAATTAATCAACATTTCTTAAGCACCTTACTATGTTCTAGGCCCCATCCTAAGTGATCAATTAATCAGCATTTCTTAAGCACCTACTATGTGCCAGGTACTATCCTAAATAAACAATTAATCAACATTTATTAAGTACCTACTATGTGCCAGGTACCATCCTAAATAAACAATTAATCAACATTTATTAAGTACCTACTATGTGCCAGGTACCATCCTAAGCCATGAAGATAGAGAAAGAAGGATCTCACAATTTGTTTCTGTCTCTTACTTGCATAAGATGGGGCAGGTCTCCCAGGTTCCTGCACTGTTAAAATAATGATAAAAGCTCCACATTTCTGTAATACTCCAGATCTGCTGCTCTCCCTGCTCAGACGCTAAGAAATCAAGGCGTACAGGTTTTATCATTCCCATTTCTTAGAGGAGAAAAGTGAGTCACAAACCATAAAGTGGCTTGCCCAAAGTGTCAGGGCTGGGATTCAAATCCAGTTTTGTTGAGTCTGGGTCCAAGGTCTTTTCCAAAAAGCTGATTCTGGGTTACCTGTTCAGGAGATGGCCGGTCCGACAGCCTCATATCCCAAAGAAGGCACCAGAAAAACTTACTTGAGAGAAGGTCAGAGTGGAGCTGACAATGGACGCCAGGTCCCCTGGCCCCACAACATCGAGGCCGGCCTTTGTCATCATTAAACAGGGGGCTTTCTCCTCCATTTTTTCTCTTCAGTTAAGGTAGAAGACCCTGGGGAGGGAGGCGGACCTCAGTTTTCTCTATGCCCCCTCCCCATCATCCTGACACATCTGGATGCCCCACAGCTGTTTCCTAAGGGCTGCAGTAGCTGCCTTGGACAAGTTCCAGGTGGGCCTGGGTTAAGAGGAACACCCTGAGACATGGAAAGCTCTAACTCCAAGCTTTATACAGTGGGTGCAAGTCCCACATATTCCCCCTCTCCCCAAAACCCTACCGGAAACAGAGACTAACTCCAGGGACTCCCTGCAGGGGGCAGGACCCTCCCTTCACTCTCTGCCTCTATTTCCTCCACTGCCAGACCAGGAAACTTAGACTCAGGAATGTCTGAGGGCCCTTCAGATGGCTGTGGATAGAGTGATGGACTAGAGGTCTGGAAGATCTGGGTTTGGCTAACACCTGCTAGCCATGTGGTCCTGGGGAAGTCATTTCACCTCCGCCACTTGTTACAGAGGAACACTGTTCCTGGGCTGGAGGAAGGAGCTAGCCAGGGAACCTTGGAGGTGGAGGCACCTGACTGGCCTTCCTCCCCTGACAGCATTAATGAGGGGTGACAAGCAGGGTTAGGAATCCCCCCCAACTCAGGTTTTCAAAGATGACTCTGGGCCTTATCTTCTCAGGTCCAGTGGACTGGCCAAGGTGACCTAAGCCCCATAGCAGATGCTTGGGTTTCCCCTACCAGATGCAAGCTGGGGCCAGGACCTGCCCTCCAGAATCTTACATTCTGTTTGGAGGAATCCTAGATCAGAGGGGGAAAAAGAATGGGAGTTTGGGGGGCCATCTGGTCCAAGGCCGCGGGGAGCCAGGGTCCAGGTCCCTTCTCAGCTTCCAGGCCACCTCACCATTGTTCCCCAGATGAATGGCCTGCCCCTTTCCAAGGGCCGCCCAGGCCTCGGATGGGAGCCCATGGGAACAGGATGTGTGACAAAGGCCGCGACCACAATGAGTCCCCTGAAATAGAAATGTACACCAGAAAAGACCAGGCTTGCCAGAATCCTCACTGCAACCAGAAAATGAATGCCCACACGTCCTCCTTCCTCCTCAGGCTAATAGGAGAGGGAATCATCATCACTGCCATCCACACATCATCCCTCACTTGAGACTCCAAGAACTGGGGAGAGAAGGACCAGAGGGATCATTCTCTCCATTTTACAGATAAGGAAACTGAGACTCAAGGAGGGCCATACACCTTTTCAGTACCAGAGTCAGAATTGGAACTCTCTCGACTGCATGTCTCACCTCCATTACAACCACACACAGATAGATACACACACACACACACACACGATGTAGTCTCTCCACAGATGCAGATGCTCAGTCCACTCATCTCTAATATGCTCTTAGAGAGCTGATGGGAGCACAAGGGTGGAGTGACTTTCCCAGAGCCACACAACCTGGGGTGTCAGAAGTAGGAATTAAATCCCACCCAAACCTTTTTGACTCTGTGGCTGCCCATCCACCCAACATGGCGCCCTGCCTCTCAAACACAGATGGTGAAAAAATAATAATTTATTAAGGGACTATTAGATGCAGGGCACTGTGCTAAGGACTGAGGTTTCAAAGAAAGGAGAAAACAGCTCCTGTCCTCAGGGAGCTCACAATCAGAAAAAGTGAAAAATGAACACTTCCTCTCACTGGGACAGCTCAGCTTAATGTCAGCTGAAAAATAACCTGGTTTAATGATTAGGCTCCTAAATATTCAAAGATACAAGCTTTGAGAAGAGGCAGAAGCAGTTCTTAATTTACATATCTGAAAGTATAATTACTGTGGGGGGAGGACCTCCTCTCTGGACAAAGGTTAAAAAGAGACATCAGAACTGCCAGAATTCATGGATGCCTGCCTTCCCTCCTGAGCCTGGTACTCAGTCGGGCAGACGGGAGCTTCTGCAGGTGATAACAGAAAGTTCAGGGACCCTGCATTTTACATCTGGGGAAATAGAGGTATGGGAAGGTGGAAAGTCTTGAACTTGGAGGGCTTCTCTCCTCACACTCTAAACCCCACATCACACCAATAAAGCAGGGATCTTGATCAATGAGCAGTTGTTTCTCTCATGGTGAGAAGAACCCAGGCCACATCTAGAGGGCTGTGTTCTATTTTGGACACCTGAGTTCAAGGACATTGATAATGAGTGTCTAGGAGGGCTACCTCAGAGTGGACCTAGCTGATGACCTCATGTGGTACACTATGGGATGCCATACTGTAACACAGAAATATCTGACTCTACCAGAGAGGAGATTCTCTTTCAGTATGGGTTAAAACAGACAGTCAATGGTCATTTCCAACTCCAAAATCCAAAGATTCTCTGAAATGCACGTCTCTGTGAGAATGCAAGCCTGACTTCTCAGAGGCAGGAATGCCAAGATGGTTGTTTTTCCTAAATGAGCAGCTTTGGGAAGAGCCATGTCAATAGAAGCACAATCTAACATCTCGAGACTTTCTTCTTATTCCTGCTGCAAGCATTCAACAGCTGAGCTGGCAGCACAGAAGAAAGCCAGACAGAAGCCAGCCAAAAGCAAATTGCTTCCAGTCGCTCTGATTCCAGAACAGCAGCTGCCTCGAATAATCCTCCTCTGAGAAGGGGGCTTCACTTCCGACTCACCCAGAGGCCTCACATGCCGATTGATGGGGGCTGGACCATGCCTGACCCGGGGCCTTCCCCTTCATCTTGGGCAGGAGGGAGTCAAACCCATGGAGGTTGGAGCAAAGGAACCTCCCAGCTTCTCTGCTGGAGGTTGGAAGCCTCAGGTTCTGTCAGCTACCACATGCCAGGGGCCTGTAGGCATCGCCTCCTACTGCCCACCGGCCATGTGCACAGGCCTCATCTATTTTTGAGGACTGCATTAGTCAGTAGGCTTAATGAATGTGTTTCAGAATAATGAGGCACTCTCCCCGCTCCTGCCTTTAATAAAGTCCAGCTTTTTACTTTTCCTGTAATAAATTCCAGAACACAAAGCCCATTTTCTTAAATAGTCAAGAACAGATCACTTGTTACATGACTGGGTAAGTCAAGGCAGAGGGTTGGAACGTCACCAGTAACTTTATGGAGGCAGGTGGCTATCCAAGGCCTCATGGTGCCTCAGTTTCCCAAGTGACAATCCACAAAAAAATAGATTAGACAAAAAAAAAAAAGGATTAAAAAAAAGGCAAAACTCACTCTCATTCTAATCAAACCAGCCCATTTGCTAGGCTCCTGTCCCAACTCTCCTCCTCCTCACCAGGCCCCAGCTGCTGCTATCTCCCACACCCCAAATGACCCACTACTTATGCTGTGTATGATCTGAGCTCCCTGAGGTCAAAGACTGTATGCCCAGCACTTAACACCATGCTTGGCATAGAGTGGCCACTGGGGAAATGCTGTGGCCACTGTGGGATGGGGCTTGCTTCGCTAAGCCTGCTTGTGCCAAGGGTTTGGGACCTTTTTTCTCTCAAGGGAGGGGGAGGGAAAGAAAACGAATGGGTGTTCATTGGAAAAATAAAACACAAAGTAATTAAGAAAAGCTGTTTGATTAATGCAAATGTCAACACATTTAGGCCAATGGCAGTCTGGCTGTCTAGGCTTGGCCCAGGTAAGGCTGGACATATAGGAAACCACTCTGGAATTCTGGGGAAAAGACAGACACTGCCCCCCCCCCCCCAAGTCTCTCTGAGAAGGGATGCAGATGAATTGGCCCACCAGCCTCCACTCAAAGGCCTTTGGAGCTTGCCACTGGCATCTCTGACCTTAAAGGAAGACAGGAGGCAGAGAGTATGGAGGATGCCCCTTCCAGGGACACAGGATTTACAAGGAAACAGGCAGGAGACACCAGAGAGAAGGTCACACTCTTCTCTGTATCAGCAGAAGTTGAGGTTGTCTGAGGCAGCAGCGCCTGTCCATCTGAATGTGTCTGTCCCCTAAATGCATTCAGACTTACGTCATGCACCGAAAAACAGCCCACCTGTTCCTGGCATTTCCTTTTCAAGGGGACTTTCCAAGAGAAACTGAAAGGACCCACTTTGGGCAGGGTTGAGCAGCTGTCCTCCAATGCTAGGGGAGGGCAGCCTCAGGCTGAGGAAGACAAGACTGAGCTGAGACTGGACACAGCTTCCTGCCCCTCTCAGGTTACAGTGCCCACCCAGCATTCACCCATTGTAGGTGCCCTGCCTATCTCCACCGTGAAATGGGATAATAGCACGGTGCCTGGAAGACAGCAGGCACCTAGGAAATGCACACCTCCTTCTTTCCCTTCCTTCCTTTTCCCTTCCCTCCTTTCTTTCCTTCCCAAGGTGCCAGGAGCCAGTACTTCTCAAACAAGGATGCCTGGACAGGTGATGGCATCTGGGCCCACATGTCCCCCTGGCACCAATGAGGGCAGTGGAAGAAGAAGCATCAGGCATCTGTCTTCCCTGGGAGGGAAATGGGTGGGAGATTCTCTTTCATCACCATTCCAGGACATCATTCAACAGTCCCTGCCCTCAGGGAGCTCCCCTTCTACTGGAGGAAAAGTCAAATGAACCCGATACTTAAGTATAAAAGTTACTAGGAGGAGGAACAGTTGAGACCTGGGAATGTCTTCTTGGGACCCTAGGAAGAGATACTGCCAAATACATACGCAGACTTCAGTGTCTGAAATCTAAAGGCACCCACGGCCCCTCTTTCTTCTTCCTAGGCCAAGGGACCGTGGGTGCCAACTGCAACGGTAATGAAGTCTCAGTTACAAGAATCCTCCTCCCCTGCCTCCAACACCACAGTCCCAAGGACCCGGCCCAGGACCCTGGGGTGGGGTCTACACTGGACAAGGAGCACATCCCTGAAATTTACTTACACTTCAATCTCTAATCCATTAGTTTTGTCAAGAGAGAATCACCGAGTAACCTCTAAATGTTCCACAGTGAGAAAACAAGAAAGAAGATTTCTCCAAAGGCGCGTGGCTCTCACTGATCTCTGTGCAGTGCTTCACCCATCATCTCTGCCTTCATTTCCTGTCCCCCACTCAAAACTGGAGACATCTTAGTCTCTGGTCTTCCACAGGGATGGACATGGCTGACTTTTCCCAAAGGAAATTCTGGTCTCCACTCCCCTCTCCATCCCCTCTCCTAGAAGTAGGTCAGGTCTCCTCCATTAATATGGGAGTCCCCTGAGGTCAGGGATTACCTCCCAGGGCCTAAGGTACTTAGCACCCAGTAAGTACTTCATAAACCCTTTTCATTCAGGATGCATTTCAGTCAGGATGAATCAGCGGCAAGATGTGAACCCAGGACTTCCTGATGCCAAAGCCAGCCCTCTCCAATCCAAAACATCAGGCTGCCTGTCAGACAGTCCTTCAAGATTTCCCAAAACACTTAATAGACAGTCTAGTTTGGTTCTGAGGCAGGTGATTTTATTATGCCCATTTCACAGATGAGGAAACTGAGGGTCTGCATGCCTGGCAAAGAGCAGGTGATTAATAAATACTTGCTGACTAACTGTTCACAGTTTTACTGCCTTAAGGATCACAGAGTTAGAAATGGAAGGAGCCTCATGTCATCAGGTTCAATCCCTCATTTTATGGAAGGAAACTGAGGCTGGGGAAGGAAAGGGATTTCCCAAGGCAACAGAACAGCCCTCTGAACACTGCCCCACGTTGCCTGAAGCTGCTCTACTGTTCCCAGCCCAGCCACGTAGAACCACTTATTTGGTAAGCACAGCCTGACAATATTGCTTCTGGAAGCTTTATTTCCTATTTAAACTCTATTAAGATGTCTCTATGAAAACAGATAGGTGTTTGAGTATCCATGAATGCCATTGGTCAAGTAGTCGCTTTACTATCAACTCATCTCCAAAGCAGATTCTACACTGACCTGTGGGGCCATCAATGTGCCCTTGACCTTCCATAGTACCCTCAACAAGTGGCCTCAACCAGCCCCGTCCCCAATTCTCAGTCACAGACTGGAAGTGGTTGCCTCTGTAGGGTCAGGGAAGGCATTAAGGCCTAGGCAATGAAGCTTGGTTTGGCTAAGTCCTCCTGCAAGAATTCTGGCCTGGCTGCTGAAGAGGTTCCTCCTGGGGTCCCTCAGGGCCAATGCATATCATGTAATGACTACCTTGGTAATTCACACAACCCATGCAGCTTACTGAATGTAAAGTGCTTTCCCCTACAACAATGATGAACCATAGACATGACAAACATTAGTATCCCTATGTGACAAATAAGAGAAACCAAGTCCCCAGAGGCAAAACAACTTGCCCAGGGTTACAATGGAAGCAAGTGCCAGATGTGAGATTTGCACTCAGGTCTCTGATCTCCTCTGAGCTTGATTTTTTTTCTAATTAAATGGACTACCCCTTGACTCACTTCTTAAGATGACTATTTACTGAATGTGTGTATCTTACTCAAAGTGAGAACCTGAAAAGGCCTTAGTCTAAAAGGGTCAGGGTCTCCCACTACATCCTGGGCCATCTTCAGTCATTCTGACGAATATCTGGCCACTGGACCCCGATGGCTATGAGAAGAAAGTAAGGCTGGTGACTTTGCAAAGCCCTCCCTCCCTCAAATCAAAGTCAGCTACAAGTCATGTCATCATCTCCTTGACATCATGGTCCTCCTTCAAGAACGAAGGACAAATCCACTAGTTCAATAACACCTGACATTTATAGAGTATCTAATTAGCTAACTGGTCATCCTAATCAGGTTCAAGAGCTGAATGTGACCTCAGGTGGGTCGGCTTGTCCAACTGCCTCATTTTACACTGGAGGAAATTAAGGCCAAGGCCGGTTCAATGAGTCATCCAGGGTCACACAGCTAGTAAGGGTCTCAGGCTGGATTTGAAGTATGGTCTTCCTGACTCTAGCTGCCTCAGAAAGTAGTGAAATCCACCCTGCATTCTAATCCATTTACTAACAAATGAGGAAACTGAGGCTCAGAGATTTGTCCAGTCACAAAGGTAGGAAGGGGCTGAGGATCACTGCACATATTTTAGGCCACACAGACCTTTTCTCCAAAAGTTAAGGACAAGACCTTAAATAGAAAAGAAAATAACTATACACAAGTCAAACCCAAGGACCATCAGTCACTGACAAATTTACTCATACACTACCAAGACTATCCCTCGGGACACTGCCCAGGCCATTTCTGTGCCTGGCATGAGCTCTGTACAGTGTGGACCCAGGGCCCATGGTCCCACCCCTGCTTCCACTGGGCTGGGGATTCTCCCAAGATTTTCTGGATCCCTTGGACACAAAGATCTCTCCAACTTCTCCCTTCTCTACAAAGAAGCAACAAACAGAGGACAAGAGTTAAGGAAGTATCTAATATTATGGACAAATCTAACCCTCAACTTGTAAGAAGTGATGTAGGGGAAAACAAACAAAACCAGGGGAATGATATCGACACTGACCACACCAAGGTCAACAAAAAACCCAGCCAGGAAACCAGAGCTGAGTAATTAGAATGACTAATCTCAGATCAATGACACGTCCTTCCTTCCTTCCCTCCCTCCTCCTCTAGGAAGAAAGGCAGAGATGCCAGGGAGATGCAGGCAATGGACATCCATGGGCACTAGAGGCCTTTCCCTTAACTGTTCTTTCTCTGGGTTATTGCTAGTTTGTTTTGTGTACACGGTATAAAAGTACATGTGCGAGCTCCCCCACAGAATCTAAATTCTTTGAGGGCAGGGATAATTTCACTTTTTGTAGCCACAAGGCTTAGAGACTGATGAACTGAAGCCAGATCTCACTGGGGAAGAAGACTCCAAGTGTGAGAGTTATGGCTGGGGGGGAGAGGGGGGTGGAGACAGAGAGGAGACAGAGAAGAGAGGAGAGAAAGAGGAGAGGAAAAGGGAGAGAGTGAGAGGAGAGGAGAGAGGAGAAAGAGAATGAGAGCTGATGTATGAAAACAAAACTTTTTTAAATTTAAGAATGTGACTGGAAGTATGAATTTTTATAAGAACACCTGAATAGGGGGATCTCAGTTTATAGAACAAAAGGGTTTGGTAAAAATGAGCATGAAAATAAAACTGAATTTAGTTATTAATTAAATCACTTAAAATACACTAAAGAAGAAACTTTGAGTTATGGCCGAAGGATTCTGAGCCAAAGAATGGACAGAAAAAGATAAAATAAGAAATTCTGATGACATGAAATTAAACAGTTTTGAAAGATCAAAATCAGTGCAGCAAGGCTAAGGAAAACTGTTGATAGGGAAAAAAGTCTTTGCATCAATTATGTCAAACAAAAGGTTGAATAGCCAAGATCCCTGGCTTATTAATATAAATATTTAAGACCAAGAACCACTCTCCAAGGAGACAGATGAGCAGTCGAACGACACGAACAAGTAATTCTCAAAAATGAATCCTATTGAATGACTGTTCAAACTACTAATTAAAAAAAGAAATGCAAATCTAAAATTACCTATTTCAAAACCAGTCAACTGGCAAAAGTCAATAGTCAATCAATTGAGAAACAAGCATTCTACAGTATTCAGCAGGGATGAGAGAAAGAAGAGGAAGAGAAAGAGATAGAGAAAGGGAGAAAAATCTCCTTCCTTTCATTGGAGAGGAGGGGGCCTATGGGTGTGGAATGTTGTACATGTTGTCAGACATAGCTGCTGTAAGGGCTGGTTTTGCTTAATTATTTCTTCTGTTACTAGGGATGGGGCAGGAAGAGGCAAAGAGAACCATGGTGTCAAAAATAAATTCAGACACACTGGATGCTCCCCATTGGAATCATCAATCAACAGGTATTTATTAAACACCTACCATGCGCTGAGCCCTGGGTCTATGAAAGACCCATTTCATTTACATGACAGTCCCTAACCTCAAGGAGCTAACAAATTCTATCCGGGAGACAGCACATACCCAGGCCTGTGGGTGCCATTTTTTTTAAAATAATTTCCAACCACAAGATAAATCAATTAGGCACCTAAATGCCCATGAGGGCCCTGCCTAGGAGGACCAGCACCTCTGAGCACCGACAAATGCATCACAGTCACCTAACCAAGTATCATCTGAACTTCTTGGAAAGACCCTTGGATTTGGAGTCAGAGAACCAGGTTTGAATTCTGGCTTGAGGGTGACCTTGGAAGTCCTTGTCTGGCCGAGCCAGCTAACCACGAAGGCCTCCAGTTCTGGAGCCCAGACGGGAGGGCTTCTTCCAAACCGGGCTGTGGTGGAGGACCTAAAGAACTCTACCTGGCTTGTGGCCCATTCTTGGATTCCATGTGCTAACTGTAAGTGGGGTATACCTGGAGCTGCTCTGAGAGCTGGGGGAGGTCCTGTCCTGTCCCGTCCTCGCTGCCGGCCTGGCTCAGCTAGGAGGGCAGTCAGACCCAGATCAGGTTACTCATTTTTTTCCCCTTCCCTCTCTGCAAAGACACAAAGTCAGGTCTTAAACAGAAAGGAAGGCAGTTATTGGACATTCCCCTGTGTGACCTCATGCCTGGTCACATTCCACAGAATCAGGGCAGACCTCCCTTCTCCATTCAAGCCTTGGGCTGGTCCCTCCAGTCCCTGGGAAACAATGAAAACAGGAACTTGGTCTTGGGCAGGCCACCCTACTGGCCGAGGGGATGCCAGGAGCTCAGAGGGGATGGGCCCTCTGCCTTGTTCTGCATACCACTCCTGAGCCGGGACCTTCTGGGTGGCACCAACCCCCCCCCGGCCCCCCACTTCCCAAGGTGGCCACAGCCTCACCCCTCACCAGAATCCTCAGGAGCTGCAGACCCCTCCTTTCCAGTTCTGCCCTCTGAGACCAAGCAGAACAATGCGTCTAACCCTCTGCCTCCACCCTGGAATCAGAAACATATAGGTGCAAATTCTGCCTCCAAAAACTCGGGGCGGGGGGGGGGGGGGGCCTCTCCCTCTCCAACCTCAGTTTCCTCATCTGCAAATCTCTCCCTCCCAGAGTGGCTGAGGATGCAATGTGGTAATATAAGTAAAACACTGTGTCACTCTGAGAGCAGCAAGGGGCTGGGGGATGCACCCCACCCTACCTGCTCCAGGTTCATCTGGGCAGCCCTGTGAGCTGGGGCAAGTATTTCTCTTCTGGGCCTCAGTTTCCTTCTACAAAATGAGGAGTTGGGCCATGTGACCCCGAAGTTACTGTTTGGCTCCCTAATCCTAGGTCTGCCCCCTTGGATAAGGGAAGCTAACTCCCCTGAGTCTCAGTCCTCCTCTGTCATTAAACAGGGGCATGGCCTCAACCCTCTATATCCCCAGCAGTGAGAAGGTGTCTGTGGAAGGTTCTGTGAACTCACAAATACGATGTAGGACGGTGTCGGTTACCAGGAAGGAAAAAATATGCCCTACCCAGGAGAAGGGGCAGGGCTCAAGTGGTCCCTTGGAGCAGCCTGGGTACAAACAGGTACAAATATGCATGTGATTTCAGAAACAGGGAGCCCTAACCCAGTTGGTCATTGGGAAAGTGGGTTGAGCCAATCTTGAAGGATGCCAGGAGACCTCAGGTAAGGAGGGGGAGTAGCATGAAGTCCAGGGTCACTGGGCCAGAGACTATGAGGAAGAGAGGCAAGTATGAAGAGATAGGCTATGAAAGGCAAGGAAAGGCCGGAGGGTGGAGGTGGGTACTAAGGAGTGATGGAGAGGATGTATTCTCACAGGGGGACCTACCATGGGCTCTAATCCCAACATCAGCCATACCACCACTGGGTAGGTGCCTCTAGGGGCAAAGGGATATCAGCCCTGTCACCCATGCCAGCTGAGTGCCGGAGCCTGAGCACATGACCAGATGGGATCCTGGCAGACAGGGCCACAACAAAGATTCCATGAGAGGAAGTTTCCACAGGTACCAAAGCAGTCACAGCAGCCCTCTGGGGACAAGGGCAAAGGAGGTGCCCATCCCTTGAGGATGGGTATAATTACTTCCCTAGGAAAAGCACTGAGCATGAGGAACATGAGGAGAGATAGATGGAAACCAAGGAGGCCCGGGTGTGCCTGGCAAGCCCAACACAAAGACACAAAAGAAGGAAGAAAGAATACACGAATACCAATCAACAGAGGCCCTACTATGTGCTGGGTGCCAACAATGTTGGATTCCAAGACTCCTTCCCCAGAAGGCTCTTCTTTCTGCCCAGTGGCTGGTTAATGCCAATCATCTCCTCCTAGTACCCCACACCCACAGTCTCTCCCCATTGGAATGGGAGTCCCTCAAGGGCAAGGCCTGTCTTTCTTTATATCCCTCAGTACACAGTAATAATCACTAATAATGTTCTTAAATAGATTAAGGGGAAAAAGAAGAGGAGAAACCAGTATCTCTCCAGTATGTGGACAGGTAGTGGGTGGCTACAGGTATGGACGAGGTGGTTCAGCTCTGCCTCACTTTTCCTAAGGGACTGTTCTATGTAACAACCAGAACTGATCAAGAAAATACACACATGTTCTTGTGTTCTATTAGAACATTAGAATTGTGTTTTATGTGTGTATGTGCACATACAGCTCAATAACCACAGAGAGTGTCCCATTTCCTAAAAGACCTCATCTTCTGACCTTGATGGGATAACTAGAGTTGGCTGATGGTGAAGCTAACAGTGCAATCACTACCCAAGGGTCTGTTCTCTAGGGGGTTACAGGAGCTCAGTCTCACTAGAGACTGATAAACAGACTCAAAGTGCAGGTAATGGGCCTGGGGTGGGGAGGGGAGGGTCCCTCGTTTCTGCCCCACACCCAGAGCTAAAAAGGGAAAAGGACAGTCTCAGCCCAGGGTCTGGTCCACAGACTATCCCAGATCCCATTCCCATTCAAAACAAAGAGATAAAACTTTGGGATTTTTCTAACAATGGGTGAGGGATACAAGAAGGATGCAGTTTTAGACACCAGGCCCCAGTGGCCAAAGCTGCCAATCTGCATTACTGAGCACAGTGGGGATCCCCAATTCCGGTCTTTCACATGCATGGCCCCCTCCCTCTCTCCAATCCACTAAAATCAAGGTGTGTACAAAGAAAAGCCCAGAAAATTCCAACAGCCATCTTCAGGACTCTTAGAACTGCTGGCAGTGGGCAGATTTTTTTTTTTAAACCAACCAACACAGCCATCATTCAATGACTCCCTCCCCTTCCCCCATAAGTAGACCCAGGAGAGCAGGATTAGAGATAGAGTTTCAGGTTTAAGTCTGAAATCTTCTGGCTTTTGTCAGGCGAAGCCACAGTCCTAATCCTAGTGTGAGCTTAGCTGAGAAGGGCGAGAAAGGATATGTGTGTGAAAATAAACAGTGTGATCAGAGCAGGGTGGGGAGGTGGAGGCCAAGAACAGCAGGGGGATGATGGGGGCTCCCAGAATGGTCCCTGAATGTAAAACCAGGGTCAGAAACAGGGGAATGGAAACCTAAGGGGCTGGGAATGCTAGTGTGCCTGATCCACCAAGGAGGGCAGACAGTGCAACCCTGGCCACAGCAGCTCATCAGTAGGATCTGAAGGCTAGCTCCTCAATGCCACAAAGGAAGGACAATGGTGTGAGTGCCTCCCTGAAAAGCTGGTAGAACAAACACAAACACACACAGACAGACACACATACACACACAAAGACACAGACACACACAAAGACACAGACACACACACACACACACACACACACACACACACCCCTTTAGTCATGTTCCTGTCACTCTTGAAGGTTCCAACTTTGGCTATGTGAAAGGACCTGAGACACCCTCAGTCCACCTGTTTGTTTTCAAGGGGAAATCTGCAGTCCACAGAAAGACAGGGTCTCATTCAAGAAGGACATGGGCAGAGAAGAGGATGACCCAGTTTGAGCTGGTGGAGACGTTGGCTGCCATCTAGTACAGACAGTTCTCTTAACCAGGGTCCAGGAACTTGTTAAGAGAGACAGACACATACATACACACATACACAGGTAGACACAGCCACACAGACCAAAGACCCTCATTCAGCAAAGGCAAAGAAGCCCACATCAGCTAACTCCTGGACTCCCTGCACAGCATGGACGAGAGTGAGTCCTCCAGGAAAGCTCCCTAAATAGCCAGTTTCTGCCCTTTCTTAGTTAACCTGATAGCAGGGGTCTCACCCTAGCCACATCTAGGAAGGCTGCTCATGGTTCCTTCTGGAAGGAGGCCCAGAGCTGGTGACAGTGGACATCCCCTAGGCCCAATATCCCCTATGCCTCTCAGTAAAAGGACTTTTACTCCCCAGATCAGGACTAATCTGTCAAGAGCCATCTAGCAGTCAGAGGCACTTGGGAGCCTGAGGGGCAGTAATGCCAGGGTTCAGAGCACCCCCCAGGAGGGATGCCCCTCCTGGCCCAGCTGGCTGCCTCTCAAGAATGGCAGGGAGAGTGTCCAGGAGGCTGTGGCCAAATGGACAGATGGGATCAATGATGTCCCTTCCGTGTGACACACAGAGTTTGAAAAGAGACAAAGAATAGCAGTCCAACCTGGAGAGATAATCCTGTAATGAAACGAATCCTGTTCTTCAGGAAAATCTCTACCTTGGAGGCAAATCACCCTGGAAATGATGCCAAGGTCAGAGCGATGGGGGAATCACCTGCCGGCCTGCCATTCACAGAGCTCAGTCATCCAAGACTCGCCAGGCCCAGGCACACCCTGGCCCACCTACCGATAAGCAACTGCCCAGGGACAAAGGAAAGGGGGAGGAAGGTCAGCAGGCTGTCCAAACCACACCCCCATACTTGACTCTCCTTCAGCACCTTGCAAAAGCTGAGTGGCAACAAACCACAGGAAAACTCAAAGCAAGAGCCCATTAGATCAGAGGAAAAATAGTCAGTTATCATGGATGAGGAACCTACCATGTGCTAGGCACAGTGCTAAGCTCTGGGGATACAAAGGCTACTCCAACCTATCCCTTTGCAGACAAGGAGATAGAGGCCCAAAAGAATAAACATTTTTCCTACCAGTTTTAACACAAGGGACCGATGAAATAATCAGTCAAGTAGATTCCTTCCCAAGGGACACCATCAAATCAGTTTACTAGAAACTGACTCAAGACTTACACTGTGATCACAATTTTAGAGCTGGAAGAGATGTAAAGACACCTTCTAGCCCAACTCCCTCATTTTACAGAAAGGGAAACTGAAACCTGGAGATAGAAAGTGATTTATTTATCAGGAATCTACTTGTAAAAAGCTGGATAACTGTATTATCTCATACAGATACTGGCACAGAGATTCAGAGCTGGGAAGGATGTTAGAGCCCTCCTATAAACCTGAGAACCATCCACCTGAGGGAGAGGATGCTGCCGCAGGTTCCCCAGACCACGACCACACAGTGACCACAAAAAACCTCAGGCTTCAAGAAAAAAATGAGTGGTACTGGGGAGGGAGCCTCACACATGCAGGCCTGAGGCCACAAACCTACTGAGAGCTTCCTCCAATTTCTTCCTCCACAAGGTGTCAAAGAAAGAGAAATCACAGCAGGAAACTGGGCTTCTCTATCCTGGTAAGAAGGAAGGACCGCAGCAAAGCTTTCTTCTCAAGTAACTGAAAAGGTCCATGAAAAGTGAATGCCCCAGGAGGGGTCCCAGAAGGGCCATGCACTATCTGTGGGACCCTGGGGAAGTCACCTATTCTCTCTGAGCCTGGTCTCCAGCTGCTCTATCACCACCACCATCACTAACAACCATCTACGTCATCATTTTCCCTCTAATGTATATAGTTTGCAAAGTACTTGGCACACAGTAAGGATTTTAAGGAAGATGTCTCTAAAGAACTTCCCTACTCTATAATTATGGTCACAAGGAAGGCACATTTACTAAACACCCTACTACATACCAGTTATTTTCAATACCAGTTAGCCTGATCCCACCCTCTAGGAGCTTTGCGTCCCCTCCAACACATTGTGACTGTTCTATGTAAGGAGCATTTCTCCCAATCGCTCCCCAATCACACTCTGCATTACAGATCTCTGCTGGCCACTAAAAAGAGACCACTAATATTGGGGGGGAAGTAAAATAAGGTGGACTATCTCACCTCATCTGTTCACTCACAAACATTTACCAGTGTCTGCTTTAGGTTACAGGGGGGCAGATGACTCTCCAGGTGTGGAGTCAGAAGGACCTGAGTTCCAAACTGGCCTCAGACACTTCCTAGCTGTGTGACCCTGGGCAAACCACTTCACCATGCCTGCCTCAGTTTCCTCATCTGTAAAATGAGCAGGAGAAGGAAATGACCAACCTCTCCAGCAGTTTTGCCATGAAAACCCCAAATGGGGTCACCAAGAATTGGACACAATGGAAACGAGCCACTGATAAAACCTCTAGGTCAGGTACTCTCTGTGCTCCCAAGGAGGACATGGTGCTCCCAGGGAAGACTTGGTGCCAGGTCCACGGTAAGGTTCCCAAGGATACAAAGTCAAACCGTCCCCTCCCCTCAAAGAACTTACAGTCTCTCAGCCTTTAATCAACCCCACCAAAATGCTGAATCTCCCAGGAGATAATGCTTGTGTTTGATATGGAAAGAATTCAGCCAATTCCTGAGGCTTCAGCCCTCCTACATTCCAGGGGACTCCACGGAGGATTTACCTTGAGACCCCCCTCCCCATTCCACTGGTGTTTCCAGTTCTGCTCCAGGAAACCTCAGCTTTCCAGATTCTAAAATGAGGGAGTCAGCCAGGATGATCTCCGGTACTGGCTTCTAAGTCTATGACCTAAAAAGAGGCCCAACCCCTGCCCTCAATGGCCTTCCAGCATTTCTGCAAACATTTCCTGAGAACAGGGAAGTCGGGCTTCTTTTTGATGGCAAGTGGGGAACACCGGAGCAATTTTAAGCAGCCCCAGGGTTCGAAAAAGCCCCACTCTGGAGTAGGGGAGGTGGAGAATGCCCCCCTCCCCCAGCTCTGAACTAGACCCAGGCAACCTAGAAGGAAGCAGAGTTCAGCCCCCAGCTCCCTCAGGGGGCCCAGTGGCACCCCACTCCAGCTAAGAAGGCATAACAAAGGTCCTGAAGAGGAGGAAGGAAGGAGGAGGACCTCCCTATAGAGATTCCTCGATTTCCCAGTATCTTACCTTCTGTCCTGGTATTTAAGGGCATTAAACTTAAATAAACCTAATAAATGTTGGTTGATTGAAGAGAACTCCTTTCATTTGCCTGGAGGAGGTGGGGGGGGGAGGAGGAGGGAGCTCTGGAGCAGAAGCATGTTTACCGGCGGAGGACTTGGATTCAAATTCAGATTTTGTCTCAGATGAACCAAGATCACCGTGGCAGTGCATATGGCCCCTCCCTCCCAAAGAGATCCAATTAACCAGCATTTCTTAAAGTGCCAGGTGTAGCAGAGGGTTTATTAGCCACTCCCTACCTCCAAGGAAGTCAAGTTCTAGGGAGGAAAAAAAAACCAAGCATTTATTAAGTGCTAGGTATATATAAGCTAGGTACAATAGCCCTGAGAGATAGATACTTCGAGTCTCATTTTACACTAGAAGAAACCGAGGCAAGCAGAAATTAAGTGACTTGCCCAGGGACATCCAGTCAGTAAGTGTCTGAGGCTGGATTTGAATTCAACCTGCTAACTCCAGCCCCAGAGGCTCCATCTATTGGGCTACCTAGTTGGAGCAGAAAGCACCACAGATGAGAAAATAAAAATGATTATCAAGGAACTCTGCCCCATCACTTCAAGGCCTCAATTTCTTCATCTGTAAAATGAGGGGAAGGATTCCTGAGGACCCCCAGCTCCAAATATGGAGGTGGAGGTCAGCCCAGAGCCAGGCCGGAGTATGGTACGAACTAGGAACAGGGTGGTACCCCTGGGAGCCTGGAGGCAGAGAGCCGGATAGAGCTCACACCTCCCCAGACCAGAAACACTCCCTCATTTACAAGTTAAGAAAACAAAAGCCTGGGTCACCCCGGGCTAGGAGCTGAAAGTCACACAAAGGCGGGCAGAGGGTGGAGGGAACCTTTCCGGAAGGGGCCAGAGGCCAGCAGGTAAACAGAGACTGGCAGAGGGAGGGAGGGAAGGAGGAAGGAGGAGGCAAGAAGGTCCCAGGAACTGGCTAGGGGATGGCGGGGACAGCAAAGCCCGACCTCAGGGGGCTTCCCTTCAGCTTGGGAGGACACCCCAGGGCAGAGGTCAGATCCATGAAGGATAACTGAAAGAGACCAAAGGAAGCTAACCTGAACCCTCTTCCCTTTCACTTTACAGGAGGGAAACTGAGCTCAGGAAAAGTCCGAAGAAGTTTGGAGCCACACCAAACACCAGTGAGCTCTTAGGAAGCTCCTACTACATACAGGGTCTGAGGATCCAGACAAAACTTGGGGAAACAGGGGGTGAGGGTGGGGAACAGTCTATTCTCTTTCAACAATTTACAACACCAGAACACCTGGGGAGATAAAAATTTTAGAACAGATCCGCACCAACCCGGGGGAAGGCAATAGTATAGCAATGAACTCCAGTCCAGTCCCCTGACCTTGCACTCGACTCCAGGCTTCCCCATTCTCCCTTTCTCCTCCCTCCAGGGCTGAACTTCTGGAAAAACTGGTCTAATTATAGAAAGCCGGAGCTGGCCCCCTGCCCCTCCCAGGGGAAAATGCAGCCCTCTGGGAGAGGGTGGGTGGGGCCCAACACACCACTCACCCACCCATCTGTCCATCACTAATCAATCACTATTAAGGTCTTACTAGACCAGCAGACTGGGGGGAGGCGGCTGCTTTCTCCCTCCTTTCTTCTGGGTTCCCGGATACAAAGGAAGTCGATCCGGTGGAGGAATGGGAGAAAGAGATATCAATGCATGTTCTAGGATCCATACTCTCACTCACTCCCTCGGTAACTCAGCCAACTGGCCGAGCTCTCTCCCAACCATCGGCTTTTAATAAGACTGCTCTTCCCGAAGTCGACAATGACCCTGTTATCTACCTTTGACCCTTCCACCAAACCTTCCCCAGATATTCAAAATGCTCTCCCAAGTTCTCTCTCTCTCTGCCTCTCACACACCCTCCTCACCTCATCCATCCCAGGAATGCAATGGTCACCTGTGCTAGATGGGACACACACACACACACCCCACCCTCCTGTTCTCATCCATCCCAGGACTGCAATGGTCACCTCTACTAGATGGGACACACACACACACACACACACACATACACACACCCTCTCCTCATCTCATCCATCCCAGGACTCCAATGGTCACCTCTGCTACATGGGTCCCTTCAGGAGACGTCTGCCACACTCCACCACAAGTGGAAACCTTCATCTGGATGCCCAGACAGCCTCCTATTCAACAGGTCCACAAGTGAAGTCATCCATCATCTTCCCTCCCAAACAAACCTGTCTCCCTTAACCCACTCCCTCCATTTCTAGGGTTGGCACTACTCACTCTCATTGCCACCCACGCTCTGAATCAACCAATACTGCCTACTGTCCAGTGGGATCTAAGCTTCATGCCCAGCACCTAGCAGACAGGAATGCTCAGGAAGCCCCCTGATGAGCTGATAATGTATTTCAAAATAAGACCAAATTCTACACAATAGTTTCCATTTTCCTATACATTCATTTCTCTGTTCTTCTATGGAAATGTTAATTTTATGTGGGCATTTAAAAGTTTAGAAAAAAAATAAAACTAATACCCATCATCTCTGATCCAAGGAGGAAGTGTTTCTGAGCACTGGGCCCTGGGCTGGGGATACAAGAAGCTAGTACTGATGGAGGAGGGTATTCTTAAGATCCAGTGAGAGCATAAATGTGACCCATGTTCCCTTGGTGTTGGGGACCCCTTGAGAGGAAAGCCCTTGTCTAGGGATCCAGGCAGATGTGCACTGGCTCTGTTGGCTTGTCTGGCATCATGGTCTCATGTGTCAATTACAGAGGACTCCCTGAATCAAGGGCAGCACCAAAGCACTACACCAAACTTTTTTGGGTTCAGGATGCCTTTGCCTCTTAAAATAGTAAGGATGGCCCTGCTCTCTAGCTTGTTATGTGTGTTAAATCTACTGACATTCACCTTATTATAAATTAAAAATCTTTGGAATATTAAGAAAGCAGTTTTGAACTGGCAGACCTGCTGAAAGGTCCTGGGGACCCCAGATTCCACTTTGAGAATGGCCACCTCCCTCTGGAAAACTCATCTCCCTGGTTGTCTTTGATTTTATCAATGCCATTGTCATTATTTTTTACTCATTCATTTTCCTGAAAATATCCCACAACCATTATAGTCTGTGACACTAAGAGACTTGTATGGTTTAAAAAAAAATAGACTAGGCTTTTTTTCATCCTTCTTTAAAAGAAAATGAATACAAACTAAGTGAAAGGGGGAAGACTGCCCTACAAACTAAGTGAAAGGGGGAAGACTGCCCAGTCAGGGAGAAACCCTAGCTTTGCACTGGGTGACTGTTTCCTAGTCAGTAAAATTTGGGAGATGGGCCAGAAGACCTCAGAAGGCCCTTCAAAATCTAAATGTATGTTTCTCTAACTGATGCTATGGATGAGTCTGTCCTCCCAGTGAGTATGGACCTTCCAGTGATGGGTTTAGACAACTGGAGGTGAGAAAGCTTCCTCTAAGCCCCCCAGGCTGAGCTGATCTCTGCTTTAGGCAAGAGTAATGGGTGACAGAGGAATAGATACAGGAAGCAGAATCTCATGATGAACCAACATGGAAGGAGGAACAAGCACTTGTTAAGTGCCTACTGTGTGCCAGGAACCAAGTAAGCACTATGCAAATATCACTTCATTTGATTCTCCCTGGGAAGCAGGTGCTATTACTATCCCCATTTTAATCTTGAGGTAGACTAAGTGACTTGCCCAGGGTCAGGTCATAGCATCAGATTAGACAGTCACAGGGTCTGGGTTCAAATCCTCCCTAAGTCACTTATGCTAGCTACCCAGGAAAAGCTCACTGGACTGGCTCCTCTTTCCCCTCCTCCCCCCACCTCAGTTCCCTCTTCTGTAAATGAGGAAGGTGAACCATGACCTCTGAGGTTCTTTCCACCCTAAATCTGTGGTCCTATGTCGACTCCAGACCACACAGTTCCTATTTTTAAGACATATAAAAAGGAACCTGGACTGCCTACCCAGCTCCAGGGGAATGAATACAAACTACTAAAGGTGAAAACCATCCCACAGAATGGAATCATTTACAGAAGTGAGCAGAAGGGCAGATACGGTCCTAATTAATGACCATTTTTGGCTTTTCCAGAGTGACTTTCAGTACTGAATCTCCCACATTTAATAACTAGCATCAGAGACCTTCCAACTTATTACAAATAACAAACACTAGCATAGAGAGAGAGAAAACTAACTTGAACCCAAAACTCACAGCATGGCCAAGGGCAAGGCAAACAAGTCTCAAATAGGGACAGGGACTGCTATCGATAGCCTGGGACAACACACTGAACTTCCCCAGTTATAGGACAAAAATCACCATTCCTCACTGGAATTCCCATCATCACCAGGAGCCTCCTCATCAGATAAGAAATGAGAGGCCCTGTATAAGAACCAGAAGCAACTAGACCACACAGTTACTAGCTTGAGTATCCTTCCTCCTACCTCTCCCTCTCTCCATCAAAAAACTCTCTTATTTAATCTGTATGGACTTGTAAGCTCCCTGTGGGGAGGGGCTCTCATTTTAGTCTGGAGTATCCCTATCACCTAGTACCACCTAGTACCGTTCAGTAGGCACTTGTGAGTCTGGACACAATGACATATTAGTGGCCTCAACAGACTGAAGTTTTGTTTTTAACATAAGGGACTCCATGGGCAGCCAAGTAATGAAACTGATAAAGCACCAGACCTAGAGCCAGAGAAAACTCATCTTCCTGACTTCAAATCTGGTCTCAGGTAATTCCTAGATGTGTGACCCTGGGTAAATCACTTCACCCTGTTTGCCTCAGTTTACCCATCTGTAAAATGTGGAGAAGAAAATGGCAAACTGTTCCAGTATCTCCTCTGAGACCCCACATGGGATCACAAAGAATTGACTGAAAAAAAACCAATTCAACCAGTGTTTCCTGATATCCCCAGCAGAATGTAAGGTCCTAGCAGGCAGCCATGGTTTCACTCTGGTCTTTGTTTCCCACAGGGCCTAACACAGAAACAGGTGCTTAATCAATAATGAATTTAGGTAAAAAACTTCCCGGAGCAAAGTTATTCATCCTAACATACCCCAGACACCCAAGATAGAGATCTGAATTAGGGCTGCTGCCATCCCTACCCACCCCCCACTCCTTTCATATGGGAAGGTGCTGCTGCTGCTGGATGGATCAGTCAATCCATCAGAACTGATTAAGCACCTACTATGTGTTGGGTACAGATGTGATCCACTGCTGCCTTCACCAGGACTAGTCCTGGAGAGCAACACAGGACCCAAAAGCAAGAGGACTTGAAGGCACTGGAATCTCTCCTCCTAGTCACAAGAAGCCAGGAATGCCCCCCAAATCTACAAGAGGCAGGCATCGACTGACAGAAGTCAGAAGGACAGTCCCCAATATCAGTCGTTCCCAGGACTTCAGAAGAGGAGCCAGCTCCCCAGAACTCTCAGTCCCCAAGGCACCAATTCATACCTCCCAAAGCGGCTGTCCTTTCTGGCTGAGGTCCAGAACCTACAAAAAGCATTCAAGAACCCTGGCTTTCATGACAAAGGTTCCTAGGAAGAACGGGGGGCTTACTCCCAAGGTAACTGAGGCCCAGATTTCAGATCTGAATGGGAAGCCTGGGTTAGTTCAATTTTCACCATTCCTACTCAAGAGTTAAAATGGAACCTTGGTGACAGTGATGACAGTAACCAATATTACTTGATAGATGTCAGCAAGGACACAGAGAAGAGAGAGCATGGTCATTGAGTCATGATGAAAAGAAGCCAGAAAAAAATTTAAAAATAATCATTCTAAAGTTCTGAGCAATTATGGAATACAAAGCCAAGAGATAAGATGGGGAAGGGGGAGCAGGTTTCTCAGGTCTTTGATATATAGTCCATAAAACAGACTTGAATAAAAATTAACTTCAAAAGATTCTGTTGGCTGAGAAAAAAAAAAGCCCCTCCTTTTTTCCCCTGGCTTGCTCCTGGGTGCCCTCTGTAACTTTAACTGAGGCCCAGTGAAAATGAGGGCATGCTTACCAGATGTAGGGTGGGAAATAGATACCTCCCCATGTTAGGTCATCTAATCTGATCGCGGAGCCCAGGCTGACATTTTAATACACCCGTTACAAAAGTTTGGGGAGCAGAAGCACCACAGCTCTGAAATTTCCAGGAAAGAAAGCTCCTCATCAAGTCCCTGTTCTCCTCACTTGAGTTTCAACTACTTTCCAAGCAGAAACCTAGAAGTCAGGCTCACAATAAAAAAACCAACCATCACAACAATGCAGAGGGCCTTCCTCCTCCTCAGGATGCAAGTCAACTAAAGTTATTCCTATATACAGGTAGAATCTGGGACTAGTAGCCCAGGTCTATTCCTTCACCAGTTCTAGACATAGGGATTATGTTTGGGGCCTAATTCTGAGATCCTGGATACTGAAGCTCTGTATCTGTGAGTGGGCAGTGCGCACACATGCATGCACATGCATGCATGCACACACACACACACACACACACACACACACACACACACAGCACAAGGACAGCCAGTCTGGAAGAAGATGACAGTGTTTAAAGACAACAACCAGCAGGGCTTCTATCCCATAACTTACAATCACTCTTTTATGGTTTTTCTACTTAGAAGAAGTATTAAGCAGGAAATCAGTGTTTAACTGAGCCCTCAGAAGGATTAATGGAAGTGGGGGGGTAAAGGCTTGGAGGTAACTACGGATGCTCCATATCTCTGTGTCAGTCTGCCTAAATCTTGGAGAGGCTATCCGAGGCGTTCCTAATCAATCCCAAAGTAAGAACACCAGGAGGAGACTCTGCCTTCTCCCCCTTCAGAGTCCAGCTAAGTAAAATTTCAAACTAGGGGAGTTCCCTCCATTTCCAAAGACAATTCAATTTTCAGGAAATAAGCTCAGATAGCCATCCTTTATTCACCCTAATGAGGGACAACCTAAGGATTTAGGAAACAGTTTTTGATTTTCAGGTCCTTTTCCAGGCCTTAAGATCCCCTCCTCCTTTCTCCAAGGCCTCTTTTCAGATTTATCTCTGGACAGAATTCCTGTGCAGACTCTGAAAAAAGAGGTGAGGATATGGTATTATCACCAGAGAGAAGACCAGTTCACTCCTAAATCACCTCCCCTAAGGGCCTAGAAGACAAGGCTGGATGACTTTTAAGGGAGCAAACAGGATTAGGCAGAATTTTTAAAAGAAGTCAGAAAGTAAATATTCAAGTCACTTATTAAAAAGGAGATATTTATTTAGAAGCCCAATTTTCTTATCTTTTACCATCCATTATACAAAACTCCTTTCTTGAATAAATTACCCCCGGGCAGATTTTTTAAAAAAAATTTTCAATTCAACTTTGAAAGATAATTGCATTTGAAAAAAGAAATATACTTTAGGGACAAAGAATAGACATGAATAAATATATATATGTACGTATATATATTAACCACAGTAAAGAAAATGTTCTACTTGCAGACCACACACGTTTGGAGAAAGATCCCAACTGCAACCCCTCAGTAAGCCACAGGATTCTGGGTGCAGACTTTCCCAAGGAGACCATCTCCAACTCTCTTGCATAATTACTAAGAGACTAAGTGAAGAACGCCAGAGCGGCCTGTGCCCTCAGCCTCCAAAACAAAAACACCTCGTCACAAGACAAAATCTATCTCATTCCTACCTCGTGCAGAGTTCCAAGCTCCAGACCCGGAGAGATCTTTCACAATCACAACACTTTCACAGGCCAATCCAGAAAAGCCTACCATCCTAGGAGGACGAAAATGAGCACCCTGGCGGAGTGGGGGCAGAAACCAAGCAGCCCCAAAATTCCTTTAGCACGGACTCCATTAATCTCCTCGTGGAGGGAGTGGGGGTAGGGAGGGAAAGCAAGGCTCCCAGGAACTCCTCCCAAGCCACTACCAGAAACCTATTTGTTTATTTCCTTTGTCTGGTCAGTTATACTCCATCAAGTGTGAACATTAAACTGGTTTTCCATTTAAACCCTGGGCAGTCACTGCTAACTTCAAGGCACCTTCTGTAACCACTCTAAGCAGCCGGGAATAAGGCTGCTTTTTTCAGCTGGAAATCTCCCATCTCATTAACTTTTCTTTTAGGGCAATAAAAAGGGACAGTTCCCGATTTACAAGAAAGTGTTCGGTCCAGGTGGGGGGAGCTCAGAAGACAGGACAAAAGAATATGCAGTTTTTCATCTAGAAGATAAAATTCCTGTTACTAAAAAAAGGCTGTTTTAATATTAAAATCACTCCAGAATTAAAAAGGTTGAATTAACATTTTAAACAGGATTCTCTAAACAAGCCTTAGAAATGCTCTTTTGCATCGAAGTGATATTTCAGAAAGGATTTTTATTTTTCCAGTTAAGGTCACATCTACAAAAGGCCCCGAAGACTCTTGAAAGGTATTTCAACACAGTGAAATTATCTACACGTACATAAAAAATGACTAATGATTAGACTTTGAGAAGGGGGGAGGAAGGGAGGCCTTTCTCAGTCCTAAACAAGACATGTTTGCGAAGAATCTAGGAAAGAGACAGAGGCTCGAGGAGAGAAATAGCAGAAGAAAAAGGTACGAAAACTTTATCCTGTGGCATTCAAGTTGTACCAGACAGAGAGGTCTGTTTACTTCCCATGATGCTAAGTCCCAAAAGAGTATCAATCTACAGATCAAAATGCATTAGACTCCCCCCCCCTCGCCATAGGGCACAGAAAGACAAAGGAACTATTAAGCGTCTTCATTTTTCAAGGCACGATTTGTAGAAAAAAGAATTCTCCTTCGGAGTGTTCAGACCATACCCAAGTTCTGTGCCCCCCACCCCTGACGGGAACTTTCTGAGAACCTAAACTGTTCTTAAATTTTTAAATACACACGACAGGAGAAGGGGGACATTGCAACGAAGGCCCCTTTAAACATCAGCTATGTCTGTTGGTTCCCAGCAATTCATTCATCCCATCATAGCCTCAGTCCTCGGAGGCCACTTCCCAGGGCCAAGCTGCACCAACCCACCAAACATCAGCTCCTCTCCCTCCCAGGAAAACTAGTGAGAGGGGAGGAGAAACCTACCACACAGCCAGAGCCTAGGCGCTGTGTAGACAAGGAGAGATCAACTCCTTCGGAAATGCGGCCCCCTACCATAGCCCCCTACCCGATTGCCGCTTGGCGGTCTCACTGAAAGCAGACAGGCCGGCCTGGGAGGAAAGGCTCTCGAAGAGACCCGGGGCCGTCCGAGAAAGGCGTAGCCTGGAATTGACCTGTGGAGGCTGACCTAGAGGCCTTCCAACAACCCCTTTGATGGGCGGCCACCCCGGGAGCAAAGCGGCGGCGGGAAACCTCCCGGCCCCCACTCGCAGCCTCCTTTCTTCCCAAACTCTGGGGAAAAAAGAAAGCATAATCCTAATGAGGGGGGCATGTGCGTGGGCGGGGGGGGGCAGGAAAAAGGAAAAGCTTGTCCTCCCGCGGCTCGTTCCCTGCCCTTCCTTTTTCTTTCTCTGCAAGGATGCCTCCTGCCATCAGGAAGGGAAGGGAAGGGAAGGGAAGGGAGAAGAAAATTTAAGGGGAAAAGTCTTCCGATTTGTCAGCACTGTCAAGCGAACAAGGGCTCGGCCCCCTCCCCAACAAAGCGCGGGGTGCGTGCCTTCGTGTTCTGCACACTCACTGCCTCCTCCCTTTTCTCCAGCTAAACTTTTTTTTTCCTCCAGCATAAAATAAAGTGCAGAGACAGGAGGGGGGAGGCTGGCAGAGCGTGTGAAGAGGAAGTCACTGCCCGCAGGAGAGAATCCGTCCCCTCCCCCTCGCGGCCCCCCGCCCCTCTTCCTGCCCCCTCCCCGGTGCCCCCGCCCCTCCCCCACGCCGTCTCGGCCGAGACTTTGGCCGGGCTGCCAGCCGAGGGGAGCCCCGCTAATCCGCCGGCAGCTGTCGTCCATCCCCACGGCCCGGGTAAACAATGCGCAGCCCCGCAAAACAAAAGATCCCCCTCACCTCGAAGGGAGCCTTCCCTCCCAGGCCGCCCCGACCTGGGCCTGGGCCTGGGGGCACCCGGGCCACGGGGGGCGGGGCCGCGCCGCCCCCCGGCCCCCCGCCCCCCAAGCTCGGCGGCGAGTCCGCGCAGACCCGGGCAGGACCGAGGGGCCGGCGCTGTGCCCGCGGGCATCTGTTTACAAGCTCGTTGGTGCCCGCAGCCCCGCGAGAGCTAACCAGGGTCTCCGCGAGTCTCCAGCCGGCCGGCCCCGGGCGGACCCTCCCCGCCTCGGACCGTGAAATCCAGGGCTGGGGATGGGGCGGACGACCCGGGCCCCGCCGAGCCGGAGCTCCGCGAGTGGCCACACATGTCCTTCCCGGGCTCCCCTCCCCCAGCTCTTGTCTGTGGCGCAGTGAGGCGAGCACACGCGGACGCGGCCCCCCCGCAGGGAGCCGCCGCATCCTGGGCCCGGCCCCCTCGTCCCGCGCCCCTCGGCCGCTTACCTGGCACCGGCTGCGCTGCGGGGCTCCGCCGGGTTTCGCCGGGCCGGCCAGGCAGGGGCAGGGCTCGGCGCAGGACGAGGCGCGGCGGCCGGGCGCGGCTCGGGCTCGCCGCCTCGGTGGGCTCCGGCGGGCGGGACCCCGGCCCCTCGGCCCCTCGGCCCCCCAGGCCGGCCTCAGCGCCGCCGCCGGCTCATCCCCGGCTCCCCGCGCCGCCGCCGCCGCTCGCCAGCCCCCTTCAAAGGCCACGCGCGCACACACGCACACGCACACGCAGACCGAGACACACAAAAACTTAATCTCCCGGCCGGCGTGCTCCCCCCACTGCCGCCGGCGCTCCTGCTCCCGCCGCCGCCTCGCCTCCCCTCCAGCCTCTCCCTCCTCGCGAGCCCAGCCCTGCCCAGCCCTGCCCAGCCCTGCCCACCCCCGCCCCCCGCTCCCTCCCCTCCCCGCCCCCTCCGCCGCCCAGAGGCTCCGGAGCGCTCACCCCCGGAGGATGCTGAGCCCAACTTGGCTGCTTGGCCGAGCGCGGGGGAAGCGGAGCGTCCTGGAGGAGGCCGAGCCGAGCGCCGCCGATCGCCCCGGGGCTGCTCCCGCTCCCGCGGCTGCCGGGGCTCCCGGCTCCCGGCTCCCGCTGCCCGCCGCCCGCTGCCCGCAGAGAGCCGGACGACTGGCGATCGCCGGAGCCCCGCGCCCCCTCCTCCTCCTTGCCTCCTCCCGGCGGAGATGGAGCGAGGTGAGGGTCTGGGGCTCGCTCGCTCGCTCTTTTTTTTGGGCAAAGGCGGGGTCTTTCCGTGCAAACCAATGACACAACCCCACATGGACCAGCCTCGCCCCCTGCGGAGCCGCGTCCCCACAAATGGGCTCGCGCTCTGCGCTCCCGGGGGATGCGAGCGGGCGGGCGGGCAGCCGGCGGTGGCCAGCGCGCCTCGGGGGTCCGGGGGGGGAGCAGGGAGGGAGGGGCACGGCCCCGGTGCCCATCCCCTCCCCTCCCCTGCAGTCCCCGGCCCCCTCTCCTCTCCGGCCCGTCCTGGTCCTCATCCCTCCCCTGGTCCTGCCTCCTGCGCCCGGGCAGCCTCCATGCCCGAGGCTCGCGGGCGGGCACCGAGAAGCCGAAGCGAGTGAGCTTTCCCAGACCAGGAATCCGGGGGTCCTTTCTCCACCCGCGAGCGAAAGCTGGATCTGCCCCCGGCCCCTCCCTGGGCGCGCTCACCTCCGGGGTGGGGGGCGCCCGACCACGTGGAGTTGGGGCGCCCCTTCCTCCTCCTTCTCCTCTGCCCACGTGGATTCGCTTCTCCTGGGTGCCCCTCTCCACCAGGTTTCTGAGGATCCAGAAACAGCCCGTCTTCCTCCTACCCAACTTTACTGTTCACGCTCCGCGCCCCGCAGTCTGAGGCTTGCGGGGGAAGTCGGCAGGGGCAACAGCCTAGAGACGGTGAGCACCTCGGAACTCCTGGTTGTCCCTCCACCTCTCCGGTGGGGAGTCCACCCCCCCGAGGGTCCTGGGCCACTTCGACCTTGGCGGGATGGACAGGGCTGCGCACCTGGTCCTAGGGGATCAGGGCCGGGTTAGGGCTGCTGCAGCCAGCCCAGCCTGGGCCTCCCCAGACCAGGCAGCCTCCGGGTCGCCAGGCCCCCTCCTTTCCCCAAAAGGAAGCGGTTGTTTGAAGAAACTGGCCCCCGCCCCTTTTCCCAGTCCTGAGCCAAATCCTGAAGGGACCTTCTGGCCCAGGCTCCCGAAAGACTTCGAAGACTCCTTTTCGTTTTGGGGGAGAGGAAGCCCCGAGGCTGCTTGCATTCAGATGACTCTGCGCTTTCCTTCCTTCCTCCTTTATTTTCACCGCTGCATCTTTCTAGGATACATTCCCCATGTCCTGCTCCCCCGAGTTAAGGCCGCTCCCCCGCCCCCTCCAGGAGAGCGGGTGGCCGCCCTGTCTGGCATGTGGGTGAGATCGGGGCTTTTCCACTGCAGCCAGGTTCACTGAGAAACCGCTGGGAGGAGAAGGGGACGGGAAAACAGATTTTCTTCTTTTTCTTGCCCTTATTTCTATTTCAGACACTGTGCCTGAACCCCGGGGTCCGCTCAGAAATACTGCCTGCCCCCCACCCCCACACACACCTTGGAGCAGTCTCTCCCAGCTGCTCTGTGACCCATCCTCCCTCCATCAGCTATCCAAGGTGAAGTTCCTGTGCCTCATGCGGGACCCCTGGAAGTCTGCAGATCGCCCTTAGCTCTTTAAATCCAAAGCTGTGTGTAAGTGGGACCTCGGAGGTGGATGGATGGTGGAACTGAAGCTAAAGAGGGAATTCAAGGTGAATGAATGCTCAGGATCCCCGGGGCTGCCATTTCCACTGACACCTTCGTGGAGATTGAAAACAACCTCTTAGTGGAGTGACTGGTGGGATTCCAAGATGTCTAGGGGGTTGGAGTTATGGAAAAGACTGGATAGCAGGATGGGAGAGTCAGGCCTTTCATTCATGGTGGACTCCTGATCGCATTTGGGCTTTTCTTGGCAAAGATAGTGGAGGGTTTTGCCATTTCTTTCTCCAGCTCGATTTACAGATGAGGAAACTGAGGCAAACAGGGTTAAATGAGTGGCCCAGAGTCACACCACACAAACTGTAGGAAGCCAGATTTTAAATGGAAGATGAATCTTCCTGCCTCTAGACCCAGGTCTATCTACTGCACCAGCTCCTAATGAACCAAGCACTGCTAACAGTTCCTGCTCTGAAGGAGTTTAGCATCTAATGAGGATGAACCTAGGGTGGTGGGGAAGGTAGAATCCTCTGCCCCTCCCAGAAGGGGCTTGGAGAGGTCCTGAGGTGGGGTAGGAAATGATCTAAGGAGGTTTGAATTTCAGAGATGACGTCATCTTTTGGGGTGATGAGTTTCTGGAGATCATGGAATTCAGGACAACTGGGTGGGAAATGATAAGGGGAGTGCTCTGGGTACCCTCCTAAAATGGCAGAGGATCTAGGGGAAGCTCTCTAATGGCCCCCAAGCAGGGGGAAAGAAGGGAGCTGAACAGGTAGGATAGGAAACTGGGCTTCAGGAAACCAGGGAAAGCTTGGGAATCTAGAGTCAACAAGGATTAAGAACCCACTATGTGTCAGAGCCAGGCATTGCCCTAAGTTCTGGGGATACAATAAAAGCCCCCCCAAAAAATTCTCCTGTATACAAATAAACTAGGTCCAAGATACATTGGACATAATCCATGAGAGAAGGCATGAAGAGAAAGACTGAGAAAGACTTCTTGTAAAAAGGTGAGGCATTAGCAGAAATTGGAAGGAAGCCAGCAGTCTAGAGGACCCGGATTCTGCCAATTTCTGTCTGACATCTTCTGCAAGTTCCTTGGCCTTGGGGCGGGGAGGGGGGGAATGGAGGATGGCTCAGTTTCTCCATCTGTAAAATGAGCCAGTTGGACTAGGTTAATTCTAAGTTTTCTTCCACCTCTAAAGTTCTATAGATGACTGCAATCAATACCATCCAATAAGCAATTATTAAACACCACTAGGACAGCTAGGTGGGATCGTGGTTTCAGACATTTATTAGCTGTATGACCCTGGGCAAATCACTTTATCTTGTTTGCTTTAGTTTCCTCATCTGTAAAATGAACTGGAAAAGGAAGTGACAAATCACTCCAGTATCTTTGCCGAGAAAACCCCAAAAGAGGCCAGGGAGAGTTGGACAGGACTGAAAAAATGATTGAAAAATTAACAGACATTTACTGAGTGCCTACAATGTACAGGGATAGTAAAAGCAATAGTGGATGACACCTGACCTTGGAGGCCAGATGGATCATCACTAAAACACAGATTTAGGGTTTAGACTTTGGAAACCCCTCTTATTCCAGTCCCCTCATTTTACAAATGAAGAAACTGAGAGTTACATAGGTTCAAGGTCACACAGGTTGTAAGCCAGAACCCCCTCATTATTGTACATTCATTCACCTTTCCTAGTCTGCCCCAAGACCTCAGTTTAGGTTCTTTCTTAGATGCTGACTGACCCCAGGACACATTGCTTAGCCTCCCAATGCCCTTGGCAGCTCCCTTTGGTCTCTAAGTGAAAGATGAGCTGCTGCTGGTCTGCATTGGTTTCAGTACTGATTAAATCACAAACCCAGACTAAAGTGGTCAGGGTGGCCCTTGTCATATACAGACAAAACAAACCAAGTGCTACCTGCAATCCCAGCAAGAACTTCAGTTTCTAGATTGCTTCTAGGGCAGGGAGTGTGAGCAGCCACTGAATTATGCTGGTACCTTCTCAGCGTCTGAACGCAGCATGGGGTGGTAACTCCCTAACCTCCAGGGCTGACCTGGATTCAAACCCTGCCTCAGACACTTCGTGTCTATGAGTTCTTGGGCAAAGCATACTGCTCCCTCTCTGGGCTCAGTTTCCCCATCTGTAAAATGAGTGAGGTGGACTAGACCTCTATGGTCATTTCTGTGGCATTGGATGGATGCTCAGAAGACCTCAGCACAGCTTCGCACAGGAAGGGCAGGCTTGGGAGGATAACTGCGCAGATGGGAGGGAACATCTGAATCTCTAAGATTACAGAGCTTTAGGAGTACTTTTCCAAGTTTACAAAGTGCTTTCCTCCCAAAAGTCATGTAAGGCACGGAGCATGATACTTTTTATCCCCCATCTTACACATGAGACGCTTGGGGCTCAGAAAAGTTCACTGGGAGTTGAACCTAGCCTTTGCCTTCTTTCTGCTCAACCTCTGCCTCTCTGAGCACCTTCTCACGAGACCAAGTTCAGTCTCTCATCGAAGCCCTTGCTCTCCCAGCCTGGCAGGGCCATTAGACATCAACACATGGTATGTGGTAATATCTACCAGCCTGGTAGGGCCATTAGACATCAACACACAGTATGTGGTAGTATCTACCAACCTGGCAGGGCCATTAGACATCAACACACAGTATGTGGTAGTATCTACCAACCTGGTAGGGCCATTAGACATCAACACACAGTATGGGGTAATATCTACCAGCCTGGTAGGAATATTAGACACCAGCACACAATACATGGTGATATCTGCCGACCTGGCAGGGGCATTAAACACCAACACACAGAACATGGTAATATCCCCCAGCCTGGTAGGGGCACCACATACCAACACAAACATTTCTAATGGACAATATTACCTGCTAGGGGCTGTGAGTCACAAGGCACAAGGTTCTGTAAGGTTTGGGGAGCAATGCCTTTACTGACCCGGGCAGGAGTATCCACCCAACCCAGCGGGTACAAGAAACTTTTCAAAGGAGCCTCGGAGATATTTGCTAAATAACTTAAGCAATATTTCATTATTCTCAAGGTAGTAGCACAAGGAAAACAATTTTGTTCCAGGAACAAGACATTCCATCTTTCAGTCCGGGGCATTTTCTCTGGCTGTTGACCACACCTGGAACCCTCTCCCTTCTCCCTCCAACTACTGACCTCCCAAGCTTCCTTAAAGTCCCATGGAAAATCTCATCTTTTAGAGGAAGTTTCCCCAATCCCTCTTCATTCCAGAGCCTTCCCTCAGTTAATTATCTCTTGTTTATTTTAGATAGCTTGCTCTCTTTGCCTTCTCTAAGCTCCTTGAAGGTAGGGACTGTCTTTTAGCTCTTCCCCTACCCCGCACTTTAGCACAGTGCTTGTTACATAGAGGGTGCTTTTAAAAAAATAGATATTTACTAAATGCTTTTTGAATGAATGAATGACTGGAATGAGAACGAAAGGTGGTGAAGGGAGAGGAAGAGGACATCGTGGGGCATCTGACAATTTTGAGAGAATCAAAGGACCAAAACCAGATGAATGAGGATGGCGAATGAAAGTCTTTTCATGTTGAGCTTGAAAAAAATATGTGACAACTCCCCAGAGGAAGCTGAGTTAACTGATCTCCACAGTAACCAGAAACTCCAAAACTATTTGCCATCAATGAATTTAGACCTCTTGGGGTGATCCTTTGGCAAAGCCCAGCCCAAACTTATCCAATGTCCTTATCTCAACCAACTCCAAATGAGAAAACCCCAAAGGCTGCCCATGACACGTAGATAGCTATTTTAAAATGATGTGGGGAATAAAACTGTTGGATAGCAAGAGATACAAAGAAGGGTCTTCTTTAGTTAGTTGTTTTCTGACAAACTTTGAGCAAAGTTAATTAATCTCATTTCTCATGTGAATGGTAAACTCTGAATTTATTTCCTTTCATATTGAATAGAGGGAGCAGGAAGGTTTACTGAAAGTCAAGGGGGTACAGAGACTAAAAAAAAGTGTGGAACCCCTCACTACAGACTCAAGAAAGTCTTCGTGGTGGAGGGGGCATATCAGGCTTTAAAGGCTTCCAGGGAATTCAGCCAGAGAGGGAGGACTTTTCTTCCATAGGGAGCAGCCAGAGGAAATGAATGAAAATGGAATTCAGAGTGTGTTGGGTTTTTGGACTGTTGGGGCAGAGAGCTAAGTGTTACCTCGTTTTGAAGGAGACTAGGATAAAATGTGGTTGAAAGTTTGTATGGGTTGGGGTGTGCAGAGCCATGAATGAAAAATAAAGGGAAAAATATTTATTGAGCGTATAAAAGGTATCAAACACTGTAATAAGTGGTGCCAATACAAACACCCAAAGAAACAGCTCCTGCCCTCAAGGAACATTCTAATATAAGGAGACTGCATACATACTAGAATGGTGGCCAGAGAGGGCCACTTTGGTCAGAAAAATTACTGGGTTGCTGAAAGGGGCCTTAGGAGGGTAGCAGGCACCCTCCATACAGGAATGATGACAGAGTTGATTTGATCCGGTGGCCAATGAGCATTTAAGACCTTACTACATACCAAGCAAAGTCCCGGGAATACAAAGAAAGGCAAAAGACAGTTCTTGCCCTCAAGGAGTTTATAATCTAATGGAGGAGATAAAATGCACACAGTCACGTACAAATAAGTTATATACAGGATACATAGAATATAATGGAGAGGGAAGCACTAGTGTTAGCAGGGCTTGGGAAAGGCTTCCTGTAGGTAGGATTTTAGGTGGGACTTGAAGGAAGCCAGGGAAGCCAGGAGGTAGAGACCAGGAAGGAGAGTACTCCAGGGAGCGGGGACAGCCAGAGAAAATACCTGGAAGTGGAATGTGGAGTGTTTTGTTAGAGGAACAAGGAGGAATCCTGTGTCACAGATAGCAAATTATGTGGTGGAGTGGGAGTGTCCAAAGACTGGGAAGGCATAGGGGAAGGGGAGGGTTATGAAGGACTTTGAACACAAAACAAAATTTTGTATTTAATACTGGAGGTGATAGGGGGCCATTAGAGTTTATTTAAGGGGGTGAGGGGGGGGTTGTGCCATGATCACACCTGGGCTGTAGAAAAATCATTAAAGTGACTGAATGGAGGATATGCTGCACTGGGGAGAGACTTGAGGCAGGCAGACACCCTCCCCATCCCAGCAGCTATTGCAATAATCCAGTGTTGAGGTGATGAGGGTTGGGGCAATGTCATAGAAGAGAAGTGGGCAAATTTGAGAGACATTGCAAAGGTAAAATTGGCAGACCTTGGCAACAACTTGGATATAGGGGGAGAGACTGAGGAGTTAGGTTTTGAGTCTGGAGGACTGAGAAGATGGTGTTGCCCTCTATAGTAACAGGGAAGATTAGAGAGGAAATGAGAGGAGAGAGAATGAGTCCCATTTTGAATAGTAGAGTTTTAGATATCTGTTGGATATCTAGTTTGAGATTTCTCAAAGACAATTGGAGAAGTAAGATTAGAAGTCAGTAGAGAGGTTGAAGCAGGTCAGCATAGAGATGGTCATTAAATCCATGGGCTCACCAAATGATTTAGTATAGAAAGAGAGGAGAGCCCAGGTCAGAACTGAGAGGGACAGCTGTGGTTAGAGGATCTGATCTGAAAGGGGGTCCAGCAAAGGACACAGAGAAGGAACCATCAGAGACAAAGAGGAGAGCCAAGAGAGAGGGATGTCCTAAAAACCTAGAGAGAAGAAAGTTTCAAGGAAAAGAAGGTAATCAAGTGTCAAAAACTTCACAGAGGTCAAGAAGGATGAGGACTGAGAAAAGAAAATCGGAATTGGCGATGAAGAGATCTCTGGTAACTTTGGAAAGAGCAGTCTTGGTGGACTGATGAGGCCAGAAGACAGACTGTAGAAGTGAGAAGAGAAAATGGAGGCATTGATTGTAAACAGCCTTCTAGAGGACTCTAACCATGAAGGGTAGAAGAGATATGAGATGATAATTAGCAGGGATGGAAGGATCAAGTGAGGGGTTTTTGAGGATGGGGGAGCTATGGGCATGTTTGTAGCAGGTAGGGAGAGATTGAAGATGAGTGACAGAGTGAGGATGGCAGAGGAGTCAAACTGGTGAAGGAGATGGGATGGGATGGGACTGCCAGGGCAGGTAGAGGTCTTGGGTGAGGCCACTTCATCATGTGAGGCAGGGCTAAAGGAGAAGGCAACAGAAAACATCAAGGTGATGTGAGATGAGGAAGAGTGGAGAAAAGACCATGTTCTCAGTAAACAGCCTCAATTTCTTCTATAAAATATGAAGCAAGGTTCTCAGCTGAGAGAGGAAGAAGGGGGAGCCATCAGAGGCTTGAGGAGGGATGAAAAAGTTTGGAAGAGCCACTGTGGAAAGTGGGAGAGTGAGTTGATTAGATACATATAGAAGGATAGTCTAGCAGTGGTAAGTGCCCAGTTGAACTTATATAACATGATTTTGCGATGGACCCAGTCAGCACAATTTTGGATTTTTCTCTTTCTGAGCCATTTGGATTCAAGAACATACAATATTGCATAGAAACATAGCGTGAAGGGAGTTTAGGGATCCTCAAGTTTATCCCCTTCTTTTATATATATGGGAGCCGGTGCCAAGAGGGAGTGAATGATGTACTTGGTACATCTGCTGATATCAGGTGACATCTGCTAAGAAGACTCCAATTCGAGATCTGAGATTTGGAAGGAAGGAACCTCAGGGCCCATCTGGTCCAACTGGGCCTGAAAAGAATCCCCATTAACAGAGCTCTGCTTGAAGACCCCCAAGGAAAAGGAGCCTACTTCCCTCAAGGCAGCCCGTTACCCCATCCCCCTTTGGGGTACTTGTCATTGGGAGAAGGTTTTTTATGACATTAAGTCTTAACGTGCCCACTGACTTCCAACCCCTGCTCCTAGGCTAGAACCAAGTATCAAGTACCAAGTATCAAGTCTAGTCTAGTTTCTCTCATACTCAACAACTCTTCAAATACTAGAAGACCTCAACCGTGTCCTCCCTAACTCTCCTCCTCTGCCCTCCCCTCTTTTTCTTTCTTTTCCTCTCCAGACTGAATACCCTCTTATTCCTTCAGTTTCCCTCTCAAAACCATCTTCTGTATTACTATCAAGAACACCACCATCCTCCCATCTCACAGCCTCATGTCCTGGGTTTCATGCTGGACTCCTTACCATCTGTCCCCCCAAATCCAACTGTTGATCTTCCATTGGTCTTATCTCTGGAATACTATCCCTCCTCTCCTCTGACACCACCCTCACCACCTCAAGCCTAAGGCTATTACAGCTAATCTTCCTATGACATGACCTTGAGGGTCCTTCCCCATTACCATGAGGATGAGACAGCGACAGAGAGAGGAGATACAGAGACAGAGATACACACAAAGAAAGAGACAAAGAGAGGAGGGAGAGAGAGGACTCCCACAGAAAGAAAGAGAAACAGAGAGATAGGACACAGAAAGACAGAGGAGAGACAGAGACAGAAAAGAGGAGAAAAGAGACAAACACACAGAGAGAAAGGGAGAGAGAGAGAGAGGAGAGAGACAGATAAAGTGAAGAGACATAAAAGAGGCAGAGAGAGCAGACAGAGAGAGAGCACAAAGATATTTAGGATTGGTCACATGTGTTCATTCCCACAGGTACCCTGGCCACCATCTTACATTTGATACAGCAGATAGTCAGAACCACAGGGTTTAAGCAAACCCTCCTTACTAAAATCACATTCCAATACCCTCAAGTAGAAGCAATTCTTAAGGCAGATTCCAATAAAAGCCATCAACCAGAAGGTTAATTAGCCATCAGAAGAGAGTTGCCTGAGGTCTCAGGAGCTCCCCAAGTCAGGGCAAAGTCTCCAAAGCAACCTTGATGCTCTTCTGACCCAAAGGGACACAGCTGGATTAACTGGGATCCGGTTGAGTCCAGGATCACTTCAACTGTGGGCAAAGTTAATCCCATCCACCCAGCATCAGCCTTGCTATAGCCCCAACTGGGATGAAGAGGTGATGGGGTGATGAGGTGGGGGGTTAACTCACCCCTCCCAATCCAACAGCATACGCCAAGCCTGGGCCATGCCAATATGCATTAAAGTAACAAACACTTTCTCACATCTCTACCCAGAATTCTGAGTGTCTTTGTGGGAGAGTGTGTCCTAGGTTTGAGAGAGAATATGCTTTGTAATAATTAGTCTTGCTCTATCATTTGAGCAAATGGCCGTTTTTGGAGAACAGAATTTTTTACCTGGTGATTAATACCAAATACTTCGCAGGGGCCTTGTGAGTTAACAGTTAATTCTCTTAGGGCCCACTGGCCAGCGCAAATCAGGAGAGTGCACCCAGAGGGATACTCTATATTTTTATCCATAGTATATTTTTATACTTATTCACACTATAAATGTACATATATGCACAAATACATGGTTATATGTACCTATGTGTTTATATATATATGTATATATATATATATATATATATATATATATATATATATATATATATATATATACATACATACACACATTGTCTCCCTGAAGAAATGTCCACTTGTGGAGGAGAAAGCTTGATTCTCTCTGTATCCCCCAGTGCCTAGTTTAGTGCTTAGCACATCGTTGGTTAATAGGTGGTTTTGATTGATTGATTGATTAAATCACTGTTCTGTATTGTTTTTCTTAATCTGAGAAACTACAATGGGAGAGATGACTTTTCACTTTTTTTAAACACCTTTTAAAATCTTCATATAGTCTGTGATTTTGACCTGATAAAGCAGAAATATTATGTTCTTTAAGGATACACAGAAGTGGCCTTCCTAGAGCCATAAATCCCATCTTGCTTCCAGTGAAGTCATGTAAATGCCTTTTTAAATTGCTGAGCACACGGTGTCCAGTGAGTATAATTTTATCATCCTGTTTTAAAGAATTAATGAGGAGCAGTGTGCTTTGCTGAAAGGTAGACTCTGGCCTCTGAAGACTTAGTCATTCACATTCAGGACTAGATCGCCACTAACATAGACAAAGTGAGTGGATGAGCCTCATGTCAGGTGGTCCTGAGTTCACAGCCCCCGTGAGTCAGTCAGACTCTTGGGTTCATTTTCCTCATCTGCAAAGCTTCTTGGAATACTTACCAAATAACAACTGACATCCCTCTAATGCTTTTTAGAGTCTAGACAATTTCTTACTTTTGCTTTCAATCACCTGGATTGAAACCCTAGCCCTGCACCTTACTCTATGGGGCACTAGGTGGCGCAGTGCATAGAGCTCCTGACCTGGAGTCTGGAAGATTGGAATTTGTGAGTTCAAATCCAGTCTCAGACATGTATTGGCTGTGTGACCCTGGATAAGTCACTTAACCCTGTTTGATTCAGTTTCTTCACCTGTGAAATGAGTCGGAGAAGGAAACAGTTCCAGTATCTCTGCCATGATCCAGAAAAAAAGCTGGACACAACTGGAAAAATTATTTAACAATAAAACCTCCCTACTCTGTGTTTGTGAGACCTTGGGCTAGTCATTTGCCCAAACACCGGTCACAGTTTTCTCACTGATAAAATGAAGGAGCTAGACTGAATGACCTTTAAGATCTCTTCCATTTCTAAAGATACCAGAAAGTAATTAAAAAACAAAAATGTCACCAAGTCCCTGGAGAAGAGTCAAGGTAGTCCTTTCATATAATTTATCACTTTGAGGCAGATGAAGAAAATCATTGATTCTCTGAGATGACTGAAGTCTCTTTCCATTTCAAGGACCAGGTTGATTCATGGCCTGTTTGCCAAGAATTAGCTTTAACATCATCACTCAAGCAGCAACACCAAATTCCCGGCCAGAATTGTTCTTACTATCACTATAGCATAAAAATTCCTTAGAAGCATGTAAAAACAGAGCAAAAGTTAATTATTTTAAAAAGAACCTTGAAAGTTAATATTTTAATTTAATAATAATATTAAATATTTATTTTTAATTATAGCATATGTATTTAATTAATAGCATATGTATTTTAACTTTTCCCTAGTAAAATATCCCTTCTAAAATCAAAAATCAAAATCTAAAATCAAAAAGATGGGTTCTTTTATTTCCAGCTTAAGAGAGAAAGTGAATAGAAAAGGAATTAATTGTATTGTCAAAGGCCACAAAAGACAGGGAAGATGTTTTTTAAAGTTTATGGGGATCAGTTGCTGATCAAGAACTGGAGGAATGAAGACCCATCATCCACAGACTTCTTGCACTGAGGATTTTGACAGAGCTAAACACCTTGCCTTTCCTAATCTTTAGTAGACGTTGAAATGCATGGTTCCTGTTCTTAGCAGCCTGTTCCCCAGGCTCACCAGCTCCAAAGTGTTGGGGTTAGTCATTCCACTTTTCACTGGAACTTTCCCCAAAGAAGGTCTAGAAGCCAGAAGCAGTCTTCCCTCTTCAGCCCACAGAGTGGTGATGTCTCCCATCTTTGAAAGATCACTCTTAAAAATAATGAAATAATCACCCCCAACCCCTCCAGGAAGCCTTCCCAGACTGATGTAAGAAAGGCCTTCTCCTCTACCCTCCCAGGTGGATACAAGTTGTAGCCACTCTGCACCATGGCATCACCCCCACTCCCTATTGCAAGTGCAACCTTTTTGCTCCTATCAAACTTGGTCATGTGCCTAAGGCTACTGGGACTCAGTCTGAGCACCTCATTTTGCCCCAGACTCTGCTCTCCAGTCATTATCTGGACAGCTGCTGAAAGCCCGGACCATCCCTGGAGGATCTCTGTCCTAGAGCCAGTCACACTGTCTGCATTGGTGAATGACTCACCCAGCCATCTCTCTGTTCCAGGCAGAGGCCAGCTATGCTTCATTCAATTCTCTGCACCTCGGCAGTCTCCTCAACTTCCTTGTACCCCTTTTCCCCATCCTGTTCACCCCATACCTGCAGCCGGATACTTGCCATGACCCCACACAAAGATGTGGGAAGCTGTCTGTTGACCTCCTGGGGCACCAAGGCTGTCTATGGGTTTTGAAATCAGAACAGCTGGGTTCTGAACAAGTCACATGTTGTCACTGGGCTTTCATACCCTCATCTGTGATTGAGAATTCTAGAACCAATGGCCTTCCGGTTCCGAATCTGCACTCCTATGGCCCTAGTACAAGTTAGATCTGAGCAGGAGTCCCCTCTGCAACATTCCTGTCATGTGATTCCCTGCTGGTCTAGTGTTTGCTAGTGTGCCCCCTTTAAGGAAGGAGCACTCCCTGGGCCCTGGGCTTGCCCCTTCTACTTTTGGGTAGTTCTCATTCTCAAGAAGGTTTTCTTGTATCCAACATGTATCAGTCTCTTGGAAGCTCTTGGCCACTGCCCCCTGATTATGCCCTAATCTCATGGTTCAGAAAGTCAGAGGAGAGAGAGGTCACAGAGACCAGGTGGAGCTGTGATACAGGAACATCAGCTGAGGAGAAAAGGGGGAATGTTCCCAGGCACGCAGGCCAGGCTAGGTTAGAGAAATGACCGAAGCAGAGTTTGTGAAATAAACTCAAAGGAAGACACCTGATTGATAAATGCTTATTGCCGGACTGTTTGACCTGGCTCATGGCTTACTGCCCAATAACATTCTCCTTACTTTCACCAGTTGCAGGTATTATTGCTATCTGCCACTTTATTTCCATTTCTTTGCTACCATAAAGAGAGAAGTTCTGAATATTCTGGTGTACTCTGGACCTTTCTTTCTATCTGCAACTTTCTTGGGGTTTTTGCTAAGGACTGGGAACTCTGGGTCAAAAGGACAGTTTGGTCGTTTTTTTCTTTATGATTTCAAATTATTCTTCAAAATAGCTGGGGAGGGGCAGCTAGGTAGCAAAGTACACAGGCCCTGGAATCAAGAGCACCTGAGTTTACATCAGATACTTATTAGTTGTGTGACCCTGGGCAAGTGGCTTAACTCTGATTTTCTAAAAAAATGATCAAGACAATACATGGCTCCTTGAACACTGTATTACTGTTTGCCCTTCCAACACTGACCCTAGATTCCCATTTTTTGTCATCTGATCATTTGTTGGGGGTAAGGTGCCCTCTTGAGATATTTTGATGTGCATTAATATTATTAATAGCACTTTGGAGAATATTTTCAAGTGACCATTTATCATTTGTAACTCTTCCCTTGAAAACAGAACCTTATGACCACTTTTTTCATTGAAAAAAGGCCCTTGGTGATTTAGATTTGGGTCAGTTCCCAAGATATTCCTGGTTTCTTATATATCAGACTATTATTTGGGATATTTGATGCAAATATTTCCCCAAATGATAATTTCCTTTCTTAATCTACATTGCTTTTTCTTTCTTTTTTTTTAAGTGCAAAAGCTGTTTAAATTTTACATAACTGAAACTATTTTGTCTTTTTTATGCCCCCTCCGGGGCAGTGAGGTTACATTGTGGGTAGAGTACCTGAACCTGGAGCTAGAAGGCCTGAGTTCAAATCCAGCCTTAGACACTGACTATCTGACACTGGGCAAGTCACTTACCTCTGTTTGCCTCGGTTTCCTCATCTATAAGATGAGCTGGAGAAGGAAATGACAAGCCATTTCTGTATCTCTGCCAAGAGAACCCCAAATGAGGTCAAAGAATAGGACATGATTGAGTAACAACATAAACTACTCTATCTCTCACTTGATTTAAGATTTGGCGTTATAGCCTTAGCTGTGAAATATATTTCCTCCTGTTTTCTTCTGATTTTAAAAATCAAATCTATACTTTAACATTAGGTTGTATATACATTTTGAGCTTATTGTAGTACATGAAGTAAGGCATTGGTCTAAACCTAATTTGTGTGAAATTGCTTCCCAGTTTTCTCAGAAGTGCTTGTCAAAAAGAGAGTTCTTCCAGAAATAATTTCTGTACTTTGATTTATCAAGGGCTGGTCTCTATTTTTGATTGGTGTTGCTTCTTGCTTATCTAATCTGTTCCACTGATCTACTTTTCTGCTTTTTTTCTTAAACTCATAACAAATTGTTTTCATGATGACTTGCTGGAAATCTCATAATACTCTTTCCCTCTCCATTTGTACTTCTCAGTTTCTACTGAGACTCTATGTCTTTTATTCCTTCAATGAATTTTTTCTACTTTTATAATATATATCTATAGGACTTTGATTAGGTTAGCACAAATTTTCAAAATTAACTTAAGTAGTATCTTAATTGTTACCACATTGACACAATCCAGCAATGAGTAGTAAATAATTATCCAGCCTTCCTTTAAGAAGAATTGTTTTGTAGTTGCGTTGAAATAAATCTTGCATATGTTTTATTAGATTAACATCCAGATATTTTATAATTATTTTGCATGGAATTTCCCTAATTCTCATTTTTTATTAGTTTTTGCTAGACCTTAATTGGGACAATTAATATCTTCAGTAAAGTATCAGGATACAAAATAATTTAATAAAAAGATCAACATTACTATAAGGATCTTACTATATTGGTGATTTTACTTATTAATTTGTTTTGTACCCTAATATTTTATTCAAGCTATTAATAGTCCTGACTAGTTTCTTAGCTGATTCTTTGAAGATTTCTAAGTATACTGTCACATCATCTGTAAGCGGGAATAGTTTTATCTCCTCTTTGTCAATCTTTATGCCTTTAATTTTGTTCAGATTTCCTGAATTATAACAACAGGGAATGGAAAAAAGTACCATAATTGCCTTATACCATCTGAACTTAGAAAACTTCTGGTGTTTTTCTGCTGCAAATAATGCTCTTGGTTGACCTTAGAGAGAGATACTTTTCATGTTATTAAAGTAAAACTTCGTGTCTATTCTTTTAAGGGTTTTCAAATGAATGCTGTTTTATTTAGGACTTTCCCTGTAATACAGTAAAAGAGTCATATGGTATTGTTAGTTTTATAACTAATTTTCCTAATATAGAACCAATATTGCATCCCTCATATGAATCCAGGTTTGGCTACAGGGAATTACTTTTAGCTTTTGTGTAGTCTTGCAAGGACTTTATTTAAGACTTTTTGAGAGGTAATTATTCATGAATGAAACTGATCTATAGTCCTCTTTCTCTGATTTTCATTTGTCCTATTTGGATATCAAGGCTATTAAAGTCGCACAAAAGAAGTTTGGTTGAATCTCTTCTGTCCCCATTTTTGAGAACAATTTTTGTTGCTCCTTAAATATTTGGTGAAATTCACTGGTAAATCCAACTGGCCTAGGTTCTTTTCTATTTGGTGGTTCATTCAATTTCTTTCTCTGATATTGGGTTGTTCAAGCTAGCTATTTTTTGTTTTGTGGGCTTTTTGGGTAGATACTACCCCATTTTCTTTGCATTTTTACTTTCCTTGAAATAAATTGTGTGTAATTGTTTCAGTGAATTCCTTTTATTTCCTCTCTGTTTTGAATTTTCCCTGTTCATTTTTCATTTTGGTGATCTGATTTCCTTCTCCCCTTTTCTTCATCAGGTTAACTAATGACTTAACAATTTGGTTGGAAATTTTATTGTTATTCAGTCATTTCTAGTATGTCTGACTCTTTTGTGATCTCATTTGGGGCTGTCTTGGCAAAGTTACTAGAACGGTTTGATGTTTCCTCCTCCAGCTTACTTTAGAGATGAGGAAATTGAGGCAAAATGGGGAAGTGATTTGCTCAGCTTCACTCAGCTAGTAAGTGTCTAAAGCTGGATTTGAACCCAGGACTTCCTGTCTCTAGGACTGGCATTCTACCCACTGTGCCCTTTAGATGCCCCAGTGATTTTTAAAAACTCTCTTAATTTTGTCTATCAGTTCTGTCATCCTGATTTTACAGAGTTTTTCCAGTTCTGTTTTCTTTTACATGATTTTTTTTTCTTCTGGAAAACCTCTACTCCTTAGATTATCTTTTGGTATCCCATAATCACATTCAGTGTTGGTCTTTTGTAATATTCTCAACATGTTCTTCAAATCTTGTCTTTGGTTTTTGTTCAGGTCATTGTTGATCTGCCTCTTTGATTTTGCTTTCCAAGTCTGTTTTCTCTTTCAGAGACTCTACTTCTTGGAACTTATTTCTGTCTTTCTCTTCTCCCTGATGAGGCATACTGATTTCTTCTTTAAGAGTCTTCTAATTTCTGGCTTTATCGCTTTGAGAGTTTTCACTTAATTCTTGAATCTGAATCATGCTCCAAGTTTGAAAGTTGTTCTATGGTCATTTCAGGTGTTCTTGGAGAATTTGTTGCATTATCTAAGGGGATTCTGACTCAGTTTTCCCTGTTGCAAGTACTTGTTTACCAAGAGAGAATCTTTCTTTGACAATATCAGCTTTTCTTTGTCTTTCTCAGTCTCTCTGCCTCTTTCTCTCTGTTGTCCTTGATGTAAATACAATTCCTGTCAGAAATCCCTCCCTTTCTGGAAGCCTGGTCCTCTACTGCTCTTTTCACAGCCACTGTTGCCTGTTCTCTTTTTTTTCAGACTGCCAGATGGGGCAAGATCTGTGGCTTTTAAAAGGATAAAATAGCCATTAGGACAGCTGTAACGAGACTCCTGGAGACAGGGGTGTACTGAAGCAAGTTTGAGCCAACTCACAAAAGTTGATGGTTAAATTTTAGGTGTGAGTATTTATACCTCAGAAATCAGCAAAAGTTACAAATCAAGACCTGGTATATTGTTTTGTTAATTATCTAGACTTAAGAAAGTGATGGGGAAAAGTTAATTCAGATTAAACTTAAAAACATGTGGTTGGTATATATTTTTCTTTTAAGAAAGCTGGTTGTTAAACATTTACAAGCATAGCCCTACCTAGAGACCTCTGTAGTTGAAACTATTCTCTATTTTTCCTAGTCTTCTCTTCCAGATTTCCCCCTCCTTTCTGCAGCTGAGTTTCTTTATTTCCTCAGCTCACCTAGGGGACTTGAAGGAAAGAGTTTGGGAGAGGATTTCTCAGGACACTGCCGAGCGGAACTCTGAGAAATTGCAATCAAGCCTTTTCCTCTATCTCTTCTTCCTTCCATATATGGAAGCAGATAGGTAGCCAGCGGAAGTAGTCAGAGCCAGCATCCCAGCTATGTTCTCTTTGGATTCCCAGAATGTTCTCCAGAACATCTTTGTCCTCCATTCTGTGATTGTCCCAAGAGTGGGGTGTGCCTAGGGCTCTGCTAAGGGTTTCACTTCAGATGCATAATCCTAAAGCTGCGGCTGCCCTGATGAAGGTGGGGCTGCCAAGGACTGCCTTGGTAAGGAATTAGAAGGAGGTGGCCCCTTGCACTGGTGAGGAAGCACCAGGAATAATGGACTGGTGAATTCAATTGTTTAGTTATTTTTCCTGCAAAAACTATATCATAGTAAATTTTCTCTATCTCATCTTTTTATTACCATATTCACTGCATTTTAAAAATTAGCTTTTCTCTTTTATTTGGCAAGTGGGGGTGGACTGTACCTTAGGCTACCTCTTGCTCCATCATCTTTCCAAGATTACTTCCTTACATGTTCAAAAATTTTTTAAAATAAGTTTTATAGATGCCTTTTATTTTTATAATAATCTCTGCAAACTATATTCTTGCCACACACAAGGGAGACTTCCCTTTTGACAGAGAAAACCAGTTAAATAAAACTACATGATATGATGAGTAGCTTGACAGTGCCTATAACATTCTGCACCCATAGTCCCCTACTTCTCTGTGAAAAGGAGGGCAGGCTTCTTCTCTTCTTTTTTTTACCTTCAACTTGTATTTCTATTAGGTATCTCCAATCTGATGGACTGAGTCATTCCAAATCTACTTCTTCTTGATTCAATTTGACCTTCAGGGTTTTTTATTTGTTTGTGTTTTGCCACTGAGTCACATTCACTTCCAAAGAGTGGATATAATGGGGATAATCCAATCAGAGCGCGGACTTTCCCTCTGTAGGGGATGGACCAGGCACTTCAGCCCCTTACGTGGGCATTATGCCCAATCAGTTAACAATCATTTATTAAATACTTTCTAGCGGCTATTGTAGTAGTCCTGGAGTGAAGCGATGAGGGTCTGCCCTAGAGTCCAGGCAGTGTCTGAGGAGAGGAGGGGTGTAGTCAAGAGGTATTACAGAGGTAAAGTGACTAGACCTTGGCAAGAGATTGGATATGGGAGGTAAAAGAGAGGAGCTGAGGATGTTGCCTAGGTTCTGAGCCTGGGGGTCCAGGATTATAGCAATTCTTTCAATAGTAACAGACAAGTTTGGAAGGGGAGAGGGATCCAGTGCCATTGCTCCATTACATGAACTGATAGTAAGGCACCACCCGCTCTTCATGGATGGACCTTACCTAGCAGGCACTTGTCAAAGAATCATAGATTTAGAATTGGAAGGGACATTGACTTCAAACCCCTTCATTTTACAGATGAAGAAACTGAGGCTGAAGGAGGGGAAGTTGCCCAATGCCACACAATTAGAGTGTCTGAGAAATATCAGGCCTTCTCTATCTGAGGCCCAGCGCTCTAGCCAGCAAATGTTTGCTGAATTAATTATTTGCAAAATAAGTGAACATGATGATAAGCATTGAGTGGGAAAGAGCCGAATTTGGAGAGGTTGAACAGATGTTGGGCTGCATGTCCTAGCTGTGTTTCCAGTGTGAGTTTACTCTGTGACTTTGGGCAGGTCACTCTACCTCTCAGAGATTTCTTTGTTTACCTCTTGAAATCATATCTCATGGCCTCTTCAATGAATTTCCATGAAAATAAATAAACAAAGAAAAGTCTTTTGTAAATAGGAACTGCTTTGTGAATATCAGTAACCATGAATAGAATGGAGAAAAAGAAAATCTCTGATGGATTAGGAGTCAACTAACCAGAACCCTCACTTACCCTGAGGATTGTATTTGATGCTTCCTGAGCTAATCCATGAAGGAAGAAAGGTATTCTCTGAGATGGAGGGAAGGAGTGCAATGCAGTGCATTCTAGGCATGGGGGACAGGTTGGACAAGGAGCCTGAGGCGGAAGATAGAATGATGAGTTTTGGGAATTGAGACTGTTTAAGTTGAAGAGAAGACTCAGAACAGGAGAGCTCTTTATATATCTGAAAGGCTGGCACTTTCAGCCCTCTCTCACTCAAATCCAAGTCAACTTCAAGTCATGTCATCATCTCGTCCTCTTCCAGAATGAAGGACAAACATACACCTTGGCATGTGATAGAGGGATTAGGTCTTACAGACCTTTAGAGTCTAACTCAAAAGCTTCGCTTTTACTCTTCTGACTCAATAGCTGACCTTGGCCAGAGGAAGATGGATTGAATTGTTTCTCTACTTTTTGCTAATTCTTTCTCAGTTGAGGGCCATACACATATAATCCATTGCTCTCTTTCATTATATTTTTAATTTAGTGATTTTTAAGAATGGTTATTTCTCCAAAGAAAATATACAAAAATTTTAGCTCTTAAAGAGCACACTGCAATGACTGTTAGAGATAGGACAGTGGCTGGTGGTGTGGGGAGTCAAGTATTTCCAGGGTCATTTGAGCCCATAAGGAAACAATATCAATGTATGGTCAAAACCTAAAACAACAGAGAAGGGAAAAGGCATTTATATAGTACTTCCTACTTATCAGATTATGTGCTATTTTATACATATTATCTTATCTGATTCTCACAATAACCCTGGTAGTAGGATATACTATGATTTCCATTTTACAGTTGTGGCAGCTACATCGCTATAAAGAAAAACCTATTGTTATAGACAAGACCATACAAATTATGGCATCCTGAGTAATGGGAAAAGGTCATATTGACTAATCATTTGAAGACTCTACAGAAACCATAGTCAGAAAAACTTCTATAAGGTCTGGTATCTTCATCAGACAGTAAAATGACTACGAAAAAATGATTATTGTTTTTTTTCCCTTATAGGGAGCCTATAAGTCTTGCCCCATTGAGGGAATGGGGACTTCAGATAAATAGGTGGATATGCTGAAATGCAAAATTGTTTCACAATTATAGAAATTCTTAAAAGGAGATGTGATCCAATCTCTCATCATTCTTCATTTCCCCAAAAGTTCAGAAATATATCAGAGATGGAGAAAAACATACTTCAATGGCCTAGGAACTCACCTGATTCAAACTCCATTATAACCCATAGTTTGAACTTAGAAAAATGGATTATTTGGCAAAGGTACACTTAATATCCAGTATGATAAACATGTGGCTTCATGACAGACAGTGAAAGAATTTAGGTCAAAATTCGCAAATGCACTGCCAATTAACAACAAAACAAATGACTATAGCGAAGTCACTTAACCTTTCTCTGCCCCAGTTTACTCATCTGTAAAACAGAGAAAATAACAGTACCTATTTTGTTGTGAGGATCCAATGAGATATTATTTAGTACAATGTCTGCCACACAATAGGTGCTTCAAAAATGTTCAACCCCCTACTCTCTAGGACATGATGAATATTAATAGTTTTTTGCAGATGTAAAAAATTGTTCTTTACTATATATATCAAAAGTTTAATTATTTCTCCCAGTTAATTTGTACACCATCGTCCTCCATCATTCACACATCCTATTTCTCCTGTGGAGTAGAAACTCTTTGCATGAAGGGACTGTTTCTAGGATACTGAAATCATCGACTGAGAGCTGGAAGGAGCCTCAAAACATTCCCTAGCTGGTGCAAGCCTTTTTTTTTATAGCTGAGGAAATAGAAGCTCAGTAGGTTCAGTGCTTTGCCCAGGGCTTCAGAGACAGTAAGTGTTAGGTAGTTTTGGTTGGTTTGCTTTGGTTTTGGGTCAAGACAATGTTTTCCATTCACTCAAACACAGTACCTGAACTAGGGAGTTTTGCTTCTCACAGACAAAGATGAAAATAGTGATGGTGATGGGAGAGAAGTGGCAGGCATTATGACCAAGTGGATAGAGATCTGGTCTCAGAACAAGGAGGACCTGGGTTCAAGTCCTGCTGACACATGCTAGTCATGTGACCTTGGTCAGGTCACTCAAACTCTGGTTCTTCCAGGTAGCTCTCCAAGACTATGAAGTCACAGAGCAGGGAGTGACCAGAGTAGATGAAATGTGTTTCTTACCAGAAGCTCCATACATCAATGAAATCACAGATCTAGTCCCTGTGAATGTAGAACAAAGGCACATGGTATGTGCTTAGATATCTCAGTTGTCAATGGAAGTTCCAAGAATTACCATTCTTTCAACCAGTCCCTTATTCAGCTGAAAAGAAGGAAGATTGAGTTAGAGGGTACTTCTTATCCTGGGGCCTTTAGGACTCCATGGACTGAAGAATGCATCATCTTTTAACCCACCTGATGATGAAGGAGCTGCTCCAACTTGAGCTAGGCTGGATCTTCAAGACTAGACAAATGGTCCCTTTTCTGACCTCTGCTTAAGGCCTAGGCTGGATCTTCAAGACTAGACAAATGGTCCCTCTTCTGACCTCTGCTTAAGGCCTTTCCCACTGGACTGGACAGTTCACTGCAGGGTGGACACTGATGGTCAACATTCTTAAGGACATTTCAAGCTGAAGTTTTGCTACACATCCCAAATATAATAAAAGAAATTTCCTCTAAATGTAATACTCATTCAATATATATCTATGTAGTCCAACCTCTACTCTGCTTTAACTCTGGACTGATCACTGGGAAAGAAAAACTTTAGAACCAACCTAATCCCTGCATCTGGTATTTATCATCTAGGATGGGAATCTGAAACAAGTTTGGTGTAGTCAGCCAGGGTGGGACAATCGGGGCTTTGTTCCAGGGCCTAACACTTAGGCAGGTGGAAGCAGCAGAGAATAAGTACTTAAAAAAGGATTCTATCTGCTACCCAGGTGGTGACTGTGCACAGCCCTCCCTCATTTAAATCCAACACACTTACATGTCATGGTATCATCTCCCTGATGTCACAGTTCTCTTCAAGAGGGAAGGACAAACAGCCATAATAATCCTTCTCCCTTGTTGGTGGGGGAGGGCAGTATACTTTGAACTGGGCTTGTCCTGCTTCCTCACCTGGCCTGGGGATCCCAGGGGCTTGGCTTTCTCTCCCTACACCAGCCCTATGTCCCAGGACCTCTGCCCACACAGGGCCCTTTCCCCCATGGTCTGAGAGCACAAAAATTTGGATCAGAGAGTGGTTTTAAAGGCAACTCCTGATGAATTACCCCCTCTGTGACTCCCTGTGGTTTGCCAGCTAAGGCCCTGACCATGTGATATGTGAGAGAGGGGCAAACCAAGGTAAACAGGAGGTCTGGGGGTGGGGGTCCTCCCTGACCACCCACCTTAGAAAATCCTGCCCAGTGATGCAATCATACAAGAGCTCTTGCCTTGGGATCTTTGAATTATTTTTTAATATTTTAATATTACATTTCAGTATGCAATTGATTTCCTTTGTCATTCTACATATTTTATTTGATGGATTCAAGCATTTTTTTAAAGAAGGGTTCATAGATTTCACCTGACAGTCAAAGGGGCCCAGAACACAACAAAGGCTCAGAATCCCTGCTATTGTGGGATGAGACTTTCCTGGAAACCTGATTTTCCCCGCCAACCCTGAGACATTTCTAAATGAAACAGTTTCTATATAATCTCTCCTCTGTTACTTAGGAACTGATCCAAAGTTTTTTGAAGTCAAGAGGAGAAAGTAAGGACCCTATACACATCCTAGAGAGTCTGGTGTAGTGGAACAAATGTTGAGACCAGGAGTCAAGGTTCTGGGTTCAAATCCTGGTTCTGTTGCCTGGCTTTCTTACTCTCTCAGCCTCTCTTGTAGAGTCAGGGAGGTAGGGGCTGGACTGATGTACAGGGATGGCCTTTTGTCTGTTCTCCAGTTGCACATAAAAATGCCAGGAGAATAGCAATTTTTCAATTTTTAAAAATAGCAATCTGGTTTTATTACCTGTACTTGTTCCCACAGTGCCCCAGTGGTAAACAGAAATGGTATTCTAAAAGATCAGATTAGGGGGAGCATGACGGCCACCCAAGCACACAGCAAGACCTTCTCTGTTGGACAGTCTGCTACCTTGAAAGGGCAGAGGGACGATTTCCCCTCAGGTGAACTTCCATAGAGCAGAAGATGTCGAGGAATGGGAAAGAGTCACAGACAGGATTCAAGCCCCCAAAGGTGACCAAGAGAATGCAAAGAGCAACTGAGCCACCTGTCTCTGGTTTCATGTTTCTGTGATCCATAAGAGAATGAGTTACAAATGTATTAAGAGCAGCCTTGTGGGAAGCATGACCCGGGCATGGGCAGATGCTACAGAAGAATTCCTCTGGGCAAATCCATCTTGGCACAGAACCTAGGAGACTGAGAAGCAGCCCCTCTCAGCCCTTGCAACTGGTTTTTTGGATTTGGTCTAGTAGAGCTGGAGGGGTGGGGGGTTCCCACAAGGGGTCTCATGTATATGTTAAGGTCATGAAGTTTCCTGGATAAAGTTAGTCATAGATAAAATGCTTCTCAACCATCGATTGAGGCATGAAACAAGGGGACCACGTATCAGAGATATTGGAGATGTCTCATGAAGCATTCAAATAGAACAGGTGGCTAGGGGGTGAAGTGCCTAGAGCATAGGACCTAGAATCAGGACCTGAGATCACATTCGGTCTTGTGCACTTACTAACTGTATGATCCTGGGCAAGTCACAAACTCTGTTTGCCTCAGTTTCCTATCAGCTCTCTTCTAGGGTTATTATGAGGCTCATTGGAAGTAATATTTGTAAAGTGCTTAGCATAGTGGTAGGTCCTACATATACACTATTGTTGTTTTTGATATTATCTTATGACCCTGGGCAAATCACTTCACCTCTCTCTGACTCACTTTCCACATCTGTAGAAGGGGAATATTAATAGCACCCCCCTCACAGGGTAGTGAAATGATATACATAAAGTGAGCCTCCAACTGCTATGGGACTATTGACTATTAAGAGGCTTTCCCATTCTAGGATGAAGTCCTCCAGATGCATCTGCCAGTGGATGAGATTACATTGCTTGCCTCAAGCCCCAGGATATCACAGAGTCTCTACTAACTGTCTGCCAAGCGGGGAAATAGTTCTGTACCCTCTTCTTGGGGAGAGCACTTGATAGGATGGGATGCTTGCCTGCAGAGTTTGCATAGCATTTAGAATCTAAAGACCATAGAATGTTAGAACTGAAAAGGAGCCTGCATACCATCTTACCCAATCTCCTCCCAATATTGTTTACAGAGGTTTCTCTACTGTATTAATACGTGGTTGGTATGAGAAATGGTCTTAACATACTCTATTTGTGGTACTTGAACATAATAAAAAAAGTAATTTTCCATCTGGGTGCTGCCCTTTTGATAGTTTATGAGGTCTACCTCTCTCTTAAGTATGGTAAAGCAACATGATCTTTGATGGGTCATAATACCTCAACACTCCAACTTGTACTTGAACATGACTCTACCCTGCAGTTTTCAACAAAAACCCATCAACTCTTTGCTTGAAGACTAGAGAGGGAACCCACCACCTCCCAAGGAAGCCCATTCTAGTGCTTAGCTCCAGAGGTCAATTTCACCATTCCACTAGAGTGGAGAATCCCTCTCTTGAAATTCCTCCCATAAGTTATTTAACCTCTCCAGGACTCAGTTTCTTCATTTGTAAAATGAAGGGGAGACACTATGTGGTTTGTAAATTTCCATCCACTTCTAAATTCTCTGTGATGAGGCAGGATGACAGACCTGCATGCCTTTGCTGGGGTCCTGCTAGAAGCTTTTCCAGCTGAGTAAGACCTATAAGAATTTGAACTCCGGGGCAGAGCCAAGATGGCGGAGTAGAAAGACTCACATTTGCTAGCTCCGAACCCACAGCCCATGAATTCCCTCTAAAAAGAACTCCTGACAAATTCTGGAACAGTGGAAGCTGCGCAGAAACACAGTGAAGGAGATTTCCGTTGCAGAGAGCCCTGAAAAACCCACCGCAAAGGTACCCCAGACAGGAGCGGAGTCCTCCCCTCCCCTGCCCTGGCCACGCGGCACTGAGAGGAGTGAGCAGACCCAAGCAGGCACCAGGGACCTGAATCTCTGGCAGCTGCGAAGGTCCCTCCACCCACAGATGCACAGGTCAGTGAGAGAGACGGGGTGAGAGGGGAGCGGAGTATCTCCGGGACTCGGACCCCCTGGGAAGCGGCTGCTGCGGCAGAGGCTGAAGCAGCTTGGCCAAGGGCAGAGGCAGCTCAGCCAGAGACTCCCAGAGTGGGCTGGAGCTCCACCCCAGCTCCACTACAAAGGATCTCTGCATAAACCCCCTGAGGGAACTGAGCCTGAGAGGCAGCCCTGCCCCCACCTGAGAACCAGCAGA